>OX493265.1:45776094-46489227 GCA_950370525.1 Bellardia bayeri | reverse complement strand
TCAGAAGAAACATGCATTCATAAAATTCAATTAGTACAAGAATATTTTCCTATAGAAACAGACGGAATATTAGGAAGAGATTTCTTAAAGAAATATCTTTGTAGAATTGACTATGAAACATTTACAATTTCACTCTTCATTAATAATAACACAATAATAATACCAATGCAAACAAAGTCATTCAAAACTCTGAACATAACCATACCACCAAGAACAGAGATCATTCAACCTAAACCTTACTGAAGATTGTGTAAGATTTAATAATGAAATAAAAGAAGGCATTTTCTTGAGCAATTCAATAGCACCAAAAAAAGGCATGACCCACATTAAGTTATTAAACACAACAAACGAGTCAATAACACTAAAAGGCATTAAACTGCATACTGAACCACTTTCAAAATACGAAATATTAAATTACAATGACAATAAAAATAAAATAAACACTGACGAACGTTTTAAACAAGTACTTAATGAACTGAAACTAAACACAAATGATGAATATGCAAAATCGACATTAATAAAAATATTTAAAAATTATCAAAACATTTTTCACTTGGAAGGCGAAAAATTGACAGTCAACAATTTTTACAATCAGAAAATCACGACCTCCGACAACAACAACACAATGATTTTACATTAATGTATAAGAAAGGAAAAATTAACACTAATCCGGACGCATTATCAAGACTTGAAATAAACTCGGAAATACTTAAACAAATGATACCATTTGAAAATGATGAAACAGAAAAAAATATTTAATAGTTTCTTTTTACAAGCAATAAGGTCATTTGAATTTTATATAAAAATATTTAATTTATTTCTATATATTTATTTCCAATATTTCGCTATCACAATGGATAGCTTCTTCAGGGATAATATAAGTTTTGAATTATAATAAAATAATAATTGAAGTATGTATAAAAATGAAAAAATTTTTAACAGAAAATGAAAAGCTTATAATTATGATATATATATGTATATAAAACTTGTTTGGAATAGTAAATGAAAAATTATATATGTAATATTTTTAGTTTCTAAACTTATTCTTATAAATTAAATGTCTGTAATTTTGAGCTACATTGTCTGTATCTGTTTTAAAATTAATTCTCTTTTCTATCGGTACATTAATAATCTGTAACATTTCTAACATAAATCGTCTTTTATAATTTGTTTCTGTATTTAATATAGTGGTATTTTCAAAATCTGGATAATGATCTAAATTGTAACAATGTGATGTTAATGCAGTTTTTTGAGAAGAAGTATATTTGTGTTTTTGGTCAGATTTATGTCCAGCTAATCTAGTTTTCAATTTGTTTTTAGTTGTACCTACATATATTTTATTACATCTGTCATTATTTTTACCCTACACGGTATTTTATAAACAATATTGGATTTATCTAATTTTATTGTTTTATCCTTTATTTTACTATATAATCTATTTAATGTGTTATAAGTTTTATGGGCTATCTTATAATTATTTCTGTCATAAAATTTTGAATTTTCTAGTCGTTCAGAAAAAAGAGGTCAAATAAACGAACTAAATATAGAAAAGAAAATACTTATAACTACAAGGGCCATGCAAGAAAAAATTAACAGAAATAATATAAATAATGTCAACAATGAGGCAAACCATAAAATAAATAAAAATAATGAGGCAAATAATACTAAGCAAAATAACAATGTAGCTACAAAAGAATTGGATAAAAGCATCTCTCAGGAGTCTGATCAACTTCTAATATGAGAATGCACATCCATAAATGATATCAAGAATATAAAGAAATTGCAATTTAATAAGTTTGAAAATATAGAAGACATCACTATAAGAATTGAAGATAATATTGTGCACATAGGACGTGATGACAATTCATCGAAACAAGATTCGATCAGGAAGAAATCACGTACCCAAAATGATAATTATATGAACAAAGAACGTAACGATTATATACCAAAAACGTACAAAATGATAATATGCATGCAAGATTCAGCGATAACTCAGCGAAACTAGATTCGATTCTGAGGAAACTGATATCTAAAATGAATAAAGAAAAGATAAAAGAATTAGCGCTAGCAAAAAGTGATGACATATTTAAAGTATATACAATGAAAGAATTAAAAGAAGCATATGCAAAGATAAAAATAAACAATAAAAGTCCTCAACTTAAAATTTTAATATATAATGACCCAAAAAGAATAACCGATGCCATATTGAAATATAAACTCATCGATAAATTCCACAATACCACACACGCAGGCCACTTAGGAGTTAGAAAAACAATAATTAAATTGAAACAACGATACATTTGGAAAAATATGAGTAAAATGGTTAAACAATTTGTAAAATATTGTGATAAGTGTAACATAAACAAACAAACAAAGAACATTATAGAACCACTTACGTTAACAAACACCCCAAACAACAGTTTTGAGACAATATCAGTTGATACTGTAGGACCTCACATAAATCGGCATCACTGCCTTGTTTTATTTCTCTAAGTTTCGGAACCTTTTGGCAGTTCCTTTGAACGCCTACTAATCAAGCTGGTATCCTACAGCTGTAAAAATATACATTGGGCTATAAGAATTTTGAATTTTAATCCTACTTACATTAAAAATACATTACACATTTATTGATAAACATTTTTAAAACCTATTTAAATACAAAAATACAAATTATACATTTTATTTAAAAATATTTATTTACTTCAATTGTATATATCCAAAAATAACAATTAAAATTAATAAAACGTATAATAATTAAAATATTGCAAAATCAAATAATGTTAACTACATAGGTTACTAAAACAAACAATATCTTCGATTAATTTTGACTAGTATTATTTATTATCCGCAGGAAAAATATTGTTATATTGATTATTAAAAGTAAATTTTGAGGTCCTTTAAATGATTAACATATATGTATGGGCATACATACATATATGTCCAAAAATACATACATATACATATGTATCTACACATCGTAAATTGCTGAAAAGCCATTTAGGTGACGATATGTAGTACATACATATGTAATACAAATTGGTTACTTTTTCGTTTTTTTTAAATACATGCATACGTACCAACAGAATATTTGCTATACAAAAAACTTTTGTCGTTAATTAATTGGTACTCCACGCTTAAATTTCTTAATTTAGCTTTTTCCACTTCCAAGCGTGCCTTCCCCACCTCCAATTTTGCTTTCTCGACCTCTAATTTGTCGTGAGTACACTTTAGAGGGTTAACTAGTAATACTGATTGGCAACACCAGCATTGGAAAGAGAAAAGGGACAAAACTAGTGGTAGAAAGAGAGGGTGAAATATCTATAACTAGGGAAGAAAAAGAAATAATAAAAAGAAGTAAGCAAAAAAAACAAACAATTATGAAAGTAATTGCTGAAGATTGTCTAATGGAAAATACAAAAAAAAATGGACAAATCCGACATTTTGACGACAAAGGTTTCTTGGCCGCCAAAGAGCAAAATGTTGGCCCTTTTTATTTGATTTTGTGGCGGTGTCAAGATGTCGGTGGAGTAAGTGGCCAACGTAGAAACGAAATCCCAGCAATATTATTGAAACCCAAAGTTGTAAAAGCATTTTGTTTGATTTTATTTACAAAGAAAAAAAAGAACGTTTAATAAATACAATTTTTATAAAAACATTTGAAAAGAAAAAATTTAAAATTACAAAGTTTAAAGTACATGTTGATTACTACAAAGTTTAGCTAAATAAAATAACAAATTAAATGAAGTATGAACTTAAAAAGTAACATTAACAAAATCAACAGACAAAACAGCAATTAAACTAAGAAAAGCATATATTATACATAAAAATTCAAAATTAAAACAAAAGCCACGCCATCCCATACTCCATCCATCGTGGGAACAACTACCATCAGATCTTCTGCACAACACCTCCTGTTCCAGGGTCAGGTATCTTGCCAATTTGTTTGGACCTAGACAATTACGACGGACAACTGAAACGAACAATATATATATGTATATATATGTTTTTTTTTGATAGGGAAAACAGAATTTTTATTTACCCTGGTTGTGTTTTTTTTGCCCAGATGCGCGTTCTCTAGGGGTGGAGCTCAAGCCTGTCAGTAACCGTAGGGTTAGTTGCCCAGAGGGTAAAATTTGTTTTCCTTAGTCTAACAAAGAAAAAGAGATTAGAAATTCGTACATATGTATATACATACATATATTGTTTTTTTTTTGTGCATTTGAATAAGACTTAGCCGAAACGAACAATAGGTAGACGGCAGCTCCTGTCATCCGCAATCACCCGAAAGTAAGCAACTGGAGGGCATAACAAAAAGAAAAAAAATTAGAATAAAGCATAAATTTTGCAAATCAAATAAAAATAAGATTGTCATTAGTTAAAAATTTGTTGTCCTAAATTAATTTTTTTTTTATATAGAAACGGTAAAATTTATTTAAGATTTCCTTTTTTTTAAATAAATGGAATACCAATTTATAATGTTTAAATGAAATTTTTTGCAGTTGTTATCATTTTATATGATTGGCTAAAAACAATAAGCGGCGGTAAGTAGGGCAAAAAAATTTGCAAGTTGGATTTGGGACGTCGAGGAAGTTGACGTCATGGCGAGACGAAGATCTCGAGTGGGAGGGCAAATTATTTGTGTATAGATATGACCGGTAGGAAAATGCAGGACTATTTTAGGCCCTTGTATATAATATATTAAACCACTAGCTGGTATGATTTTTGTGTTAGTGTGCGTGTCCATGGCCCAGATTGCCGGCAAGAACCACCCCATCCGGCGAGCTTCAGCCGAGCTAAACGCGGGCATACCAGCGCCGCTGGCAATCTGCCCACTCTGTGTTTTTTTGTTTCTGTCTGTTTGTATTTTACAAACAGATGTCCACCACACCCGAAGTAGGTCCATAGCCTAGATATTTATTTTTTTTTTAATTTTTTAGTTTGAGTTATTTTTTTGTAGCGTATGTCCGGTTAGGTTTGCCAAGAGTCCCTAACTTGCTGCGAAGCATCTAAATGATTCAATTCAATTTTTATTTTTTTAAGTTTACACTTTTATTTTTTATTATTGAATCTTTCGTATCGAAATTTACAATAAGTATTAAAATCTTAATTCTACTTGTTGGTTATTAATTGTTACCAATTAGTGGTTAACTGCTCTATTCAAATTTTAAAAATGTCTTGTAGTTAGGCTCAAAGTATCGGTTCTTTTTAGCCTCTGGTGACCTTCGAACTGAAGCAGACCCCGAGCGAGATAGTTATGGTGGGCCATTAGTTTATCGATGTAGCTAATTGAATATTTTTTAATTTCCTCCTGGATAGTGGGGACGTTGAGGTCTCTGTGGATAATATCATTACTTATATACCATGGGGCGCAGACAATTTGTCGTAATATTATAGACTGTCTTCTTTGAAGCTTTTAGATGTTAGATGCGCATGCAGTACCCCATAATTGGATGCCATATGTCCATATTGGTTTAATGATGGACTTGTATAAGAGAGTTTTGTTGTCTAAAGACAAGTTTGAGTTTGAGACCGAGAAGCCAATGTAGTTGAGCTGCTTTAAGTTTCATAGACGTTATTTTCGCTTCAATATGTCGAGACCAGGTCAAGCGTCATCTATATGAATTCCCAAGTACTTAACATGGTTTTCTACCGGAACAGTGATGTTATTTATTTTTACAGCTGGGCACGTTTGTCTTCTGAGCGTGAAGGTTAAGTGAGCACATTTAGCCGGGTTAACCTTTATTCTCCATTTTTCTATCCAGGCCTCTAGTTCATTGATGTGGGACTGCAGATTATGCGATGCGACTTTTGGGTCATGGTTGACGGTAATAAATGCTGTGTCGTCAGCAAATGTAGAGGTATGCGTGCTCAGGTTTGTTGGCATATCCGCTGTGTATATTATATATAGAAGCGGTCCTAATATTCTGCCTTGGGGGACAACAGCAGTAATTATCTTGAGGGGGGAGTATTTATCTTGCGACCTTACTATGAATGTTCTGCCTGTTAGATAGCTCTCCAGAAGCTTTTGAGTCTTTTGAGGAAGCATTCGTGTTATTTTGATGAGTAGCCCGTCATGCCAAACTTTGTCAAATGCTTGGAAAATGTCTATAAATAGGGCTGAGCAGTATTTCTTTTTCTCAAACGCCGATCTAATTAGGGTGACAATTCTATGCACTGTTCTATTGTACCATGTTTCGCTCTGAATCCGAACTGGTGATCCGGGATGATGTCGTATTCATTGAGATGAGGAGTTATACTTAAAACGAATATTTTTTCAAAAAGCTTCGATAAGATTGATAATAAGCTTATCGGTCTGTACGACGCAACCTGGCTTGGGAATCATAACAATTATAGACCTCTTCCATGAGGATGGGAAGTATGCGACTCTTAATATCGCGTTAAAAATGAGCAGCAAGATTCTAGAAGCAGACGATGGTAAGTTTCTTATCATTGACCCTGTGTTGCGGACAGGTCCGGGAGATTTTCTAATATTCACTTTTTCTTGTGCAGATTTTACTTGACTTATGTTAAATTTTATTGAATGGTTTACCTTATCAAGAATGATTAGACGAGCCTTTAATTGCAGACTCGTGGTTCTCAATTTGTAGGGAAGAGTTGTCAGGCATAATTGTAGTTGGGCCTTAGTGGTTGGGGAACGACTGTTTTGCCATTGTCTTCTTAACTTCCTTTTTTCTCTGATAAGGGTCTCTATATTCGTCGATGTATTGTAAGGAGCACGTTTAATTGTCCGCTTGATTGGGGTTGCATTTCTTGATGCAGAATCCAAGACTTCTGTAAATTGGTCGACAGCTATTTGGATGCCAGATTAATTTTTTAGGGGAATGCACTGTGATAGGTGAGAGCTCACATACATTTTATACTTTAACCAATTTGTGTTTCTGTTTGGATAGGAAATAAAATTTTCAGCTGCGGCGTCGGAGTTGTCTTTTAAAATGAGGATTAAAGGTGAATGATCAGACGATAGATCATATGAGAAACTAAGTAGTACCTGATAGCGCTTGATGTTTTTAATTACAGCAAAGTCAATAAGGTCTGGTAGCTTGTTGAAGTCGGTTGGCCAATAGGTAGGCTCACCACTCGATACGACATCAAAATTATTTGTAGTTACGGTATTGTATAGCTGATTACCTCTAGGATTAATAAGTCTGGAGCCCCAATATGTATGTTTAGCGTTATAATCGCCAGCAGCAATGAATTTCTGGCCCAATATGGAGAAGAAGTTGAGAAATTTATCGTGTACAATATTGTGCCTCGGGGGACAATAAACGGATGACAAAGTAAGTTTGAAATCAGTAAGATTTATAGATGTGGCCTGTATACAATCTTCTTCGAACTTTGGCAATGGTAAGTGTCTGATGTGTTTGTGCACAATTATGGCTGTGCCACCACAAGCCCGTCCGCTGGGATGTTTTGTGTAATACGTAAGGTATCCATTTACCCTAAAGCAGTTTTTATGAGTAAAGTGTGTTTCAGAGACAAGAAGTACGTCGATTTCATTCCTATGAAGAAAGTTTGCAACTTCGTTTTTATGTTGGGATAACCCGTTTGCATTCCAGACACATATTTTTAACTGGTTCATTTGTTTTTGAGTAGAACTTGCAGGAGCATGTTCTGGTTTCGCATCATTTCCTGAAACACGTTCTGCATAGTGGCCATGAAGTTATTCATAGTTTGAATTAAATTTTCAATTGAGCCAGAAGGCATTTGTAGACCTTCCCTAGGAACATCAGCGTATGGAGGCTGCTTCGCGTTAGAAGTACTCGGGGGATTTTTCGCATTAGGGTTTCCTTTTAAGACCTGCGCATATGATTGGTTTTGTTTGTGTAATACTAGCAACAGAGCCAGTGGCTTGGTTGGGCGCATATGACGGACCATATTGGGAGTGAGTATATTTTTGAACTAAAGCAGGTTTTTTTAAATACAAGAAAACTTTACAACCCCTATAGTTTGCCGTGTGATTTTTACCACAGTTGCTGCATTTCTTAACATTCGGGTCAGCTTTAGAACGATTAAATTCGGCGGTTTTATGAGCGTCGCCACAAACCACACATACGTGAGGCAATTTACAATATAATTTTGTATGCCCATATTCCTGACAGTTTGTGCATTGGGAGGGACCCTTTTGTTTCAATGGCTCCTCAACAGTTATTTTTCTGTTGAGTAGGTAACGCAAGTTGTATATGGGATGAACTGAATTTTTGGTTTTGAGGACCGATGAATCAAACGATATCTCAATGCGGTGCATTGGTTGAGGGACTTTATTCCTGTTCAAAATGTTATGAACAGATTTTACCTCATACCCCTCTAGGGGGGTTATTGTGTATTTCGATTCGAAAGCAAAAGCTTTCGAAATACAATGTAAAAAGTATACAAATTCGAACGATTTTCTTTTCGAATCGAAATACACAATAACCCCCCTGATTTTATTTCCTCTGTAGGAACAGAACTATCTATGCCTTTTATAGAAGTGAATCCTTAATTCTGCTTGACTAGTATTGTTCACACCTATGTAAGTTCCGGTTACAGAACAACAGGTCCGGCTCGATTAGCGACATATGGTGTGGGCAATAAGGTCATGCCGGATTATGGGTTCATCAGACTATCATTTCCTGTCGACTTGAGGCTCTCAAAAATGTTTTTTTATGTTTAGTTGAGATGAGGTACGCTCAGGTTGTAAGGAAATGGTAGTTTCACTAGATATAGTTTTTACAATAACCTAAAAAGTATTCAGGGAAGTCCTAAAGTGTTAGAGTAACAAGATCCCGCCTGTTAGATGCACCTTTGACGTCGAGCGGTGTGAGGGCAAATACTTCTATTTCTCCCCCCCTCATTTTATAGTTCTACTCTGCATCTCCTGAAACCAGAAAATATAAGATTAGGTCATATTTAGACACAAATCAGCAAATTAATTTGCGATATCTTACCTGCAAGCCTTATTTTCCTGAAAAAGCCGCCCGCATATACATACATTTTTGGTTTTTTCGATTTTTTGCGATTCATTGGAGAAAAGTGAGTTTTACTTTTTATTTATTTTGTCATACAAGCACGGAGAAAAAAATCTGTGCTACACATGTTTTAAAAATTTTTTATGAAATATTTAACAATTTTTTATATACATATCCTTTATTTTGAGATTTTTCTAAATAATTTTAGTTTCGTTTTTTTTTGAGGAAGTTGAATTTTGATTTTTATTAACTTAGCCATAAAAACGCTGCGAAAATTTCAGTGCTACGCCTTTTATAACGTTTTTATGTTGATATATTTAAAAATTTTCATTATTTTTGGTCCGAATTTTTTTATTTTTTTGAATTTGTTTTCTTGATATTTTATTTTAATATTGTTTATTTTTAATTGAAACATTTTATAAATAGTTTCTTTTAATGGTCGTCTACTGCAACAGAATAACGCCATGGCGACCACGAGAGACAGTGTTACAGGTAGCACCGATGCCCCTACCATCGTATCGATCACTACCTTAAATAATCCCACCTCCAGTACCAACACAACGACAACAGCTTATAGGACAGGTAATCCCGTCTTTAGCACCCAAACCTCACACAATCTATCCATAACTCCCGAAATTGCAGATAATACGATAGTATCCCCGCCATTTCTTAGCGAGGCAGCTCAGAGCATACGTAGAGAGGTGCGTGAAAGTGTGTTCGGCCTGGAAAGGGGAGAATCACAGAGTCCAACAAACGAATTTCAAAATCTAGTGGAAGCGTCGGTTGGATTGCACCAAGTCCAGTTAATTAAATTGGTTGAGGAAAGGATTCAACGAGCTGTCGCTCTCATACAGAGGGTGAAAAATCGCCTAAACGGAGGAAGGTCGCTCCGGGAGCCACACCAACCACGACTACATCCGCCAGATGACCCTTTAACGAGGTGGTTAAAGACCATCTTCTAATGGCTCTGGCGACAGATAAAGACGGTACCATCAATCCTGTGGTAACAGAATGGGGTGCTATCGAGTCCAAATTAGCTGAGCTCGTTATGGAATACTTGATCGCTAATAGGACTGCTACGGCACCTCGCTTTGACTCTGGTGAAATTCACCGGGGATATAGGATGATCAAATGCATGGACGAGTTCTCAAAGGACTTTCTTAGCAAATGCATCGCTAATATCAGTGGCACATGGGAGGGTATAAGCCTTAAACTGATCCCTGCTCAAGATATTCCGATGAGACCGCGTGCACGCTAATATCAGTGGCACATGGGAGGGTATAAGCCTTAAACTGATCCCTGCTCAAGATATTCCGATGAGACCGCGTGCACGTATTTGGTTACCAAAGATGGCAACCGATGCACATAAGACGTTGGATTGTTTGAAGCTGCAGAAACCCAACATCCACATGGATGAATGGCCCATTATCCGCAGTGAGCAAGGCGAAGGCCACACATGCCTTATCCTAACCATCACTGAATCTGGCTCAGTTGAGCTTGAGAAGGCGGGTTTCAAGCTGTTCTTCGGAGTGAGGGAGTAAGGAGTAAGGTCAAGGTGTTTGCTCAAAGGAACAGGTAGCGGTAAAGGGGATGAGGTTGAAGTTGCAAACTCTCTGCTCATAGATATCTGCAGCACTCGAAATGTGCTACCGATAACCTTCGGGTACTCTTAGTTGAAAAGGACCTGGACATTGGGCTGGTGCAGGAACCCTGGGTTTCAAACCTGGACGTAAAGGGTTTCCCGGCCAAAGCATATAATATCCTCTATGCAAGAAACAATGGTAGGCCGATAGCATGTATTATAGCCAAAAAATCTATTAACATCTTTCTTTGTACTCTACTCTACTCTAATATCCTCTGTTGGGGCATCTGACATTATCCTGGGCTGCGATGCTATTGCAAGGCATTCAATCTGGGGCAGCAAAGAAACAAATGAAAGGGGTGAGTCTTTACTTTCATTAATTCCAGCAAACTAAGTATATGTAATTCTGGTAACACGCCTACTGATTGAACAAGAAAATAAAAATGAAAAACTTTGCGCTTTAGGTTTTATCACTTTAATGGTTTGAACAAGAATGCAAATTGTTTATTACAGATTAAGTTAAATGGTTTTGCAAGTAAATAAGAACAGTTACAATTTTTAAGAAAAACTCTCTTCTTTTACAAATGAATAAAAACTAGACTAGTATATAAAGGAATGAATTGTTGAGTAGTAAATAATGATAATTAAAAGAATTAATTGATTTCTTGGAATTATTAATAAAAACTACAATATGAATTACAAAATTAGAATAGCAATTATACAATTGTGACCAAACATACTCCGCCCCATTGAAAGGCCTCTTTCAATTGGTTTTGTCAAGTGGTAAGGGAGCAATTTTGTGGATGGATCTTCGAAACATGCCTTTAGTAGTTTGAACATCCACAACTCGGACTCGGTCACGACCAGGAATTGTTTTAACAACACGAGCTAGGAGCCACTTTTGGGGAGGTAAATTATCTTCATGAACGATGACGAGGGTTCCTTCTTCAAGGTTGGCATATGAACTGAACCATTTTGACTTTTGTTGTAGTGTAAGGACGTAGTCACGTATCCACTGTAACCAAAATTGTTGCTTTAAATATGTGACAAGTTGCCAACGCTTTAAATAGTTGATGGTTTTGTAATTGTCTAAGTTTCCATCGGGAAGAGCGAGCAACAATGTGCCAATTAGCATATGGCCTGGAGTCAGCGCCTCTCCATCATTTGGGTCATCAGATCTAGGAGCCAAAGGGCGTGAATTCAGGATAGCTTCAACTTTGATGAGAATAGTTTTCAATTCTTCATAAGTAACACCAGCGGTTGACATGTTTTTTATCAATAGAGTTTTTGTGGATTTCACCGCTGATTCCCAAAGACCACCGAAATGTGGAGATCGAGGGGGAATAAATGAAAACTGGAATCCGGTCACTTCGCTGTAGTCCATCATAGATTTGGTGTTGTCTTTGTCGAAGAAACGTTGCTTAAATTCGTTAAGCTTTGACTGAGCACCAACAAAGTTTGTAGCGTTGTCGCAATATAAGCGCTGAGGTATTCCACGTCTACCTATAAATCTTTTTAACAATAAAATAAAGGAATTAGTCGATAGATCCGAAACGAGCTCGATATGAATGGCCTTTGAAGCAAAACAGACAAAAATTGCTACATATGTTTTATATGGAGGTTTTCCGCGAATCCTGTAGGATGTATATAAAGGGCCGCAAAAGTCTACTCCAGAGACTAGAAACGGACAAGTACCATTAAGTCGGTCGGCTGGAAGGTCACCCATAATTTGATGCAAAAATCGAGGTTTATATTTTAAACAGTGGATGCAATTACGAACCAATTACGATGTCTCGAGCGTTGATGACCCAGATGTGCTGACCAAGGAGGGCCTTTGGTCTTGCGTGTAAATGTTTCAGATGAAGATGTTTATTATAGAGGCTTGTAAAACGATGATATTTTGGAAGCAGTGCTGGGAATTTGGTGTCGTGCGGTAAAGATGAATTTGCTAGCCTACCACCAACTCTTAGAATCGATAATGGTTTTTTATAACTAGGAACATCCTGTAGAAATGGCGATAATTTTTGCAAAGTGGGAGATAAAATATTGCCCCTTTGAATGTGATATAATTCATCTTTAAATGACGTTTGCTGAATGTCATGTACTGCCTTCCAGAAAGCCAATTGTAGTTCTTCAGATGTTACATATAAATTTCTTTTTGATTTATGGAATAAGCGATGAACATATATGATGATATGTAAAATTCGAAGATAAGATGATTGATTTGCGATGATTTCAGAAATGATTGAGGGAACGACGATTGTTGTTTTGAACGATGATTTTCTCAGTTCTGCGGGGGGCAGTCTAGTTCTTGTAAGGTTATGACGTTGCACGATAAAATGTTATTTGATGAACAGTTATTAATTTTACCACCTACTATCCACCCAAGTGTCGTATTTAATCGACTTTGTGACCGAAAATATAGTAGTGAATTCGAAGTCCGATATGCTGGATTTGACTGTAGCCGTAGTTTTATATCTCAATTGAGTGTGAATATCTGAAACGCCAGAAATTTCTTGAATAGATTTGGTTTGTGGAAGACGAAGACGACTAGCAGTCTCTTGAGTAATCAAGTTGACTTCTGAGCATGAATCTAATAGCGCTCTACAGGGCTGAAATGTTCCACAATTATCTCTTACAAACACTATGGCTGTAGGAAGTATCACACGACGATAATTACGAGTAAGAAACGATGAATTTTTTGTAAAATGAATAGCTGCTGCACTAGTAGTTGGAGTTTGCGATGCTTGTTGATTTGAATTTGATTGATGCGAAGACGAGGGCAATGGTTGGTTTGACGATGACGATAAATTATGAAAAGAGGACGAATTCCAAACCGAATGTTGTTGACGTGACGGTTCCGAAGAAAGGTGTGACTTTGTGGCCGATTGCGAATTTGGATTATGAAGCGATGAGTGATGAGAAACACCATAAGTGCGGCATCGAGATTTTGATTGGCATTTTGAAACCATGTGACCTTTACGAAGGCAATTGATACAAAGACTAGCAGATTTTACAAAATCAAAACGGCGTGATACAGGTAACGACAGATATGATTGACAATTTCCGATAAAATGGTCTTTGCTTTGGCAATACTCACACAAAATATTCGATGTGACAAGTGATAGACCTAGACGTTTGAATTTAGTTTTGAAAGTTTTGTCATAACCATGAAATGAATCAGTTTCAGATGTTCGGCTCTCGAGAAATTGGCAGCGTCGATTTAGAATTGAATAACACTCATCCCAGGATGGCAATTTGTTGAAGTTCTGTTCATCATCATAAACAGCTTTAAATTCTGGATCGATTTTTGATAGTACAATGTGTATCATTATTGCGTTCATTACGTCGAGTTCTGAACCTAACGATAACAGCGAACTTCGAAGAGCTGAAATGTTGTCTAGTATTGATCGTAAACCTGTGGCGCTTGACTTATGTAGAGACGGTATTGCAAATAAAGAATTTACATTTTCGATGAATATTAACGATTTGTTGTCGTACCGCTCTTTTAAGCAATCTATAACCTTCTGATAATTTTCCTCTACGACTTGAAACGGCTCTAGTAAAGTAAGCGCTTGTCCATCAAGGCAGTTTAATAAATAAGTAAACTTGCATCTTAAATGTAGTAATAAAACGGGAATATTCGGAATATTTTCCATCAAACTTTGGCAGCTTTAATTTTGGGAGTCGACTTTGATGCGAAAAAGTTGACGTATTCAAAAAGCTCTGATCTACATCACTAGCACGACGTTTTTTATGTAATAAATCAATCATGAAACTTTTACTTGAAATAAAAAGTTCCTCTTAATCGGTTCTCCCTTCATCATTCGGACTTATGCGCTCAATTTGCGTTTGAATGTGACTCACCTGCTTAAAATAAGATTCTAACATTTGCATACGACATTCGATTATAGTATAATCAGCAGTTGAACCTTCTTTTTCTACCTTGGCCTTTAATTTTGCAATTGATTGTAGATCTTTGTGTTTGTTTAATTCACGAAAGAACGTTGAAATTATCCCAAAAATACGAAGAAGTTAAACCTTTGAATATTCTCACAGTTTCGCTGTCAATTACTTAAAGTAAAAATAAAACGTCCGAAAACTGCTCAACACTGTTAAGTTGTTAAACGGCCAACACTGTTACATTGTTAAAGTCCAACACTGTTAAGTTGTAGGCACACACATGAAATGTAATTTGATATGTATGTGTATATATATGAACCTTCCTGCAGAATTATGTGTGTTAAAAACAAAAATAATAACGATGAGCTGAATTAAGAGTCAATATTTCTCTTACTTACGTTTGTTGAGTAGTAGCGATGACGATGAATGTTTGTTGTTGTTGATTTTGTTGTGGTGTACACACGATGATAGTAAGCAAACGAAGTAAATAAGAGTTTGGTGGCTAGCAACGACTGACCAAATGCACAATTTATTCTGTCGACGATTATGATGATGATAATGATCTTAGTTGAAACGATGAATTTGATGATGATAATTATCTCCCTTCAATATGAGACACTTGGAGGCAACGATGACGATTATGAAACTTGTAGGAATCGATGATGAATTTAAACCTTTGTAGAAAATTTTGACGATGACGATGATTGTGTTTTTTTTGTGGACAACTTTTATGTCTATATTTTATGTTAGTTCGTTTTTTTTTATACAGGAACAATTTCGAAAAATGTTTTGAGTTTCTTTGCTTTGTGGGTATGTAGCTAACTTTGTTTATAAAAACTTAATTTATTGACCGAAACCAACGAGAAACTTCTTCTTATAATGTAACTGTCCAAAATGATTGAACAAGAAAATAAAAATTAAAAACTTTCCGCTTTAGGTTTTATCACTTTAATGGTTTGAACAAGAATGCAAATTGTTCATTACAGATTAAGTTAAGTGGTTGTGCAAGTAAATAAGAACAGTTACAATTTATAAGAAAAAGAAGAGAGTAAAAGTTACAAATGAATAAAAACTAGACTAGTATATAAAGGAATGAAGTGTTGAGTAGTAAATAATGCTAATTAAAGGAATTAATTGATTTCTTGGAATTATTAATAAAAACTACAATATGAATTACAAAATTAGAATAGCAATTATACAATTGTGACCAAACACCTACCTTCATTTTTCCGAGTTCGGTCAACTATAATGGATGGCAGAAAGTATTAGATATTACACTCATTAATAATAGGTCTAAGGTAAAAGTATAGGTGAAGAGTATCCAGGGAAAGATCGTTCTCTGACCATAACTGGATTCTCTTCGAAATTAGACTTTAGAACTAGACAGAGAAAATACAATTTAGGAACCCAAGAAGGACTGATTGGTTCATATTTTATGGGATCCTCAAACATAAACTTAAGAATATGCCAGTTGTAGAAGATTCAATCACTGGTCTTGAAATATTGGAGGAAAACTTCAGTATAACTGTAGTTAAAGCTTTTGAAGTTTCCTGTCCAGTCACTAAGGCTAAGAAAAGCTTCCCTCCATGGTGGAATTCGGAGTTATCTAAACTACGTAGGGAAACTCGTAGGGCCTTTAACATTAGCTATAATAGTAAATCATGGCAACCTTATCGTGATCTATTGAAAACTTATAAGAAAGCTATAGTAGTCGCAAAAAGGAACTCATAGAGACGCTTCTGCGAATCTATAGATAGCACAAAAGACTCTACAGGACTTAGCAGAATTCTAGCCAAGGGGCAATCCAATCCTACCTATATTAAAAGGAAGGATGACTCCTGGTCCGAATCCTCAGCGGAGTCACTTGACATCTTATTGAATACGCATTTTCAAGGCTGTAGGGATGTTGCTATGGATATGGATATTGATAATGTAGATAGTAGTATCGATAGTAACATTATATGCTATGACAGGCACCATTCAAGTCACCTGGGCCGGATAGTATTTTGCCAAAGATGCTACAAAGTGCAAAAATCATTCCCTGGCTTCATAGAATTTTTACGCTCTGTCTCTCCCTCAACCATGTTCCGATTAACTGGAGGTGAGTCAAGGTCGTTTTTATACCCAAAATTGGCAAAAGAAGTCATGAGAAGGTGAAGGACTTTCGTCCAATTAGTCTTTCATCTTTCCAGCTTAAGACGTTGGAAAGACTCATTGACGCTTACATTAGGCAGCGACTTGAAGGTTCAACATGGCTCTCAAACAGTCAGCATGCCTACCTTAAGGGTCGCTCTACAGAGACAGCTCTGCATGAGGTTGTAAGAGTTATAGAGAGATCTCTCGAATTTAAACAATATACAATGGCAGCCTTTTTGGATATAGGGGGTGCTTTCAATAATGTAACTACTCTTGCAATTCAACAAGCTCTGACTAACCTAGACGTTGAAGAATATATCAATAACTGGTTAGTTACCATTTTGAATTCAAGAATAGTCACTGCAAATCTTGGTAATACCGTTAATATCAATAAGTAATCTCTCCACTACTGTGGCTTATCGTTATTAACTCGATTCTCATTGATCTAGACAAAAAGGGGATAAAAGTTGTCGCTTATGCGGTCGATGTGTTGATACTCGTACCAGGTCTGTTTCCGGACGTGATCAGTGAGATTATGTCCACTGCTTTGGGGTTGCTCGACAACTGGGCCACGGTTAATGGTCTTGGGGCGAACCCAAGCAAAACGGAACTTGTACTTTTCACGACGAAGACCAAGATTCCAAGCTTCAAACTTCCAAGGTTAAAAAACTGCGAAATCCCCCTTTCAAATAATGCAAAACATATAGGTATCATACTGGACGTCCGGTTGTTGGAGATCGAGAATATATGGCCATGCGGGGATTCTTGGCCAGCTGCATTCGATCGTTCTCCAACCATCTGACTATATTACTCCATAAACGGATTTTGATAGGGTATTCAAGGTCTTAATTCCCTTCAGGAGTGAGTGGAATATGGGTAATCTCGTGCACAAATATGACACTAGGATATACACGGACGGCTCTAAGATGAGCTGCGGTGTTGGTTCTGGGGTCTTCTGTAACGAACCTGGGGTAGGCATCTCGTATCGTCTTCCGAATGAGTGTAGTGTTTTCCAGGCGGAAAATTTTGCAATCATGGCAGCTTGTGATACACTACATGATCATAACATTCACGGCAATATAGATATTTTTGTCAACAGTCAGCCGGCGCTCCTCTTACTTAATGCCTACACAATTTCATCTTCACCAGTTAGACAATGTAGAAATTCTCTGTCAAGGCTAGATCGTCTATCTGGCATTACCTTGTTCTGGGTGCCTGCGCATAGGAACCTCTACGGCAATGAACGGGCAGACGAACTAGCCAGAACGGGATCTGCCTTAGATATCTCCGATGGGGTCTTAGTAGCAATTCCACTGGGGACTATCAAAGGTATCATCTTTAGACATTTTCTTACAAAGGCTGAGTATAGATGGCGTAATTTAAACATGTAGGATAGCCAAGTTGATGTGGCCATCTTTTAACGAGAAACGTACTATGCAACTGATAACCCGGAATAGGAAGGATATATCAAGGTTGCTGGCAGTATTAACGGGACACTGGACGTTAGGCAAGCACGCAAATCGCCTGGGACTCCCTTTTAACGACCATTGTCGTAGCTGTATGGATAGGGAAAAAGAGGAAACGATTTTCTACCTTCTCTGCGAATGCACAGCCCTGAGTGTCGAGACATAAATTCATGGGAAACTATACATTGAACAACCTTGGTGAGGTAGCCGAGTCAAAACTCAATGACCTACTGAGATATCTCACAGCTACAGGTTGGGGTCTAGCAAGATACGACTTTCTTGTACTCATCTTAGCTACAGCATGTTGTATAAGACATTAAATCTGACGAGTGGTGTGGTATTTTAAAACGGGGTCCCTCCGACTCTACTTAAGTGTTCGCACGTAGTGAACTACCACGTAAACCTACCAACCAACTATTTGATTTTGTTGTAAAATACAAACAATTTCCTCCCAATTTTTACCCACAGATGTAAACATATAATATACTGTGTTCCAGCATGTTGGAGAAAAGCTCTATAAGCAATTTGACAGCTGTGCATTAAGTCCTGATTTTTTAAAATAATTAACCAACTTGCTACAAGCTTTGTACAGATCTGCTACGCTCGTTACACTCTCAACAGATTTTTGAATAACATTGTGTAGCAAGTGGTTAATGCAATTAATGCGAGAGTAATCGCGAAATGCAGCTACCATATTTTTACCTCTGTCAGTTACGATGATTGTGTTCAAGTCTAATTGGCAATCAAATTCATTTAGAAAATTTTGAGTCTTAGCTATTATATTTTGAGCTGGAATTTTGGTAAAAAAAAAACACTTATATACAATCAAAACTATTGAACCTCTAAATATAAGTACCTGTACATTTATCACCATTCATAGATTTTAGACCGACGACAATATTGATGAGCTTTGCCTGTAGTATAGAGTGCATCGTTACTCCTAAATATGTTATGCGCAAAAAATTATCTGTCCTAAGTCCGCTGTTATTTCAAAACCGCATTTCAAGTTTGATATCATGTCTTTTATATTGACAAAATATTTTTGGTATAATTTGTCAACATTTCTTGATATTGTTGAGTGATCGGGAATTAAATGATCCATATTTACATTTTTGCCATATTTTGCACCAACAGATACACAGACTTTTTTGAAACCTTCATCTTTCACGATTCTAAAGGGCCTGCAGTTTTGAACAATCCACTCTGTACAAAACTTTACAGCTTCCTTTTTTGTATACCCATTTACACTAATCTTTTCTGAATTTTTCTGAGACTCAATATAACATTGGTGTTTATTGAGATTAGACGTAGATCTTGCATCGTACTTAAGAACGGCAAAATAATGTCGGCAGCCAATAACTCCTTTCACTTCCTCCCCATTTGCGTTTTCAATCTTTCCTATAATATTCCATATCTTACTATGCCCCCTTTGCAAAGCAATTTTGAAAATACCATTTTTAAATTTTTCGAGTATTTACCTAACATTAAAAAATAAAATAAACTTTTTGTAAATACTTAAAAAGTTAAATTAATAGTGAATAAAAAATTTAAAATAATTATAAATAAAAATATTAGATAAAATGACTTTTTAAAATAATAATACTATAACTCACTTGACAATTTTCCATTATTTCGTTTAATTTAAATCAAAGCTTTTTACATTTAGATATTTTAACTTCTAAATCCTTCTCTGATCTTAATATAATTGTTTCAACAATACTACATTAAAACTACAAAAGTTAGTAAAATAGAAAAAAAAAATATAAATAAGGGTTAAACAAAGTAATATGTATTTTTTATTTGAATAATAAGTAATCATCTGCAAAAAAAGACAAATTAACCCATTCCCAGCCATTGTACCTGCTTGAGTACAGAAAAAAGTCAATAATCAAATGCGCATAAATTTTAAACGAAAAGAAATTAGGCAATTTTTCTTTTGGTTTTGAATTAAGCATACCGTGTTAAAAAAAACACTTGTAAGCAAAGTGTAAAAAAATAGTACCGTTACTTTGTTTTTTGTTAAGATTTCGTACTACTGCACCAGTTGTGTGCAAATTTGCAAAGTCAGTATTAGTTTAGCTGCGTAGTATAAAATATATATTAATCAAGAAGCTAATTTTTATAGTTTTGTAAAGCTTACAATTGTGTGTGTTTATTTTAGAAACTTAAAATAAAAAACATTTACATTGGACAACGTTAGGTGAGTTGCAAACTCGGTGTACCCAATTGAGTACAATGGCTTATAAGGTATGCATTTTCTTTAGATTTTTACCCACGACCGAATGGAACATCAAACAATCAAAACATCTGCTTTTTACGGCAAACGTTTTAAAAACTTAAATAGTGCAATAAATTTGTTGTTAAATGAAGATCACCACCAATTTGATATTGCGATTATTCCCCCAGATCCCGATTGCAACACGGATGAAGAGGAAGGTGTGGCAGAAGACATTATTGGTGATCGTATACCAAATGATGTTCCAGGGAATGTGGAAGTATTTTGTGGCAGCGATAGCGAAGATGATATACCACTTGAGCAGCTGCGACATTCAATAATACGTTCTAAATCTGACCAAAAAAATCCCAAATGGACAAAACGTCAATGCGATATTGAAATGTGCAAAACCAGTTACTATTTGGTCAATGAACGAAATATGATCTTGGATCTAAATGGAAAGTCACCAGTGGAGAGTTTTGAAATACTGTTTGATGAGAAAGTGGTTAATTTAATCGTTGACCAAACCTGCATTTATGCATCGCAAGCTAACGAGCACAATTTTTCGTTCAACACGGAAGATCTTAAAATATTCTTGGCGATTTTACTCTACAGTGGATATCACTCTATGCCAAGAGAAGATATGTATTGGCAGCTTTGCGAGGATACTCGATCTCCGATTGTTGCCGAAAATATGTCGCGAAATAGATTCAAAGAAATTAAAAGGTTTATTCATTTAGCTGATAATAGCAATTTAGACGTAACCGACAAAATAGCTAAAGTAAGACCTCTGTCACAACTACTTTCATCAAATTTTTTTATGTATGGGTATATGCACGAAAAACTATAGGTTGATGAATCAATGGTACGATATTTTGGTAGCCACTCATCCAAGCCAGTAAGATTTGGTTTTAAAAATTGGATGCTGACAAGTAGCTGTGGTTATTTATATCAATTTGATACCTACTGCGGAGCCAAAGGTGAACTGTGCGCGATACTAGAACAAAAAAATGTCCACTAGAGTCTAATGCCCTATTTAAAAAAAAAAAACAAAGAGGATATTTTGACTATAGCTACGATAGGAACAACAAAGTAATTTTTGTAAAATGGAACGACAATAGTCCGGTAACCGTAGGGTCAAATTTCGAATGTATCAAGCCAATGCATGGCGTTAGTCGTTGGTGTTCAGTTCAAAAAGCTAAAGTTAATGTTAGTCAACCCAAGCTATAGCAGAATATAATTCGGGAATGGGTGGCGTTGATCTTCACGATCAAGCAGTAAATAATTACAGAATAAAATTCCAAGGAAAGAAATGACGGTGGCCTCTTTTTACGGCAATGTTGTCTTCTGTTGTGGTCAATGCATGGAAGCTATATAAAACAGCAAATAGATCTCAAATGGATTTGCTAGAGTTTCAACGAAATATTGTACGCTACTACTTACGGAATTGTACGCAGAAGTTGTACACTTCCAAACGAGCACTGGCTTCTAGTGTTGCAACTAGTGCAGGAAACCACTTTCCTAAAAAGGTAAAAAATCCTTTACGTTGCCGAAAATGTCATAGTCGAATCAGATGGATGTGTGAACAATGCGATGTTGCGCTTTGTGTTGAAAAAGAATGCTTTAAAAAATTTCACACATTACAAAATTAAGCACCCACATTACGCCATTGTACATGTTTGGGTACAGGTCCAAAAACAAAGTTCCTGAATTTTTTTTTTAATTTTTTTATATTTTTTATGTTTTTTGAGTATACTATATTTTAAATAAATAAATGAATTAACAAATTTTTACTTGCTAATGGTCTTGGTTTTTAATGGGTTAAACAACCATAACCATTGCTTGCGTTTAGTTCTTAAAATACCCATATTGTAAAATAAGAACCGTGTAAAATACTACAGTATATTAGCAAAAAAAAAAAGTTTACTTTACTTTACTTATAGTGAGCAAGAATGAGTAAATACAAATACTCTGAGTATAAAAAGAATAAAATTGTTCTTTGTGTTTTTTTGTTTGTTTGGCATTTGCTTCTCTTTTGTACTTGGAATTAGTATGAGAATGTTTAAAAACGCAATGTTTTTGAATTTAAATGTATTTAGTGCAACAGCCTAATACACATCTTACTGAAGGCGAGGTAAAAATAAAAATTTTATGTGCCAAAGCTTATTTCGTTCGACCACTTCTACATGTTACTCTAGGTGAGGTAAAATTAAGATTCATACTTTACGCACACTTTTACAGTCTCAAAAAATTAATGATTGTATGTATGACCTTTATAGAATCGTAAACTATGCATTTGATCATATGATGATCTTCGGTAAAGTTGTTGTGTATGAGTCCGGGAAGATTTCTCAGTTGGTACGACTACGCCTACTCTAACGCCCACTTTTTTAAAAATTAAAAAATTTTATGTGCCAAAGCTTTTTATTTCTTTCGACCACTCCTACTTTTTTTAAATGTGTAATTGATTCTACTCGGATTTTAACGTATTTACTTCAAATCGAATACACATGTTACTCTAGGTGAGGTAATAATTAAGATTCATACTCCACGCCTGCTTTCACGCCCCATCTCTTGCAGGACAATGCCTGCCGGGAAGGCCAGACCGCTGGACTGATCTTACTAAAAATTTGACGTAATATAACTAAGACTCCGGCGTGACTAAGAACACTTCTTTTGACCGCCTACTTTTTTTCAAACTGAGCTAAATCAATAAAATTATTTAAAATGAATTGAATATTTGTGTAATGTTTTTCTTTCAAATTTATTTTAATTAGTAGCGTAGCAAAGCGCGCCGGGTACATCTAGTTAAATATACATAAGTGTACATAAAAATTTAGCAGAAATAAGTAAATATAAATCACAAACCGGTATTTTTTTAGATCAGTCCATATCTTGATTAAATAATCCAGACATAGACAAAACACATCGTATTAGTTTTTGAAACGATCGGCCAGTAATAGGACCCATTACGCATAAAATTCTTATAAATATTGATTTCAAAAATAAATTTTACAGATAAGATATATGTACATATGTATGTAAAATTTAGAAAACTTGATTTTTTAACTATCGGTCCACATATAAAGACCACTTCTAAAATCTCTTATAAATAAAATTTATCATAACCAAAGGACTACACCGTTGGTCTACACTATATATAGAAAAAAATGCTGTGGCTATAAATCAAGAATTAGAAAATTGTAATTAGTTTTGTTAATTTTACAATTATTACAATTTACAATGAAAGAAGACATTTTATTTTCTTATTAACGTTTATTTGTATATGTGTATATATAGAACAAATTTAGACAAATTGACGCGTTTTCAAGTATTCTAACATTCCTTGGACATTTGCATTGACGTGTGGTTGTGAACTTTGTTGAGAGTTCATAATCGTATTAGGCATACCAACATTTCCTCCACTTAGATGTTGTGACTGAGTAGTAAAACCTAAAAAAGGAAAAGGAAACAAAAGGAAATTAGCGAATAAATCTTACATACGTAATTATATTAAAATTTTATTTAGTAGTAGCTAATTATTTACATTTTTTATCTTGCAAAACTTCAATGGAATTAAAAATCGAATGTTTTGTGTTGTGTAAATTCGAAAATATTTGAATCAATATTCGTATACTAATGATGTAATTATTTCTAGTATAAATAAACAAGAGTATCAACGTTTTGTCAAAAATGACAATTTTTTTACATATGTACAACTGCGTGTAACTAATTAAGGACAGTAGTAAATCAATATTTAAATTGTTATGTTAAAGGTAATATTTATTAAATAAAATTCTAAAATTTAACACCTTTTTATTTTATTTTTTTTTCGTTGTGATGTTTTTATAATTTGTGAAATAAATTAATCGCTCACTAAATTAATGACAGTGATAAATTTATTGACATTTACAGATTCAGGTAATATTTAAAAGTTAGTTTAAATAATTTACGATTATGATTTTTCAGTATATGAAAAGTTCTTAATACTTGCTTAACATGTTTTTGAAATCAAAAATAAAAATAATAAAAACTTTTATTTTCTTTGATGCTGTTATTGCAATTGCCATTATACAGTACTTTTAGTGATCGACTACTTTATTATTTTTGCATTGTGTGTATGACACATGTACAAAACAGAAATAATTATATCTTTAGATTCTATGATATGCTTGTGACAAAAAATAGTAATAAGAATTTTATTATCAATATTACATGTGGACTTTATATGTATATTAATAATTGGTATTACTTTTCTGCGTTGCCACATTTTATATAAAAAGTTAAAAAAAGAGAGAATGAGAAATTGCTATTAACGGCGTTAAATATGCGCTTGTTAATTTGCATTAGCAGTTTTATAGCGTAGACAGACGACACAGTTAATTAGCATTTGCAGTCTTAATTCAAATTAACTCGTGAATTATCCCCATCCTAATGCGCATTAGGTAGACGTAAATACACAAAATCAGAGTGAGTTTATCCTGAATTTAGCTATTTCAATATGGCAACATCGTCGACAATCAATCATATGTTATCAAATTGTTTACTATTGTAAAAGAAGAAGACAATTGTGAAATTAAAATAATAAAAATTAATTTCCACAATTGCCTTTCTCTTATTTCAGAGTGTCCTACTGCGGTCCCCACTTGTAGCAACACGTTCAGGTTGATGGTTGCTAGTCCATGAACAATTTTTGCATTATGGAGCAGTTTCAGCAAAAGTATTTTCAGGTTTTTTTTTTTTCAAATAAATACTGATTTTTCACCAAATGCCAAACAAATTTTTTCACAATTAAATAGTTGTTTACAAACAAACAGCTGTTTACTAAATGCAGAAACTGTCGTCTGTCACGGTAAAATCTTAATTCACATTAGTGAGATTTTAATGCAAATTAACGCTGTCGTCTGTCTATGCTATTAGTTTAGCTTTGGTAAAAACTAAAGTGTTTATATAATCGAATTCATCGACTACGATAATAGCTTCTCGATTAAACAACAGTTTAAATTTAACATAAACTTTAATATAATATACATATATTTTATAAATTTTTTTTCAAGCAATTATAATTCAAAAATTGTATTATCCCTGAGGAAGCTATCCATTGTGATAGCGAAATATTGGATATTAAAATATATAAATATATAAAACATTTTTATATAAATATTAAAAGTGACCTAATTGCCTGAAAAAACAATTTATAGAATATAAAAAAGGTCGAATAAAAGAACTAAATAATACATATATTTTACCATAATTTAAAATTTTCGAGAATTTTTTTTACGAATCCACAACATTTCATCCAAGTCTGGTGTTAATTTTTTATTAAAGTTACAAATAAAAATATGACTACAATAAAGATTGTCTATAGCAATATTTACTCCATCATCGGTATGTAACCAAATGTCATTTTCATCCATGATGTAATATTGATTCACGCTCATCACCAAAACCATCACTCACTATATCAATACATATAAGACCACTATTAATGCAATCATTACTAAGTTCACTATATATGTATACATTAATTCATAATTATTAATTATCACAAACTTAACTTAATTAACACATCTAAACTAAACCTATAAGAACCCAAAAAAAAAATTAAATGTTAAAAGTGCATTTAAAGAAATAATAATTGTCAAACTATTTGCTATGATGGAGTAAATATTGCTATTAATATATAATTATATTACTAAGATATACATACATATACTAGTATAATCTAATTATAGTTAAGATATTGATACTACTTATTAAATGATGTTTGAATTTATAAAGTAAATTCTTTACATAGCTCCCAAAGTATTAAAAAAAGAAGCTCATGTAAAGATTTTACATTTACGATATACATTTTTAACTAATCCATGTCGGATGGCAACTAATTATTATATTAATTTAAATGTAAAAATATTAATGATTTTATTTATAAAACCAACTACAGGAACTTTGTTGTGAATAATTGAATAACCTATTTATACAAAGTAGTCAGTAAGTTTATATCACTATCATATGTCATTGTATAATTTGAAGTTTTATTGTCTGTTCTTTTCTAACCCTATCAACAACAGGTTATGGGCCGCATGACGCGAGTTACATATCCATCCCTAAACGACCATTATTGGCTGGCTAAGTGTAGCGGAGCATTAGCTTCCAATTACGTTTCCACACTTAGCCAGACAGCAACGTAATCATTAACCAGTCACTGTAAAAAAAAAAAAAATATGTAGGTACATTATTTTTTGCTGGGCAATCGATTGAGTGAGACTATTTATTTTAAAATCGGAGAGGGGTCGTCCAAAAATTTGCCAATTTTGATCGTTTTCATATGGAATTGCTCAATAATAATATTAAGCTAAAGTATTGCTTAACAATAAAATTTTTTTTTTTAAAAAACCACATAAATAAAGATTTATAAGCAATAATTATAAGAATAATTGTAATACGAAATCCAGGTGTATTTCGGTCAAGGGGTGGAGGAGTTACATATCCATCCCTAAACGACCATTATTGGCTGGCTAAGTGTAGCGGAGAAAGCAACGTAAGCATTAATGTTTATGTTGCTTACTTTTAGTTATATTAAGATTAAAATTTTTGCATTTCTGTACTTTTATATGTTTACATTTTATATTTAAAATTCATTCTTAAGATTCAATTCAATAAATGAAGTAGTTTCTCTAAAGAGCAGCTACTAAAAATAAACATAATTGGCGCAGTCGGTAAACGGCCAAAGTTAAAAACTTAATATTTTTAAATCAAGAAACTGAAAACAAATTTTTCGCAAAATAAAAGTAACTGGAAACGGAAATTTATATTTTGATTATATGACTATAAAGAGTTTATTGAAAAGTGTGTATTAATAAAAAAAATTAATAAATTCGATGAAAATAGAAATTTGCAAGAGGTCGACGAAACAATGAAAAAGATTGCCGAGTTGGAGTCGACTTTACGGATGCAGGAGCAAAAAATAATAAATCAGGAACAACAAATGCTACAACAATAGCAGCAAATAAATCAAGAACAACAAATCCAGATAATAGTAAACGAAAAAATCAATGTAGACTTCGCAACACATATAAGGCAACTTGGAGACATCTCATGGAATCAATTAAAAGCAAAGTTGAGGGCTCAAGCCAGACCGAAGACATCGTATGCCGAGATTTTTAACAGATGCCGATACATTAAAGTGAGTAATTTAAGAGAGCTTTTTGACTGTTTCGAAACAGCCAAGAAAATTAGTCAAATATACGAATTAGACGATAATAAACTCTGACCTGATGACGGAAAAGATAGATGGACCAATACGAGCACATATAAGTGAAAATGAAACTTTACGTGATATAATTGTAAAATACACAAAACTGAAATTATTAGACGATAGTAGCGCTATTGACAGTGGGCATAAAGAAAATACAAATTTCAGCAATATTTACCATAGGAACAGGGAGAACGGACATTAAAACTCTAATCGAAACTACAACCGGCAAAAGTCCGAGTTGAACCCTAATAACAATTGGAAAAATTCTGTGACAAACAGTTCTCAATATGAGCCAAGTAGTGGTTCTAAAAGGAAATATTTTCGGAAACAAAGCAGTGGAAACTTTAGAAGAAATCAGCAGGAGCGATACCGTCAGAATAATAATGTAGGGAATTGGCAAAATAAGACTAATAGGTATAATGAAGGAGTTCGAATAGGACAAGGAACTCTTATATGAGTGTAGATCAGCAAACTACACATATGGACATAGGAAATGGAGAGGAAAAAGATGTAAATTTTTTAATACAGCCTCACCAATCCAATTACCGATAGTGATGCTCACTATTGGGAAACAAAAAATACGATGTTTGATTGATACTGGCTCTTCAACTAGTATTATTAAACCTCACGTTTTGAAAGAAAATTTTCAAATAGAAGAATTAATGAAACCCATTTAATACAGAACAATTAACGGTACAAACATAATTAAATTTAAAGTTGTAACTCCCTTCCCAAAGGAATTTTCTGCTCAGGGAACTTTGAGTTGGAAAATTATTGATTTCTGTAATAATAAATATGATGGAATAATCGGACAAAATTTTTTAATCCCCTTAAGACAAAGATAGATAACGAACATGGTTATATAGAAGTTTTAGGCAGCAAATTGTTTTTCGAGGATTTGTACTCTTGTTTTTGTGATGAGAATATAAGTGTATTGGAACCAGTTGCAAGAACAGATATCGTGAACAAACTTGATTTTTGTCACTTGAATGAGGAGGAAAGTATAGCAGTCAGAAATCTTCTTACTGAGTTTGGAGATTTATTTTACGTAGATGGCGATAATCTTTCAGCCACAACCCAAATAGAACATCAAATCGTTACTACAATTGATAAACCCCTCTATTCAAAAATATACAGGTATCCCCAGGTTCATGAAAGCGAAATAAATAAACAAATAAAAGATATGTTAAAGCAAAACAAAGCCGATAATTTTGGCGAGAAAAAATGGCGATCGCAAACTAAATGAATTTACAATAGAAGATAGGTACCCTATACCCAACCTTAACAGTATTTTCGACAAATTG
The DNA here is from genome assembly GCA_950370525.1 of Bellardia bayeri. NCBI lineage: Eukaryota > Metazoa > Arthropoda > Insecta > Diptera > Calliphoridae > Bellardia > Bellardia bayeri. The sequence continues at coordinate 46,460,397 of OX493265.1, read as the reverse complement.
GGCAGAGCCCAATATTTTTCGACTGTCGATCTGGCAAAGGGTTTCCACCAAATACTCCTTAAGGAAGAAGATCGAAAAAAGACGGCATTCTCTACACCCTATGAGCATTACGAATTTATTCGAATGCCTTTTGGTCTTCGTAACGCACCATCAACCTTTCAGAGATTGATGAATTCTGTTCTAAAAAATTTCATAAATAAGACATGGGTAGTGTATATGGATGACATATTTAAAACCTTAAGGAAGGCTAAGCTAAAGATACAAATTAACAAGTGTGACTTTCTCAAGAAAGAAACACAGTTTTTGGGTCACTTATTAACAATTAATGGTATAAAACCAGATCCTAACAAAATCTCAATAATACAGAATTTGAAACTCCCAAGTAACGAAAAACAGATTAAGTCGTTTTTAGGAATGACCGGTTTCTATAGAAAATTTATTAACAACTATGCCAAAATTGCATACCCAATGACCAAGTATTTGCAGAAAAACACAAAAATTAATATGAATGACCCTAGCTACATAGTGGCTTTTGAAAAACTTAAGGAGCTTATAACGAGTTCACCCATACTTAGATATCCAAATTTTGCAAAACGTTTCAAAATCATCACTGATGCAAGCAATAATGTAATTGGAGCTGTCTTAACTCAAGATGGTCACCTAGTAGCATATGCTTCGCGAACGTTAAACAAACATGAAACAAACTATGCAACAATTGATAAAGAATTGTTGGCAATAGTTTTGGGTGTTAAATATTTTAGGCCATACATGTATGGGAAAGAATTCGACCTAGAAAGCGACCATCAACCACTGAAGTGGCTCATAAGTAAATATGCAGGCAAAGATATAAGCCCTAGGCTATAGAGATACCTTATTGATTTAGGTGAACATAATTTTAAGATAGAATATATAAAAGGGAAGTGCAACTATATTGCAGATTTCCTAAGTAGAATCAATGTCGAGGGAAACGAGATAAACACATCAGAGGAATTGATGGACTGTGGTGAAACAAACAATATTGAAGGTTCTTTGGATGTTGAGACTGCACATTCTCACGAAGAGGATCTACACGATGGTATTCCAATATTGGATACGGTAGTAAATCGTTTTAAAACTCAAATTATTATAGTGGATTCTAAAGATAAAGACACTGAAACGGTTTTTGACAATAAAAGAGTTTATATAGACAGACATGACATTGCAGATAATAACATATCTAATATTTTAAGAATGAAAGTTTCTAAGGAAAAATTGGAATATTTTCCAAATTGAATGATCACGAATATTACAAGGTTCAACTGAAGTTGATAGAGGAATTTCCAGACAGAAACAACTTTAAATTGGTCAGATGTTCTTATTTTGCTAGAGATATTGAGGATGATATTGAACTCAATAAACAGATATCGTTGTTTCATAAATAAGAAAGTGGACACTCAGGTATTATAGCTACCTATGAGAGTATCAAACATAAGATATATAATCCACGTTTGAAATTATCGATACATAAAATAATAAATAACTGTCACATTTGTTCGTCAGCTAAGTATGACAGAAACCCAATAAAAAATAAGTTCAAAATAACTGAAACCCCTTCCACCACGAATGAAATAATCCACGTCGATACTTACATGAACAGTAAACACTATTTATAATTTTTATCGACAAATTCTCAAAACACGTAATTTCATTTCATTTGCTCGACAGAAAGTCAAACCCTGCTTAGAAAAATTAGATAATTTTTAGCCATTAAAGACACTGTTACCAAATTTGTGTTAGACAATGAATTCAATAATGTCAATGTAAGGAGCTACCTTAATCAAGAGAGAATTCAATATCATTTTACGAAACCGAATAGCCATACCGGTAATTCGGATATTGAAAGATTCAACAATACAATCACAGAAAAAATCAGAGTCCTTAATTTGGAAGAAAAACTTCCAATAAATACTCAAATACTTTAGGCAATAAAATTTTATAATGGTAATTATCATAGCGCAATAAAATGTAGTCCTTTGGATGTACAAAATAAATTGAATGACTATACCATTATAAAACAAGATGTGAAAACTAAAATAATCCCAAAAAGAAATAAATCCCGTGAAAATTACATAGAAAACAGAGAAGAAGGCTTTATAAAAAACTATAAAAGCGTAAGACACAAAGAAGAACCGAAGTTCATTAAACGAAATTTGGAAAATGTTCATGAAGCCAATATTAAAAGGCCGTTCAAATTTGAAGGTCTTAGCGATTGTAATAGTCAAAACATTGTAGAAAAAAACGATTTTTAGTGGAGATGACGAGGACATTGACTTTGAGTACTTGAGGAGACGTTTTGAAGATCTCAAAAGAATATTTCTAAACAACGAAACCTAATTGGGTTTGTGTTATCTATAAATAAATAAAAAAAAAACAATTTTATTCATCCTAGTATATTTACAAAAACAGAAATCGAAACCTTTAATATTGATTTTTATAAATTAAAACTACTTAAAATCGGAGTGATGACTTTCAAGGACAGTTCTTTAATAATAGCTATACAAATTCCTGATAAATTCATAATTACACAATTAAGATTACTTACCGCAGTACCAAATACAATTAATATGGAAATTGATGAACGTAATGAAAATATTATCGAAATAAATAATGTTATTTTATACTATAAGGAAAATGTTATATTTAAGCATCTCCAAAAGAGCAACCATTGTTCAATTAAAGCTAATTGTAAATATATATTTAGTAACAAAACGGAAACAATAGAACTACACAGAAAAAAAAATCATGTTTTTTTTCAATTAAACCTTTAATTGATTTTAAAATAATTTTCAATTAAATTTTTAATTGATTCAATTACTTTTTCTGATATTTTCAATTAAATCGCACATTTTTAGTTAATTAATACTGTCATTTTGTTTACAGGTCCGATTTCAATTAAATTTTTAATTGATTCCACAAATATTTTAATTGAAACTCATTTTTATTTTTTTCTGTGTAGATGAAGAAACTATTCTGTTTATGATTAGATAAAAAAAATTTAATTAACAACTTTTTGAAATGGAAAAATAAAAACTAGAAGTCATGAACTAAAGTTACCATACCAAAATTATAAGTAATAGAGCAATTCCATATGAAAGCGATCACCTTTTGGACGACCCCTCTCCGATTTTAAAATAAATAGTCTCACTCAATCAATTGCCCAGCAAAAAATAATGTACCTACATATTTTTTTTTTTTTTATAGTGACTGGTTTAGTGGTGGTGTACACCACTGTCATGTGACAAAATTGAAGAATTCTTCATAAGGGACCTCATTGAAAGTTGTTTTCAAAAAAAACTACTAAAGCGATCGCAACGAGTGATAGCTCGTTGGAAAGGTATTGAATCAGGCTTTAATTGAAAAATAAAATTTTCCTAATTTTTCTTAGAAATTTACCTTTAAATTTGCCCATGAAAATTAAATTTTCCGATTTTCCACAGAAGCTCCTAAATTTTCCGGCTAATTTTTTTTTGATTCCTCATAATTTTTGCTTTAAGAATCAGCAATAAAAAAAATGGGCCAGACTCCTTGTTTGGACAGGAGAAGAGCATTTAAGAGACCACCTTGTTAAAAATACATTTTAAAAATTATTTTACAGTTAAAAATACATTTATGAAGAAAAAATCTTTCTTATTTTGCTGCTTATACTTAATTACAATAATTATTAAAAATTTCAATTGTCTTGGCATCATTATAAAATTAAAGTAACTTTAAATTTAGCACGTCGGCAGACGAAGAGTACCGCTTTACATTAATTGACATATCAGAAATATTTGGTATGAAGCAATGAAACTTTTGCGTTCCAGTTATAGTTTTGACATTATTATATCTGTTTTGAATTCGTCGCTCCATGGCATCGTGTTCTTTTTGAGTGCATAAAACTGTGTTAATGGCAATTTCCTTGCTTTGAATCCACGAAAACAAATGTTGTACATTTAAGATCTGGTCAGTATATGGCCTTTGCAAACTTGCCTTAGTCGCCATGCGTTTTAGGGTTCTTACTGTGGGACGTCGCGAAAAAGTGCCACTCGACCTTGCGTTGAGTTTTGTTCTTCTTCAATTATGCAAAGATTGTAAAAATTTTTTTTATTCTTGTACTGAGAAGCCGCGCCGTCTGAGAAAAATGTTACTTTGTCGATTGCATCGAATTTTGATCTTAAGAATTCAAACAATTTCATTTGAAATAAATAAACGGACACATAATTATGAGCTAAACTCTCCGCGACAACAACAAGGCTTACGGTCTGTAGTTCGTTATGTTCGTTTTTGAAATAAATGCAAAAAGGATGCACCGTGCACTGGTCGTTTGCCTGAATTTCATCCTGAACGAGAAAAGTGTAATTCTCGGCAAAGTCGCTTATCACAATGAATTCATTTTGGGCTAATTTCTCCTTACTTTCCTTTAGAAATTTCGATTGCATCTCGGATATAAAATGGTGCGCCTTCAGTTCATTCAACTTGAATCCGAATTCCTCGATGAATTCCGGAATCTGCTTTACCACGGTCTCAAGGGAACATCTGCCGCTGCTAATTATCCACTGTTTGAAATGCACCTCCTGAATTAACAGCTGTTCAAACTTTTCCGCCAAATATTGCTCTAGCTCGTCAATCTTCGGACAATTGTCGCATTTGGACAGATGACAATTTTCCGTGGGGTATGCGCACAACGACTTCGACAGGAGGTCCCTATTTGTTTCAATTTCACCGTGAAATACTTTTAATTTCTTGCATGGAAAGAAAATTAATTTGATTTTGATGAAACATGCAAACGCAGACTGAATGCCTTCCGTGCCTGTCTAATGCCAGCACGCATTCTTTTGGTCGTAGGATGGCAAACTTAGAAAATCCCACTGTTTCTGCTGGGTATTTCTCATTGAACTGATGGTATGCTTCGGATAGATTGCATAATAATAATCTGCGCTGCTTGTGTACTTTTTCTCCATCTTCACGTGTGATAACATAGTCACGTGTACCTGGGCAGGCGCGGCTGTTGTCATCATTGCAGTAAAAATCTTCAATCAATTTCACCGTTGCTTCGCTGAGGGTCCTTGAGCCAAATTTCTTGGTGGGAGTCGCCAATATGCCCTTCTGTCAAACTAATTCTTTGCTTCTTCTCGCGATGTAAAAAGATGTTTGAAACTGTTCAGAAATCTTGCGTATAGACCATGATTGAGGCAGCACAGATAAAATGAAATATTTCTCCGGAAAAGTGGTCGCTGAATTGAATTTTCTTTTCAACTGCTCAATCATTTGTTTGCCGTCATCAACGTCATCTGCTTGACTGCATTCGTTATCAGAGCCTTCATCAAATATTGTCGCGATTGCACTCACAACCTTGCCTTTTTTCTCTTTCCTGTATGTTTCACTTCGCAACTTTCTTTTTCTAATAGGCGTTTCACCTAAAGTGGTAATAGCCTCATTCAAAGGACTCAAAGACATATTGACCATCGGAATGTCTGCCTCACTATCAGATGAAACATTTTGTTCACTTGTCATTTCACTCTCGGATTGTGGCTGCATTTGTTTCAATGCATTTGCTTGTTGAGACAAATCGATTTTACACTTGGGGCAAATGAATTCTGCTTTTTCACCGTATTGTATATTTAATTCATTCATGTATCGCTTCGACACACCAGTTAATTTTAATACTTTTATCTTTTTCGAACGATGTCCACTCTTGGTAAACGGATTGCAGCAAAATTTATTCATTTTACTTTAAATTGTCTTTACAGCTTCACTCTTTACTTCACAAAAAAACACTTTCCCGTTTAGTATTCAACTGAAATTTGACTCAGAGTGTGTGAAGTATTTATATTTATTTTTTGTTAAAAAATAGGTAAAAAAAATAAGCGATATTTGCTTTTCTTTAATAGGAAAATTTGCGTGAACTACTGGTCATAAAATGTTTTTTAAAGAGGGACTTAATTGGTTACTGCCAATAAGCCGACCACAGGTCATAAAATGTTTTGTAAATTTTTTAAATTACCAGGTAATAAATATTTCCCCATATTTATGGAAAATCCGTGTTTTATGACTTGTTTCTGCACGTGTCATTTTAGGCGAAATATTTATTACCTGGTAATTTAAAAAATTTACAAAACATTTTATGACCTGTAGCCTTAGTCGGGTTTGGTGTGCCATTACATGCCACTGCTGCTATTATCCATGGATTTATGGCCGATCTTGTGAAGGCAGGCAGACCATATTCACTACACACTCAACTTGGGGCTCTTAAAAAAAATTGATTTTTTCTTCATACATGTATTTTTAACTGTAAAATAATTTTTAAAATGTATTTTTAACAAGGGCGTCTCTTAAATGCTCTTCTCCTGTCCAAACAAGGAGTCGGGGCCCATTTTTTTATTGCTGATTCTTAAAGCAAAAATTATGAGGAATCCAAAAAAAAAAAAAAAAAATAGCCGGAAAATTTAGGAGCTTCTGTGGAAAATCGGAAAATTTAATTTTCATGGGAAAATTTAAAGGTAAATTTCTAAGAAAAATTAGGAAAATTTTATTTTTCAATTAAAGCCTGATTCAATACCTTTCCAACGAGCTATCACTCGTTGCGATCGCTTTAGTAGTTTTTTTTAAAACAACTTTCAATGAGGTCCCTTATGAAGAATTCTTCAATTTTGTCACATGACAGTGGTGTACACCACCACTAAACCAGTCACTGTAAAAAAAAAAAAAAATATGTAGGTACATTATTTTTTGCTGGGCAATCGATTGAGTGAGACTATTTATTTTAAAATCGGAGAGGGGTCGTCCAAAAATTTGCCAATTTTGATCGTTTTCATATGGAATTGCTCAATAATAATATTAAGCTAAAGTATTGCTTAACAATAAAATTTTTTTTTTTAAAAAACCACATAAATAAAGATTTATAAGCAATAATTATAAGAATAATTGTAATACGAAATCCAGGTGTATTTCGGTCAAGGGGTGGAGGAGTTACATATCCATCCCTAAACGACCATTATTGGCTGGCTAAGTGTAGCGGAGAAAGCAACGTAAGCATTAATGTTTATGTTGCTTACTTTTAGTTATATATAAGATTACAATTTTTGCATTTCTGTACTTTTATAGTTGTTTACATTTTATATTTAAAATTCATTCCTTAGATTCAATTCAATAAATGAAGTAGTTTCTCTAAAAAGCAGCTACTAAAAATAAACATAATTCGCGCGAGAATTTTCTAGAATATTTTGGTTAAATTTCAAAGCGATAATTAAATTTAAAAGTAAATTAATTAAATTTAATTGGATTGATCGTGGTTTTATTGAAATTTCGGAAATCGTTGAGTACAAGAATGGCTTCAAATAATTTGTCATTTCCATTTGAAAAATTGCGTGGACCTGAAAATTTCGACGTATTGAAACGCCATGCAAAATCTTATTTGGTGCTGAAGGGTTGTTGGCATATTGTGGTAGTTGGGGCAGCTGATCCTCCCAATGCTAATGATGTTGAGAAGGACGAACGTGCACTAGCCGAGATTACTCTGATGATAGAGCCAGCCAATTTTGCTCATATAGCGATGGCGAACACTGCAAAAGAGGCTTGGAACGCACTGTTGAATACCTTTGAAGATACTGGTTTAACCAGAAAGGTGGAACTCCTAAAGCGATTAGTTCAACTAAAATTACCTGACTTTCAAAATGTACAGGAGTATGCAAGCGAGATAATCATGATGTCGCTTAAGGTTCAACAAAGTGGCCTTAGACTCAACGATGAATTGGTGGCGTCGTTAATGCTAGCTTGATTGCCAGAGGAATTCGCACTCCTTGTAATGGCAGTCGAAAATTCGAAGGCAAAATTAAGCGTGGACATGGTAAAAAATTTGCTTCTACAGGATGTAAAGTTTGATTCATCAAAGGTAGAAGAAAAGGCTTTAGTTTCTAATAAGAAATTTATCCCACGTAAGTCCGTAAAATGCTATGCATGCAAACAAGAGGGGCATATTGCCAAAAATTGTACACAAAAGGCAAAGTCAAATGCAACCAAGAAGAAGCATACAGTAGAGCAATCGTCGTTAGCTGCACCATTGTTTTCATCATCGTCAGCTTTACTTGCTGCAGAAAACAACATCCATGAGTGGTTCTTTGACTCGGGGGCGACGTCGCACATGACAAATTCAAAAAATATTTTGCGAAACACAAAGCCAATGGTTGATAAACATGTGGTAATATCAAACAATGAAAAAATAGCTATTGAGTGTGCAGGCGATGCAAATGCATTTTTAAAAGATGTCGAATATGTTCCCGAAATGGCGGTTAATTTGCTTTCTGTACGGCAAATGACATTAAAAGTCAACAAAGTAATTTTTGAAAATGATATGTAGTTGCAAAATTTTTAATGATCGTGGTGAATTGTTAGCAACGGCTAAAGCTTTTGACAACTTATACAAATTGCATTGTGTTGTGAATATAAACAAAAGCGAAAACGCAATGTTGGCTGCAGGCGATTTTAAATTATGGCACAGGCGACTTGCACATATTTGTGATGGTAATATGAAGAAGGTGATGGGTGCAACAAATGGTATACGGTGTAGTGATGACGACGTAGATGTAAAATGTATAAAAGGTAAGCAAACACGGGCATCATTTAAGGAGCCTGGTCATCGTGCAAATAGTTTGTTACATATTGTACATTCGGACGTAATGGGTCCCCTACCAACAGAATCTTTTTCTGGTAATCGTTTTCTTTTAACCTTCGTCGACGACTACTCACGTAAAGTATTTGTGGTACCAATAAAACGTAAATCTGATGTTTTCGTAGAATTTCAATGTTTTAAAATTTTTGCCGAAAAACAGTGTGATGCACAAATAAAAATTTTGCGTACCGATAATGGTACTGAATATACTGGTAATCAATTTAAAAAGTATTTGTCAGACTGTGGTATACAGCATCAGAAAACAACGCCATACACGCCAGAACAGATTGGGTTGCTGAACGCATCAATCACACAATCATGGAACGTGTGAGGTGTATGCTATTGGATGCAGGCTTAGATGAAATGTATTGCGCTAAAGCGGCTATGACATCAACATATTTAATAAATATTGTGCCTTGCCGGGGTAATTAAAGCTGTCCAGAGGAAATATGGTAGGGCAGAAAACCCAATTTGAAACATTTACGTGTTTTCGGCAGCAAAGCGTTCGTGCATATACCGAAACAGAAACGTAATAAATTGGATGCGAAGTCAACAGAATGCATTTTGATGGGGTATAGCAGTGAAAGTAAGGCGTATAGGCTACAAGATCCGATTACTCACAACATCATCATCAGCCGTGATGTCGTTTTTATTGAGAACAACAACAAAAAGGTATGTGTCAATCAGAATATTATTAACAATCGAAACTCTACCGTAGTTGACATTGGCGTTGAAGATGAAGTTGCCAATTCAGTGGAGGAAAGTGACGTAGAATTGTCAACTGGTGAAGGAGATTTTCTTGGCTTCGACAGTGACGAGTATGAAAGCGCATATGGTAGCAACGATGATGACAACAACAACAGCGATAGCAACAGTGATGATAACATCGGCAGTGATTGCCAAATCAACAAGGCAATTGAAAATCAAAACGGTACAACCCGCCGTTCAGAACGTATTGCGAATAAGCCTCAACGCAGATACAATTTATGTGTTCAACAAGATCAACGTGGTGGCATACAAGGTGTCCCCGAAACGTTTGATGAGGCGATTTTTTCATCACAAGCCGATTTATGGAAAGCGGCAATGATTTCTGAAATGGAATCGGTCTACAAGACCAAAGTTGATGCAAGTGGTGATGAAATATGCAATAAGGCAAGATTAGTCGTAAAGGGCTGCAGTCAACAAAAGAGCGTTGACTACGAAGAGATGTTCGCTCCTGTAGTGCGTTATACATCACTACGATTTTTATTTGCTCTGACAGCAAAACACAGATTAATAGTACATCAACTTGAAACGGTAACAGCGTTTATTAATGGTGAACTAGAGGAGCAGATTTTTATGGCACAACCTGAGGGTTTCGACGATGGCAGCGGTCGAGTATGTTCCTTAAAAAAATCTCTTTATGGCTTAAAGCAGTCCAGCCGGGTATGAAACAAAAAACTAAACGAAGTTAAAGTTTGGATTGCAACGTAGTGAAGTCGACCAATGTGTCTACTATTGCATCAATGGTGAAATTATACTTTATGTAGCCATTTATGTAGACGACATTTTGGTGGTTTGCAACTACATGAATATGATCAATCAACTGAAACTTGATTTAGCCACGAACTTCAAAATGAAAGATCTAGGCGAAGCGTTTTCTGTTTTGGGCGTTAGAATCACGCGTGATGATCAAAGTGGCACAATCAAACTTGATCAGAGCAAATACATCGAGGATGTGTTATTCTGTTTTTAAATGAATGAATGTAAGCCGATATCAACACCTATGGATGCTGGTCAAAAATTAACATCGGAAATGTGTCCTACCGACGAGCATGAAAAACAAGAAATGGCGAAGGTACCCTATATGCAAGCTGTGGGATGTCTTTTGTTCGCAGCTGAAATAACTCGCCCTGATATTAGCTATGCTGTAAATTTGTTAAGTCGTTTTAACGCAAATCCTGGTAAAACCGATTGGGCCGCAGTGAAAAGAGTAATGAGGTATCTCCAAGGTACTATCAACTGAACCAAATAACTTAATTGGTTATTGTGACGCAGACTGGGCAGGCAACGTTGACGATAGGCGGTCCACCACTGGTTATCTTTTTACATTGCAAAATGGTGCAATTTCATGGTGTACTAGGCGCCAGCGTACTGTAGCACTGTCCTCAACTGAGGTAGAGTATATGGCAATAGTTTCAGCAATGCAAGAGTGCATATGGTTACAACAATTACAGCGTGAATTCATCCAGGGCCCTCAAGAGCCGATGATACTACACTGTGACAACAAACGAGCAATTCTTATAGCGCAAAACAACTCGTTTTCTAATAGAACTAAACATGTTGATCTCAAAGTTAAATTTGTTAAGGAGAAGTTGGATAACAAAGAGATTCTTTTGAAATACGTGGATACCAACAACATGGTGGCTGACTTTCTCACTAAGGCTATTAGTGCCGATAAGCTTAATATGTTAGCTAGTAGATCTGGTTTAGGATGATTTTTTATATTATATTTAAATGCATAAATAATTGATTCAGGTGGAATGTTGTGAATAATTGAATAACCTATTTATACAAAGTAGTCAGTAAGTTTATATCACTATCATATGTCATTGTATAATTTGAAGTTTTAATAGAATGGCTGTTCTTTTCTAACCCTATCAACAACAAACAAATGAATTGGCCAAATACATCGTACGAGTTTTATAAGTAAATGAAACATCCAGTTGTCATTAGCTTGGTAAAGAAAATTGATCTTAATTTCTTTTAGACCCACGTTTTCCTTGTATAAGGTGAATGTTCCTTATGTAAGTTTCATTATATTCAAACATGTATTCGAAATTTAACAAAAACTGAAATATTTACTAATCGCAAATTAATTTAATTTTGTACTTAAAATGTACGCATCGGATATAAATTTTTTTTTTTTTTTTGGAATAATAGATAACAACAAAATCAAGTGGATATTTGTAAGTAATGTAACTTAACTGAGTTAATTTTAGGGAGTGACATTACAGGACACAAAGTCAATAAGTGTAGAGGTCAGGGGTTTACCAAGGTGTCCAAGCGATACTCCACCATTCGGTTTGTATCTAACAATAAGTTAGATTAGATCGTAAGTGACTACTTTTTTTAATATTTCTGTATCAACAATACATTTTAATCTAAATCTTGGAATAAAAAATATTCTTTTCTCTTTTCAGTAGCAAATATTTTAGAATGGTCAAGGACCCTCCCATTTTCGGCGAGCTAAGCCTTTACTTCAATCGTTCCAAGTATGACCAAACTAAAATAAAATACTATTTGATAACTTTAGAACAATCTATTGCAACAAAATGCTGTGATGTCAATACTCAAAAGATTATTGTACAAATGCATTAAATGTTTCAAAAACAATGGTTTTTCAAGCAGTGACATATTTCAGAAAGCATTCGACTACAGAAATTACGGCAGTTCGTGAAGATACCATGGTTGTTTGAGAGTCGAAAAAAACGTGGATGTTGGACTGTTTGGAACCAAAGAAGCCATTATTGCCTGAACGTAAAGGAAAGAAGATACTGGAATCCGCTAAGAAGTACCTCCATTGGATGGATGTAGAATGGAAAACAGTATTATTTTCTGAGGAAGCAATAATTAAAAGGGTTTCTCCAGATGGAAAAAATATGTTCGCCATCCAAAGTTGAAAGACTTTGATCCAAAGTACACCCGGTCCACTTTGAAACATGGATGAGGTTCTATAATGGTTTCTCGTCACGTGGTGTTGGGCCGCTGCACAAAATTAAGGGAAATATGGATCATTTTCAGTATGCAGGAATTCTAAGCGATACAATGATGCCGTATGCTGATGAGAACATGCCAGTAACATGGGTATTTCAACAAGATAACGATCCGAAGCATACGGCTCATCACGTCAATGTTTTTTTTTAACAATTTGGTTACTGTTCTTGACTTGCCTTCTCAAATGATATTACGAAAAAATTGACTTCAAAACTCATTCCTTTTCGTTTTCGATTTCCATCACATTTCTGTATATGTACCTATCTTATTTGAAAATATAACTCACAGATTTATAAATAATAAATTATTTGAGACATTGTAGTTATTTTTTAGAAGTAAGAGTTAAATTGACTAAACTACGGCAAATTTTGAGAATATCATAAAACCTTTCGTACTTAATTAGTTGCACGCAGCTGTATATGTTATGGTCCTTATAAAATTCTAAGACGACCTACCTATGTCCGTGTGTGTTTTGTACTAGAAAATTCGAAAAAAATATTTATAGTAAAACGAAAGTTGCCTTACATAATAACAACTTGCATGTCAGTTGCGTTGCCTATTGGCAACCCAACACCAATTTGGGTGCTATACATAATTGACGCATAAAATTTTTCCTAAATATTCACCATAGTCTCCAATTAAGGTTCACTTCCGAAGATGTCTTAAATTCGCAAAAGTTAGTATACAGAGTGCTTCAAATATGGTTCAGATGAAAAATATTGACAAGATATACACACAGCTTCAAAAGTGTGTAAGCACCAGTGAATTTTTTAAGATTATGAAAAGCATTATAGTTCAACTTAAATTTTTTTTCATAACCGAATCAATTATTCAACCAAAATCCAACAAAACGAAACTTTTAAATTTCAATGAATGGAGAGATTTTAGGATTTTCATTATCTTAAAAAAATCAAATAATTTGTTGTGTTTACTCACTTTTGAGGCTCATAGTATGTATGAAGCTGGTACAGTGTTGACAATTTTATGTCGTAAAAATTTTAATTGGCTCAAATATAACTTCCACCTAGCGGTAATTAGAATTTATCTATGATATGTTAAAAGTTAAGTAAATCATTGGCATATTGAATTATACATATGTATATATGTACATATATGTATGTATGTACATACTCGTATGTTCTTTCTACATAATTTCAATTGTATTTCAGAGTTTTCTAATTGAATTTCAGAAATTTTATATTTGCGAAAATTCTAATTGTAGATTCAATGAATACCTTAATATGGCGACATAAAATAAATATGTAGTTTATTATACAGTGTTCCCCGGTTAAACCTCACTAAAAATCCAAAATTGTTGGGTACTTGTCCGGGAAAGGTATTTAAGCGTTCACGGTTATTTACCTTATACACAGAAAAAACATCATGTTTTTTTCCAATTAAACCTTTAATTGATTTTAAAATAATTTTCAATTAAAATTTTAATTGATTCAATTACTTTTTCTGATATTTTCAATTAAATCTCACATTTTTTTTTAATTGATACTATCATTTTGTTTACAGGTCCGATTTCAATTAAATTTTTAATTGATTCTACAAATATTTTAATTGAAACTCATTTTTATTTTTTTCTGTGTAAAGATAATTAAACGAATTTGCTTAAAGATGGTAATTATAAGAATAATTTTAGGGATCATGAAACATTACAATTAAATTCTGCAGCTAATTGGTGTTTTGTATATTTCCTTTTTTTTCAATAAAGATCAATAAAAGTTTATGCTTTATAGATAAAGATGTTTTTTGGGAGCCATTTCATTAAAAATGTATGTATGTGAATTAAATTCACCACTTTTTTGAAAACTTATGTTTCTATAATTTTACCACTAACAATAATTGAAAGCAATTAACAAGTACGAAGTTACCAGGGGGCTTATTCTGTATTGCGATGCGAAAATAAATACTACTCGAAAATACATAACAGCGAACAGTTACTATTCTTTATTGCGGAAAGTACTTTTTTAATCGCATTTGAAATGCGAAAAGCAGGCAAGTTGGAATTCTTAATTGCGAAAACAATTTCAAAAATAGCAAAATTCATTCGATGGCAAAACAGCATTCGCAAAGCACTTATTGTTGTGGTACCTAATAGATTATTTGCTTTTAATAATTAAATTTCATCATTCAACCTAAAATTTTTTATAAAGCTGAAAAATAAATATATGTATACCTATAGTGCAACAGAATTCATTTTTGCGAATAACACAATTTTTTTTGTTTTTGTAAATTAAAGTATACGAGTATATATTTTTAATAGTTAAAACCAGCAATTTTTTTAACTTGTAAAACTTGTCACAAACCAAATAAATTTGACGTTTATTTCTTTACTTTGGCTAGATAAATAAAATAAAAAGGCAATTAAGCGTGGAGTATTTAACCTGGGTATACTCTAACATTTTTTTAAATAGCGGTTGTTAATACCTGGTAATCATACAAAAGCATATGAAATAATACATTTTAAAATTACATGTAAATTATTTTCAATTGTAGGTTGCATTAAAGTTAAGTTATGACAAAAACAAATATGTATTTTTATTAAAAATTATTTCTGAAATTTCTTAAATGCATATTGAAAATTCTGAAGTATAATTGGAAATTTCTGAAATTCAGTTGAAAATTTCTAAAATTGAATTGGAAGTAACTGATATATAATTAGAAAATTCTGAAATACAATTGGAAATGGTGTAGTTGAAATTAAATTGCGTTTTATTGTAGGTATAAATAATTTCTAAAACACCGATGTTACTGAAATTTTAGCCAAACAAAAGGTTTCCGTTTTATCTATACAAATATTTTAATAAAAAATATATATCTTCCTAACAAAAGGACCTTAAAAATCAGAAAATGTCTTTTATCCTAAAATATTCTGAAACAACTAGGATAGGTTTATAAAAGTTTTATTATACGACAAAGTAATCAGGGGTGTCATAGAAACCAATATTGTCAGAATTGGTTTTAAAACCGACAAGAAAAAAAGATATTTCTAGTATCGCGATATTTATTGAACGTGTAGCAGTGCCCTATGACACCAAAGCATTTTTTCTTGTCGGTTTTAAAACCAATTCTGACAATATTGGTTTCTATGACACCCCTGTATATGTAGAAAAAATCGGAAAATATTTGGATCTGCTGTAAGAAAAAACCACATTAGGGTTACAAAAGTTACACACACAATTTTCATATGAGAATATCTCGTAAACTAAAAAGATAATATATAGCCTGATTTTAAAAACCCAATAATATAAATATAAAAAACATAAATACGACACTTTTCAAAAATGTTAAAATCAAAAGACACAAACTAGATCATTTTTTCCCAACCATTTGTAATAAAAACAGTAAAACATTTTACAATCTATTTCGTATCACAATTTTTTTTCAGACCATAGTGCAATGTCCGTTAATGTAAATTTAGTAATGTTGAAATTATAATGTTATTTTCACAACATTATTGAAATCGGATCTTGATTTTGGAGTATATTATGACCCCTATCGTGAATAAAAATTCCACATGAAATTTGTTCCCTTTTATTTTTTCAACATTGAACTTTAATAGGAAAAATGTGAAAAGGGAACAAATTTCATGGGGAATTTTAATTCACGATAGGGGTGTATATGTATGTATACTCCCATACACTATGCATTATCTATATAAAGTCATGTACCCATGAAAAATTAACACATTTTGCTAATCCTAAATATAGCGAAATTTTACCTTTGACCTTCACGGGTACAGAAAAACTATGGGAGGTATTGACATACATTTTTTATATTTTTGTTCCCTCACATATCCTTAGTAAATTCCAAAAAAATGTTCTAAAAAATCGAAATTTTGTTTAGCAAAATTTTTAAAACATTTAAAATGCAGGAGTCTAATCACCGCATTCGATATCGAGCAAACTTGATCGGAATTTTTTATTTCGGCATCATGACATTAGATATCGAATGAAAAGTATCGCAACTTGAGATGATAGCATTCGATATCGAGTAACTAAGTTACATCACTCGATCTGTCATTTGATACGTTAGTGGCAATCGTATAGAGTAAAATATAAAATTTCAAGACCTAAAAATTAAAAAATCTAAATTTCTCTAAAAATTTGGGCAAATAAAAAATATAAGTTTCTTTAACTTATATAGTACATATGAGTATATACATATGTATGTAAAAAAAGTATCTTTTGTTTTGACATGACAAACATAAACAAATAGCCTAATCATGAATAAAAATTCCGCGGGAGTTTTTTTCCCATTTCCCATTATTCCTATTCAATGTTAAAAAAATAAAAAGGGAAAAATCTCCCGCGGATTTTTTATTCATGATTGGGCTGAAAATAAATGCAGAAAGAAATTTTGGCAGAATTTTGGCCGAGCACCCTCAGTTGGCTATGGGATCAATTGACTAAAATATTAAATATGGGTGGCCCACCATTCAAAGACGCAAATCCATGAATTTACGTCTTTTTGGCGGAAAGTACGTAACCTAAGTTGTTGCAAAGTTTTGTTTCAATTTCATTTATAACGTGGCAACAATTTTAGATACTGTGTTTTGTCCTAATCCTACTAAAGAATCATTCCCCACCATGTATTGAAAACTTCCACTTGCCAAAAGTGAAAGTGTGGCCGCTAATTGTAGCTTTGGCGGCACTGCTGTGGACATATGTCCAATAAATTTAATTGCTTTAATTAAATGCTTCCTTCGATAATCTAAACCTAGTTTTCAAACTGAAAGTTAAAACTAAGAATTAAAAAAAATAAATCAAATCGAGGTTTACATATGTATATTTATCTTGCGCGGATGCCGACAAAGATAAAGGATCACTTTTATCTCTTATATCTTTTCTAATGCGCACAACACAACTTTCTTCCTCAGAGTGTGATGAGGATAAATAAAATATCAAAGAAGGATTAATTTTTAATTTAATCAATTAATATTAATTAAAATTTAACAATATTTTACACTAATTTTTTGAATTGAATATAAAAATGTAGGTCTTTTTTTTTTTGTTAACATTCAAAAACATATGTTTTAAATCTATTACAATTTACTAAAAATTACGATTCGATACGTATTGAATGCGGTGATTTTCTTACTCGACACGTATCGAAATATAGTTCGATACGATAGGTGATTCGATATCGAATACGATGATTATGCCCCAGTTTTGAAACTAGTTTTGATAATAACGTTATGCCGCAAAGATAAAATCTCATATACATACAAGTAAATAAGGATATATTTTAAATATATAAAGATTTTCATCGAATATTTCTCAAAAATGTTTAATTTTGTTCCTACATTTCGTATCCAATGGTCTGAAACACGTTAATGGTTTAGGGAATACTTAATAACTTTTGTTATGTATTCATCATGATTGAATACCTTTGTAGGCCTGTAATATTGTACGCAAAACTAACTGTTATTTTTAGTACACAATCTTTTGAGTTACTTTAATATTAAATAATTGGATACATAAATAAATTCTATAATCTTGCTGTGCATAACATTCGCCTATTAACGTTGAACAAAAGAAGATGTTTTATTGAAATATGTAACATAATTTGGCGTCGAAAAAAAAAGTAAATGAAAAACGTGTTAAGTAAAAGGTAAACTTAATGCCAAATAAAGACGAATCAAAAGAACAAACAATTGTTATTCAAAACAAGAATCCATTCCTTGTTGGGAATGATTTTTCGGAGTATGAAATGAGACTCTGAAAATTTTTTATTGTTAATGATGTTGCCGAGGAGAAGTAGGTGGCATTCTTTATTACATATATTGGTGCTAATGCATGCTACGGAAATTATTTTCTCCAGAGGATCCACTTCTTTTAACAAATAAGATAATTCTTTATGAAATTTCAGTTCTGATTGAAAAGGTTTGATTACGAATTGTTATACTACAATTGTTAAAATTTATCAAGAAATTTCCTTTCAGTTCAATTTTCCTATCATCGCAATTATGTTTTATTTTTTCGGAAAAGACATTTTTTATAATAATTGTTTCTTCGTCAATGATTACTTTTTTAAATTTCCTTAAAGGTACATTTTCTTCTAATATAAAAGGGTTGTTGTCAATTTCAATTATATATTCGTCCTTTGCATCTGTTTCAAATTTATTTCTGTTTCGAATAGGGGCAATAATTTTTAAGTCAGTTTTAAAATAATTGTCAGGAATCAGTACCGCGATAATCAATTAGTGGTCACTATTAGCGATTGTAATGCAGTTTATTTTTCCAGCTGAGGTATGTCTCAGTCTGTCCAAGGTTCGATTCAAAGGTCTGCTTCCTTTGAATTAAAACACTAATATTTTTGAGTGTTATATAAAAAATATTCAAAACAAACGAAACCTAAATCTTATTAAAAACTAAAATCTACGAAGGTATTCAGCAATTCGAATCCGTTGCAATGATGAAATGTAGTAACGGCGGGACGGTAGAAACTTATACGATGATGAAACGACGGAGTCGGTATACAAAGTGAGTGGTGAAGCGATGATGGAAACCGGTAGATCCTCGGAGAAGAGAAAAAAGAACAAACGAAAGTTTGTAGTGAAATATTGCAAATAGTTCGGGTTGTTTAGCAGTCTAGTATCTAAAGTCGACTACGGATGCAAAAATACGATTGTAAGAAGAATTCGGGAGTTCTTACAATCGGCACAAACTATAACGAAGTCAAGAAGAATTCGGAAGTTCTTGAATTCGGCTACGGATAAATACGATTGTAAGAAGAATTCGGGAGTTTTTACGATCGGCACAAATTATAACGAAGTCAAGAAGAATTCGGAAGTTCTTGGATACGGCTACGGACGTAAAAATACGATTGTAAAAAGAATTCGGGAGTTTTTACGATCAGCTAACTATAACTAATTTGGCTACGGATGCAAAAAAATATACAATTGTAAGAAAAATTCGGGAGTTCTCACAATCGACTACAATAATTCTACGATACGGTTAGTATGAGTGTAAGAAAAATTCGGAAGTTCTTACAATCGGCAAACTACAAGAGCAGGTATTGGGTTAGATTCGAGTTATACTTCGGAAGTACAGCACGAAGGCAATCTCAGCTCAACTTATAAAAATCAATCTCAAACTGCTCTATTTATTGTGCAGTAAACATACTTGGACGTATAACAATTCTTTTTGCTGAAACTATATTATCCAGGGTTTAAAAATGCTTAACTATTTTGAAGCACTACGTATGTGCTTAACTTTAACTAAGAGAAAATACACAATCAAAAGCAAAGCACAAAGTCAAAAAACAAAAATAAGACTATTAACTGTAGCTTAACTATGAGATGTTATTTGCTGACGCAGTCAGCCACAGCAATTCACTTTAAAAAATTTATTGATTATAGACGTTATAGGCTATATCACTCGCGCAAGACTGGGCGCTGTTCTACTAACGAAGACGTAATGCATCATTTGTTGATATCCTTCGACCCATACATCAATTCATTTAGAACGAAATTGAAGCTTAAAAAATTAGATTATCACGAAGATGTGAAAAAGTTGTTAATAAATGAAATAGTGTAAAACTGACAAAATTTTTGTATTTGATGGGTGTTACAGTGGGCGGATTTTCTTCATATTCTCAAAACAGCATTTAATAGATGTTATATGCATTTTTGCGAAAAATAAACAAATTTACAGAAGATATTGATTGCATTTTTGAAATATCATTTGTATGGGAGGTGGGCGTAAAAATGGGCGGATTAAGTTCATATTTTCAAGAGCTCATTCTACAATTATAATATTAATGTTTTATGAAAATTGAGTTGATATATTTAAAATCATGGAAGTTATGCCACATTTTCTATTTAAGTTGTATGGGATACAAATTATGAATGAGTGCATACTGTTTACTGAAGTATCGACGTGAATTATTTCATTCGTTAGAGAAGGGGTTTCGGTTATTTTGAATTTATTTTTAATTGGGTTTCTGTCATACTTTGCCGACGAACAGATATGACAATTATTTATAATCTTATGTATGAACAGTTTTAAATTTGGGTTGTAGAGTTTCTGTTTTATATTCTCGTATGTATCAGTAATACCTGAATGGCCGCTTTCATACTTATGGAACAATTCTATTTGCTTATTCAGATCATTTTCATCCTCTAGGAACACTTGACAAATTTAAATTGGTTTCTGTATAGAAACTCTTCAATCAACTTAAGTTGAACCCTGTAGTAATATATATGTATACCTATTTTCTCTCCTCAAAATATTCGAGATCATTTTATGCTCAATATTATTTCTGTCTTTTATTACCGAATATCGTTATAATATCTGTTTCTTTTCTCTCTACCACAATGATTTGCGTCCAAAATTCATTGACGACAGTATCGGAATAACGGAACCGTATCACTAATATACTCCCCTTGAGAGTGTACCGTCTGAACCTCTGCGGAATCTCCTTCACTGTTTTTACTGATATTGCAAATAAGGTATTTCTCTAATACACTCACAACATTTATTTCAACATTAATTCTACTCAAAAAATCTGTCAAAATCAAATCAATCAAGTATCTCTGCCTTGAACTGATGTCTTTGCCCGAATATTTGCTCATGAGCCACTTTAAGGGCTGATGGTGGCTTTCTAAGTTAAACTCATTCCCAAATATGTAAGGCCTAAAATATATGACACCCCAAAATATTGCCATCGATTCCTTTTCAATTATTGGATAGCAGGTCTCATGTCGATTTAACGTACGCGAAGCATATGCTATTGGGTGGCCATCTTGGGTTAAGACAGCTCCAATTGCATTGTTGCTTGCATCTGTGACAATTTTTAAAAGTTTATCGAAATTTGGATATCTCAATATAGGTGAATTTGTTACAAGCTCCTTAAGCTGTTCGAATGCAAGGATATAACTTGGATCATTTGTGTTCACTTTTCCATGAAATGATTTTATTTTTTTTAGTATTTGGAAGCTTGAGGTTCTGTATTACTGATATCTTACGAGGTTTTATAATATTACTTGTTAAAACATGAATTTGTTACAAGCTCCTTAAGCTGTTCGAATGCAAGGATATAACTTGGATCATTTGTGTTCACTTTTCCATGAAATGATTTTATTTTTTTTAGTATTTGGAAGCTTGAGGTTCTGTATTACTGATATCTTACGAGGTTTTATAATATTACTTGTTAAAACATGACCTAAAAATTGTGTCTCTTTCTTAAGAAAATCACACTTATCAATTTGTATCTGCAATCTGGCCTCTCTTAAGACATTAAATATATTTCTGACATTATTGATATGTTCCGTCAAAGAGGATATATATATAAGGATATCCTATCTATAAAACTTCTTAAGGTGCTATCAGACAGGATGTATTTTACATATGTACTGTCAAAATTTCCATCTGTAAAAGTTGTACACATCGTGTGATACATATGAAACTTTGCATGTGTAAAATACATGTGGAAATACATATGTAATTTTTTCGATTAGAACACGCTCTATTTTCCTGTGACAAACATAAACAAAACAGCTTGTTTGTTTTGAAACAAAATTGTTTGCAAAAATATATTGTAAAGACAAATTAAAGAAAATGGATAATGAACATGGGAAAGTAAGTATTTTTCGATTTTTAATAAATTAAATTATGTTTATTACATTTATTGCAGTTAGATTGGCCATACGAAGCAATTCTTGAATTGATTGGGTTGTGGCAAACTTATGAGTGTCTCTACAATCCCAAACATAACTACACTACAATTATTTTATTAGCAGTTGTTACATCCATTTTAATTTTAAGAACTTTATAATTTCAGCAGCTTTATAATTAAAACAATTTATACACTTTAAAAAGTCAGCTTTTGTTTACTTTTATAGGTTATGTCATACGGAAAAACATAAACAGGTGTGATAGCAAAAATTATGAATCGTATGTAAAATGGAAATTTTGACATACATACGGAATTACATATGGGTAAGAAAAGTTACAGTACATGGGGTAGAAAACGCTGTTTTCTTCCTATCCTCTTCCTTGACAACAATTTGATGAAAGCCTTTGGCCAACAAATCGATGGTTGAAAAATATTGGGCTCTTCCCAAAATATCTAATAATCCATTTAATCCATCAATGGTATGTTCGTTCACCTTGCGATAGTATATAACTATTCGCCATTTATTTTCTCCCAAATTGTCCGATTTTTTTGGAACAATCCATAAGGGACTATTGTAAGCAGAATTGCTTTCCCGAATAATATTTTGTCTCAACATATCATTTCTATCTATCTATTACTTTTAAAATATATTATCTTCCAACTAAGTGCATGAAGGAGGCAGCGTAATGGGTTAGGGTGCTGTTCCTGCTTCGGGAGTAGGAAAACTTATTTTTATTGAAAGAAATAAATATAGACGACTTCAAGCTGTCATAAACGCCCGTCTGGACTCGGTGCACCAACCAAATATTAATTTTTATAAATACTTACAATTTTTTGTACATTAATGAAGGTTTTTAAGTTAATACCCAGAGCGTAAACTTTTGTCAACACTTTTTTTCAGTTTTTTGAAAATAAAATAATAATTTTGTTAAAAAAAATAGTTTTTAGAGTTAACATATTGTTTTCTAAATCCCTATGTTCCCAAAATATCAGTCGTACGTAGACCTTTGTCGGTCACTGTATATATAATTTTTTTTTGTTAATATTTAACTTCAAACTTTTTCTTTTGTTTTAAAATAAAAACAAATAATGTAAATTTTATATGGTCACCTTAATTTAGAATTCGTAACCATTTTGACTTTTCTGCACACATATTTACAGACTTGACCTAAAACTTTCTTCATAAATATCACCCATATTGAAAAACCTCTCTCACAACTATTCTAGGTTAACACATACTTACTAGAATAATATATGTACCTACATAGATATAATTTAAAAGAAGAAACTTAAATTTAACAAGTAAGAGTGCTATATTCGGCTATGCCGAATCTTATATACCCTTCACCTTTGTTGTGGATGCATAATTACATTATATACATACATACATTATATGTGTCGCCCTGTAATTACCAATTATCAAATATAACCAGTAACCAATTACCAAATATAACCAGTAATAAATAACGATAAAAAAGTTACATCCGGCACGCATGAGTTAAAAGAAAAAAAATTGTTTCCATCTTTCTTTTTCTTGTCGGTAGCCGAATGGTCAACAACGCAATTTAAAGAATAGCAAAAATTAATAAATAAATTTAATATTTGAATTCTTTTTATTGGGTAAAACAAAAACCCCAAATTGGTGACCCCGACAAAACGAAGAATGGTAACCAACGAATTAGCGACAGCATCCAACGTGGTCAAGCATAGTGATGACGACGGGCAAACATAGACGCCACGAAATGCCACCGGTACAATATCAGCCATGTCGTCGCATGAGAGGAATCATGGGTGTATGACTATGACATTGAAACCAAAGCCCAATCATCCCAATGGAAACGTCCAGAAGAGCCAAGACCGAAAAAAGTACGTCAAGTTCGGTCAAATGTGAAGGTTTTGCTCACTGTTTTCCTCGACTGCAATGGCGTGGTGCATTATGAATTCTTGCCACAAGGTCGTACGGTCAATAAGGAATACTACCTTGAAGTTATGCAGAAACGCACCAGCTCACACATCGATGCTTGTGCGTGAGTTTTTGTCCAAAAACAAAACCGTTATCATGCCTCAATCACCGTATTCACCGGACTTGACCCTCGCTGAATTTTTCCCAAAACTGAAGACAACGATGAAAGGAAAGCATTTTGCTACGATTGAGGAGATAAAAGAAAAATCGAAACAGGAACTATTGATGATACCAAAAAGTGCGTTTCAAAAGTTTTTCGAGGATTGAAAAAAACGCTGGTATAAGTTTATTATATCTGATGGGGATTACTTTGAAGGCGACAATATAGTTATTGATGAATAAATAAATAATTTTTAAAAGAATTGAAAATAACATTTAACGTACATGGATAAATTTCAGAATATGGACCAGATTTATGCATGAAAGCTGTAAAAATTGTTTTGTGAATGCCCATGAATAAAGGAAAGTGCAATTATTGGTCTAATTACATATAATTGTAATAACAAATAATGTAATCCTTGAGTTGCAAAACTTACTTTATGCACAACAAACTTGTAGTAATTAACTTCTGTGAGCTTGCTAATTATCTTTAAAATCTGCTAATTCTAGTTTTAAAATCAAGCAACACAAATACCTAACAAAATAAGAGTAATAAAGGATTTACAAGACGTATGCTTTACCTGTTTGTTGCTGTTGTTGTGCCAATTGTTGTAAAAACATTTCTTGTTGCTGAGGCTGTATTTGAGGCGTCACTTGTGATTGATGTGGAAAAGAAAATTGTCGAAATGAAAGTATTGCTGGATCCATAGCTGTCCAATCGTTGCCAGTATAGCCTGAAACAATACATTAAACATTTTATCAATTTATAAATACAATAAAGATTTACCTTTTTGATTACCACCAATTGGTAATTGGTTAGAATTAACTTGACGAATCTGTTGTTCATTAATGTGTTGTTGAAAGTTTCCTAAATGTGTACCCCAAGCGTTACTTGGAATTTGTAACTGTTGTTGATGTTGAATATGTTGGGTCGTTGGAGACGTGTAGTTATTAGATAAATTCATAAAGGGCATAACTTTACTATTTTGTATTCTTGGAACGGCACCATAGCCGTTAAAATTATTAACATGATTGAATCCTGGAGGTGGCATGCGTGCACGTTGCATATAGTCCATCATATGTTGTTGATGGGGTTGGTGTAAATTATTTGCCTGTTTATGAGGCATTAAATTCGAAGAAGATGTCCCGATATTTTGTTGCTCCTCCTCATTTTCAATTAATTCAGCTAACGCTTTTTGAGTTTCAATGAATGGATCAAAACCTTAAATAAAAATTAAATTAATATGTTTAACGTTTGTCGAACTTTTATGATTAAGAGAAATACTCAAGACCCTAAATATCTTTTTTATATAATTTTGATATGCTGATCAACAAAATTTTTAAATCGTAACTTGGGTTTTAGAGTTATTTCCTTTCACAAGTTTTTACTTTAAAGCAGATACATACATGAGCTCCTCACAGTTTATTAATTTAAATTGCAAAATAAAATGCTTATTTGTTTGCAATGTAAGAGAACTGTTAGTGCCTACTGTTGTTTACATCATAGTCTACATTCACGATGCAGATTTTTTGTATTTATTGCTTCCATAAAATGTAACGGGAATTTTATTAACCAAATTTGTTTTTTTACGCAGCGTCAAAAGTCTACGCTCATAGTATTCAATCGCTTAGTATGAATGAATCAAAAACAAAAAGAAATAAATGTAAGTGAAAGAAAAATCATGGTAAAATTTTGGGAAGATGGACAAAATTATTCCCAAATAAGAAGAACTGTTGGCAGAGCATGGACATCAGTCAGAACAGTAATTCAGAATTTTGAAAAAAAAACAGGAATTATTACATCCAAGCCAAGATCAGGACGTCACTGTCCGTCAAATAGAGAATGTCAAAGTGTTGTGTCTCTTATCCAAAAATATTCTAAAACAACGGCACACCAAATAACGATAAATGTTAAAGAAAAATTTGATAAGATAGTTAGTGTGTCTACAGCGAGAAGAGTGCGGAAAAAAGCTGGTTACCATGGACGAGTAGCTCGAAAACCCCGTTTATTTGCGATTAATCGGCAAAATCGAGTTGCGTTTGCAAATAAATATGTAAATATGCCGCAAGAGTTTTGGAAAAAAGTAATTTTTTCAGACGAAAGCAAATTTTGCATTTTTGGAATCAAGGGACGGCAAATTGTATGAAGAAAATCACTCGAAAAAGCCGTTTATTTCCGATTAATCGGCAAAATCGAGTTGCGTTTGCAAAAATTGGGGTTGTCATGTGATTACTACTTTCAGCAGGACAATGACCCCAAACACACTGCAGAAGTTGTAAGTTGGCAATACGCTACAAGAGCGTAGATTTTTGACACCTAGTGTATATCTTAAGAGCGTGCAATTTAGGTTCTTCATTAAGTACAATTTCTCATTTTATTTTTTAAGGATTTTTGCAGAATTAATATATATTATAATAACAAAATTCTCATTTTTCAGTTTATTGCCATCACTTTTTATAACATGAATTTATGTTTTTGAATACTGCATAAGATTTGTTCTAATTTTTAAGCTTTTATATTGAAACATTTCTACAATATAAATTTATTTAAAGTATTTAGTTAAGACCTTTACCCTTTACTTAAAAAAAAATACAATAAAATTTTGTACGCATCGAATTTTTTAAAAGTGATTAAGGACAGAAATGTAGCCCTTACAGAGCCATTAACACCGGTATACAAAATGTTATGATCGGACCAAAAATAGCGACACAGTGAACAAAATACTAAAAAGGGCGGTATTTGTATACGTGACAAAACAAATAAAAAAATTATTTTTGGAGAATCCACTTGCGACAAATCTAGCTCTATACTTCCTTTCACCATTTACCAAGTGTTTAGTTTTGTATACCTACTTGCAATCTATTAGTTTACAGCCTTTAGGGCACTCCACCAAATCCCCTGCATTATTGTCTTGGAGTGCTTTAATCTCTTCTTCCATTGCTTTCAGCCAATACTTTTTATCCGATATAGACAAAGCGTCTTCATAACAATTTGTCAGCGCAAATTTTGGGAGGTACACCTTTATTGTTTCTTGAAGACGTTCTGGGAGTAACATATGGTTCCAAATCTGGTGATGATGAAAATTCTTCTGCAGAATCAAAATCATAAAGTTCATCATCCCCTATATGTATTCATTTGATGACTCAGCCAGTACAATATTTGAACATACGTCGTGTGGAGAAGAACTTATTTCACAGCCGTCGGAATTCCATCAATGGGAGACTTGTTAATAAAACATTAACTGCACTACATTTACCTTCATCATCAACATCAATGTCGACACCATCTTCGCGATCACTGTTGTCACTACCACGAATAGCATCATCAATACCAACAGCGCCATCATTACTATTACCTTTTCCAATATAAACTTCAGGTTCCAAAAATTTCACATCTCCACTTACGATGATTTTCTCTGTCTCAGAGTTTAACTAACGGTATGCTTTAGATTCTTCGGAATACATGACAAATTTGCATTTAATTTTAATTTTCTACGTTTCTGTCTATTAACCTGAGCATATGCAACAGCACAAAAAATACGAATATGCTTCAAGTTTGGAGGTTTTCCATGCCATTATTCAAATGGTGTTATAACTACGGGGGCAGACAACAATCTATCTTGAATGTATTTAACGTTGGTAACGGCTGCAGCTCAAAATTCAATGTGCATCTGGTCATTTCCATTAAGCTTGTTTTTTCGATCCGCCACACCATTTTGCTGAGGAGTGAAGGGTGCTGTCAGCTGATGAACAATACCTTTATCGTTTACCTAGTTTTCTCTAATTTTCCAACTAATTCTTTTATTCTTTCATACCCATTATCTTTAGATGGTAGAAAGAAAACAGTACAATACCAACTATAGTCAACAATACAAATAAATTATTGTACAGGTAACATATGGCGTGAATTTTTAACAATTTTGCAACTGTTTTCATCAAACATAACCTCAAAACCTATAACATTCAATCGCCAAACAGACAACAGATTTCCGTCTTACTCATGAATGAAAAGAATGTTTTGAACACAAATTTCCTTGTTTTCGCAAACTAACTTGCAATCACTCACTACACACACCTTAACCGCAGTACCATTTGTCATATACACTGTATTAGATCTTCTATTCCTTTCTTCACAGCACATGTAGTTTGTCGAGTAGAGTCCACATAACATACAGAATTCGACCTTTGTTGTATCACGCAAAAACATGTTTCACTACCGTCCTTTGCGGCATTTGTACGATTGCTGTTTTTCCTTTTATTAATGAAGTCTCTTTTCAAATGACACGGTTTACCACACAAGTAACATTTTGACACGAATTTCCCCTTCCTTTGGACTTTAAACGCTGAAGCATTTCTTGTTCATACCCAGACTTTCTTCTGTACTCTTGAGTTAACTTCTCTTTAACAAAGTCAATTGTGAAATCTGCTTCCGGACGCATTTCTAAAGAAAAAATCAAATTGATATAGCGTCAGGCAATATGCCAAGCAAAAACGGAACAGTTTTATGCTCCTCCAGATTTTTAGCCAAATCTCGCAAGCTTCTTTAGAGTATCCCAAAATTCTTTCGCACTTTTTAAGTGTTTAATTAAACTCTTTTGCGACCTAGCCTTTCCATCTTGCACCAACCATTTTGCATCGTTCACTTTAAATTCGCCAACAACAACGTCCCACAAATCCCTTTTCAACAGCAGCAACTCCATGTTAAAATTCCATACACGGAAATTATTATTTCTCAATTTAGGAAATTGAGCAATTGTTGTATTCATTTTAATTTCTCAAATTAAACTTTCAATGCAAAGATAAAACGATAAAAAAACGGGTTTCTGGTCCCATAACCTGTTGTTGCAATGAGCTTTTATTGAGAAGTAAATAAATTATATTATACATACAAAGTTCATAAAAGGCGGTTAAAATATTATGTACATATTTGTACTATAGCGTAACTAAACAGATATGCCCCAAATCGTACTTCACTTGTTAAATATTGGTGCAAACAGCATAACGTTACGTTAACCTATGATCTAGTATGATAAAAAATTGTTGATTTTTTAACGGACGTTTACAATACAATTATAGTTATGATATCTAAAGGGTGTTTTTCTAAGAGCTTGCTGATTTGAAATTTAAATAAAACACATGCCAAATTATGAAATGGACAAAAAAAAATTTTATTTGGTAGATAATTTCTTGTCATTTAACATTTAAATATAATTTCTGGCATATGGCCACCACGACTATTTTGCTCAAAGGTCATTCTGGAGGTCCAATTTTCGACCACCTTTTTAATCATTTGAGGGCGTATTTCAGCAATGACACGTTGAATCGTTGCTGGTTTATCCACTTAAACCAATGACTTCAGGTATCCCCACAAAAAATAATCGAGTTTCGTCAAACCACACGAACGCGTAGGAAATGTTATACATTTTTAAGTCGACTTTTATAACATGGGGTTATAAATACTATACATATATTCCGAAATATGTAGGGCTATGATGATCGTTTTATTGGAATATTTTATATCGAAAATAAAAAATACAATTGGATCACACATGTCCACAGTGAGACAAAACCGAATATTTTTGAAAATAAATCTGCAAATTTGAAAATTTATATACAAAATATGACATTACAAGCGCTTGTGGAATGTTAATATTATGTTTTTCTTAGACAGGCCTAAAGCTTAAAGTTGTATATTTTTGAATCTAATCGAGACTTTTGACTTGAATACTTTTGAATAAGATAGGAAATTACTTTATCTAAGTAAAATATTTAAATCCAAAAAAATATGAGTCAAGTTGTTCCCGATATTTGCAAATGTATCAATATTTTAATAAAAAATTGTGTTTTTTGAGATTCAACAGATTAAATTTATCATTCTAAATAATAAGTTATACAGAAATTTACAAGTACAAAGGGAATCTCCCAATTCCTAATAAATGATACGAAAATTCGAATTTTTTTTTAAAAATTTTGCTCACAAGGTCCACCTTTATATCGGGGCAGATAAAATACTTTCGAATAAATAAGGAGGTTGCCGAAACTGCTTTTCTTTTTGTAATCCCAGCAAATTTGAGGAAAATAGTGAAGAATTTTAAATTTTGGCAAAATTTTGAAATTGAAATAATTAAGTAAGGGAACAAAGCGTATTTTTTCGAATTATACAGTACATAATTACACTATTAAAATTTATGATTTCAAAAGTTTTGGTTAATTTTGGTTCAAGTGCGTTAAAATGTTAATTTCGAATTTTCCGCTGTTGTTGTAAATATTTCTGCTTAGCTTACATTTTTTTCAGCACAATAAATGACTGTGTTTTCAATGACTAACAAAAAACTTTGTCATCTCATAGTTAAGCTACAATCAATAATTTTATTTTTGTTTTTTGACTTTGTGCTCTGCTTTTGCTTGTGTATTTTCTCTTAGTTAAAGTTAAGCACATACGTAGTGCTTTTTAAACCCTGCTTAAAAACAATTTATTTGAATAAATTTTTTCTGACGTTATGTATGACTAATAAAAGTCCATCAAGCTAAAGTATAGAGCAATTCCATATGAAAACGATCAAAATTGGCAAATTTTTGGACGACCCCTCTCCGATTTTAAAATAAATAGTCTCAATCGATTGCCCAGCAAAAAATAATGTACCTACATTTTTTTTTTTTTACAGTGACTGGTTTAGTGGTGGTGTACACCACTGTCATGTGACAAAATTGAAGAATTCTTCATAAGGGACCTCATTGAAAGTTGTTTTAAAAAAAACTACTACAGCGATCGCAACGAGCTCGTTGGAAAGGTATTGAATCAGGCTTTAATTGAAAAATAAAATTTTCCTAATTTTTCTTAGAAATTTACCTTTAAATTTGCCCATGAAAATTAAATTTTCCGATTTTCCACAGAAGCTCCTAAATTTTCCGGCTAATTTTTTTTTGATTCCTCATAATTTTTGCTTTAAGAATCAGCAATAAAAAAAATGGGCCCGACTCCTTGTTTGGGCAGGAGAAGAGCATTTAAGAGACCACCTTGTTAAAAATACATTTTAAAAATTATTTTACAGTTAAAAATACATTTATGAAGAAAAAATCTTTCTTATTTTGCTGCTTATACTTAATTACAATAATTATTAAAAATTTCAATTGTCTTGGCATCATTATAAAATTAAAGTAACTTTAAATTTAGCACGTCGGCAGACGAAGAGTACCGCTTTACATTAATTGACATATCAGAAATATTTGGTATGAAGCAATGAAACTTTTGCGTTCCAGTTATAGTTTTGACATTATTATATCTGTTTTGAATTCGTCGCTCCATGGCATCGTGTTCTTTTTGAGTGCATAAAACTGTGTTAATGGCAATTTCCTTGCTTTGAATCCACGAAAACAAATGTTGTACATTTAAGATCTGGTCAGTATATGGCCTTTGCAAACTTGCCTTAGTCGCCATGCGTTTTAGGGTTCTTACTGTGGGACGTCGCGAAAAAGTGCCACTCGACCTTGCGTTGAGTTTTGTTCTTCTTCAATTATGCAAAGATTGTAAAAATTTTTTTTATTCTTGTACTGAGAAGCCGCGCCGTCTGAGAAAAACGTTACTTTGTCGATTGCATCGAATTTTGATCTTAAGAATTCAAACAATTTCATTTGAAATAAATAAACGGACACATAATTATGAGCTAAACTCTCCGCGACAACAACAAGGCTTACGGTCTGTAGTTCGTTATGTTCGTTTTTGAAATAAATGCAAAAAGGATGCACCGTGCACTGGTCGTTTGCCTGAATTTCATCCTGAACGAGAAAAGTGTAATTCTCGGCAAAGTCGCTTATCACAATGAATTCATTTTGGGCTAATTTCTCCTTACTTTCCTTTAGAAATTTCGATTGCATCTCGGATATAAAATGGTGCGCCTTCAGTTCATTCAACTTGAATCCGAATTCCTCGATGAATTCCGGAATCTGCTTTACCACGGTCTCAAGGGAACATCTGCCGCTGCTAATTATCCACTGTTTGAAATGCACCTCCTGAATTAACAGCTGTTCAAACTTTTCCGCCAAATATTGCTCTAGCTCGTCAATCTTCGGACAATTGTCGCATTTGGACAGATGACAATTTTCCGTGGGGTATGCGCACAACGACTTCGACAGGAGGTCCCTATTTGTTTCAATTTCACCGTGAAATACTTTTAATTTCTTGCATGGAAAGAAAATTAATTTGATTTTGATGAAACATGCAAACGCAGACTGAATGCCTTCCGTGCCTGTCTAATGCCAGCACGCATTCTTTTGGTCGTAGGATGGCAAACTTAGAAAATCCCACTGTTTCTGCTGGGTATTTCTCATTGAACTGATGGTATGCTTCGGATAGATTGCATAATAATAATCTGCGCTGCTTGTGTACTTTTTCTCCATCTTCACGTGTGATAACATAGTCACGTGTACCTGGGCAGGCGCGGCTGTTGTCATCATTGCAGTAAAAATCTTGAATCAATTTCACCGTTGCTTCGCTGAGGGTCCTTGAGCCAAATTTCTTGGTGGGAGTCGCCAATATGCCCTTCTGTCAAACTAATTCTTTGCTTCTTCTCGCGATGTAAAAAGATGTTTGAAACTGTTCAGAAATCTTGCGTATAGACCATGATTGAGGCAGCACAGATAAAATGAAATATTTCTCCGGAAAAGTGGTCGCTGAATTGAATTTTCTTTTCAACTGCTCAATCATTTGTTTGCCGTCATCAACGTCATCTGCTTGACTGCATTCGTTATCAGAGCCTTCATCAAATATTGTCGCGATTGCACTCACAACCTTGCCTTTTTTCTCTTTCCTGTATGTTTCACTTCGCAACTTTCTTTTTCTAATAGGCGTTTCACCTAAAGTGGTAATAGCCTCATTCAAAGGACTCAAAGACATATTGACCATCGGAATGTCTGCCTCACTATCAGATGAAACATTTTGTTCACTTGTCATTTCACTCTCGGATTGTGGCTGCATTTGTTTCAATGCATTTGCTTGTTGAGACAAATCGATTTTACACTTGGGGCAAATGAATTCTGCTTTTTCACCGTATTGTATATTTAATTCATTCATGTATCGCTTCGACACACCAGTTAATTTTAATACTTTTATCTTTTTCGAACGATGTCCACTCTTGGTAAACGGATTGCAGCAAAATTTATTCATTTTACTTTAAATTGTCTTTACAGCTTCACTCTTTACTTCACAAAAAAACACTTTCCCGTTTAGTATTCAACTGAAATTTGACTCAGAGTGTGTGAAGTATTTATATTTATTTTTTGTTAAAAAATAGGTAAAAAAATAAGCGATATTTGCTTTTCTTTAATAGGAAAATTTGCGTGAACTACTGGTCATAAAATGTTTTTTAAAGAGGGACTTAATTGGTTACTGCCAATAAGCCGACCACAGGTCATAAAATGTTTTGTAAATTTTTTAAATTACCAGGTAATAAATATTTCCCCATATTTATGGAAAATCCGTGTTTTATGACTTGTTTCTGCACGTGTCATTTTAGGCGAAATATTTATTACCTGGTAATTTAAAAAATTTACAAAACATTTTATGACCTGTAGCCTCAGTCGGGTTTGGTGTGCCATTACATGCCACTGCTGCTATTATCCATGGATTTATGGCCGATCTTGTGAAGGCAGGCAGACCATATTCACTACACACTCAACTTGGGGCTCTTAAAAAAAATTGATTTTTTCTTCATACATGTATTTTTAACTGTAAAATAATTTTTAAAATGTATTTTTAACAAGGGCGTCTCTTAAATGCTCTTCTCCTGTCCAAACAAGGAGTCGGGGCCCATTTTTTTATTGCTGATTCTTAAAGCAAAAATTATGAGGAATCCAAAAAAAAAAAAAAAATAGCCGGAAAATTTAGGAGCTTCTGTGGAAAATCGGAAAATTTAATTTTCATGGGAAAATTTAAAGGTAAATTTCTAAGAAAAATTAGGAAAATTTTATTTTTCAATTAAAGCCTGATTCAATACCTTTCCAACGAGCTATCACTCGTTGCGATCGCTTTAGTAGTTTTTTTTTAAACAACTTTCAATGAGGTCCCTTATGAAGAATTCTTCAATTTTGTCACATGACAGTGGTGTACACCACCACTAAACCAGTCACTGTAAAAAAAAAACAAAATATGTAGGTACATTATTTTTTGCTGGGCAATCGATTGAGACTATTTATTTTAAAATCGGAGAGGGGTCGTCCAAAAGGTGATGGCTTTCATATGGAATTGCTCTATAAGCAAACTTCTTTAACAATGGAAATTTGACATATAGTAAACCATTAACAACTCCATTTACTGCTGCTACTTTTTTTTTTAGAAACGTCTATAAAAGAGTAGCGAATTGAATTCAATAAATATTATATTATTTTGATTAGCAATTTAATTACTAATAAATGAAGTCAGTATGCTTAGACTCTCAACGTAAGAACACGTCTTTTATTAAGCACGCACATGATATGGTGTCAGAAGTGGGATAAAATAAAAACAGAATAAGAAGAGAGAAAACTGAAAATAAAAGTAACAGTACAAAAAATAACAACATAAACATAATACCTAGTGCAATGGCAAATTTAAAACCACCAAAGAATTTGTATATTCATAATGATGGTTATATGGCTGCTCAGTGGGCAGAGTAGTTGGACGAATATAATAATTATTATGTAGCGTCAAAAATTGATTTGGAAACCGAAACTGTACATGTAGCGAATCTAAAAGTGGCTTTGGGCCGTGAAGCAAATAAGTAACTTCGTAATTTAGGTCTAACGGACGCAGAATTAGGCAGAAAAGAAGTTATAATAGACAAGCTGACTAGTCACTTTGCGCCGCCCAGAAATAAAACATATGAACGGTGTCAATTTCACCGTATAAAATAGCAATAAACAGAACCATTTGAAGATTTTTACCAAAAGCTAAGAATACATATTAAATACTGCGCTTATAATAATATGGTAGACGAATTTTTAGTAGACCAAACAGGGCTGGGAATGGATGGAAGAAAATTTAAATTTGGACAAAACTATAAAAATATCCAGAGCAGCAGAAATAACAACAAAACAAATGCGAGAGATAAACAGTGACGAACATAGCGAAGTAGTTAATACAGTTAAGCAACAACAAAATGAGAAAAATACAAATGTAGTAGATGTAACAAAGTGCATCAGCCAAAAAGTTGTTGCGTATAACAAAGAATGCAAAAAGTGCGGAGTAAAGGGTCATTTTTCAATCGTCTGCAAAAGCAAAAACAAAGATGCCAAATACAGTAAAAGAAAAATAACGACAAAAACTGTGAATACAGTAGAGGAGAATGATGACGATGAAGAATATAGTTACATAGGTGAAATAAAAGATGAAAATAATAACGAAAACAAATGGTATCCCACTCTTAAAATTGGGCGACACGAATTGCGTGTGAAGTTGGACACAGGGGCTGATTGCAACGTGTTATCGTTGAAGGAAGCTAAACGAATAATGCTACAATTTTAAAGACTAAAACGTCTGGTTTGATAGCGTACAATAAAAATCGTATTAAAGTGATTGGTGAGTGCAGGTTAAGATGCCTATTAAAAGGACAAAGTAATATTGTCATATTTAAAATTGTAAAGGATAATTTCCAGTCAATACCGTCATAGCTGCGAACAACTACGCACGACTGCGAGAAAGGATTTTGGCAAATTTAAGTAACAGATCAAACAAGGAAATTCCTAACAATGGCTACGCCATGGGGGCGATATAAATATTTACGTCTCCCATTTGGTATCTCTTCTGCACCCGAAGTGTTCCGTGAGGTCATGTCGCGTGCTTTGGAAGACATTGAAAATTGCGATGTTGCAATGGACGATATATTTTTATTCGCAGAAAGCAAAGAAATATTTATAAAAATTACTCAGCAAGTAGGTTGAGTGAAATTGGATTCACGTTATACGAATCAAAATGTGAATACAATAAAAGTTCGGTTAAATTTCTGGGGCATATTTTCTCCGAACCGGGTATAAAGCAGATGACGAGAAAATATTAGCAATAAAAAAAATGCTATAATTTTTAAGGAGTTTCCTTCAGGCTAATTTGGTCAAATGTTTGTTTCCAAACGTAAATAAAAAACTTGTTCGATTTTTATTTTTTATTTTATTTACCCAACGTTTCGTTAGTTTTATTCTAACTTCTTCAGGGGTCTCGTTCTAAATAATCTAGTGACAAAATTTATTGATTTATTACACAGCTTTAACTTATTAACTTATTATGTAGTTTTACTTACAGCTTTAATGTTTTTTATCATTGGATATTAATTTTTATTATTAATTAGTTACTAAAAAACGGGACATCACGAACAGAATTTTGGTATAAATAATCAAATAATTAATAAAAATATAATATACAATAAACGACCACAAAACTTAAGTCAAGTTTAACTTAAAGCTAATATCACAGAACTGATTTAATTAGTAATTGCAGAGGAGTATTGAAGTTTCGTGTTGTCTTTGTCTTCTTTCGTGTTCATTGTTGTTTTTATTTTTTGTTATATGCGTAAACTCTCCAGTGTGTACCTTTTGTTTTCCTTCCTTTCTATATCTAATATTTTAACATTATCAAAATCTGCTACATGATTACACTCTTTTACGTGCTGGGAAAGTGCCGTCGATATTTTCCATTTCTTATATCTGTTTTATGTTCGTTGATTCTTGTACCCAGCATTCTTTTTGTTGTGCCAATATACACCAAATTGCAGATCTCCCCCTCGTTTCCTTCACATTTTATTTCGTACACAACATTGTCTGTTTTTAATTTGTCCATCTTCGGTTTGTTATTCGTAAATAGCTGTCGTAATGTGCTGTTTGATTTGTATGCAATTGTTGTTGTGTCATCTGTTATTATTCCCTTTAATGTTTTCATCTCTGTGAGTTTTGGGATGAATGGTACACTGTAAAAATGTTTTGTTGTTTCTGAAACGGAGTCTTGTTTTTCCCTTCTGTTTTTTTGTGTTTTTAAAGCTGAGTTTATTAGTTTGTTTGTTATGGCTATTGGATAGTCATTTATTTTCAATATGTTTCTGATCTTTTTCATATTCGTTTGTTTGTACTTATCCTCACTTATATCCAATACTTTCCATATTAAGTTTGTCACTGTGTTTGTCTTCATTTTCATGGGTTGGTTCGAATAATAATTAATTAATCTGCCTGAAGATGTGGGTTTCGTGTACCAATTTGTTCCAATTTTACCATTTTCTCTAATTATTTTTACGTCTAGGTAAGGTAATCTTCCATCTATTTCCTTTTCAATTGTAAATTTAATTTTGTTGTGGTACGCGTTCAAGGTTCTTAAAATAGTTGGTTCGTCGTTTTTGTTTATAATGGCAAACAAATCATCTACATATTTTGTTAAAAAACGAATTTTAATATTTTCCGTTTTTAATTCTTCTACAACGTCATCTAATAATGTATCCAAGACAATGTTTGCAATCGTTGGGGATAACGGATTTCCCATAGGCATTCCATAAAGTTGACGGTAGAATTTATTATTTATTGAGAAATAGTTATTCTCTGTTAAGCAGAAACTTAATATTTTTAAAAACGTCGGTTTCTGTATTTTTGTGTGTTCTTTTTTTATGTGTTGCCATTTGTCAAGTATGTTCTTTATCGCCAGATGGATCGGTATGTTGGTGAACAACGATACCACGTCAAATGAAACCATGATTTCATTGTCATCTATTTTGGCTCCTATTAGTCTGTGTTTTAGTTCCATTGCATTATTCACATTATATGTCGTAGTAACGATGTTCTTTAAAATTTTCCCAATATGTTTAGCCAGTTCATAGCAGGGTACCTTCATGGAGGCAGATATTGGTCTAAGTGGTACATTGTCCTTGTGTATCTTTGGTAAACCATACAATTGTGGAGCTGCCGCTGCGTGTACTATCATCTTCATTTTCTCAAACTTTGTTATCGTATTGTCCTTTTGTAATTTTGTGATGATGTTATTGTTTTTCCTTTGAAGTTTTTCTGTTGGGTCTCTTGAGATTAGTTGGTATGTATTCCTGTCATTTAATAGCAAATCCATTTTCTCTCTATACTCCTTCTTATACATTACTACCGTTTTGTTGCCCTTGTCAGCCGATGTAATTGTTATCTCGTTTTTGTGTTTGTTCAAAATTTTCTTGCTTTTTGCGACAACCAAAAAATTGCTTGGGATGGTAAACTATCTTCGAAAGTTTATTCCCAATTTATCTGAATAAAAACGGTCTTTTCATCAGCTTCAGTTTAGATGTATTATGACGTAAATAAGACGGAAAAGCGGTACCATACGCAGCTAGGGCTTTTAGTCAATCGCAACTAAATCAGCCGCAAATAGTAAAAGAGGCACTAGCCATACGATATGGTTCTACACAGTTTCACAAGTACGTTTACGGAAAAAATTGCAGATTGAAACCGACCATAAACCTTTGGAGACGATATTTAAAAACCCGATACAAAATGCACCGCTGAGGCTGCAAGGTATATTATGGGACATAGTACAATATTTTCCGAAAGTCAGCTACGTAAAAGGCAAAAACATACCGATATCTAATAATTTAGTAGAGACATCGACGTTGATGAAACTGAACCTAAAATAAAATGCGAAGTAAGCGCTGTAAGATCGACGACGCTAGTTGCTGTAACGTACACACAATTTAAAAAATCGATTGACGAAGATTCAGAACTTAAAGGTCTTAAGGAGTATATAATGAAATGTTGGCCCGAAATAACATCGAAAGTTCCAAGCATTATAAGAAAATATTTATAGTTTAGGCATCAACTTACGTATGATGAAGACTTACCCAGTAAAAAAATTCGTGTTTTTTGAAGCACTTAAGAGAATCGAACACTTCAATAAAAGAGCTCTTTTGAAGCAGTAAATGCTTACGAATAAAATATACAAAAAAGATGTTTTTTTGGTGCTGACAACGAAGACGGTTTTAAGCTAAGTTTAGACGATATGTTGAATCAGCATATATATGCTGACAGCCATATGATTGAAATTAGCAGCAAATTCCTATGTCATATGTTAGACGTTTACACGATATGTTGAAAGTAGCAAATTTTTTAATGTCAGCATATATCAGCAAATGAAATGTCAACATAAGAGTTAGCATACGATTTTTGTGTTTATACGATATGTTGAATTGTATGTGGTGCTACATATGCTGAATCGTATAAAGATTTGTTTGTTTATTCAGTTTGACAACATTTTTTAATTATTATTCAACTTCTGTATTTTATGTATAATTTTTGAAAAAAAATTAAATAATATCAATAAAAAAAAAAACATAAATGATGACGTCGGAGGAAATTGGTCTAGCTATTGCTTGTACAGTGCTGATTTTGGATGACGATGAAGTGGAATTAAAAGCAAAAAGACGCAGAGTTTGGCAAAAGAAATGGGTAGAACGACGGGAGCAAGAAAGTTATTGTGTAAATTTATACAAGGAATTGGTATAAAAAATAGAGGAGCATATTTTATTGTAAAAAACAGCAATAATAATAAATAATAAAATATTGCAGAACTTACCAACAAAATCGAGCTAAATTATACACTAAATATGCAAATAATGCACGAAAACATGTAAAACATTTATAATAATTTATTGTTTATTTCCAGAGACCTGTGTCGATTAATTTGAACAATGCCGCCGGCCACTATATTGCGTTTTGTGTTCTTGTGTGAGTATGTTTGTAGGTACATATGCAACAAGAAGTGTATTTACATAAAAAAACTGTCGGCGGCTGGGCTTAAAGGTCGTGATACACTATCATACACAATCGTACGATTCATTCACTGGAATATCTGACCGATTTCTATCACACTCAAACAAAATCGCAACAAAGTATGTCATAGGTGCCACACTAGTACACAAAAAAGATGCAAAAACATATGTTTTTGTTAATGTAAACAAACGCAGTTTTCCGCCATTCAAATAAATATTTGTGTTCAATTATTGTGTTGATATATGTGAATATAATAAAGTGTATAAACTATACAAACAATTAAAAAATTTTAAACGTCTGTTCTTTAGATTATAATTTGTGATTTAAACCAATGAAGCCGACATTGTTGTTTTCTTATCAGCTTTATTAGAAAATACAACTCTGATCGCATAGACACTATCGCATATGCATATGAATTTGCCATATGCTGAAAAGCTTGCATACGCTTTTCAACAAATAACATATCTGCCAACATACGCAGGAAATTTGTCAAACACTAATAATATGCTGTTTACACGATATGCTAAAATTACCAACATACGTTTGTTGACATTATAAAAAAGTGTTAGCAAATGTTGTTAAACATACGTATGCTGAACAAATTTTGCGTTTACACGATATGTAAGCACTTGTAACAAATTTTTCAGCATAAATATGCTGATTCAACATATCGTCTACACTTGGCTTTAAAGTAAAAAAACAAAAATGAGATTATAGCCTACAGATTTACGTATGACAACGAAAGTCAATTACAAAACGCGCTTCTCAGTTACTATGAATTTTTCTTAAGCAAAAACATTCACATAGAATTTGTTCTTTGATTGGTGTGCGCGAAGTGACGTAAAACACTTTAGGAAAGTGCTTTATTTGCATGTTTGATTAGGTTAAAAGAAGCGCTAATTGTCAGCAGAAAGTAGTCCTCCAAATCGGGAACACCTCATACAAAAATCATGCATCCCATCAGCAGGTTTGAAGCGATTTGAGGTATGAATTCATACATAAAACTCGCTTCTTTTGGAGCACATTTTTTAGTGGGTATTGTTTAATGGTGAAAAAATAATTTTACCAAAAACTCAAGTAAATGAATTACTACCGTGTGGAGTTATCAGTCTCCCATCGGACGCGTCCCCAGGTGGCGGATAGGGGTAGCAATGGCCTAGTCTAATGACACTGTTTTAAAACAGGTCATTAGTCTTAACTAATTGCTTGAGCAATGTCGATAATTTTAGACACATTGCCTACGAATGGTCTAAACTTCCCGATATAGCTAGGTCTGTAAACAGATATGAGATATCCAAATTTTTAATAATACTGTGATACTTTTGCAATAAATGATCACAGTAATATATAATTTGGTAATTTGAAAAATGCTATAACTGGCGGTGCATTTCACAGAAAATGGTCGCCTAGTTATATCATGGTCTTCCTCTATCTTGTGATACAACCCGCGGACCAAAACTGTTCTTTCCCTCTCTCTCAACATCTTACTATCCCCCCACTTTTAAGGTTAAGGTGAAGACAGCAGTGCCGAAGACCTGTATGGCTAGTTAGTGGCTAAATAAACTAGTCGTGAACAGCTTCCCTTTGGCGCTGATGGCAAAGGTCAGTTGTATGTTAGCCTAGTCCGTGTACGCCGTCACTGCACGAGATGGTCTCTCTTTTACGCGCATACTCATGGGAATCAGACTGGAGAATAAAAATATGAAACAAGATGAAGTGGGGAATGTCAATGTCTACCCAATGGATGCAGTCAGATTCGGACTCGGATCTGCTGGGTATTCCAGGGGACATTCTCCTACAGGAGCGTCAGTTATTGAAGGAGCTGGCGGAGATGTGCCCATCTGTCGGATCCCCGGCAAGATCGGGGACCTCAGAGGGACTTGGTCGGCTAACCCTGGATTCTGATAATGAACAACAGGTAAAATTAACTTCGGTTCATAATCAGTCAGGGAGGCAGAGCTATACCCTCTGGAGTCTCTCTCGGGACGGAGAGTGGAGAGGTGGGCTCATCGAAACCCATGGTTCGGCAGGATGCGACAGAACAGGTCGCGTCAGTAAGCCGAACAACTTTAGAGAAGGCCAAGAAAGGTGTAAGGGTCTCCTTAGCTTTTCTGGATAGGATAGCTAAAAGGGACTCTTCAACACTTGATGGGCGGGATAGGCACCTGCTTAGGAAGCATCGAAAGAACGTTGCTAGATTCGAACGGATCCACGGCTCTATCGGTGACATCCTAGGGTTACCTTATCCCGCAGGGTATGGAGTTTGGTCGGCTAGGGAATCTATAGACGTCAGTAAGAACAATGGACCCTTAGCAGATCCTATTGTTAAATACCCAAAAACGTAGAAGCAAGGAAGGAGGGTAATACTTCCTCAATTGGCCCTCTTAATAGTGACAGATTGGTCACAATTAACGGAGCTAAGAAGGGGGATGACCTACCCACAACCAGCCGCGCGATGTTTACTGGTAGTGTCCTGATTATTTCCGGCAATGAACCTCAAAAAGGTGCTACGGTCGCGAATGTCAGGCCAACCTAGTTCACATCAGAAGGGAAATCGGGTAGTCGCCAACAACACTCTTCTAAAACCCCCAAAATAGTAGGTTGTAAGAGGAAGAGGTCTGGCGATGACCACAAATCCCCGGCGGCAAAGAGGTCTGATCAATCTACAGCTTCTTCTAAGATTATCCGTAAGGATAACACTAGAAGGTCTGACGCTGGAGATAATCAGCCCTCTACGTCGAAGGCGGCGAAGAAATCGTTCAGCAAGGACGGTATTCTGGCGGCTGTCATTGATCGGACTGATCATGATGGTAGGATCAGTGTCGAGAGATGGAAGGTGTTAGAAGACAAACTGCTCGACGAAATCAGCAATGCAAAAGGAAGGACTGACGAGGTGGCGTTCAAAGGGGCCGACTGGGTAAGAGGTGTCAAGACCGTCAGTTGCGGTAATCAAAAAAGTTTTGAGTTTTTGAGAACCGCAATTGGCACTTGTGACAAAGCTTTCCCAGAAGCCAGGATGAACGTCATACTAGCGTCAGACCTACCATTGAGACCAGTAGTCACGGTATGGATACCTCCACCGGTGAAACCAGTGGAAACCATACTAGGATTGCTGTCTCAATACAAGCCAGTGGAAGCTGATAGCTTCACTGGGCTGTAAAGAGCATCACGGGGGGACTTCAGGTTCGCAGTAGACCAGGAGTCTCTAAAAAGGCTGAAGGATATGAGAGGGGTTGTTACGTTCGGGGTAGGGGCTATCAGATTTAGGTTCCCTAAAAATGATAGACCCTAAGAGGCTCAAGGTGGTGCAAATCAATCTGCACCACTGCGAAGCAGCCTCAACCGAATTAATAACCCACCTCATTGACTCCAATGTTGACGTGGCCCTAATCCAAGAGCCCTGGGTAAATAATAA
Source organism: Bellardia bayeri (assembly GCA_950370525.1). Classification (NCBI taxonomy): domain Eukaryota; kingdom Metazoa; phylum Arthropoda; class Insecta; order Diptera; family Calliphoridae; genus Bellardia; species Bellardia bayeri. Next base: position 46,417,098 of record OX493265.1, on the reverse strand, counting down.
CCGGGTAGTAGGATTAAAGGCCGCGGGATATACGCTGTTCGTAGCAACAACATTGGAAAGGGTACGAACATGTATATTCAGGGGTGTCATAGAAACCAATATTGTCGGAATTGGTTTTAAAACCGACATGAAAAAATGCTTTGGTGTCATAGGGCACTGCTACACGTTCAATAAATATCGAGATATTTCTAGTAGAAATATTGGTTTCTATGACACCCCTGATTAGCTAGAACTGAATTAAAACTTATGTTTTTGAATACTTTCAGTGATGGAGACCTAACGGTTGTGACAGGAGAGGCCAAGGACAATATAGTCCTGGCAGCGGTATACATACCGCTATCCACGGCTACCGATCCACCTGGTGAGAAGATAAAGGAGTTGGTGGATTACTCAAGCAAGAAGAGCTTGAAATTGGTAATGGGGTGTGACGCCAATGCACACTACACCCAATGGGGCAGTGCCGACATCAACAAAAGAGGTGAGTCTATGTTTGACTTCATAATAGCCAGTGGTCTTTATATATGTAATAGGGGGAACACACCGACTTTCACAAATAGAGACAGAGAGGCTGTGATTGACATAACACTGACAAACTGCAGGGAAATAACAGAGGATTGGAGGGTGGCTTTGGGGGTTTCCTTCTCGGACCATAGTCGCATATACTTTAATCTTGTATTGGTAAGAAAGAAAAACTGTCCTTATAGGAATCCAAGAAGGACGAATTGAGATTCCATCTCGGGTCTTGTGGATTGTAACCTTAGGGTTACACACAATTGGAGGTAAAATCCTACCGGTGTTGATATGCTGGTAGGCACCCTTATGAGGGTGATGACCGAAAGTTACGAACGGTCTTGTCCGATGAGCTATCCGGGAAAGCGCAAGCAACCAGGATGGTAGACAGAGGAGCTGAAAGCCCAAAGGTCCACGGTCAGAAAGAACATTCTTAGTAAGTACAAGAGGGACATTAGGACGGCGAAAACGGACTCGTGGTTAAAATTTATCAAGTCAGTCGATTCCGTAAACGAGATATCCAGGCTTAGAAGAATACTATCCAAGGACCCAGTAGTCCCGGATTTTATTCAGAGACCAGATAACTCGTGGACGGAATCTAGCTGGAAACTCACTTCCCGAGGTGTATCGATCCAGGGTCGGAGGGTCCGATTATTAGTGAGGACCCCTTCTCTGAATCGTGCACGGTGGAAGAGTTATGGAAGTGGTGAATGATATGATCACTTTAGAGAAGGTAACATGGGCAGTTAATACTTTTGGGTCCAACAATTTTGCAGGACCAGATGGTATCTTTCCGGATTACGCGGGGACTAGGGTTGATTTTGGACATATGCCGGAGGTAATAACGCCACCTAGAGAGAGCTGGTCAGATAAAAGCAGATTGTACACAGGATTTGCTGTTCATATTTACTGATGGCTCGAAGATGAGATGTACAGGGCGGGGGTCTACATTGAGGATCTTAACATCAGAAGATCATATAGGCTTCCCGACGACTGTAGTGTTTTCCAAGCTGAGGTTCTAGGGCTCTTGAAGGCCGTGGAACTGATAAGAGACAACATTGACAAAGGTCTGGAGGTCACTATATATGTGGACAGCCAAGCGGCTCTTAGAGCGGTAGGGGGCTGCGCAACAGGGGAAGGGGCTCTGTGAGGGATTAGGCGTTTCGCTCTTGGAACGCACTAAGTGTCTCAAATCATTTCCGAAAGCCATCACAATGGACCGTATTGGTCTCTGGGTGATGGTGTGGAGACAACCTCACACCGGCCTTCTAACCTAACCTAATTACTACGACTATGACATTCTGGTCATCTCGATAGCAACAAAACTTTATCTATGGCCAGAAAACAGATATACTGGTACGGTATGACAAAAGATATTACATTATATGTTCAAAAATGCAAAGTATGACAACAAACACAAAGAGCGAACAGCAGCGAAGTTGATTATCAAAAAAAAAAATGCCAGAGTATCCCTTCCAAATCATACCGGGGGATATTTTCCATTTTGAAGGTGATGACTTCTTGTTAATAGCGGACCATTGTTCCATTTTTTTTTTGATTTTCGTAAATATATTACAACTTCAGCAGCAGAAACGATATTATTCCTGAGAATGTGGTTTTCGGTTCATGGAATTCCAGAAGTGCTGGAAAGCGATGGCGATCCACAATTTACGTCTACGAGATTTAAAAAATTCGCTGAAAGTTGCCGATTCAAACATAATATTTTTTCGCCGTACTACCCAAAATCCAACGGTTTTGCAGAACGCAACGTCTAAAATGCAAAAAAAACTTTTGAAAAAATGTTCAGTAGACCGTAGTGATATAAGGCTTGCTAAATTGGAGAAATACTGATCGAGATAATATATTAAAATCCCCACCAGAAAGATTATTTAGCCGAAAAACACGCACAACAGTTCCAACGACGAAACAACAACTTTTACCAAAAGTCGTAACCGGAGTCATGCAACAATTGAAACGACTGCGGGAGAAGCAAAAGACATATGCCGACCGAGGTGCCAAAACTAAAGCATCCCTACATGTAGGTGACACGGTTGTTATGCAAACAGGTCATCGGAACTGGACGTCAGCATCTATAATTAACAATACTGAGCATCCACGTTCGGTGATAGTTCAAACTGACAACGGTAAAAGGTACCGTAGAAATACCCTTCATTTAAGAAGATCATTAGCCAGTGAAGTTAATGCTGAAGATGATGAAATAATTGCAACCGGTGAGGATACAACTAACAACCTGTGGCAATCCAACAATCCACTACCGGTGACAATGAAGGGCTTACAGAAAGAGATACAACTAGACCTACAGTTGAGATAACAGGTAATCAGGTCCAAGGAACTCGTAGCGCTCGGGTAGTGAAACCATTTCAACGGTATGAGGCATAAATTAATTAAAAACAAAGACATTTTGAACTGAATTTTTATATTATATTTACTATTTTCAAACATGAATTATTAAAACAAATTGAAGAAAATTAATTAAAAACATAAAATTTTTGAACTGAATTTTTATATATTTAATAGTTTCTTCTTCTTTCAAGCAATAAGGTCAATTGAATTTTATATAAAAATATTTAATTTATTTATATATATTATTAATTTCCAATATTTCGCTATCACAATGGATAGCTTCTTCAGGGATAATATAAGTTTTGAATTACAATAAAATAATAATTGAAGTATGTATAAATATGAAAAAATTTTTTATTTTATTGGTTAAAAATTTTTTTCATTTTTATACATACTTCAATTATTATTTTATTGTAATTCAAAACTTATATTATCCCTGAAGAAGCTATCCATTGTGATAGCGAAATATTGGAAATTAATAATATATATAAATAAATGAAATATTTTTATATAAAATTCAATTGACCTTATTGCTTGAAAGAAGAAGAAACTATTAAATATTAAAAAAAAGGTCAAATAAACGAACTAAATACTGAATTTTTATATTATATTTACTATTTTCAATCCTAAATTATTAAAACAAATTGAAGAAAATTAATTTAAAATTGTAAAATTGTATTTGCTATTTTTCAAACTTAAATTATTGTAAAAAAAGGGGAGGTAATAAATGAAGTTAGTATTGCTTAGACTCTCAACGTAAGAACACGTCTTTTATTAAGCACGCACATAATACATTATTTCACTAAAAAATAATAAACATTTTTGTTTAAGTTTATTTTTATAATTTGTTTTATATTGAATTGAGTTTATTTTTAATTAATTTAGTTCCTATTATTTTAATTGATAAGTTTTATACAACCTTTTTTTTTAACTTTTTCAGTCTTTGGCAGACAATTGCCGAGTAAACATCTTCTTTCTCGGGACGCTTGTGTATTAAATAAAGTTTTTTTAAGTGTTTCTCAGCACTCTTCTTTTTTTTATTAAAAAGTTAACGGTAGTTTATTTTTCTTTTTTTATTTTCTGTTTGTTTTAATCATGGTGAAATCACTATTAGGTGGTGTTGAAAAGCCAGCTGTTTTTCTTTTTAGTCATGTTCGTTATGTCAATTTTTGTTTTGTTTGTATATATACAATGGCGAGCACACATGGAAGATGATTTATAACTATGGCCGAATAAAACTCTTAAATTTTTAAAAATAATAATGGTTTTTATTTAAAATGTTAAATAAATAAAACAAAAATGAAAATAAATTGAAATTCATTAATTATTAAAGTGAATGTAAAGTTTAGGGTAAATTTATGTGAAATGGCAATGTATCCACTTTTGCACGTTAAAGTTCGTTTAATCTGGCAGCAAGAATAAATGGACAGTTGTAGCGAATTTATGTACATAAGCACCGTTATTTGATATTTATTGTTCATATTTTTTTTTTTTTGCAAATTTTTAGCTTATCGCGTGCTTTTAATAAAAACGAGAAAAATATCAGACTTTTTAGAAAACCAAGTGGTGGGTATTACAAATAATAATTATTCAGCCCGCGAAATTGCTAAGAAGTTGGGAATCTATCATCGAACAGTGCTACAAGTCATAAAAATAAAAAAATATTAGTCCACAAACTCTAAAAAAATTACGACCTGTCGGAACGAGATGCTAGGCCAATTTAGCGATTACTATCTTCCAGACAGGGAAAAACACACAGGCTGCAGCAGCTATAACAAATGACAGATTCATCACTTCTTAGCAATTTCGCGGGCTGAGTAATTATTATTTGTATAAAAAACACATGTGTCATCTTGAAATTAAAAATTGTATGTATTAATTTTTTTCTATAGGAATGTTTGTAAACAATAGTCAGTTGTTTTTGACATTACAAACATGAAAGCAAAAACAAAAATACCATGTTCTTTCTGTTGCTTTTGTATTGTTGTAAACTCGATGTCATCTTGTAGTGATTTCACCATGGTTTAAATCAGTAATGGCCAAGATAGTAGTATTGGTGAGAGTGACAAAAAAAACACTGGAAGAAAACAATTTGCTATTCATTTTATTTAGTCGTGAGTGAGATTGCGACGAAAGCACATGTGTGGCGGGTTTTGTCATTTTTTTCTGTTTCTTTGTTTAACAAAAGAGAAATGTAAAATTAATGAATGTACATATTTTACTAATACTTTTGATGAATTATAGATAGAAAATATATCTTTAATAATTTATATATGCGGACATCTGGATAGCATGATATATTTCGAAATAAAAAGATTCTTCGAAGTGTTTATAAATTTTCCCTCAATTAATCATTGTTCAATTTGCAATTAAAAAGTAATGAAATCTTCTATGTTGATACTCTTATTGCTGTTACGCAATAAAAGTATATTTCTCAAACTAGAAGAATTCAGCTTATTGCGTTTTTTTGAGCAAATATAATTCAGTATCGATGACGATTAAAATGTAATCATTAAATATATTTCCTATTTGATTTCCCTTGTTTGTTCCAAAAATATTTTAGTAGTATTCGTTTTCTCTTACCTTCATGAATAAGACACAGAAGTTCTGCAAGTGTATTTTGTCTCTCCCACTCAACATGCTGATTTCCTATTGGTTGATTGACGATCAAACAAAAGAGCGTAAGTATACGTCTGAGTTCAATTTGCTGATATCAGCCACTACTGGGCATCTATGGTTTAAATTCATAAATTGTTGTTTCTTCAGTAAAATGAAACGTGTTTATTCCCCGAACTATAACTGATTCCGTGAACTAGATTCATCTACAGGCAAAATTAAGGGCAACAAAACTAAACGACCACGTCCAACACCTTCCTCGATACTTAGTAGCCTCAACTATATCATAAACGGACAATGCGGAAACCCCTCCCATTATAATATAATGTGTTCTAAGTGGAACGTGATCTAAACTATATATAAAAAGATCGACTGGAAGTGAATAAATAGAGAAGGGGTAATCTTCTCATTAAGGTTTCTGTTCGTAAAACACCAGATAATTTTTTTAAAGCCAAATATATAGACTGTATTCCAGTTAAAATCACCCTACATAAAACTTTAAACACTATTCAAGGACAAATTGAATTGATATTCCTCAGAATAACTAATAAAAGAGCAGAAAGTAGTAGAAGTGTGTAAAATAATGAAAAAAGATGGCGACAAACAAATATCGGCAGTCGCGACAAAAATTTCTTTTGACCTCATTAACCTTCCTGATAAATTTAAACTTGGATTGGAAATGGTCACAATTGATGAATACATATCTAATCTAATGAGTCGTTTAAACTGTCAGAACTTGGCCACACCAAAAATAGATGCAAATCTATAAAACTATGTAAGGAATGTGCTCTACCACCACCTCGTGAAACCTGCTCGAGGAAGTTTTATGATAATTGTTAAACGGAACTACGCACATCTAATGACCCTCTTTGACCAGCTTCTGGAAGAACAAACCAGTGAACTATATTCGTGTCTCAAAGAGTACACAGCTCGTGAAGCCTTTTAATGACAATCTAACTATGAACACGCTTAAATCGATAAGGAAAATTATTAACAACTCGACATATGCAGAAATTGTAATTAATAAAACATATTCAGCTAAAACTATTGTTCCAACTTAAATGTCTACAAGCTTATCGGACACGCCCATCAACTAACTTAATCAAAACTTAATCACTTTGGCGCATATTCAGAAATCGTAACTAAAGTCGAAACTTATTAAACAGAAACTAAGAAATAGTTCACAAATAGTTAAAGATCTTATCTACAAATCATAACTAACTTAGCAACTGCTTTCAGCGGTTAAAAGAAATGCAACACTGCATTTAGTAGATTTTTGTTGACGAAAAACACATCTCTAGTTTGTTTTCTTTTTTTTTGTGATTTTTTTTTTTGGTCAAAATGGACACAATTAGCAAAGAAAATAAGGTAAAATTATTATTATTGTTAGATAAAAATATGTATTTATTGCTTTGTGTATTTTAGAGAGACTCAAATTGGTCGTCAGATGAAAAAACTACATTTAAAGAATTGGTGGCCAAATATGTTAACATCATCGACGACAAGAAATAAAATCAATTAGCTGTTCTTTAAATGTATTTGTTAGTTGACATTTAGTGACAGCTTTACCCATAATTAAGTTGTAACTTTTCGTTATGAAAGTAATCAACTAAGAATAACTTAAGTTGGTACTTAAAAAAGTTTAAACTTAGATATCATTTCTGAATATGCGCCTTTATCTTAATCTTCTCTAAAATACACTAATTTAACAAATCCTCTTTCTCATAACCTCACTTCGTTGAACAAACCGGCATCTGAAAACTTCTCAATAACAAAGCCAGACTTAACAAAAATCAATAAAAATATCAATATTCAACCTACAGAACTTGAACAATATGAATTAGACGAATCAACTTCTGATAACCCTTAATCTTCCTTTGAAGATGATAATTTTTTGTATCACAATTTGCCAACAAACTAGATGTTGTTATGGATATTTCTGATGGTCTGTGTCTAAATAGTATCATAAATTTCCTAAACTAAATGTTTTAATTACATCCAAAACCTACAAAAAACAAAATCTTCGCCATCCAAAAAGAAAAAATAAATTTTAATTTATTTCTTGTTTTTTTTTATGAGTTCTGAATTAAGTATCAACATTCTTCAGTGGAACATTCAAGGTTTCATTAACCACAAGTATGCTTTGGAACTTTTAGTAGCCAAGCACAAACCTAATGTGATTGCATTACAGGAAACACACATTATTGATAAAAATCGTTACATTTTGTATCTACCCGGATATGAAATTTTTTATCACAATCATGATTATTCCTACATAAAATAGGCTATTGAACTTTTAACTAAGAATGGCATAAACGCAACCCAACAAATATTATCTACAGGTAACTTTTTCAGACAATTGTTATTAAATATGGAATAGAACTTTACATAACTAATGTTTACAAACAATGTGATTTAAATTTTACCAATTCAACACTTACATAATTGTCTTTCCTTGCCTGGAAATACTCATCAACTTTTCATCGGCAATTTGAATTCACAAAAATTCTTCTGGTGGAATTATATGGGAAAAATTCGCATATGATAAAGGTCTTCTAATTTTGAACGTTGGGTCTCTGACTTTGCTCAATACTAGATATACCTTGACATCTGTTGATGGCTCAATGTCTAGTACAGATATTGCTTCAGAAATATTATAGTCTTGCCTTAAGTTGGCGATCATTTTCCGATCAGAAACACTAATAACATTGTTGCAAAATGGCAAATGGATTAGTCTCATTAGTCTCTTACTGGCATTACTTATTCAAACGACAGGCGGTTCTACGCACCGGAATGACCCGAGATCACTCGGCCAAGGGCTGTCAACTCAACAACCGCTGCTTTACCATAACAACAACATTCATCTTACTCATAAGCCGACAACAAGGAACAATCATATTAGGTTTAATTCATTTATAGCTAATTTAATGAAGTTAAGAAATCAAACATGGAGAGTCATCGTAATCAGTTAAACTGTATTGAATATAGCAAATCATGTGCAAAGGTGAAAAGAGAATGCACAAAGGCTTAACATAAAACTTGGGAATGTTTTCTAAACTCACTCAACCCACAAATGGATGTACATACGTTCTTTGTGAAATAAAGTGAAAATTTTGAGATCTTCAATAAATTAGTATTTTCTTCCCATTTGTGTAAAAAATTTGCTCATTTTTGGAGCTCCATTAGTTCGGATGATGCCTTCAATGATAAAATAATAGCCACAAAAAAAATCCTAACATTAACGAGATGCTGCAATCCAATTAACAATTTAGTAAATTGATACAGAAAATTTATTTAAGTGAACTTAATAACATCATGAAATCATTAAAGGGGTATACACCAACACCAGACAAAATAACATATTCTATGGTTAGGAATGCTCCCGTTGTTTTGAAAAGTCGACTTTGTATATTATACATAAGATATTAGTGAGTGGTATAGTTCCCCATGACTGGAAATCGCAATTTTGTCTCCAATTCCTAAACCCGGTAAAGAGCCTAACCATTTTAGTGGTTAGCCCATTTCTTTGCTACCAACTTTTCCAAAAATGTTTGAGAAAATATTAGCTCGTTCCATTTTTATGTAGTTAATGATCTCAAATTTTTCTTCTGAAGTAAAATTATTTACTGATTGTTCATTGCAATGGAACAACTTCTTATGCGGTGGTAAAACATCTTTCAGGATCCAACTATTAAATTGTTAGAGAATCACGTTTACCTGACTTTACGGGAATTTTTATTGCTGAAATGGTGGTCATAAGCTCATATATCACATATTTAATGCAATATGAACATAGATCAGTAATATTTACTGACAGTATAAATAGTCGCAATGGTTCTTATGATGATATGATTTATCCACCAAATATTAGTCGTGAAATTTTAGTGTTTTGGATCCCATCTCATATTGGCATACGTAGCAATGAATTTACAGATAATATCGCTAAAAATGCCCAATATTTACGAAACGCCATGTTGTCCGAAGTCCCTAGTCAACCCTTTCAAAATTTTACACTCGCAATTACATCCAATACAACACATACCTAAATACAATAAAAAGTTCATGTATTATGATGGAAAGCATAAGAGTTGGTAAAGCACTTTTCAATACTAAACATTACTCTGATGGATCCGATCCGATGTAGTACTTATATGAAAATTCCTAGAGTTGTGTCGTTCATGAACGACCTAGTTCAATTGAACTATTCACTTATATGAACGATGTGATGTCGTTCAGTCTTTTCGTTCAGTCGTTCATTTAGTTCAGTTAGTCGTTCTTTTTGGTCAGTCGTTCAGTTCATTTAGTTCAGTTGTTCTTTTTGTTCAGTTGCAGTGTTGCCACTACCAAAAAAATTTTGTAACCAAAAAGTTACCAAATTAGAAAAAAAATAACCAACATTTTGTTATAATTATTTAGTTTGTTTTTAAAACCTAAACCGAAGTTAAAAAATATTCAATTTAAATAGATTCAGACATGAAAAAAAATATTTCTTATCCATTTCGCATTTGTTTAAAATAATTTAATGTGCGTTTTCTCGTGTTTGACAAATCGAAGATATTTTTACATAAAAAATTTTTACGTAAAAAAAAACCTGTTTATAACAACAATTTTTTTCAAATTAAATAGACACCAAAACATTTATATTTTTGATTCCCCATAAAGTTACAAAAATGAAAAAAAATTTGCATCTCCACATTGAAGAAAAAAATAACCATTTTTGGTTAAAAATAACCAAAACGGCAACGTTGTTCGTTCTTTTTGTTCAGTTCATTTACTTTAGTTCAGTCAGTGTTGCCATTCTAGCACTTTCAGTGCTAGATTTAGCATTTTTTTCTACATATGCATTGAAATATTTAACCTGATAAGTGATGGAAATCGAAAACGAAAACGAGTGAGTTTTAGAAGTTAATTTTTCGTAATATTTCGGTATTGAAACAGTTTAATCCCACAAAATATAAAGATATTTTGCTATTAAAGAGAATCTTAAAACAAAAATGTTAAAAATTTGATTAGAAATACTTTAAAATGGACTTCAAAAACTCACTCGTTTTCGATTTTCATCACATACCTGTATGTTAAATGCTTTTTAGCAATATTTGCTTGATAAAAAAAACTTTTCTCGAAAACATTTTGACTATTTTACTCTAAAAAATATTTTTGGAGAAATAAAAAATAACTTTTACTACTATTTCAACTAAATTTCTTTCGGTGTGCTAAGTAAATGTACACGGAAATTTTTTAATTAATATGTGAAATATAATCTATTAAAACAAGTCAACAATTGTTATGAACAAAATAAGAAAAAACTATAATTTATACTTGTAACATATGAAATAAAAATTGTATTGTTACATTGAAAAAATTTAGCACTTAGTTTTTCAAGTTTTACCATATGTATTTTGAAATTCATTTTCTGGCAACACTGAGTTTAGTTTTTCTTTTTGTTCAGTTCATATCGTTCAGTTCATTTAGTTCAGTTCATTTAGGTCAGTTCATATCGTTCAGTTCATTTAGTTAAGTTTATATCGTTCAGTTCATTTAGGTCAGTTCATATCGTTCAGTTCATTTAGTTCAGTTCATGGTGAAATAACTCTACAAAGTGGGGTTTAAACGCCAGCTGTTTTTTTTTTAGTCATGTTCGTTATGTCAAACTTTATATACATATGTATGTATGTATGCTCAAGTTGTGTTAAAAAAATAGCAAATGTATCAAGTTATAAAAAAAAAAGTGAAAAAAAACAATTGTCCATAAATTAAATGTTTCATAAATTAACAAATTTATAAATTATTTTTATTTTCATCTTGAAATTAAAAAAAAATTGTATGTATGTATGTATGTATTTATATTTCCTGCAAAAATGTTTGTAAACATTAACCAGTTGTTTTTGACATTACAAACATGAAAGCAAAAACAAAAATACCATGTTGTTTCTGTTGCTATTGTATTGCCATCACCTTGTAGAGTTATTTCACCATGGTTCACTTCATATCGTTCAGTTCAGTTTATATAGTATGCAACAAGCGTTACTATATATATTTTTTTAAAAACTTCTTATATCTGAAAAAAACAACTTCGTTTCCAAAAAAAAATTTTTGCTAAAAAAGTACCAAAATTTTAAAAGAAAACACAAACATGTATTTGGAATTAATATTATTTAAAAAGATAAAAACCATTTAAAATCAAACACAACATATAATAAAAAACATGGAACAAGACGATTTTAGTGACTTTGCTCAAAACAAAAATTTCATCAAATAGGGCTTTTAGAGGAGATGACAGCAAAAAAATTTGTTGGCGGTCACGCCAATTTTCGAGGGGGCGAGCCCTTAAAGTTGAAAATATATAGGCCTATATCTCGGGAACTACTGAGTGTCTGATAATTTGTAATACAGCAAAAATACCTTTCCAACGATATGTAACATGACCTATTTATATGAACCACCTATTGATAAATTTCGCAAAATTATTTTTTGATCCGAAATTTTTTTAAAAAATCTAAAAAATCCGGGAAAAAGGTCTATATGAGTAAGTAAATAAATTACAATATTTTCAAGACAAGATATTAATATTTATATATATCGTCTAATAAAAAAAAATATAGTTGTCAAGATAAACCTAAATATATAACAAACTTTGGAGGCCCACCCACTCGAAAATAGGCGTGACCGCCCCAATTTTTTTTTATTTTAATCAGAATTTAAAATTCTATTAGTGATAAAATTTTGATAGTGATTTGAAAAAAAGTTACTGAAACCGTCTTTAGCCAAAAACATGAGATCTTTAAAAAATATCACATACATTTATAAATTCATTTCTTACTTAAATTTAAAGTTCTTTCTTTTATATGATTATATTTTTTCAAAAACTTATTTTTTACCCGATAAATTTAAAACTTTTTGGCATCTCAAAAAACTTGCAAACAAAAAGTGAAAACTTGACAAATGGTAACGCTGCATGCAACTAAATGAACTAACTATACTATAGTTGTTTCTTTTCTATCAGTTTTTTTGTATGTTTGTTCTTTTCGTTCACTTGGTATTTTATTCAATTGACTTTTATTCATTTTGTTCAATATTGCCACTCGAACATTTTCTAATGTGTGTAGTAATTTATAAAGTGAGTGCAAGAGCCCAGCTGACAGAGTTTCTTTACAAGTTACTTATGTCAAAAGTAAACTTTTTCAAGTGTTTTTGACAGTAGTACATTATTTTACACAAATAAAAATGCCTGTTGTTTCTGTATTGTGTTGCCGATTTCCACTCACCTTGTATATTTACACCAGTGGAGTTCAAAAATAAAAATGAAGACGTATTGGTGAGAGATTTTGCCCAGCAAACAAATTGTCAAACGCTTAAAATAAGAAAAAAAGAATGAAGTTTTTGACAAATATAAACACCTAAAAAAAACATCAGGGACCTTATTTACGGTCAATATCAAAAACTAATTCCAGAACAGTTATTTTGAGAAAAAAGAAAAGGAAGTTCATCTAAAACAGTTTTTTATTTTTCGTATTCAATTGTAATTGAATCGCGTGTGTTTGCTATACTTTTTCCAACAAGAAGCAACAACAATGCTTAATAAATTTCTGAAAAAAAAAAAAAAAAATGGCAATGATCATCCGCATGTGTTCTGATAGCTTGCTCAACGACGACTGAATGAATGTTGTTAATTTTTTTTGTTGTAAATTTTACACCATGATACAATCAGCTGTTTAGTGAACTACTGAACGAAAAGAACGACCTAGTTAATTTTTTTCAACTGAACTAAAATGAACAATCACTCAAATGAACGATTATGCCTAAGACTAAAAATTCCCACTTTCCAGCTTAGATGAACCATTAGATTCGATTACTGACTTGTCCAATGAAGACAGCTGGATTTAGGTGTGATGATCTCTACTTAAACGCAACATCCGAGATATTTGATACTCAAATTACTTATATTAAACTGTTCTTAATTTTATCATAATTTTCAACATATTAAATAATTTAATTTTTTAGTTTCTCAATTGTCGCCGATATGCTCATATTCGAGCAAAATATTTATTTATTTTTATGTTGATTTTATTTTTTTTCCATTATTTAAGTTAGACTTACTTTAATATTTGTCTTTGTTTAATTTGTATTTATTTGTATTTACGAGAATTTATTTAATTCAACAATTTATCTGAGCCACCTTAATGTTTACTTAAACTGTCTTACTTAACAAATTGTAACTGCAGGCTTTTTTACATTGATCTCACTGCAGTGTTTTGTTTCGTTAAGTTCCCTGTAGGGAATACCAATAGTGAAATTGTAGTGATTAACTTTTGACATTCTCAGTAGTACTACTGACAAGGTATATCCAGTCAATGTAATCTTCTATTGACATTAAGCATTAGCTTGTCATTGAAAATCTACCAGTAAACAGCGTAAATACTAACTAATTAGTTCTTTTGGGACCACTTTTGTCTACACTCTGAAAGAGAAAATGAAACTGCATTCTTTTTTGCTAACTTTTGGAGTTTTACTAAAAAAATAAAATACTAAAAGGTTTTCCCTAATTAAAAATAAATTAGAAAACATCCGGAGTCTTTGGCAGGAATCGAACCCGCAACCCTCTGAATGATGGGCCGGCACACTATCCCCTTCTGTGTCGGGGCACACAATGGAAAGAATAATTGTTTAATAGAATAATTATTATTTCATAATTGAACTGTTAATTTTAATGAACTCAAGCCTGACTAAAAATTATCAAGAAGTAAAATTAACAGTTCAATTATGAAATAATAATTATTCTATAAAAATAGCTAGGGCACAAGCCATAATGTTTACATGTTGTACGAAAGTGGACAAAAACATAACAAACAAAAACAAATGTATTCAAGTTTTCGAGACGAAGTCTTGACATGAATACGAAAAAACTGAAGAAGAAAAGGAAAAAAACAACTATGAATAGAAATTTATAAAAAAAAAAATGATAATTACAGCAAAAACTTCGAACTACCAGAACTAACACTGGTTAAAGGATTGATGTTTGTCTGTTGACTGGCCGGCACCGCAGTGGTGTATGTGGTTAGAACGCAAAGAATTCTGATGAGAGAAAGTGGGATTTCTCGAAACATATGTAAATTCAACAACCCAGGTTCGAATCCCAGTCAAGAAAAATTATCAAAATTTTTAATAATAAAATTTTTCAAGTTGTAATTCCTAACTTCAGTAAAAATAATTTAATGAAAATTAAATTTCATGAACTCAAGCCTGACTAAAAATTATCAAGAAGTAATTGTTTAATAATAAATTAATGTGCCGCCTTTGTTGACAATGTCGCCAAACAGTCACCAAAATAGTAGACAAAAGTGGTGACTTGGAGACACTGCGGTAAGTACATGTTTATTGTTACTTGTTTTTTATTTATTAATTTAATATTTTTGTCTTAGAAATAAACGCACCATAATAATTTTAATTTGTGCCTTTTATTAGAGTTGTTCACTTCGCCCTTAGTCGTGTTTCAAACTCTTCAGTTTCAGTTGATCAGTTTTTGTTCAATTCTATTTTGAACTTGCCATTTCATTCCCGCAATTTTCGTACTTTTTAATGCAAATCAACATACATACATGAAAGAAAACAAGTGAGATTGCAATATTCGGCTGTGCCGAATCTTAAATACCCTCCACCTAAACGTAATAAGAAATACAAAAACTACACTGGTTTTAGAATTATAATATCTTATTCTGTGTTTTTATTCAGTCTTAGTGCAAATTATATTATTATTTTAAATATTATTTGAAAGACAATTTTACGACCAACAAAATTTATTTCAAAGGGTAAGATTATAAGGTGAGGATTCTTTTGGTTGATTCATAAAAAAGTTGGTTCGATATCGATATTTATTAGACATTTTTGTGGCTTAAATTGTTTTTCGGAAATGATCCTTATCTGCCATATAAGGATAACAAATCATGGTCCGAACTTCTTAAATATTGGAAAAGTAAATTTTATGCATATGATGATATCTAACGTCGAATTTCAACGTAATAACGGTATATTTAAGGTACATATTAGTATTAAAGCGACCTTATATGGTCGATATACATAGTCAAATATGGACCGATATTTTTTAAATCCAGCACTTTGATTTTGGCATGTATGTAAATTATCCGTGTAAAATTTTGGATCGGTACCATTATTAATATGGACCGAAATTCACAAAATTTTGTGGAATGATTTTTGTGTATATTTAAATGATATACCGATATTTATAAGATATATGTATATAAAGATTAATGACGTTTTCGGATTTGATCCTTATATGGGAGCTATGAATAATTCTGGTCTATCTAGTACAACAATTTATATATCTATTAGAATTATTTGTGTCAAATTTTAACCTGGTAACTATATTTGTACCAGATTTATACGTATTTAAGTGAATTTTATATGTGGACTTTATATGGGGTCTATGGTCAAACATGGACCAAACAAAACAAAATTTCTTTTTGCGATTTCTTTTTACATTGCACTTATTTTTGCCGAATTTTGTATTAATATTACAATTTTACAGGCATTTATTTATCATTAAGTCATATTTCGGGAAGATATTTGTATGGGGGCTACGAGAAATCATGAACCGATTTTTACTATTTTCCTCACACTTTCATCTTTTATCATAAAAATAACGTTTATAAAATTTCATGGCAATATCTGCAATATATTTCAAAAAATTGCATGAAAATTTTTTTAAAAATATTAAATTTTGATGCTCCATAATTCTGGTTTGCCTGAACCGATTTTGATGATTATCAATACCATACTGCTCAAGATTATTAAATTTTGATGGAGGTTGTTAAACATTTTGCTCCATAATTCTGGTTTGCCTGAACCGATTTTGATGATTATCAATACCATACTGCTCAAGAGAAGTATAAACAGGTTTTTGTTGATTTTGGTTGCGTCTTTTAGACGTGAGATTGTTTTACACAGACAGAGAGAGGGACATAGTTCAATCGATTTAGTATTTTATAAGGATCAATATATATACTTTGTTGGGTCTTAGATGTGTTACACACGGAATGACAGTTTGTTTGTACCCCTTTTAGTCTCTTTTCGCTTCACATCCAAAAATACTTGCCTTGACGAGTCAGAATTGAAGAATGTGAAAACAAACTTACGGACGACAGTCGCAGCTTATTATATTTTCTCTTTTTATTATATTTTATAAATTCATTTTTAAAGTATATTTCAAATAAATAAATATTTTTACCTTTAGAAAAAGCTTTTTCTAAAAGAAAAATAGCTGATTTTTTTTGTTTATTTATTAATAATGTAAAAATTATTGTATCTCTATGTTTACTTACCCAAGTCGTCATCATTATGTATAAACTGGTTTTGTTGAGTCTGCACAGATCCAATTTGCTGATTTGGGGGAAGCTGTTGAAGTGTTTGATGGCAGAGCTAAGGAAATAATTATATATGTACATATGTATGTTTATTATTATTAGGACTTTATTTACTATTAATACAATAAATTCTTTAAAAGTCATATTTACCATTTGATCTATTTTACCAAAGAGTTTTTGTTTCTGATGTTGTTGATGAGATGTCAAAATACCTATAAAATGTTTAAAATATTGTTGTAAAAATTATATTAAAAATATAGTAACCTAGCAAAAAATTATTGAAGTCATACTTTAAATTACATCTTAATTACAACCAAAGTAGAAAATTTTGTATGAAAATTTTGTCTTAAAGCACACTTTAAGCCTACTTTATTTTTTATAAATACGGCAGATATTGTTTTGCTTTTATGAAGTAAATGTGAATAATGAACAGCCCCAGAGATGGTATTATTGTGTATTTCGATTTGAAAAGAAAATCGTTCCAATTGGGCGACCTCCAAGTACGACATTCGTGCGGATTCTCTATTAATGTCGTTCTGTATGCTCTCCACGTATGCATATACGTAGAAGCCTGTCTATCAATTTATCAAGGTATCAATTTATAGTTTAACGACGATATTTAGTTCTTGAAACTGTATTCGTCTTATAGAAAATACGTCCTTTAAATTTGATGTGTAAAACTTTTTTGACGTTCTATTTTCATTTTCATGTTGTTGTCGGTGTGATCTTTTTTGACTCGTTTCCATTTTAAGCACTAGTACAATCATTTTCTTTTCTTAATAGAGAACTTGATATACAACCATGTCACAGAATTTTATTCCGTTCGGAAGTGGAATTAATTACATATTTTGCTTCTATAGAAAAAGTAAAACGAAAACGGAATAAAACCACTTTTAATTTGCTATGTGGAATTGTAATTTTAAAAATTTCTAGGTTTCATTTCGAAAAAAAATTTTCGTTTTAAGTTTTCTATAGAGGCAAAATACGGAATTAATTCCACTCCCGAACGGAATTAAATTCTGTGACAAGGCTGATAATAAATCGAACAATTCTAAGTGGCTGATCCGATTGACATGAAATCTTATATACGTAGTAGAGTATTCGAAATTAAGCTTTAGTGCGGACCCAACTGGAGAGGGCTGAAAGTATTGCGATTTTGTTGTGTGTGGTCCAAAATCTTAAAGTCCTCGATTAGACATATTTAAATATTTATTTCTTTTAATGTTAATGCTAATGATGAGTACAAAAAATAAATAATAACGATAGAACATTTTAAATAATAACGATGGCACATTCTAATGCTATTAACGACAAACAAATTTAAAAACTGGAGAAAATGTGACCTTGTTTTTTTAATTTTTCTGGTCCAAGCTTATAGGTATATAACTATTTTTCACAAGTTCAAGTTCAATTTTATAGTAATAAATGTTTTTATTCAAAATTCCCAAACATCGCCGCCCATATTTTACTAGTGATGTGTATAGAAGCTTTGTCAGAATATAACACTCTACTTGTTTTTTTTTAAGAACAATTATTATTTTTATTTGAACTGTTAATTTTTGATATTTATTTAGTTAGGGTCGAGTTCATTAAATTTAATTTTCATTAAATTATTTTTACTGAGTAGGAATTGTTTTACAACTTGAAAAATTTTCATTATTAAAAATTTGTTTGATAATTTTCAGGTTTTCTAGACGAAGTCTTGACATGAATACGAAAAAACTGAAGAAAAGAAGGCAACATGAAAATAGAAAATTAATAAATAAAAAATGATAATTACAGAAAATATCGAACCACCAGGTACACTGGTTAAAAGATTGATGTTTGCCTTTTGGCTAGCAGGCACCGCAATGGTGCAGAGGGTTAGAACGCAAAGAATTCTGATGAGAGAAAGTGGTGTTTCTCGAAACATATGTAAATTCAACAACCCAGGTTCGAATCCCAGCCAAGAAAATTATCAAAAAAATTTTAATAATAAAAATTTTTCAAGTTGTAAAACAATTCCTACTTTAGTAAAAATAGTTTTTTTTTATTTTATAAATTGTTAGTTATTATAGGAATTTTTTTTGGTTGAATTATGGATATAAACATAAATTATACTTACAATTTGGATCTACCAATTGCGAATTAAGCCGATTGTTTTCTAATAAAGGTCTCATATGTAAGTTCTCATTCACACCTCCATTAATATTGTTCGGACCGTTAATTTGTAAACACTAAAAATAAAATATATAATATTATTTATTAATATATAACCCAACAACAGCAATTTTAAATTTTAACTTTCAATGATAATTGAACTAAATAATTAGCATATTATCACCTAAATAGACGTACCCACACACACAGGAATTAAAATTTGTTTAAATTAATTATTGTATACATATATGTTAAACATAGAAATAAAGATTTTATCAAGAAAATTAAAAGTTCACTAAAGCAACTTCAATTTATAATAACAAAAATAATATTTTGTTCGTAATAGTAAAACTCAAGAACTACTGTTCTGTAAAGTTTTGATTTTGTTCAATATGACGTTATCATTATTTAACGGGTGGTTAAATTTCAAGGGCCGATGTTGATTTTGAATAAAACACAAACTATTTAGGAAATTATTGTAATTTTATTTTATTATGATACATTGGTATTACTCAATTATGTATGGAACAAAATATCGGCCAAATGAGCGCCACGACCACGGCGGCACACCTCCATCCGATGGTCCAAATTTTCGATGACCCTGAGGCATAATGGAGGTTCTATCCTTTAGCTCTTGAATTGTTGCTGGCTTATCGACGTACACCTTTTCTTTCAAATAACCCCAAAGAAAAAAGTCCAACGGTGTCAAATCACATGGTCTTGGCGGCCAATTGACATCGCCATTACGTGAGATAACACGGCCATTGAATTTGTTGCGCAAAAGAGCCATTGTTTCGTTAGCTGTGTGGCAAGTGGCACCGTCCTGCTGAACCCACATATCGTCCACATCCATATCTTCCAATTCGGGCCATAAAAAGTTCGTTATCATCTCACGATAGCGAACACCATTCACAGTAACTGCCTGACCGGCCTCATTTTGGAAAAAATACGGCCCGATGATGCCGCCAGCCCATAAACCGCACCAAACACTCTTGGATTCTCATTCGCCCAAATGCGGCAATTTTGTTTATTGACGAATCCACTGAGGTGAAAATGTGCCTCATCACTGAAGATGATTTTCTTCGAAAATTGATCATCCACTGTTGCCATTTCCTGCCACCATTCTGCCCATTCACGACGTTTGGAATGGTCAAGAGGCTTTAGTTCTTGAGCCAATTGCACCTTGTAAGCGTGTAAATGCAAGTCTTTATGCATAATGTTCATCAACGACGAGCGTGAGAAGTGCAATTGTTGGGCACGACGACGAGTTGAGGTGGACGGCTCTTCAGCCACACTATCGCGAACAGCAGCAATATTTTCTGCAGTACGAGCTGTACGAGCATGCACTGGTGTTCTCACATCTTCTAAAGACCCGGTTTGCTCGAATTTTTCCACGATTTTTGCGATTGTACGCACATTTGGACGATCAAATTGACCAAAAAAATCACGAAGTGCACGATATGCATTTTGATTTGAACGCCCATTTTCATAATAAGTCTGGATAACTTTAACACGTTGTTAGATTGTGTATCTCTCCATGGTTCAAATTGAGTAAGTCTGAAATAGAGAAATGTCAAATAAAATTCGGAAAAAAGCTTGGCGTTTAGGTGTGGTTCACATTCAACATCGGCCCTTACAATTTAACCACCCGTTATTATACCATTTACTCATACTCAAGTAAATACGGATATAATTAAAGTAAAAATATACTTTTATTTAAATATTTCTTAAAATTTGTTATTTTTTCTTTCATTTCTTATTCAAGTGGTCTGAGACAACTTTTGTCTTTTATATTTTATTAAAACGATAATTATGTACATACATATGTATATACAAATTTCTATTATTTTCTTAAAATACAAAAATAACTATTTAATGGCAAAATATTTGCAAAAAATGAGAAAAATTAAGTTTTTCTCGTTGTAAATGTATCTCAGGGCCAATTACCGTTATCCTATCATCCTAATATTTTTAAGAACCTGCTTTTACTTTCCATAGAACAAATCTAGGGGTGGGGAAGTTCAAAATACAAAATATAATTTTTTGGATCACATCAGACTAATGCTTAAATGTATATAACCAACTCGTACAGTTTTAAAAATATATGGTATTTGCTTTTTAGAGTTTCTGACATAAAAACGGGAGGTTAGAGGATAAGTTATGTTTAGCAATATGTCAAAATCGACTTTTTGCGAAAAAGAAATGATCTATTAAATGATAAAATAGCATCAAATTTATATTTTAAATATGTAAGTAACTTTTATTAAATTGATCATTAAAGTTTACATTTTTAGTTTTGCGAAAAAAATTTTAGTTATTTTACTAGAATTGTTTAACAGAAATCTTTATTATTTATACTTTTAAAAACATTAAGTTATTTTATTATTTAAATTTTTAGAGATCTACATAAGAGTGCAAATTCTTTAGCTTTTCTTTGAGTTGGGACTCTAAATTCAAATTTGTTGTTTGCCAAACTTTTTCACCGTGATATTTATAATTTAAACCTCTCAACATGTTTATTTGCTTTTTAAAAATCCTCTGTATATCGACATAAGATAGTTCATTTAATATTTGAAATAATTCCATAGGCTCATTCACATCATGCAAATTTAGAAATAGGACTTTACTCTCCGTACGTCGTTTTTTTACTTCTTGTTTGCTCTCCATCTCTTCCAATCTATTTATTCGTTCCTCAGCATTGCATTTTTTATTTTCCTGAAAAACCTTTTTCATTATTTTCACACTACTTTCCATATCTTGCTTCGTTGGATAGACCTGCAAAATATAGAAAAGGAAGTGAATGCATTTGTTTTGCCGGGCCTTTACTTGCTGACATCTGGTGTATATTTCTTTATGAGGTGCCATATCCTCGTTCCTCTTCGCCATCGCAAACACTCTCTTCACATTGATATTACTGTGGAATGAGTATAAATCATCTACAGGTATATCGATATATCTTTTTAACATTGAATCTTTCGCAGCCGCTAAAACCGTTTGGAAA
Source organism: Bellardia bayeri (assembly GCA_950370525.1). Taxonomy (NCBI): domain Eukaryota; kingdom Metazoa; phylum Arthropoda; class Insecta; order Diptera; family Calliphoridae; genus Bellardia; species Bellardia bayeri. The sequence goes on along the minus strand of OX493265.1, from coordinate 46,395,090 downwards.
ATGTTAACATCTTTTTCAAATTTGCAGTAAGCAAATTAAGCTTGTCTGTGTTAAAAGCAAATTTAAATTTATGGGTAGCCAAGGGGAAAAAAACCCAAATAATTAAAAAAGTGCACTTTCCTTTTTTCCTTTTAATTATCCACGCACATTTATGACCGTTTTTTAGTTTGTTACCGCTACCATAAAAATCAAATAACCTTTTGTTTATTACTTTTTCTGGCAATCATAAAAAAAGTCATCAATGTTTTTTCCAAGGAATTTTGAGCATATCTCGAGCAAATTTTTTAAATTCATACCTTCACTTATGTCTCATTTTGTTTATAGGTTATGTGACTTTACGTGAAAGTAATAGGAATTGACACTTTTTTCCGTTTTGGATTCTTTATGAATTAAAAAAATAAAAAAAATTAATATTTAAGGCAAAAAATATTTTTTTCTTCATACATTTATTTTTACCGGCAAAACTGTTGAGTTTATAGAAAAATGTTATATGAACAGATTAAAGGAATTGTAATTCCGAATTTTTTTGAATCAAAATTTGTTTCAGCAAAATCGGACTAGTGGTTCTCGAGTTGTCAAAAAAAAAAGGCCACCAAAGGTGAAAATAGGCTGTACTGTTTGTAATACGGCACAAATTTGGCTGAATATTATGCCTTAGGAGACAACATAGTTATTGATGACTAAAATATCTAAAATTCTGCGGTGGTGCTTCAAAAGTTATAAGCGAATGAAGGTCAAAAAAAACCCATTTTTTAATTTTTTTTCGCTTTTTTTACATTTTCCTAATTTTCTTATAAACGAAAAATGCGATCACCACGCACCACCGCAGAATTTTAGATTTTGATGTCATTAAGAACTGTGTTGCATGGCAAGCCATAATATTCAGCCCAATCTGTGCCGTGCTAAATGTTAGAAGTAGTATTTTCTTACTTCCAAGTTTTGTTGTTGCCACTTTGTTTTTTTCAGTGTATTATTCCAACAAAAACCATTTTACATAAATAATGCGTTAAATTCATAAAATGTCAAAAAATCCAAGTTTTAGGGACAAGTGAGGGGCACTCTAATAAGCAAGTGGGTACTTGACTCTACCCCCGAAGTATTAAAAATCATTCAGCATTCATAGCTTAAAAATTAAAAAGTTAATTTTTTTTTGCATATTGCTAGTTATGTTCAGAGTACGGAAACAAACAAAATGAAACGTTTGCTTTCGTTTTGTTCTTTGCAGTGAGTAAAACAAAAACCACACATAATCAATAAGAATGATTGCGCCATTTTGTTTTGTATTGTTTTTGCTCATAAGCGCAAAAAGTACATTAATATAAACGTACGCAGCTAGAAAAGAAAAGAGTAAGAACAATATTGAAACATTCTGAGAAAAAACGTTTCGCAAACGTTTGGTAATTGACGATGTTCAACACCTCCTCAGCGATGACCATGCGACGTTGTTTTTGCTCAAAATGTAGCAATTTTGGAACAATCTTCGCTGCCACACGTTTCATTCCTAGAACATCCGTAAAAATTTCTTGGATTGAGCCGAACGATATGCCAACATCATCAGCAACCTCTCTGATAGTAATTCGACGATTATCCAAAATCATTTTCTTCACTGCTTCAATGTTTTCATCGGTTGTTGACGTGCTCGGGCGACCACGACGAGCATCGTCATTGACATCTTCTCGGCCTTCCTTAAATTGGTTATACCACAATTGAACTTGTGCTGCTCATAGTAGGCTCGATAAATGCCATAGTCAACATTTCAAATGTCCTTGCGCATTTAATTTAATTTTTTAATTTAATTTCTTTGATCCATTTTTTAGAATCAAAAACAAACTGACAATCCAAAAAATATTACCAACATACATATACAACAGACATGTGTCCAACTAGGGTTCCTATTCGGGAAAAAATTCCCGGGAAATCCCGGAGCACAAGTGGATTAACAAGACATTTGGAAAATGTTCACAAAGTCAAAATACAACCTGATACCCCGACATCTTCTCAAAAAGCTAAAACAGATGGAAGCGTTTCCAAATTTCTGCAACCAACTCAATCAATTGCAGAGATAGTGGCTCGAATCACAGAGTATAACAGAGGTGACAGAAGAGCAAAGATAGTGTAGTTTTTTTCTTGTCTCTTTCTTTGGAACCTGCCTTTTTGTTTTCTTTATGTTACTATTTTTCTGACGCAATAAAATTAATTTTTGGCACAGAGTATTTTTGTATTGTTTGATACAACCATAAAAAAATGCATTTATATCATCTAACGAATGCACAAACTCCACAATGCATACCAAGAAAGTATAACAATTATTAATATACAATTTAGTTAGTTATTAAAATCACAAACATATAAACAAACTTTCAATTCAAATATTCTAACTCAAATTGTTTTGTTTATTTTGTTTTGTCCACAAAATTCTTGTTGTATACAGTGCTTTGCTTTTTCACATTACAAATTTACTACCAGAAAATATTTTCTTTCTCTTTTTAATATACCTGCCTTTTTAGCTGATTGTAGCTATTTTGAAACGCCAAAATTGACGCCTCTGTGTTCTCTGTGGCTCGAATGGCTGCTTTAGATGGAATAACAATCAATGCAATTACTGAAAGCGGTTTCATTCGAGAATCACTACAACAAAGATTCTTTAATTTACCAAAAAATGTTACATCAGTAAAACATTTAATTATGTCCTTCTTTGATACAGTAAAACAAAAAATGATAATTGAAATACAAGAAATTTTGGAGCAAAATGGACGATTTTCTGTCGTATTGGATGAATGGTCTAGCATAAAGCAAAGACGATACCTAAATATATTTTTGTTTGGGCCATCAGAAAAAGTTTTTAACCTGGGATTAGTGTACATACCTGGAAAATGCGGTGCCACAGAAATAAGAAATATGGTAGAGCAACAATTAGAAGAATTTAACATCTATTTTGAAAAACACATTGTATGTACAATTTCTGATGGGCCAAATGTTATGAAGTCATTTGTGAGAAATAGCCCGGTTTTGGGTATTTTTTGTTTGAACCATGGAATACACCTGACCGTTATAGATGTGCTTTACCAAAAAAGACAAAATGTAGAAATAGTTAAAGAATCAGATTTTTCTGACAATGAAGAAATAGACTGTGTTTCTGATTATAATTTCGTTTCCAACTACTATGATGTTTTAGACAGATCAAAAAAATAAAATTACTTCTTGATAATTTTAGTTAGGCTCGAGTTCATTAAATTTAATTTTCATTAAATTATTTTTACTGAAGTTAGGAATTACAACTTGAAAAATTTTATTATTAAACATTTTTGATAATTTTTCTTGACTGGGGATCGAACCTGGGTTGTTGAATTTACATATGTTTCGAGAAATCCCACTTTCTCTCACCAGAATTCTTTGCGTTCTACCACATGCACCACTGCGGTGCCGGCCAGCCAACAGACAAACATCAATCCTTTAACCAGTGTTAGTTCTGGTAGTTCGATGTTTTTGCTGTAATTATCATTTTTTTTTTATTAATTGCTATTCATAGTTGTTTTTTTCCGTTTCTTCTTCAGTTTTTTCGTATTCATGTCAAGACTTCGTCTCGAAAACTTGAATACATTTGTTTTTGTTTATTATGTTTTTGTCCACTTTCGTACAACATGTAAACATTATGGCTTGTGCCCTAGCTATTTTTATAGAATAATTATTATTTCATAATCGAACTGTTAATTTGTACTTCTTGATAATTTTAGTTAGGCTCGAGTTCATTAAATTTAATTTTCATTAAATTATTTTTACTGAAAAAAATAGCTAGGGCACAAGCCATAATGTTTACATGTTGTACAAAAGTGTACAAAAAACATAATAAACAAAAACAAATGTATTCAAGTTTTCGAGACGAAGTCTTGACATGAATACGGAAAAACTGAAGAAGAAAAGGAAAAAAACAACTATGAATAGAAATTAATAAAAAAAAAAAAAAATGATAATTACAGCAAAAACATCGAACTACCAGAACTAACACTGGTTAAAGGATTGATGTTTGTCTGTTGGCTGGCCGGCACCGCAGTGGTGCATGTGGTAGAACGCAAAGAATTCTGATGATAGAAAGTGGGATTTCTCGAAACATATGTAAATTCAACAACCCAGGTTCGATCCTCAGTCAAGAAAAATTATCAAAATTTTTAATAATAAAATTTTTCAAGTTGTAATTCCTAACTTCAGTAAAAATAATTTAATGAAAATTAAATTTAATGAACTCGAGCCTAACTAAAATTATCAAGAAGTAAAAATTAACAGTTCGATTATGAAATAATAATTATTCTATAATAATAAAATTATTTAAAGAGCCCTTTAAAAACAGCTTTACTGCAACAATACGCTAAAAATGAACTTGGAACAGAATGTAAATTATGCTGCGATGTGAGAACACGCTGGAACTCATTGGTTGTAATGATTGAAAGTTTTATAAAATTAAAGAATGCTATTAAAAAGTGTCTAATAGTCTTCGACTTAGCTCAGATGTGGACCGAAGATGATGTTTCAATATTAAAAATGTTGATGTTCTGCATCCAATAAAAATAGCTGTAGAGGCACTTAGTTGCAGAGATTGTGATTTAGTCTTTGCTGAAATTTGTTACGGTTGTGAAACTGATATTTATTTATTTTAAATGTCATCCCTTCTAACCACAGTATTATTAGGAAAAAGAGAGAGATTTCTTAAGTTCGATCTGAGCAACATCACTGTTAAGATTACATTAAATAATGTAGTACAAGGTTGTTGTCTTTGGTATGTTGGATATGTTGGAGTATGTACGTATGTATGTTAATACTGTAATATTTATATAAGCAAATGCAGAATAGGTAAATTCCACTAAAGCTATTTTTTTGTTTGCCCTTCTACGTACTTCTTTTATCATTTTAAACAATTCTGCCTGTGTTTAACAGTAAAAAATATTTATTACTTTTAATTCCTGGTGATAACTCAATAAGGAAAGATCAAATCCGTTAGTTGTTGAAAGAGGAACAAAATTAAATAATTATATACACAACGTGCCGACCTAAATCGCAACGTGTACTTTAATTTTTCAAGAAGTTTCGAATTACATCACGCGATAACTTATTGTAAGTACAGTTTTTTTTTGCATAAAATGCCTATAGCTGATAAACTTATTTGGTATTTAGAAACCTACAAATCTTTCTACGATTTCGATAATATAGTTACGCTATAAGACTGCCCATCTTTCGGAGGGTGCTCCGATCATCCAACAAAGTTATATGTGACTCGATTTCCTGATACCTAATAAAATCAAGCCTCCGTAGCGACCGAGGATTGTTGTTGGGGACTTCTGCTAATTTAAGGACGAATATTTCCAAGGCTGTTGTGGATCCCCGACCTTTCAATTATAATTATTTTAAAATCGTACTATTGGATATTTTAATTACTGAAATTAAAACTAAATTATAGTATCACAGTATAAGTACAAAGAGCCAGGGTGTATCCACAATTAATTTTCGTTAAGATATACTTGGAATTTATAATTATAGAAGAATTATTGTCAAAAGAAAAGAAGTGTCACATCATCAGACTTTTTATCGACATCACAATCCGGAGAACTGGCCAGCTGAAGGAAACGTGAGTAAGTACCAAAAATGTAAAACGAACTATTTTCTTTACCATAATTTATTTATATTTATAAATTCCATATTTACAATTTCTTAAATACCTTTATAATTAAATAACGTGGAAGTTAATTAATGAGTGCATAAAGTGAATACCCTAACTCTTTTTTCTTACTTATACTCATACTCAAATTTAAGTTCAGAAATGATCTGTTATGATCCATAGTATACTGTCAAGTTTTGTTTTGGATTTTTTTAGTCGCTTACAAGTAGTATTGTCGTGACGTCATAACATTGTATATATGTTGTGAATATTTGTTGCTTTATTATTTTGAAAGCTCAACTTAAATATTCAAAAAAATTATGTTTGTCGTAATTATGAATCTGTAAAGTTCTTTTTTTTATTTCGACTTAAACCACTGGTCGTTATTGTTTTCGGGATTCTCCATAAACATAGATCAATGGGAATAGAGAATCAAAGGTAGGGAGGGCGACAAAAGAAACAGGGCGCTAACCATCTGGCCTTTGAACATTCGATTATTTATCATTTAGTTTCTGAAAGGGTGATATAGTTTCAATAGTTATGTGTTATCGGTTGTAGAGTTAATTTTTTTGTAGGCACGTAGAATTTTTGTTTACGGCTGTGAATTAAGGACTGCAAAGACTCACCCCGGTTGCCGACGAGCTAGAACTTAACCAGTACGTGCCAGGTGCAGTCCTAAAATTCATTATACAGCAGGCGGGCCGTAACAAATTATCCTTTCCAAACTATTTGAAGAGCTCCAAAATAAAAAAAACATATTATCAGTTAAAATTTTGACATCCTTAAAAGCAAGAGTACATGAAAGACGAGACATAGACACTTATTCTTTACTTAAATTTTTAAAGAATCCCGAAGACTAGCGATCTAATTTTTTCTCATATACTGCAAAATCAAATATTTTTTTAATTGCTGATCGAATTTTTAATAGGCTGTATGTAGAAGAACCACTTATTTACAATGAATCATCAGCTGGCGAAGAAAATGTATTGGTTTCATTTGAAGATGAGCTTAAAAAGGCTATTTCTAATTCGAAAATCGGAACAAATAAAAAAAGAAATCCAGTTAATGTTTTAAAAAAAGAGCTGAAATAGATCTGCCAATTTGGAAAATTTATATAAGTCCCTACTAACTATAAAACCGACATCTGTTGAAAGTGAGCGGGTCTTTTCTGTAGCTGGAAATATAGCTACAAAAATAAGAAATATCATTAATAGTATTAAAATTTATTTTTTTACAAAAAAAATAATATTTTTTTACAAAAAAAAAAATATTTTTCCATTTAACAATGTAAAAATTTTTTACTACTGAACGATCTCATTTACTTTTATTTACATTATACGTTATTTTATACCAATGAATTGTTATTTTTCTTAAATAAATATAAAATTTAATTTTTTGTTTTAATAAATAAACAAAACTAAAATTGATGTGAGTTTATTCAAAATTCCCGGGAATGAACTAATTTATTTTCCTTCTCCCGGGAATGAAAAAAGTCCGGGAAATTAGGCACCCAACATAACAAAAAAAATGCGAATACGTAACTCACAAAATTTTAAAATAACGGTTATTTTTTGATCAGACCTGTATATTAAAATAAGAAAACGCGCTAATAATAAATCAAATACATATTTATATTTCCTAATACTTAACATTATTAACAAAATTAAAACTTTTAAAATGTTAGACGGAAGAGACAATAAAAAATGATTTTGCATTTCAATTGTAAAATACTACTTACGTGTTGTTGGAGCTTTTGTTGTTGTTGATGTTTGTGAAAATCAAAGAATTTTGACATGTTTGTTCCAAACAAAGAGTTCTGGAGGATATTATCGTTAGATGATTCATTTAGTTGTTGCTGTTGGTACTGAAGATAATTTGATTGTCGAGTTAAATCGGAACCAGATAAGTAATTGTTAATACTACTACTTTGAAAGTCTAAAAGAGAAAACATTTTTAAATAAGTACTTATTTATAATAAAAAACAGACATTATATTTTAACTGCTAAATGCTTTTATTATAAAGGTTGCTAAAAAGTTATAATTTCTATATAAGTTAGATATGAAGACCATAAATCTAGCTAATAATAGTTAGTATTTAAGGTTTTCATTATACAGAAATTTTTTTTTTAGTTTTGCCTTTTTAGATTTTATTCTATGTGTTTTCCGATATACTAAAAAATTGCCCAGAATTTTGATACCTAAGCCAGAAAAAGATTTACCAATGTCATCTTTATATAGATCTATAACTTATGTAATGTAAATATCGGGAGCAAACACTGTACTACTTTTGTAAACAAGTGGCATACATCATTACATTATTGTAATTAAAATAATACAATAAATTTTTTTTGTAATTTAATATAAATTTGTATGTCTCAATAAATTTAATTAATTAATGGTTACCTATTTACCAAGAATTACCATTTTTACCATGTTAACCTTTTTTGTACTTGTAAATCAAAAATGCTGCTACGATATGAGTAATTCCAACATTTTTCGACCCGATTTGAATTTTTAGCAACTCCGATTTTATTGAAATTCAATCTATACATTCTACTCTTAAATTTTGTATTTTTAAGTTTACAACTCACATGTTTTTCTTTATGTCTGTCAAAATTGGTTATTTTACATATGGGTTTTAATTTTTGGTCATCAACTTGTATGTACAATTACACGTGACATCGCCATGATTAAAACAAATGATACGCTTAAATATTATTCTTTTTTTACACATAAATTTCCATGTCGTTTCTTTAAAAAATGCGTTAAAGCCGGTACAAAGCGTCACTAAATTGCCGGCGTCAAAAATATTGATTTAAGTTTTTTCGTTTTTTAATATACAAGTTGTGAAGCTTGTATCAAAAATTTTTAAATAATTTATATCATTGTTATTAAATTATCAAAATGGGATAAAAATAATATTTAATTTATCACTTATGCAAATTCTTCATACGGCCGACTAATGATAGCGCAGATTTAACCGTCGACAAATCTTTTCGCCTGGCATATACATTTGAAAACATGTGTTTGAACATAAGAAAATAGAGCGTGTTCTAATCGAAAAAATACATATGTATGTATTTCCACATGTATTTTCACAAGCAGAGTTTTTGAGGTCACCAACTACATGTTTTTACTCCCATATGTAAAATATACATATACAATGTAAAAAACACGTAGTGTATATGCACCTTAAATGCGCATGTATTGCATTGCATGTCTTCTGTTAATGTCACCTAATCCTCAAAAAAGTAACGAATATACAACGAATAATACAAATGGTTTTAATGATGATTGAATAAAACGTACAAATTCAATTTACTTTTTGAGTTTTTTTAATTGTATGAAAAACACCGCCATTTAATTTTTCCAAAATTTAGAAAGTAAGTCAAGCCCGACCATATATCAGTGAAAAACTGTTTAAAAATATCGTATTTTGATGGAGCTTGTGACACATATTGGTCCATAACTCTGGTTCGCCTGAACCGATTGTGATGATTTTCAATACCAAACTGCGCAAGAGAATTATAAATAAGTTTTTGTTGATTTTGGTTGTGAGAGTGCTTTACACAGACAGACGACTTAGAATTCCATTAGGATAAGAAATATACATATATACTTTGTTGGGTCTCAGATGAATATTTCTCAGTGTTCAACACGGAATGACAAACTTATATATACCCTCATTCACCACTTCTGGTGGTGGAGGGTATAAAAAGAATACGAAAAATACAATCAACAAAAAATGTATGGCAACATCTATAGTTGATGTTATTGTGTGACTGCATTGCAAAAGTAACGAATTCATAACGATATTCATTTGTTCTCTGAGTCGGACATTTTTGAAAAATTAAATATTCCGTTTCAACTTTTCAAATATTTTATAAAAAGTATGTGTCCTAACAAAAGGACCTCGAAAATCGGAAAATGTCCTTAAATATACTGAAAAATTATATTTTTATTTTCTTACACAAAATTATAACTATTGTGTGAAAATGACAAAATGGGGTTCAAATGGGTTCAACAGTTATGGTATATAGTTTTTCTTTAACAACTTACGTATAACCAGCTAAGAAGCTATTGTGCATTTATGAATTCAATTTTTTCGTATTTTGCCTGTCATTGCCTTATTACCCTGTTATAATGTATTTATGAATTAGACCGTAGATATTTTAGTATATGGTGAATTTCACGTCGTGACCCAATTTTAAAATCGATGTCTTCCGAATTTGCACCAAGGTTAGTACTATGTGATAGTAGGCCAGACCCAAATTTTCAGCTCTATCATTCAAGAACTTCCGGAGTTATTGCAGACTATGCGAGGACCCGGAAGAACTGGAGACAGTTGAGCACATTCTGTGCCACTGTCCCAGGTTACAGGGCAGTAGAATGAGATGGCTGGGTAATAGATTCTTGGGCGAATTAGGGGATGTCTCGAGCTGTGGGCTTGAGAGTCTGATAGGATTCGTAATGGGAATGGCCTGGTTACGTGCCAATATACGGAGTGCGGGTCTCAGAAATGGAGGACATACGTCTGAGTAGGATTTGGTCAGGTCTTCTTCTTCTTCTTCTTCCTCTTCTCTTCTCCCTATTCTAAAAATCTAACATTCCTCCTCCTCTTCTTTTCTTTACTTCCTATTTCTATTACTTCCTCTATCAAGGCATCGCAATGGACCATATTGGTCTCTGGGTGAAGGTGTGAGGTGACTCACACCAGCCTTCTTACCTACCTACCTACCTAGAGGGGGTCAAAGTTGGACATTTTAGTCATACATGCAAGGTTTTTTTTTTAATGAGTGTACCTTTTCACCTATTGGTCCCAGCAAAAATTGTCCAAAGGACTTTAGATAGCTATTTCTTCAATCATTCCAAAAATATTTTTTTTAATAAAGAAAAAAAAGAAAAATTAAAATTTTTTTTCAATTTGGGCCCTTTTTCCCCCTCAAAAGAAAGCTTATACAATTTACTTTAATGGGATGCGAGTGGGATATCTATCAAAAAAATTATTTTTTAACTCAAGAATAAGGTTTTTCAATATTTGGCACATGTATCATTTTCATTTTCCCCTATTTTATTTTTCAAAATGGCGTTTTTTTTATTTTTCCTCAAAAGAAAGTTTAGACCATTTCCTTTTAGAGCTTTATGGTCACTTAATGGGATGCAAGTGGGGTATCTATAAAAAAAATTTGCAACTCAAAGAAGAAATTGTTTAAATTTTTACCATATGCACTATTTTAATTTTTTTCCTATTTGTGTGTAAGTTTTATTAAAATGATAAAAATAAAAACTCCAACAACAGCCTAGAAACTCCCGTGAAATGGTGCTGTGTGAGACCAATCGCTATTAATTTCTACCTGCGATTTTCTAAGTCACACATCTTTTCATTGAGGCTTTTTTGTCAATTCTATAGGTAGTTTAGAGCGCACGTAAAGCACGATGGCCACGTATCAAACTGATTTCACAAACTCAGTTTTTTTTTTATTGTTAGTGTTGATGTGAGTTTGACGAAAATCAAAACAATTTAGATTTTACTGCCGCCGCTACTTCAAACTAAATATTACCAATACATACATATTATTTGTCAAATCAGTTTGATACGTGGCCATTGTGCTTAATATTGAATGAAATTTTTGTACTATACGACTATTTAGTCGTACGATATGTCAAAAAAATCGTGTGTGTTCATAAAGTATGATAGTGTGGCCTAAAAATCTAGTGTTTGTGGGAATGAGAGGAAAGGTCGGTTTGAAGGGGATATAATTGCCGAGGCTTGAGTACACGCTTGTCTGTACTTGGAAATTCTGTTGCTGCTGTCATTCTTGTCTTGGGATATTTATTTGTTTTTGACATTCTGTTTTATTTCTTCTTCGGTGTGTTGTCACAGAGTATACTCTGCTGCGGTATTGTCAAATTTTGTGTTTATTTGTGAATACATTTTTATTAAATTGTCAAATTTTGTGTTAAAAAATTTTATATTTATTTGTGAATAAATTTTTAATAAATTAAAAAAATCTTGAGAAAATGGAACAACTAAACAATTTAGTTGAACAAAATAAATGAATTTTTAATGTTCAAAATTTCAAGTGGAATGCTGTCAAAATACATGTTAAAAAAATTCACATGAAATTTTCATGAGAAAATGTTGCAGAAGTAGTACTCTGTACATTTTGTCAAAAACATATGAAATGTATCTGGCAACATTATTTTTTCACAGCGAAATAATTAAAGTAGCAATTGTTTCACGTGGAATTTTAATCCAAAAGCTCTTCTGTCGCAACAACAATATCTATTACTTCATTCATACTTATTTAACGATTTCGATTCAACACAGATTTTTAAATATTTTAACTTTTATTTAGTTTCGATTTAAATTCACAAAAAAGCAAAACATATGTGTTTTGTTTACACAAGTAAAACAATGTGACGTACTTTCAATAAAAAAAAACGTCAAATTATGTAAATTCGCGTGATAGGCAACATTGCCTACACGTCAAATTTTCCGTATGAAATAATTAATGTTGCTCAACATTTTTCCCAAATTTAAACAGATTACTTGGCTTTAGAACGCAATAAAAAGGCGTAAACATTTAATGAAATTTTAATTGAAATGCAAAAGCCAGACAAATCTATAACCTTAGAAGAAATTAAACGAGAATGGAAGAATTTACGGACGCAATATATGCGTAAAACAATCCAAAAAAATGAATACAGAAATGAAAGAAAACGTCAAAAAATTAAGAAATTTTAAAATAAAGAAAAAAATTGTGCTCTCACTATGCCACGTGGATTCAGTTTATCAGAACAAGAACAAGGAAAAATTTTGGCCTTTAAAGATCAAAATTTGAAGTTTAGAGCAATTGCTCAGAAATTGGGAAGAGGTGTGACTTTGGTAAGAAATTTTTTGAGTAATCTTGGGAATTATGGACAAACAAAGAGATCCGGACAGAAAAAATCCTTTTTCAGCGAGAAATAGCCCACAGTCTAAAAAGTATAAAAGTCTTAACGGGTGTTTCTGTATCAAAAATAATCATATGGAGATCAATAACAGAAAATAAAAACTTAAAATATTCAAAAATGACTCAAGTACCGCAGTGGCAGCAAGGTTACAGTTCGCCAAAGAAAATATGCAAACTAATTGGACTCAGGTATGACTTTACTCAATTTTTGTAAATGTGAAAATAACCACCAGTTTTATTTAAGGTTATATTTTCAGATGTAAAGAAATGGAATCTTGACGGTCCGGATGGAAACAGAGGCTATTGGAGAGATATTCGAAAGGGACCTCTACATTTCTCCAAGAGAAATTTTGGTGGTGGATCACTGATGGTTTGGGGAGCATTTTGTAGCGATGGGTGTCTTGAAATTCAATTTGTGTCATGTAAAATGAACAGCACAGATTACGTCAAAACTCATAGCTCAAAATCCCTTAAAAAATTATATTTTTCAGCAAGATAACGCTGCCATTCACAACAGCAGATTTACAAAAAAAAACTGGTTTAGCTCAAAAAATATAACAGTTTTAGAGTGGCCAGCGTGCTCTCCAGATGTAAATCCTATGGAAAATATTTGGGGTATATTGCTCAATCGTGTTTACTCGGGAAATCGCCAATATGAAAATTTAAATTTTTTAAAAAACTCAATTTGTCACGAATAGTCAAATATTGACCAAAACTTAATCAATACATTAGTAGAGAGTATGACATCTAGAATATTTATTCTTATAAAAAATAAAGGTGGACTAATCAAAAATTAAAAATGTTTTTATATTTCTGAAACACCGACTTGTTATTTTAAAAAATATTAAAATATACAAGAGCAACATAGAAATGTACCATATCGACATTTATATGTTCCCAACATAATGTCTAAATAATATGAAGAAATTTAATGAAAAGTTTTACTTTACAAAGTGTTCTTATAATTTTGAAACATACCTTATATATAATCATGGTGTATGGGAATACAGCTGCGTGCAACTAATTAAGGACAGTAGCACTCAATATTTAAATTAAAGGTAATATTTATTAACTGAAACGCTAAAATTAAACACTTATTTTTGAATTTATTTTTATTTTCTTTGTGGAGTTTTTTTATAATTTGTGAAATAAAAATAATCGTGCACTATATTAAGAACAATGATACATTTATTACCAAATTCAGGTAATTTTTAAAAGTTTTTTAAATTAATTCATAGAATAATTATTATTTCATAATTGAACTGTTAAATTTTACTTCTTGATAATTTTAGTCAGGCTTGAGTTCATTAAGTATATAAAATGTTCTTAATACTTGCTAACATGGGTAAAAGCAAATTCTTTAATGTCAGTACTCAAACAAATGTTTTACAAATACATCAGGATCGACACACTAATCCGGAGATCGCAACAGACTTGAATGTTTCAAAAACAATGGTTTTTCAAGCGGCGAAATATTTCAGAAAGCATTCGAATTCAGAAAAGGTGGGCCGTAAAAAAGAAAGCGTATTACTACAGTTCGTGAAGATGCCCTCATTGTTTGCGAGTCGAAAAAAATCGAATAAATCAGCAAATGAGATTAGGACTGCATTCTTTAGCCAAAACCTTCTGTTTGAAAAAATTTCATCAAAGAAGCCATTATTGTCTGAACGTAACCGAAAGAAGAGACTCGAATTCGCAAAGAAGTAGCTCTATTGGACGGATGTAGAATGGAAAACAGTATTATTTTCTGAGGAAGCAATAATTAAAAGGGTTTCTCCAGATGGAAAAAAATATGTTCGCCATCCAAAGTTGAAAGAATTTGATCCAAAGTACACCCGCTCCACTTTGAAACATGGATGAGGTTCTATAATGCTTTCTCGTCACGTGGTGTTGGGCCGCTGCACAAAATTAAGGGAAATATGTATAATTTTCAGTATGCAGGAATTCTAAGCGATACAATGGTGCCGTATGCAGATGAATACATGCCAGTAACATGGATATTTCAACAAGATAACGATCCGAAGCATACGGCTCATCACGTCAAGCAATGGTTTTTTAATAATTCGGTTACTGTTCTTGGCTGGCTGTTCTTCTTCATGCAGTTCTGAGGGCTAATTTTGGCAGTCGTGATCGAAATTGTTTTCGAATCGAAATTTATTTCGACAGAGCAAAATTTTCTAATGATGGTACTCGATACGAATCGAATCGATTCATTGCTTCAGTGTTATAAAAAACTTAAACAAGTACGTATTACAACACTGAATAAAATAAAAGAAAATGTAAACAAAAAACATATGGTTCTGAAATAATAACTGAAGTAAAAGCGAAATTTTTTAAAGAAATTATTTTAAATTTTTTTTTAATCATCTTCTTTTGATTCTGATGAGATTGAAAACATTAATGACATAAGGGAAACAAATAAGAAACACCTCTGATCCCTTAAGATTGACAAACAATGAGTAATTATAAATAAGTATACTTATGTATACATATGTACATACATACATACATATGTATTAATGTATGTATGTGTTTTTCTAGACTCAAAAGACGTTTTAGGCTCACAAAGCAAGCATAGGTAAATTTTATTTTTGATATTTTTGACCTAAAAGTAATAAAACAAGTTGTTGTGGATGCATAATTATATTATATCCATACATATTGTATATATTATATTGTTACGTTTTTACCTTTTAAAAACGGTGGTTTATTTCCTTTAAATAAACCGGATTCTTTTTAAATGCAAAATAAAAGCCTCAAGTACTTTGAAGAAAATATAACGAGTCTTTATTTATTTGAATGTACACAAACACAATTAAAAACAAGTAAGAAAGTATAGTCGGTCAAGCCCGACCATATAATACCCTACACCCATTATATGTATAAAACAGTTTTTCAGAAATGGGAGATATAACCTATTGTGGACCGATCATCCAACAATTTAGTGTGATGATGTCTGTGAATATAAATATTATATGTGTTAAACTTTATTTATATGTAAATGCGTTTAAAAGATTTATGGAGGTTAAATTGAATTACGGATAGGGTCTTATATAGGAGTTTCGACTAATTATGGACCGACCATTACAAAATTAGGTGTCATCATTTCTTTCTACAAGAAACTTATTTGTGTCGAATTTTATTTGGATACCAACATTTTTAAGAAATTTATGGTCGTTAAAGTGGTTTTCGGAAGTGGGCCTTATATGGGAGCTACGACAAATTATGGACCGATAATCATAAAATTCTACCATGTTATATGTATATGTACGAAACATATTTTTGTTCAATATTATTTGTATACCAACATTTTTAAGAGAGAGATTTTAAGCGATTTTCGAAAGTGGGCCTTTTATGGGAGCTACGACTAATTATGGACCGATCATAATAAAATTGTACCGTATTATTTGTATACATATTAAATATATTTGTGGTCAATTTTATTCGGATACCTACATTTTTAAAAGAGTTATGCGCTTTTAAGTGATTTTCGGAAGTGGGCCTTATATGGGAGCTACGACTAATTATGGACCGATCTTCACGAAATTTGTAGATGTGCTTTAGCTTCATTTACTACTCATCTGTGGTAAATTTTGTTTGCATACTTGCATAATTGTAAGATTTATGACAGGTAAACCCCTTTTTTTCGGGAGGACATTGGTATGAAGGCTAGGTGAAATAATGGACCGATTTCCACCAGTTTCAATCCCATCCATCCTTGGGCCGAAAAATATCATGTACCAAATTTTATCGCAATATCTTAAAAATTGTGACCTGTACTCTGCGCACAAGCTTTACATGGACAGCCAGCCAGACGGACGGACATCGTCAAATCGACTCAGAAAGTGATTCTGAATCGATCGGTATACTTTAAGGTGGGTGTTGGACCAATATTTCTGGGCGTTACAAACATCAGCACAAATCCAATATGGTGGTGTAGGGTATAAAAATTAACCACTGTCTTTTTACACATTTATATTACGGTTTAAGAACACACTGAAAGTTTTCGAAAACTTTTTATACATTTATATTACGGTTTAAGAACACACTGAAACACTTTGTTTTATCAGCGCCATCTATATATGAAAAAAATCATTTGTAACAATTAGCGCCATTTGTTTATGAAAAAATTATTTGTAACAATATTAATACACTTAGTTTTTTTGATCAAATTTTCAAGGTTGTCTCGGATTGTTGCTCATACTACGGTTTAAGAACACATTTAAACACTTTGTTTGATCAGCGCCATCTGTTTATGCGAAAATTAACTGTAACAATATTAATACACCTAGTTTTTTTGATGAAATTTTCAGAGGTTGCCTCGGATTTTTGCTCATATCTCCCTTATTTGTGGACGGATTTTTCTGATTTTTAATAGCAAACTTCTCGAAAGCCTGTCTGACAGAATTATTGAGGATTTGGATCCCGAAGATATCTGGGGACTTCAAAAAACTGATTTCAACATCCAGACAGACAGACAGACGGACATGGCTTAATATATATACTTTATAGGGTCGGAAAATTATATTGTGGAAATTACAAACGGAATGACAAACTTATATATACTTATATATTATATATATATGAAGGTGAAGGGTATAATTATGATATTTTTTAAAGTAAGTAATAAATTTTTTACTAACATTTTCTTTTTTTTTTTCTTGTTTGCTAAAAAAAAAACGTTATTTCGAATGCTTCTTTGCTTACTAGTAAAAACTCGCAAGGTTGCGCTCAAATAATCATTCGTTATTGAATGCCATCATTAGAAATTTTATTCGCTATTGAATGTGAGAATCCCAAATGTTAAAAAATTCGAACGTTCGAATGAAAATTTACTCGCATACGAATGCGAGAATTAGCCCCCTGACCTCAACCGAATTGAAAATATATGACAAGTTGTAAAAACCAAATTAAGCTCTGCAAAAAAGGCAGTTTTAATGATATCTTGGCTGAAACAGAGAAAGCTTGGAAAGCCATTCCAAGTAGTGTATGTAAAAATTCGGTGACCCCAATGCCTCGGAGATAACAAAGTCGTCGATAACAATGGATTTTCAACAAAATATTGATTTATTTTTAAATAAATACTTTTTTTTTTGTAAAATTATAAATACCTATCTTATTTAAAAATATGACTCAAAAATTCATAAATAATAATTAATTTGATATGCAGTTATTTTCAAGAAGTAAGAATTAAATTGACTAAACTACGGCAAATTTTTAGAATATCATAAAACCTTTTGTCCTTAATTAGTTGCACGTAGTTGTATGTTCACGATCTAATTTGAATAAATTTTGTCCAATTACATTACGTATAACAAGTTTCATTAAATTATATTCATAATTACAACATGAGACTTCATTAAAAAAATTAAATTAACGGACATTGAACTATGGTTACTGTGATGATACTCCAAAAGGAATGATGATATCTAAAAATTATCTTTTAAAAAAAAAAAAAAAATTCGACTTAGTATCAGTTTTTTTTTTTTAAGACATAAATATTGTTTAAATCGAATGACACGTTCCAATGTTATTGTAATCCTGAAAATTGCAAATTTTTCACAAAACTGTCCGAGGTGTCCAACAAAATATGAACCATGTAGAATATGAATTTAATTTATACTCGTACATCATAAAATATAAATTTAAGATTAGATTACATGATTTGAATTTTATCCAAATTCAAAAAGGAGAAAAATTTAACTCCATTTTTGGGTCGAAAATTTTTGGACTTACCCTATATTAATTAACTTGCTATTTTTAATGGTAATTCTAATAATATTAAGTTATAACTTTTTTGTTAAAACATTTTAGAAAGATTAACCCCATTGTTTTAAATGTCGAAACGGTTAGTATTCCCAAAGTTGTTACTACTTTTCAATATATTTATATTTCAATATAAAACCTATAATTTTTTAAACCTTTAAGAACCAAAAATGAAATTAAATAAATTTTAATTAACGCCGTCGATTTGACAAATAAAATTTAAACAAAATTATTCTATAGTTTAAAATTATTTATGTAAACTTTCGTAAAATGTGTATGCCTTGTGTAAGTATAATTGTAATCGGGAATGAATCGGAATTGACAGGTTAATTAAAGTATATAGTCCAGATTTTCGATTCCGTTTGTTAGTGGTTAAATATTTAGGTGAAAATGTATTTTAAGGACATTGTAATTACCAGATTGAGCTCCACTTAGTTGAGATATACTTAATGAACTTAAAATATTATTACGATTTTGAATTTCTTGAAGTCTGTGAAGGTCCTCTTGATGCTTTATCTGATTTTGAGTTTGAATCTGTTGCTGTTGCAAATTTTGCTGAAGTTTTTCTTCCATCTGTTTGTTTGTTTTAATCATTACATTTTTTAATGCTTCTTCCCATTCTAAAAAAATGTACAATTTTTTATCATAAAATGGACCAAATAATACATTTTAAAATATGAATTCCACCAAAAACACAGAAAAATAATCAATTTTGACATTTGTTCGTATGTTTTTGTTTATCTTTGGAGTCTTTTGAACACTTATACTTTTTATTTTTCAAAAATTATAATTTTATATGAAACAGCAAGTATTTCAAAATAAAAAAATGGGACTGCTCAAATGATTACAAAGGTGGAGATGTGTACCAAATATAAATTAATTTAGAGGATACTTTTGCAATTTATTTGTTATGTTTCATGGAATAATTACCATTTGTAGTATTTTGATAGCCATCAATACCTAGTGTTGAAATAGAAATAAACAATTGATATACATATTAATGAGTTAATAAATACATTTGTAAAACTTGCAATGAAATTATTAGTAAAATGTAGAAAATTTAAGAAAAATGTATATGCAATGGTATCTTACCATTTATCAAATCTGGTAAATTAGGTGCAGCACCAGTACTCAATTGATTTGGAATTGTTTCCTCATTTTGTTTATGTTTCAATGGCATAGATTGTTGTAGTATTCCTGTTGTTGAGCTGAAGAAACTATTTTCATCAAAAAGATTTAATTTTGACATAGTATCTGAAATAAAATGAGACATATGTTGGCTTAATGTATTTAAAAACATGGGTGTTATCGATCAAGAAATTGTGCACGTATTTGTTGCCGTTGTAATAAAGTTATACAATTTTTTAAACCAGGGGTTCTGTATGTAGAGTAAGGTCAAGGAAAAGTGTAAGTCCATTAGAAACTACTCTTGATTTATATAATTTATTTGTATAATTTTGTAGTGTGCATACGCCTAAAAATCACCAAAATATATAACATTATTTTGGCAATTAATTTGGTGTCTTGTGGAACTCGTGATTTCCACGTTTTTGCAATCAACTCTAAAATATCTCTGCATACAACATATATTTTATAAACTTGTTTACCTGCTATTGAATCGCCTGCGTCATTCTCTTGTAGTAGTGAGTCGTTATAGTGGTTCTTCTCATGCCGATTATTATTGGGGGATTCGTTTAAGCATAAATTATTTTCCACGTTATTATTAATGTTAAGCTTAGGTGTTTTGTGGCTAGCAGTTTCGTTTGCCCCAAACAAATTTTCCACATATCCATAGGAACAATTATCTGATAAATTGTTTTCATCCGTATTGCAATCCAGATTAGTATCTAATTCGGAACTAGGTGTCAATGGACGTTTAGTTTTAATTGGTGATTTAGTATGTTCATCATTTAAATTATTTTCATTAAAATAGCCAGGGGAACTTTTTCCACTTATGCTTTCGTTTATTATTGAATTATTTTCACTTGTGGTTACAATACAACTACTACTGCTATTACTACTGGAACTCAGAGAGCGCTGACCGTCTATTTTAGTAATGTTATTGTCATTTTTACTCTTGTTACAGGTATATCCTCCGTTATTGTTCTCTAAGTTAATAGATGTCGTAGTTGTCGCTTTAGTAAGATTTCCGAAGTCTTTTATTTCATTTTCTACAATTGTTGATGTCGGCAATTCCTTTTTTGGGCTTGGATGATTTATTATACTCTGTGTATTTCTCTCCATGATCTTGTCAACTTTAGATTTGGATGTTTGTTCGGTCAAAGAATTGTTGTTTGTTGTGAAACTTTCAAGCACAGAATTTGAAATGATTGCAGGCAAATCAATTTCTTTGGGCAAGGGAATTGAACTTGCATTACTGCTACTGTTATTTTTATTATTTTTTGTTTTGCTATTTTTCTCATTTTTATTTTTATCTTGTTTTATGCGCTCTTTTTTATTTCTGTTGACATTATTTGAACTAGAATCTTTTTGATTGACTGGAGAAATAGATAAGCTCGGCCAAGCTTCTTTTTGAGGAGCAGAACCATGACCTAAAGAAGCTATGTTATTTGTTGTAACAGATGTTGTTGCCGATGCGCTAGTCGGTGGTGTGGTACTTGAAATTATGCCTGTCATTTTACAGCTCTCAGAATTTTTACTATTATTACTTAAGGAACTTGTGCTTCCAGTGGATACTCCACATGTGCTAGTACCAGATGATGCAATTAAAACGTCATGTAAACGTTTTTCATATTCTTGATGCTTTCCTTGATGCATTTCCTACAACGAAAAACAAAACTTATACTCTCAAAATGTACATAATTAATTTCTGCGTCGTACCTCTTTTGTAAAACTTGCTTCAGGATCTCCTAACTCATGCAAATACATACAATCTCCTTTGGGGCACTGTTGGTTTTTCATAAAGTGACTGCAATATTTAGTTGTTCCGAGGCTAGTCTTTATGAGTCGACCGTCAATCATAATGTTATTTACGCTTTGTATTGCCCTCAACGCATCAGAATTTTGAACATAAGTAACATAAGCTGATGCCGAAGGACCCTATGTGAGAAAATTAATTAATTAGAGTCTTGTTTTAATCATTAAATAAACTGTAATCATTACAACAAGTTTAAAAAAGCTCAGTGAAATGAAAATAATCAGAAAAACAGGAATATGCAGAAAAAATAAAAATTTTTAATTTAAAAGATTAAATTAATTATATTGTATTGTATTTTCATACAATAATGGGTTTTACTTTTTGAAATATAAAATTATCTATTCATAGTCAGAAATAGAACACACTTGTATTTATATTTATATATTCCCTGCAGTCAATGCCGACAGTGAAACATTACTGATGTACTATTGATATAGTCTACAGTACTAGTAACCTATTATGCCCCACCCAATGCTATCTACTACTGACATTTATCATTTGCAGTTCCTACGAAATCTGTCGGACCACTTTTGTGTACACGTTTGGTACTTTTCTGAAAGAGAAAATGAAAATACATTTTTTTGCTAATTTTTGGAGTTTTATTAAAAAAAAAATGAAATACATACTAAAAAATATTTAATTAAAAATAAACACGAAAACACAGAGTCTTTAGCGGGAATCGAACTCGCAACCCTCTGAATGATAGTCCTGCGTACTATCACCTAGTCTGTCGGTGCTTACAATTGAAAAAAAAAATAATTGTATAATAATAACCATTGTTGACAATGTCGCCAAACTGTCACCAAAATAGTAGACAGAAGTGGTGACTTGGAGACACTTGTAGACAGGTTTCCTTCAGGGTTTATTTCAATAATATTAATTATACCTACGTACATATATATGTATGTATGCTATATATGTAATATAGCAGGTAAAGAGTTTAGAAGCAACGCTCCTTTTCTACTTAGTGCATTTTAAATTACAATATATACATACATGGGTAAAGATATAATTAGAAACGATGCTTTGATATAAAAGGATTAATGTATAGCTTCTTTAAAGACCTACACTGTAAATTGTTTTTACCGTTATGCAATGAGTAAACAATTAAATTAAAAAATTATTATTTTTGCAGTTGTTTTTTTCTGCCCACGTAATTAAAAAAGTGCATTTTTTTCTTCAACTTTTAAATTTGTCTAACCGAAAGACCACTTTAGCAGAAGATAGCGTTATTTGTAGTCAGTAAAAAATCTATTTTTATCTTCGCGCGAAATAAAAGCTGAAATTGGGCAGCAAATAGGCGCAGAAATATCCACACAGACAATAAGAAGATGCTTAAATGAGTCAAAAAAAACATCATGAAGTGTTGCGGTTTGCAAGAGAAATGCTTAGAAAAGATCCACGCCACTGGAATAGAGTTCTCTGGAGTGCGTCTAAGTCCAATTGCACGAGTTCAGGGAATAATGGATCAGCATCAATATAAAAAAATGTTGGAAGATGTCATGGAACGGAATTGCTTTGAGAATATGCCCATCCAATACATTTTCCAGCATGATAATGACCCAAAGCACACTTCACGGTTAGTGAAATGTTGGCTTTTGGATCAAAATATTTATGTGCTTGACTGAACAATAAAGCTGGAAAAACATATATCTGCAAACATTCCAGCGTTTAATTAAGTGTTTACCAAAAAGACTGGC
This sequence comes from Bellardia bayeri, assembly GCA_950370525.1. Lineage (NCBI taxonomy): Eukaryota > Metazoa > Arthropoda > Insecta > Diptera > Calliphoridae > Bellardia > Bellardia bayeri. The sequence continues at coordinate 46,372,083 of OX493265.1, read as the reverse complement.
CAATGTTGTCAAAAACAAGTTATTTAAGTTTATTTTCCTTAAAATAGTATTGATGCTGTGAATTTTTTTTATTTTAAACTTAATAATAATTTGTTACTTTACTATTTCTAGTTATTAGTTTTAATATGTCAAACTAAATTTTAAAAATATAGGAACAAATATGGGCAATTTCACGTTCCGATTTGGATGAAATTTCCACCAAGGTTAGTACTATTTGATAGTTGCCAGGCTCTATCAGCCAAGAAGTGCCGGAGTTAGAGGGGGTCAAACAAAGTTGGACATTTTGGTCATACAGGGCTTTTTTTAAATGAGTGTAACTTTTCACCCATTGGTCCTAGCAAAAATTGTTCGAAGGACTTTAGATAGCTATTTCTTCAATCATTCTAAAATTCTTTTTTTTTTAAGTTTTAAAAAATTCTTTTTTTTTAAATAATTTTTTTTTTAATTTTTTTCAATTTGGGCCCTTACTTATAATACTTTGCTACTAAAACTACTTCAGCTTCTTTACAATGGTTCTTTGCTCATCGGAATATAGCGTTGGCATCTAAGATGCGATCTTGATGAGAGCACTGCAGGCAATACCTCGCTGCATTTCTTTTGAGATTTTCTCCAATGCCATCACATGATCCTTTGCCATGTGCAGTTGGATGAGAATGCCATTCAGCTGGAATTCCAAAATCTTCTTCGTGAGCTAAGATTTGCGTAGCTATTTTTGTTTTTAAAATGTTGACGAGCACCATCCGAAGCGTAGTATACCTTATCCACTATAAATTTAGATTTTAGATAATTTAGAATTATCTTCTGGTATTCATAAACTGTAGCGGTATCATGTTTTAAATCATCGGATATGATTGCCATACTTTTGTGTTCCAGTTTTTCATCTTCTATGTAGTAAATAACAACTGTAAATATAGTTGCTTGGTCATTATTGAAGTGGAATCCTTGTATGGCATCCTGAATAACATATTTATAGTTCTCTGCGAAATCATATGAAATCACGAATTTACCAGACTTCAAATGTGTCTTCAAATCATAAAAAGTCGTGGGTTCTAAAATTCAGTAAACCTTCGCATATTTCTTCCACAAAATCATCCACATTTAAAATTACTGTTTTTAAGGTACATCTTTCAGTCTGAAGCCAAGATTTAAATATTATCTTATCAATACATTCTCGCTCAAAAGTGTTTAATAAATTCTCTTTAATGAATGTTGTCTCCGGTCAATTTGAACAATCGCTTAAGTGGCAAGAAGTTGTTACATAAGGACACATAGTCAATTTAAGGCAATCACGGTAATCGTGCAAATCTTCAGAGGAATCATCTGTCAAATACTTTAAGTTGATTTCCTTCAACATGAGTTTAACATTTTCATGGTAAATGCAAACGCATTCTGTTTGCTGCTTCCTGCCAAAATGCAATGCTTTGGCCTCAGTTGGGTAAATTTTGTAAATCCAATTTTGACGTCCTCGTGTTCAGATTGAAATGTTGCATATAACTCGTTCAGGTTACAGAGAACCATCCTCTTCTGCAGTTGGACTTTATGGCCATCGATTCGAACAGACACCCAGTCTTTCATTCCTGGCATCATTCGACTCATATCATCTCGCTGATAAAATTGAGTTACTAGACGATTTGTACTTCTTTTTTATTTGTTAAAAATTTCTACTGCATCCTTGTGATGTTGATTTTGGCACTCATTATTAGGTCTTATTAGTTTTACTGAAAAGTTGGAACAAAATTGATTTTGTTTTCATCTGGAATAACCGGTAATGTGTCCATCTTTCCCATCATTTTCCTGCACGATCCACAAATTACCAAACGTTTTGAAAGCGTTGGGAATAATAATAATAATAACAATAAGTTGTCGGAAATATTTCGCATATCTGATGATCTATGCTTTTTTTTGTTTAAGGGATTACAACAAAAAGAAATTATAGCAAAAAATTGTAGCATTATAATAAAGTACCTGTTAACTTCTACCTCTCCACCCACATTTTAAAGTCAAGTGTCATAAAATTTCAGAGTATGGTTTTCCACTTGATTCAAAAGGGGTCTCAGGGGTACATGTTACTGCATGTTGGTGCTCACACAGCACCATTTCACGGGCGTTTCTAGGCTATTGTTGGAGTTTTTTTTTTTTATAATTGTTAAAAAACTTACACACAAATAGGGAAAAAATCTTCTTTGAGTTGCAATTTTTTTATAGATACCCCACTTGCATCCCATTAAGTGACCACAAAGCTCTTAAAGGAAATGGTCTAAAGTTTCTTTTGAGGAAAAAAAACTCCATTTTGAAAAAAATGGGGGAAAATGAAAATGATACATTGCCAAATACTGAAAAATCTTATTCTTGATTTAAAAAATAATTTTTTTGATAGATATTCCACTCGCATTAAGCAATTATAAAGGCCTTAAAGGAAATTGTATAAGCTTTATTTTGAGGAAACAAGGCCCCAAATTGAAAAAACGTTAAAAAAAAATTAATTGAAGAATAATTATTATTTCATAATCGAACTGTTAATTTTTACTTTTTGATAATTTTAGTTAGGCTCGAGTTCATTAAATTTAATTTTCATTAAATTATTTTTACTGAAGTTAGGAATTACAACTTGAAAAATTTATTATTAAAAATTTTTGATAATTTTTCTTGACTGGGGATCGAACCTGGGTTGTTGAATTTACATATGTTTCGAGAAATCCCACTTTCTCTCATCAGAATTCTTTGCGTTCTAACCACATGCACCACTGCGGTGCCGGTCAGCCAACAGACAAACATCAATCCTTTAACCAGTGTTAGTTCTGGTAGTTCGAAGTTTTTGCTGTAATTATCATTCTTTATTAATTTCTATTCATAGTTGGTTTTTCCTTTTTTCTTCAGTTTTTTCGTATTCATGTCAAGACTTCGTCTCGAAAACTTGAATACATTTGTTTTTGTTTGTTATGTTTTTTGTACACTTTTGTACAACATGTAAACATTATGGCCTGTGCCCTAGCTATTTTATAGAATAATTATTATTTCATAATCGTACTGTTAATTTTTTACTTTTTGATAATTTTAGTTAGGCTCGAGTTCATTAAATTTAATTTTCATTAAATCATTTTTACTGAAGTTAGGAATTACAAAAAAAAAAAAAAAAAAAAAAAAAAAAAAAAAAAAAAAAAAAAAAAAAAAAAAAAAAAAAAAAAAAAATATTTTTTTTTTTTTGGAATGATTGAAGAAATAGCTATATAAAGTGGACAATTTTTGCTAGGACCAATGGGTGAAAAGTTACCTTCATTTAAAAAAAAACCCTGTATGACCAAAATGTCCAACTTTGACCCCCTCTAACTCCGGCACTTCTTGACTGATAGAGCTGAAAATTTGTGCCTGGCTTACTATCACATAGTACTAACCTTGGTGGAAATTTCATCCAAATCGGAAGACATCGGTTTTAAAAATTGGGTCACTTGACGTGAAATTGCCCATAATTACGTATGCTGAAAAGTCGTTTCAAATTATAAGTCGACCACTGTGTAATTTTTCAAAAACCTATTTAAAGCATATTAAGATAAAAAACTATACTACTAGTAAAATTACGATGATAAAAGGTCATTGACATGTGTGTAGATTGAAGTAATGCATCTTCTGTTGGAATTCGTGGTCAGTCTGACTAATCTATCGTGGACAAGTTCGTGGCCAGCAAGATCATGTATACGTCGAGTTGAGTTATGCCAGGGTAAATTAAATACCCTCTTGAGAATTTTATTTTGTGCTACCTGTAGCTTATTTATATATGACATATCGCGGACGAAAACCAGACTGGTGCACAGTAGACCATAACGGTGTGAAATATGGATTTAATGATCAGTTTCTTGTTATCAATGTTTAATAGAGATTTTGTTTATTGGAGGATACAATATTATTATTAATTTGTTGATTTTGTTTACGACATATGGTATGTGATTATTAAAGTTTACTTTAGAATCAAATATTTTAACTAAATATTTTACATTGATGTCCCATGGAGTGTTTAAGTTCAAAAAACGCAATGAATTTTTAAGAATAAACCATGGTTTGCGTTTTCTTGTAAAATAAATTGATTGAGTTTTGTTTATCACACTGCAAATTATAAATTATATTCGTAGAATAAATGTCGGAGCACATCAAATCATGGTATCGTCAGCAAATATTGACATTATGGAGTTGAAAAATTTAGGAGCATCTGCTGTGAAGATGTTGTAACCGATTGGTGAAAGGCATGAATCCTGAGGACAACCAGCAGTAATATATATTTTTTCCGACGATGTTCAAGAACCTTTTGTATAATTTTTATCATATCAATTGGAAATTTGAATTTTTTTAATTTGAAACTTAAGACATTGTGCCATACTGAATCGAAAGCAGCATTTATATCGAGTAGAACCTGTTGATTTACCAACATTGAAATGATTTTTTATAATTTTTCTAATTTTTATTAATGGCTGTAAAGTATTATGTTAGCTTCTGAATCCATATTGATATGGAATTAAAATTTTGTTTTCGTCAATGAAGGCAAAAATCTTTTCTTTGAATTTTTTTTCCAAAAATTTACTTAATGATGAAAGTAAGCTTATTGGTCTATATGATAAAAGAGAGTCAGCAGACTTATTAGGTTTAAGAAGTTTAATTATTTTGTTAATTTTCCAAACAAAGGAAAATAACATAATTTTAAACATGCATTAAATATAGTTGTGAAAAAGTTTAATTAAATCTTTACTTGGTAAAATTTTTTAGGCATTTGTTATCCCATCTGCAACTGGCGATTTATTGTTTTTTATTTTTTTTTATGATTTCAGCCATTTTAACAAGAGTGTTGGGGCAGATGAGATTTCAATTTCTAATTTGGCTTGCAACATCATTGACCTCGTAGACAGTTGTGTTATCACTTAGATCTACAATTTAAAAGTTTGAGCCAAAATTTCAGCTTTCTCAGGTTGGGTGTAGTATACACTAGTATTATTTTTTAATATTGGGATGCAACTGTTTTAACATTTTTGTTTAAACGTGATATTGCTACGTGGTCACTGGTATCTCTAAATCTTTTCCAGTTTCTTCTGAACACGTTCCTCATTTGCATCATGATAATAATATTTTTAGGTTATTGTTGATATACACTCCGGTTCACTTATTTAAAGGCACTAAAAATTACATATTCAGCAGCCTGTATCTTCTGCAATTTTTCACCAATTGCAGAATTTTAAAATAGAACCAAAAAAAATAGCAAAATTTTTGACTTTTTTTTATAAATTGCTCAAAAAAAGTTCTTTAGTTAAGAAACCACTACTGTCATGATTTTTTTTATATCTCAAGAAGTCTAACTTCCATTTCTATTTTAAAACTCTGCAATTGGTTAAAAAAAATTTTAGTGTCTTTAAATAAGTGACCCGGAGTGTATCTTTTTTAGGAATACATTTGTGTATTGCATTTTTTATTACATTGCTAAAAATATTAATTAAATTATCAATTGCACTGCTTTCCGTTATTTCACTGTGATCATCTAACGAGGAAAATTTCTATTAATTAATTTTGTAATATGTAGCCATTTAGCCTTGTTAAAAGTATATACTAAATTGCCTACCCTCTTATAATTTAGACCCACATTACACATAATCACCCCTATCGTGAATAAAAATTCCACATGAAATTTGTTCCCTTTTAATTTTTTAACATTGAATTTTAATAGGAAAAGTGTGAAAAGGGAACAAATTTCATGTGGATTATTTATTCACGATAGAGGTGATTATGTAAATGATCCTAGCCTTATGGCCAGTTTTTAACTTAAAAATTAAAGTGTGTTTAAACTTAAGTTCTGTTTAAATACCAAATACATTTTTATAGATCATATTTAAATACAACTTAAATACAACTTAAGTTTTTCATACTACCATATGATTTTGACAGTTGTGCAACTTATGAAAATTGCGCATTGAAGTTTTTTTATTTTTTGATTAAAAATATTCAATAAATAAACTCGCCGCGAATAAAATCATTGTGCTTATTATTATCAATATCAACTAAAACAATGAATTCAGATGAAAAGGATATGAATGATGCAGCTTTTGTCCATTTAGTTTACAACAATTTGTGAACTAAATAGTAAATCAGCTGTTAAATGAAGAAGTTGTTTATATTTTTTTTACCATACTTTTATCATAATTAAATACCAAACTTAATTTGGGACTGAAAAAATGAAACCGTATTTAAATACAACTTAAGTTTAAGCAAAAAATTAACTAATTTCGTATTTAAATATGAAGTTAAAAACTGGCTATAAGTCATTAATAACTTTGACAGCAGACATTTTTGCTAATATGTTAGTTAAGAACAGATCTTATGTTGATAGTAGTTTGTTTGAATCCACTGGAATATAAGTATGTACATTCATGTGGGAAAGCTATTTAAATAATTATGTCTGCAATTTAAAGCTCCACCTAAAATGTATTTATTATTAGTATTTGTTATCTTTTGAATTTAACGTCTTGGAAATGTCGATGAAGTCATCTCCACAATTAAATCTAACACTAATATCGTTTTTGTCAGTGACAGTTGATGTTGAATATTTTTTTTTTAAATTAAAATTGCTATGTACTCCTCCTCCTGAAGCTGTTCAGCGATCGTACCTGTTTGGCGATGGCAAAGGAAATTATTATGTATGTTTAATTGACATTTTATCATTTAACCAATTTTTGGAACTTAGCCAAATGTCAAGAAACCCTTTTTTATAGTTTTTAAGACCGCTTTAATGATTTTGAATGTATACAGCCTGTGCTTGATGTATTCAAAAACCCTTTAAGTTGTGACATAAGCAAGTGTGATTTTGAAATACAATCAGAACTGACAATACTTAGATCTGAGGTAAAAGCTTTCCATATAATTAATACCCTTGACTTTTGGAAAAATTTAGATGGTTCAATATGTCCCTACCTTAAAAAAATGTATTTAAAATATTTATCATTTTTTTCCTCTACTTACCTATGTGAACAAATATTTTCAGACATGAAAAACATTTGTTCCAATCAGCGCAATAGAACGACCTCGTTGAATTTAAAAAACATTTTACTAATTCGCAATTGCCATGAAAGTATAAACATGGAAAGTTAATTTAATATCATTAAATCGATTTTAAACATTATAATAAGGAATGACACATGGTCAAACCTTTAAGTATTATCTCTTGGTAAAAATCTTTAAATTGAATTTCTGTTAGTTGCAAAAATAAATTGCTGAGGATTACAGTTGAACAATGTATAAATTTAAATTTAAACTAAATTCATTTAATAATAAATTCTAAATCCAAACTTTTTGTTCTAATTTTATGTGCTTGACATAGTGTTTCCTGGGTAAGCTCTCTCACTAATACATCTTCATTTTTAATTTTGAACATCACTGCTTTACACATCAGTTGATAGTTTAAGACTGAGAACACACTTGAGTATTTAAAAATGCACAGAATCATTTCATAGACCAAAATTCGTCGTACATAACGAATTATTGCTATTTTCTTTTTAGTTTTAAATTTTTTAATAAAGTTTTTTTTTTGTTTTAAGAATATTATTATAGTATTAACATTATTATTATATTTATTGTATATAAATTAAATTAAAAATATTTTTAACAGTTTTATATCGTTTCTGGTTAATTTATTCTCTTTCAATTAGTATTTTATGTATTTTTTTGCTTTATAATAAATATTTCTTCGATATAATCATATCGAAATAATATTTTCGTTTTTATTTAAACGTAATAAGCTACTCATTACAAATAAGAAAATTAATTTAATTGTTATAGAAACATAACAATGCCCATAGAAAATTTCGAGTATAACAAAATTTGTAACAGTACATATTTTCTACAAAATGCGTATTTTTTATAGTTAATTTCGATTATTATAATATATTTAATATGTATACGACCTAATCATTAATAAAAAATCAGCGGGAGTTTTTTCCCTTTTCATTTTTTTAACATTGAAAAAACTCCCTCAGATTCTTTATTCATGATTGGGCTGATAAAATTTGTATGTATACAAGTATTTTCACAGTAATGTGAAATATGAAAATAATTAAAATTTTTGAATTTCTACTAAATATCATTTTGATACCGAACACAATTTTATTTTTATCGCTAAGCCAAAGCATAACTTACAGTTACGGACAATAAAATAGGGTCACTTCTACACGATTTACAGAAATTAAGTTTTTGAAGAAATTATTACAATTTCAAGAATGTTTATTACCTAAGATTTTTCTACGAGTGTTATGCGACAAAAATATAGTCTAGTATTTCTTTTAAAGGAACAAGAAATGTGAAATGCACTTGTTTCATTTGACAATAAAAAAGGGTTAGAGCCATCCCTAAATACCGGCGGCAAGCGTTTTTTAACTGTCAAAATTTCTCATGCTCATACATTTTGTATGGAGCATACCGAAACAACGCTTTGCTATTGGAAAATTCGATTTTGACAAGGCGGGTCACACAAAAAAAAAAGAAAAATAAAACAACAATGTCTAGCTCTTATAATAGCCACGGTCGTTTTATTTATTTATTTGATAACCTTGTTTTTATCGTTTTGACATAACGTTGCCGCATTTGTTTAGGGATGAGGTATCAGCGGTAATGCTCATCGTAAAAAAACGTGCCGCTTACCGCCGGTTTGGCTCTTAGTGCTGCGGCAGCAACTTTAGTCCAAATGTTACGACGGTAACACGAGTCTGGACAGAAATAATAAGAACCTCAAATGCTGTGCAATTGCTATAGCGATACTTAGTCAAGCCAAGGACAAAATTTATTTATTCAATTGTGCGGGGGGTAATATGTGGGTTGGTGTGTGTTGGTTTTATTATCTATGAATAAATTAAAATCAATTCAATTTGAATACCAAATTAAAACTAAGTTCATATCGAATTCTTATAAATAAAGACTTACTTAATTCTATCCTTTACTCGAAATATATAATATTAATTGTATTATATACGTTTCCACTCGAATCCAAGATGTCCTCTAAAATGACTGAATATAAGCCATTCCATATATCGTGACTTAAAAATACGAACATTAAAACGAGATCAACACAGGGTTGACATAACCGATAACAACATAAATTGACACGATAATTAGTATGGCAATATTAAAATAGATTAAAAACACAAACATACAGTTAAATTCAAATATTAAAATTTACGAAATGGTTTGAACAATTCAAATTATTATAATTTATTCAGTTAGTTAAAAAATATATATTATAACAGCTGTATTCATTTACAAGAGGTTTACAAAGCATTATTAAGCATAATACCTTAAAGTTGTATTCATAACAGATTATTAGCTTAACAAAACTTTCGTAAAGCTTTGTTAAATCTAAAAAATGTAAAGTTGGTTCCACCCTAGTTTAAGGCTACTGTAAAGTGACATTTCTCGTTAAAATTATAAAATAAGAGAAATATGTATGTATGTAACTAAGTTTATTTTCTCAAATAAATAATGGAAACCTTATATTTAATAAGAATAATAGGTAAGAAAAAGTGTTAAGTAAAATATAAAAGTACAATTAAATATGTTTCATTTTCATAGAAAGTTTTATAAATACAAATTTCAAATCAGCGGCAGCTGGAATTTTCTTTCTTTTTATACCCTTTACCTTCATGAGAAGGGTATATATAAGTTTGTCATTCCGTTTGTAATTTCCACAATATAACTTTCCGACCCTATAAAGTATATATATTCTGGATCCTTATAGATAGCGAAGTCTATTAAGCCATGTCCGTCTGTCTGTTTGTCTGGATGTTGAAATCAATTTTCTGAAGTCCCCAGATATCTTCGGGATCCAAATCTTCATAAATAACGGAGATATGAGCAAAAATCCGAGACAACCTCTGAAAATTTCATCCAAAAAAACTAATAAACTCATCAACAGATGGCGTTGACAAAGTGTATTAATATTTTTACTAACAAATTCATCAACAGATGGCTTGTTTAACATCAAAGTGTTCGAAAACTTTAAGTGTGTTCTTAAACCGTAAATAAGTGTGTAATTTTTAATTGTGTTTGTGTGCATTTAAATAAATAAAGACTCGTTACACATATTTTCTTCAAACTACTTGACGCTTTTATTTTGCAATTAAAAAGAATCCGGTTTATTTAAAGGAAATAAACCACCGTTTTTAAAAGGTAAAAACGTAAGAATATATATGTATGCATGTATATAATATAATTATGCATCCACAACAAAGGTGAAGGGTATATAAGATTCGGCATAGCCGAATATATCACTCTCACTTGTTTAGTTTTAAAAACAATTGAAAATATACACAAGACTAATTATGTGTTAACAATCAAAACAAACAAGAAAAAACTCGTTATTTGAATAAAATTTTTGTGATAAAAAAACAAAAATTATGGAAATTAGTTTTTTCTTGCTTTTTTAGTTGACAAACAGATTATGATATATTATTTGTTTTACTGGAATGTTTCTTCTTATGTAAATAAATAAAAATGATTTATAAGAGATGATTACGGGTATGTGTTGATAATCGTTTTTATGCATCATTAATATTCAACTGACACATGCCACCGTACAGCTTAAAAATTCGTTGAAACGTTTGTTAGTTAACGCACTGATTATGAATACGAATTTTTACCAAAGGTTTGTTAAGCTTAAAGTGTTTGTTAACTAATTTGTACTTTAAACCTATATCAAGATTTTTTTATGAATACGGCTGTAAATGTGTTAAAAAACGGAATTAAATGCTTTAAATTTTAAAATAAATTTAAGAAAAAAATTGTGTTACATTAAAAATATGGGCCGGGCACAGCGGTCTCATATAAAAAAATTTATGACGCAAGTCACATAGAATGATAGCAAAAACTCTCGAAATATCCTGTGGTCCGACGAGTCAAAGATTAATTTGATTAGAAACGATTTCAGAACATGGTAAGACACCCAAAATGTGCCGAATATAACCTTCGCTTCATCACCAAAACTTTTAAACATGGTGGTGGCAGTATAATGGTGTGAGGTTGTTTTTCGTGGTATGGTGTAGGACCCTTATATTGAATAAAGGAAACTATGGATATCTTCGACGAAGTGATGCTGCTTTATGCGGAATGGGAAATGCCTCCTAAGTGGTATTTCCAACAAGATAAGACCCTAAGCACACTTCGGGTCTTGCTTTTGGACAATAATGTGAACGTAATCGCAATCGCCAGACATTAATCCGATAGAAAATCTGTGGAAAATAGTAAAGGAAAAGATTGGGCCAATAAAATCCCAAAAATAAGAAAGAATAATTAGCAGGCGTGGTATAGCATTTTCACCAAAACTTGTCAGCATCTGGTGAATTCAATGCCAAAAAGATGTATGGCCATAATCAAGCACAACGGATACTGCACCAAATATTAATTTAAGTAATTTAAATTTTTCCTTTTTGTAGTTTTTTAATTGAACCTATTTTTATGTCCACCCTAAATCAGTAAAACTAGTTTAAAAAAGTGAATTACTGTATATTTTTAGTTTTAACATATTACAGATAAATAAATGAAATAAAAAAAAATAATTTAAAAAATTTCAACAAAAAGTATTTTTTTTTTCATCGTATACAAAAATATTATTTCAACTGACCCTATTTTTTATCCGTAACTGTATATAAAAGTAATATTCTCTTTAAAATAAATATAATCAAGGTGGATAATATGCAAATTTTGCAATGTTTGTTTGTACAATGGAAATGTTATTAATACACCAGCTGTTTTGATCGAATTAATCCTAACTTTTTACCTATAAACGTTTCATATAAGATTTGAATAAAACATGATTCTCTTATGGCCGAATTCTCGGTCATTAGTTAATGATTGCTAAACTAAAATACTAACTATTTAATTTAGCCATTATTCAAATTCGTAAGACATATTTACAATTTGTTGCCGAAAACAATTGGGGGTTTAACTAATGACAAATTAAGCATTGCGAATAAAGAATCATTAGATAAGCCTTTGCCATTAGCTTACTAAAGACTGTGAATTTAGCCATTAGTGTATAAGTAATAATATATAATTTATTTTTTTTGCTTACAGTTCCTATGTACGAGTATATCATTTTTATTAAGAATGTGATTTAGATTTTTAATTGATAAAACATTTGTTAATCTTAATGAATGCGAAATATAACTGAATTATGTTTTAGTTGCATTTAAATTAAAATTAATCTTTGATGCTTGTACATACCTGAACACCGGCATATGCAGTACTTGGATTGATAACAACTTTGTGTATTTTTCCATATTTACCGAAATATTCGTGCTTTTTTAAAATCTAAAATAAAACAAAAAAAAAATATTTTATGTATTTTCGACTTTTTATGAGTCAATTTGTTTTTAAAATGTGATGTAGATAAAAGGTTTGTAAATTTAATCATCATTTAATGATGATTATTGAGTGCATGCTCAATTTGATTTTACTTAAAGAGTCATAAAATAATAAATTACGAAAAAAGGTTTGTCAAATTTTTACCATTTACTCTTTATTGTATTATCAAAAAATATAATACTGAAAGTAATGATAGCGTAACAAAAACAAAAAAACAATATAAAAACATAAAGAAACAACTCAGTGCAGTTTCCAGAATCCATTAAAGTGTTTTTCTTAGTATGGTATCCATAACCCCTTGTGCCCTTATACATATGGCACTTAAAAATTCTCATCTTGTGTTAGTTGTGAGTTTTCTTTTGTGCAATTTTTTTAATTCTATCTCACTTAAAAATGTTGATATCCAAATTATATTTAACGCAAATATATTTCATATGTATACAAATAATACGGTACAATTTTATTATGATCGGTCCATAATTAGTCGTAGCTCCCATATAAGGCCCACTTTCGAAATTCATTTTAACGATCATAAATTTCTTAAAAATGTTGGTATTCAAATAAAATTTGACACAAATAAGTTTTTATATATACAGAAATAATGACAACCAATTTTATAATGGTCGGTCTACAATTAATCGAAACTCCCATATAAGACGCTCTCCGTAATTCAATTTAAGCTCCATACATCTTTTAAAAGTATTTATATCGAGATAAAGTCTAACATACATAATATTTATATTCATAGACATCATGACACTAAATTATAACGCCCATTTCTGAAAAACTGGGGCCAAATTACCGCATTCGATATTGAGTAAAATTTATAGTAATTTTCTTATTTGAGATTATGGCATTCGATATCGAGCAAGAAATTTAGTACATTTTATCATAATTTCGATATCGAAATCATTTTTCGATACGATAGCTCATTCGATCACGAATGCCGAAATTTGGCCCCTGTTTTATACATATACTGGGTGTAGGGTATTATATGGACGGGCTTGACCGACTATACTTTCTTTCTTTCTTTTTTTGTACTACATACACTTTACTACTCTGTATTTTTATAAACGAGGTTTGATATTTCTAACTTATGTATCCTATTTTTCATAAAAGTCCATTCAAAAATGTATAACATTTTGATATCTTTCTATTAAAAAATCCTAACAAAGCGAAAATTGAACCTCACGATTTAATGATTAATGTTGTCCGTTTTGATTTAAACTTTCGGAAAGAATTTAACAGTATCTGAACTACGAACTCGTATAATATTCTGGATGGGTTGTATTTAAAATTCGTAACACTAAAGAAATGTTTTGTTTTTCTCGAAATCAGTAAAATGAAAATCGTGGGTATAGAAAAACTATGGGAGGTATTGAAATATTTTTCATATTTTTTTGACCCTCATGTCAGTAAAAAATCCAAGAGAAATTATAAATTTTGTTTAACAAAATTTTTTAAAAATTGAAAATGGAGTTTTGAAATGGGCGTTAAAAAATCAAATATAATTGATCATATTAGATATTAAGAAAACGTTACCTACGAAAACAAAAAACTCATATACGAGTATGTATGTACATACATACAATCCACCAAAGTAAATAAAGCTCGTTTTTAAAATAAGTTTAGTTAATTTTTTATTTTTGTTAAGTTTTATTTTTTTCTAAAAACACTGAACTGTTAAAAACTGTTTTATGGTTATTTTATAATACAAAAATATTATATTTTTTATGTGATATTAATTCAATAAATATTTTAAATAAAAAAGAAAATCTAAACTTGTTGCAATTTTTTTCAAATGGCGCGTTTTTTTCTCCATTTTAATGCGTTTTGAAATTTTAAAGTTGACATAAAACAATTTTGCACAAAAGCGACCATTAATTCACATAATATTTTATGTATTTTATATGTTCTAAAATGTCATAACACAAAAAAAAACAAAACTATTTGCTATTTAATAGCATTTGTATTTACTTCACAAATAAATTAGTTTAAACAAAAACAAGTAAGAGTGCTATATTCGGTAGTTTGAACAAAATATAACGATTTTGCCACTCGTATGAAGTTAATTTTTGCCATTGTAATTCTAAAGTTGCAATTTAATCATTTGAAAAATTTATCATTTCTTCTTTGAAATATTCATATACATATGTAATTTAAAATTGTTTATCCTGAAAAATTCGCGAGGTTTTTTTTTTTTTTTTATTTTTTTTTTTTTTTTTATAGCCTTTATTTATTTATTGAATCTTCATATAATGAAATGACAATAAGTATTCAAATCTTAATACTAAAAAGAAAATAATAAGCCCAGCCAGTGCTAGACAAAAATTTTATGATACTAAAAAAATTTCACATCAACTGATCCAGTCATCTATTTTGCGCTTGAGTTAAAGCAAGGGTATCCCTCCTTCTCAACCGATTATGGCCACTAAAGTTAAGGATGTCGCGTGCAAGTGGGTTTGGGTGGTGTTCAAGTTTGCTGACATACTTTGACGCGTGTTTTGTAAATTCAACTTTTACTGATGGCACGCATAGATCTTTGTGAATTCGAGAATTTTTAACATACCATGGAGCTGCAGTAATTATACGTAGAATTTTATTTTGACCCCTTTGAATTTTTTCAAAGTTTGATGCTGAGGCAGTACCCCATAATTGAATTCCATAGCACCAGATTGGCTTTAGAATTGCATTGTACAACAATAGTTTGCAGTCCAACTTTAGTGAAGAATTTCTGCCAATTAGCCAATTAAGTTGCACTGCTTTTAATCTCATCTGTGTAAGTTTCGCTTCAATATGAGACTTCCAAGTTAAACGACGATCGAGGTGAATGCCGAGGTATTTGACTTCATTATGTTGAGGAATAATTTGATTATTTATTTTGATGAACGAGCAAGTTTCTTTTCGCAATGTGAAAGTGATATGAATACATTTCTGTTCATTAACCCTGATTTTCCAAAGCTCTAGCCAATTCTCTAGTTTATAAACATAATTCTGCAAATTCTGTGATGCTACTTGGTGGTCCTTGTGAACGCTGATAAAGGCTGTATCGTCTGCGAAAGTTGACGTGTGGATTTTGGGGTCTGACGGCATGTCGGAGGCATAAATCAAATATAAAGTAGGACCCAGTATGCTACCCTGTGGCACACCTGTTTCAATTGGCTGAGCGGGGCTTAAAAAATTGCCTTCTTTGATTTTAAATTTGCGACCGTATAAATAGCTTTCCATAAGTTTATGGGTGTTAGCAGGCAGAGTTAATTTTATTTTGTGCATTAAACCGTCATGCCAAACTTTGTCGAACGCTTGGGACACATCAATGAAAAGGGCGGAGCAGTATTTTTTGTCTTCAAACGACCCTCTTATCACATTTACCAATCTGTGTGTTTGTTCGATGGTGCTGTGTTTAGCTCTGAAGCCGAATTGATGATTAGGAATGCATTCAGTGTCGTTCAGAATTGGAATCAACTTAGTCATTAACAATTTTTCGAACAGTTTAGAAATTGTCGGCAATAGGCTAATTGGCCTATATGACTCTACTTTGGTGTGATCCTTCCCTGACTTAGGAATCATAGTGATCATAGACACCTTCCAATCTGCAGGATAGTATTCTAGGCGTAAAATAACGTTGAAGATAAAGAGGATAATTCTTCTAGCTACACGAGGTAACTCCACAAGCATTTTATTGCTGATTTTATCCATACCTGGAGCCTTTCTAAGGTTCAGAGTTTAGTCTTAGAGGTACAGGAGGTCTAATAACGAGTGGTGGCAAATCAGATACGTTATTTGAGTTGTTTTTAGTAAACACATTTCTTAAATGGTTAACAAATAATGTCCCTTTCTCGGAATCGTTTCTAGCCCAGTCACCAGTCGGATTTCGCAAAGGAGGTTTTCCTCTCACTGGTCTTTTTAAACCTCTTGCCGCCCTCCATAACGAGTAGTCAGATTGTGGGGTACTATCAAGACCCGAGGTTGAATCGATTATTGATCAACCCCAATCAAAACAAACTAATCCGCTTTAGACCACATTCTCTGAGTATTAATAACAATTTTAATGTATATGTAGACGGAAAAATTGTGAATGAAACCCATTCGGTAAAGTATTTGGGAATTACTCTCCAAAGCAACTTATCTTGGGATCTGCATATAACTGATGTGAAAGGGAGGATAGTTCCAGCACTTGGAATATTATATAAATTGAAAAACAAATTGGAGAAAAGATCAAAGCTGATGATATATCAATCCTTGATTCAATCACACTTAAATTATTTGGCCATTATATATGCTCACAATAAAAATAATACATTACTTAAATCTCTGCAATGTACCAATTTACCATTGTTGTATTCAATTCTTTCTTTATATAAAGAAGTAAGCAAATCAATATTACCAATTTATGGGTTGCATGAATACCAAGTTTCTTTTTTATCATGTGTCTATAGCAGAGGTAGGCAACAAACAGAATTTATTATTTATTATTCAATTTAGATTGAAAACATGCACTCACAATATATTTTCCGTAACATATAAGATAGTGTTGTTCGAACTGTTCGGACGTGTTATTTTTAGTGCAGCTGAATTTTCGGTGAAAAAATCGTAATAGGTGAAAAAGTGTAATAGGTTGAAATAAAACAAAAAAGTTACAAAATAACTCGTAATAGGTAAAAATATCTACGGTAATATCTCGGTAAATAAAAAAAAACATTAAAAATCGCATAAAAACTGTATGAGTGTTCCTCTCAGATGTAATTCTGAGAAAGAGCTTACCTCGACTAAAAAACCTTTATGGGTTTCTGAGGATGAATCCTTAAAAAATCTGTAGAGAATCTTCTCACTACAAGAGCCGTAGAACGGCGTCGTTCCTGTTCGCCCAATATATGATTTCAACAGATGAAAAAACATCAGCATCTTCTACATCAAATAGTGCAGTCAAACCTAGAAAACAAGTAGGTATGGATAAATACGTCACAGTTCTTAAGCAACAGAGGAGCCTGACATCTGCTCAAGTGTCATCAAATTCAAAAGCTCCTAAGACCGTGAGCATTGATAATCCAAATGATCAAAATAGGTTTGTTCTCCTCCAGACGGATGAGCGAGAACTTCCTAAGAAGACGTTTAAGCCCCCACCAATTTATCTGAGAGAGCCCACTTCCAGTAAATTGGTACAAGGAATTGTTTTGGTAATAGGTGAAAATATGTTTAGCGTAACATCAATTAAACATTGAAATATCAGCGAAACCAAAATTCAAGTGAAAAAGGTAGATGATTTTCCAAAATTGTCCAACCAGTTGGAGAGGGAGAGTAGGGATTTCTATACCTACCAGCTGAAAAGGACTCCAAGTCATTCTAAAGGGTATAGACCCAGATGTTGATCCTGCCGAGATAAAGACTAGTTTAATGGAAAATGGCTTCAAAATTAAGAGCATAACGACTATTAGAAACCGTGAAAAGATTCCACAGCCTATGTTCAGGGTGGAATTGAAACCTGGAGATGTCGTATTAAAGAAAAACGAGTCCCATCCCATCTACAATCTGATTTACCTTCTGCATCGTAGAATCACCGTGGAAGAACCGCATAAGCGTCACGGACCCGTCCAGTGTCTTAACTGTAAAGAATTTGGTCACACCAAAGCGTTTTGTACATTGCCGTCAGTTTGTGTTGCGTGTGGGGAGCTACATGCAACTGCTCAATGCGATAAGTCGAAAACTGACTCAAAAAATGCAGTAACTGCGGAGGTAATCATATCGCAAATTATAGAGGTTGTCCAATTTACACTCATTTGAAAGGCATAAGAACCAACAAGACGTCAGTATTACCTGATCATCCTCAACAGCCTAATTTTGCATCGAGTGACAATTTTCCTCAATTGTTACGGTCCACTAGTCATGTAAACGCGCCTAGTTCTAGACAAGTTTCTTACGCAAACGTGGTTAAATCTAATATCCCAGGTTTGGAGCAGGAACCTAAATCACAATATTACGAGCCTAATATTAACACTCTAGAGACTACATTGCAGACACTTGTCCAAACTATGAACACACGACCACTATGACATCCATGATGCAGAAAATGCGAAAATGCAATTCACTATCTTACAAGCCATTTTAAAGAAATGATTTGTTTAAAAATTTGTTTTTGGAACGCGAACGGCCTCCGCCAACATAAAAACGAATTGGAACACTTCCTGATGGATAAGCAGATTGATGTCATGATGATTGCTGAAACTCACTTGACGGTGATACTAAAGATCCCCGCGGAAGAGCATGTGGAGGTTCGGCAATTCTTATAAAGAACAGAATAAAACATTATTTAATGAACAACATATGTGAGGATTACCTACAAGCAACAAACATTCGTATTGAATTCTGTCAATACAATTTTGTTTTATCATCAATTTATTCGCCGCCTCGATTTTCAATAAAAGAACACCAACACCAGCTTCTTCAATTCCCTTGGAGCTAGATTTTTAGTTGCTGGTGACTTTAACGCCAAACACACATTTTGGGGTTCACGTCTGGTGACCCCTAAGGGTCGTGAACTCTTCAACACCATTGCCAAAATGGGCTTAGATGTACTCTCAAGCGGGCATCCCACCTACTGGCCGACGGACCGACAGAAGATTCCCGATGTTATTGACTTCGGAGTAGTGAAAAATATCCCTGTAGAATCGATACAAGTGGAGCCTTCATTAGACTTGTCTTCAGATCACTCTCCTTCTATTATTTCAATGCATTTCCTTCAAGAGAATGGCTCTCCATTTCGGGACATATCTAAAACCAGAGTAAGTGGGATAAAGTATAAAAAGTATTTAAGTTCCCACTGCACGGAAAATGTAGTGTTGAGAACTACCGAGGATATTGATGGGTCGATTAGCAAGTTTTCTGAGGTCATACGAAGAGCTGTACATCACGCCACCACATATGACGTTGAGTGCAGAAGTGGGACAAACAGAACTTATATCGCTGAACTCGATCATCTCCTGTCAGAAAAAAGAAGAGTTAGAAGAGAGTGGCAAATTCACAGGTGTCCTCAACTGAAAGCTAGGCTACGGGAAAGCAGAGATAAACTAAGAAATTTCTTAGAAAACCAAAGAATGGCTTCACTTAAATCATACTTGGAGGGTATTGATAGTTCCCCACAATCTGACTATTCGTTATGGAAAACGGCACGAGGTTTAAAAATACCAGTTAGAGGAATCCGACTGGTGACTGGGCTAGAAATGATTCCGAGAAGGGGAATTTATTTGTTAACCATTTGAGAAATGTGTTTACTATAAACAACTCAAATAATGAATCTGATTTGCCACCACTCGTTATTAGACCTCCTGTGCCTCTAAGACTTAGCTTTAATGATGTTCAAAGCACTATTGATACTCTGAACCTTAAAAAAGCTCCAGGTATGGATAAAATCAGCAACAAAATGCTTGTGGAGTTACCTCGTGTAGCTAGAAGAATTATCCTCTTTTTCTTCAATGCTATTATACGCCTAGAATACTATCCTGCAGATTGGAAGGTATCTATGATTACCATGATTCCTAAGCCAGGGAAGGACCCCACCAAAGTAGAGTCATATAAGCCAATTAGCCTACTGATTCCAATTCTGAACGACACTCAATGTATTCCAAATCACCAATTCGGGTTCAGAGCTAAACACAGTTCCATCGAACAAACACACAGATTAGTAAATGTCGTCGTTTGAAGAGAAAAAATACTGTTCCGCGCTTTTCATTGATGTTTCCCAAGCATTCGACAAAGTCTGGCATGAAGGTTTAATGCATAAAATAAAATTAGCTCTGCCTGCTTACACCCACAAACTTATGAAAAGTTATTTATATGGTCGCAAATTTAGAATCAAAGAAGGGGATTTTTTAAGCCCCGCTCAGCCAATTGAAGCAGGAGTACGACAGGGTAGCATACTGGGTCCTACTTTATATTTGATTTATGCATCCGACATGCCGTCAGACCCCATAATACATACTTCTTTTGCAGATGATACAGCCTTTATTAGCGTTCATAAGGACCATAAAATAGCATCACAAAATTTGCAAAATGATGTTTATAAACTAGAGAATTGGCTTGAACTTTGAAAATCAGGGTTAACGAACAGAAATGTATTCATATAACTTTCACATTGCGAAAAGAAACTTGCTCGTTCATCAAAATAAATAATCAAATTATTCCTCAACATAATGAAGTCAAATACCTCGGAATCCACCTCGATCGTCGTTTAACTTGGAAGTCTCATATCGACGCAAAACTTACACAGATGAGATTAAAAGCAGTGCAACTTAATTGGCTAATCGGCAGAAATTCTACATTAAAGTTGGATTGCAAACTTTTGTTGTACAATGCAATTCTAAAGCCAATCTGGTGTTATGGAATTCAATTATGGGGTACTGCCTCAGCATCCAACATTGAAAAAATTCAAAGGGGTCAGAATAAAATTCTACGTATAATTACTGCAGCTCCATGGTACGTTAAAAATTCTCGAATTCACAAAGATCTAGGCATTCCTTTGGTGAAAGTCGAACTTACAAAATATGCCTCAAAATATGTCAGCAAACTTGACCACCATCCAAACCCACTTGCACGAAACATTCTTAACTTTAGTGGCCATGTTCGGTTGAGAAGGAGGGATACCCTTGATTTAACTCAAGCGCAAAACAGATGACTGGATCAGTGGATGTACATTTTTTATAGTATCATAATATTTTGTCTAGCACTGGCTGGACTTATTATTTTCTTTTAGTATTAAGATTCGAAAATTTATTGTCATTTAAACATCTGAAGATTCAATAAATAAAATGTATTAAAAAAAAAATTTAAGAAATTAACAACGATATTGATATACAAACGGAACTTCTACTACTTCAAAAGCTGATCATTTTATGTTCGCTCACACACACAATCTCATTTTACGCTCTGCCTACCTCTGGTCTATAGCTATTGGCGCAGTTTTCTGTGCAGTGTTGCCAGAAAATGAATTTGAAAATATGCTAAAACTTGAAAAACTAAGTACTAAAATGTTCTACAGAAGAAAAAATAAGTGCTAAATTTTTTAAATGTAACAATACAATTTTTATTTCAACTGTTACAAATATAAATTATAGTTTTTTCTAATTTTGTTCATAACAATTGTTGACTTGTTTTAATAGACTACCAGCCTGTTTATGTTACACGTTTAAAGTTAGACGAAACTGGACGAAACGTCAACGATAACGTAACAATTTACGTTTATGTAACGCGCTTTCTATTGTTCGTCTTCATTTGCGTTATGGATGTATAAATTAACAATGTGTCAAATCACAGTATTGCCTATATGTAATAAATTCGTTTTGTTTACTTTTGTTCATATTAAATATTTTAATTTACTATAAACAATGGCTACCCTACCTACTAAGAGCAAAGAAATAAACAGCTGGATATGCATTATAAACAAATCAAATTATTTACAAATTTGTGTACTTTTGAAAAATTATTAAATAAATAAAAAAATATGTTTTCATCATTATTATACATTGCTTTTACATAAATAAGCACATAATTGTTTGTGTTTATTTATCTTTTTTAGTTTCAATTTCAAAATTTTTCTGTTTCTTATATGTATATTTCTTTTGAACGAATGAAATATTTTATTCGTCTTGCTTTCGTTTGTTTGACATTTAAAAACGCAATACACAAACCAAAAAAATTTGTCAATTGTTACCTTTTTCGTCAAAAAATTTGGCATTCATGTTATATAGCCCAAAATAAGAAAAACGTCAATTATTTTTGGCGTTTGTTTAGTTATTCATCTTACATAAACAGGCTGTACATTTCATATATTTATTTATTTTATTTATTTATTTATTTAGTCTATGAATATAAATACTTACAGACTATTAACAAAAGAAACTTATTTTTACTTAAATTAGAAATATGCAAATAAAAAGGAAATAAACTTAACAATTGAGGAAGACAATAATTTTACATTTAATAATAATAGAATTGAGACCAAAATCAACAAATTGGTATAAATCATTAAATTGTCTACATATTCTAACAAATGGGTCTGCATCAGCACAATTTGTACTACAGAATTTTACATGTAAAGGCTTATAGTATCGAGAATTACGACGTGGAACATTAAATTTTACAAATTTTAAAAGATATTCACAATTAATATTTCCATTTACAATATTCAACATAAAACATACATTTAACATAATACGTCGACTTTTCAAGGTGGGCAATTTAATTAAAGCCAATCTGCTCGTATAAGATGGTAAATTAGAGTAATTCCATTGAAAACCTCTTAAACAAAAAAGCAAAAATTGTTTTTGTACCGACTCAATTTGTTCATTATAAATCTCATAATAAGGATCCCATATGATGGATCCATATCCCAGAATGGGCCTAACTAGCGATACATACAGTTGTTTAGTTATGTGTGGATCACAAAATTCCTTAGACCAACGCTTTATAAAAGCAAGGACACCTCCAGCTTACAGTTAAAGTTATGTGAGGTATGAAGTTTAATTTTATGTCAAGTAAAATTCCAAGATCAATAAATGATTCGACAAGATCCAAATAATAATTACCGAGGTAATAGTTGACCGCTAAGAAATTATTCCTATAAAACCGCATATATTTACATTTTTTTAGGTTTAGCTCAATCATATTATATTCGCACCAACGGAAAAAGTTATCAAGATCATTTTGAAGGAAATCATGGCCAGTATAATCGTTAAAAGAAAAAAATATCTTTACATCATCAGCATACATTAGGATATTACAATGGTTTATACTATTAGGGAGGTCATTTATAAACAATGAAAATAGCAGTGGTCCAAGATGACTTCCTTGGGGTACACCCGATGAAACAGATATGCATTTAGATGTACAGTTGTTAAATCGAACATTCTGTTTCCGTGACGACAAATAAGATTTTATCCAATTTAAATTATTAGAAGTAACACCCAGAGATCCAATTTACGTAAAAGAAGCGAAAGATTAACTTTGTATAACGTCCGTTTGCTTTTTATGTGCAAATGCAGAATTAACTTCAGTTGTTAACTGAATAACATTAGTTATAGTCGAACAGCCTTTTCTAAAACCATGTTGGCAAGGTGATAATAAGGATGATGTCTGATGGCATAGAATATTAGTAATTATGTTTTCAAATACTTTTGGTATCGCAATTAATTTAGCAATTTATTGCCACATTTATGCAGAGGTATAATATAAGATTTTTTCCAAAATTCGGGAAAATAGCCAAATTTTAACGAAATGTTAAATAATATAGTTAATGGTATAGTGAAAGACTCAGCACAGTGATTTAAAATTCCAACGGGAACACCATCAGGACCATGAGTAAATGTCATCTTTAATTTTTTCAAGTTAATTAAGATAGAGTTAGAATCAAGTGTTAAATTTCATTACAGCTGGGTAACCGTTGGATTTTCTTTTAGAGTTAACGAATGAATAGAAAGATTTAGGATCACGTAAAAATTTTGTTTTGTTTTCAATAAGTAATTCTTGTATAGGGAATGATTAAGTATGTTATATTCCGAGCGACTCACAGAGTACCTTGCATAATCAACAGCAGATCCAGTTCTTTTATATTTGTTTATAACGTTTATTTTTAAAGGTTTTAAGATGTGATAACTGTTTATTCTTCCAAGGTGGTCCGACAGGAGTGTAGACATGTTGTTTGGGCACACAAATTTCAAATAAAGAATAGATTTTCTTGTGAAAGGCAGAAATTATTAGGTCGATATCTGAAACATTATTTATAGGAATGTCCAACACTTTATTCCAACAAGTATTACAAATAAGATTGTCTAATAAAATTAGATCAGTTCTTCTGAAGCAAAACGTTTTGTCAGTAGCAGCTGGCTTCAACTTATCTTCGGATGGGATGGGCAAAGTAATTGAAATAGTGGGATGATATCGATCTTCCGGAAAACTTATTGGCTCTGAACGTGAAATGGAACAACCGTCGACATCATTAAGAAATACTAAATCGAGTAGTTTTCCAAAATCATTGCAAACATTATTCATTTGATATAAGGATAATCCAAAAATATTATTCAAAAACTCATCATTCCAGCTTGAATTTTTCATCGGGATCAAATATGGAAAATCAGATGTCAATTTCCAAGAGATTGACGGCAGGTTAAAATCACCAACAACAACTACAGAGTCATTAATATCAGCACGTAAGGCAACTTTTTCAATGGCTTGAGCATGAATAAGATACACAGTGTGATAAGAATCTGGAGGAATGTATGAGCAAGTCAAAAAAATCTTTTTATGCTTCAATTTAACAGCAACAGCAACAAATTCAATATCTGCTATATCAGTAACAATGCCTTCAGATGAATATAAACAATTTACAGCAATCAGACCTCCCCTACGAATATTGCGATTATATCTGTATATTTCGTAGTTATCACAAAGGATTTCCGCATTAAATACACCATCGTTAAGCCATGTTTCAGTAAGAATAATGACATCAAAGGTAAAAATATAGCTATTAATTCAAAACTTTCCGTGTTAATTTACATACCACACCGAAAGGAATTTAGCTGAAATATTAATAAAAGTTATTTTTTATTTCGCCAAAAGTGTTTTTTGGAGTAAAAAAGAAAAAATTTGTTTGAGAAAAATATTGCTTTTTTTATCAAGCAAATTATGTTAAAAAGCATTTAGCATAATTTTTAAAAATTTCAATGCATTTTCGAGAAACAAAATGCTAAATCTAGCACTGAAAGTGCTAAAATGGCAACACTGTTTCTGTGTCTGTTTTATAATTCATTCTCCTCTCCTTTGATATGTAATTATATGAAGCATCTCCAAAGTATACCGTTTATTATATTTCTCCTCTCTTTGTAATATCTCCACATTTTTCAGGTTTGGTTTATATTGTCTCTATGCACAATGGGATGTGAGTGCAGCTTTTTGTGTTAATGTTTTATTAATGGGAAAAACAAATAAAAGAGCTGAACATTATCTACAATGACAATTGGTTTGATAACAAAACGGGCATGATATATAGGTGGACAAATAAATATCCCACATTATCGCTAAAGAAGAAGAACCATGATCTGCTAGATGAACTATTTTTGTGCAAACTGTGATGGAAAAGACTGAAGAATGACGCGGCAACTGCACCTAGAATATATGGACTTCCTAAAACCCATAACGAAGTTAATTCGCCGTCCAGCGAACTATGCAAATTACTGATAAATGTTTTGAAAAAACTTACTGAATTTTCAGTTTACAATGTAAGGGATGCAGTTCAATTTAGAAATAAGGTAAACAACAGTGAGATAGATACGGACGAAAAATTAGTTTCGTTTGATGTGGTATCACTTTTTCCAAGTATACCAGTGGACTACGCAATAAATGTCATAAAGAACAAATGGATTGACATAGAGAAACATACAAATATACCAAAGGAACTATTTTTAAGAATTCTAAGATTTTGCATCAAGGACAACAGATATTTTAAGTACAACGACAAAGTATACATCCAATGCAAAGGACTGCCAATGGCTTCACCGGCATCACATATAGTGGCAGATATAGTGATGGAGGAACTCCTTGGAACATGAATGAAGAATACGGACGAAAAACCTAAATTATTGACGAAATATGTGGACGACCTATTTGGAATTATAAAGATAAGTGCAATAAAAAAGACCTTAGAACAACTGAACACATTTCACAAAAACATTAACGGTCTAATTCACAAAAATTTCAAATTTTAACTTATAAGCTGATAATAGTTATAAGATTCTTTTTGCTTACTAAGCTACTGATAAAAATTTGTATTCATAACTACACAATAAGAGTAAATTAACAATAAGTCGGTTTAAATAGTTTTGTAGTTTTATGTTGGCAATAACATGTTATTTTCACTCTCATTTTATACTTAGTGATGAATACAATTACAATTGATTATTTAAGTACCCTAATAGAATACTGAAAATAATCTGAATTATTGCACATAATTTAATCGAAATGTTAAAAAACATATGTTTTATTACTTGTTATTATATAAGTAAGTCAGTTCAATAGTAAAAAAATTGCTTTTAAATACAATTATTCACCGCTGGCACAGAGTTTAAAGAGTACTCTGTGCCGCCGTCAACAACAGGTAATCGACTACTCACTTTAATGTAATTGTTTATGCATCTCTATAATTATGTTTTTTTTATGTAAGTAATATTTATATATGTAAATAGAAAGAATGGACACAATTTATGATACTTCTCCTTCTGTATTGAATAGAAAACATGGTAGCAATTGTTTTTGATCGTCTTGTAGTAGCTGTCGACATTTCTGCCATGTAATAGTTGCTATGAATATACCATTTGTATATATATGTACATACATACATATGTATGGACATATGTACATCGGTTAATTAAATTTATGAAACAAGTCGGTTTGACTGACTTTGCCAAAAAAAAAAAAAAATCATCAAATAGGGCTTTTAGAAGAGATAACAGCAATAAAGAAATTTTTGGAGGCCACGCCTATTTTCGAAAGGGAGCGCCCTCAAAGTTAAAAATATATTAGCCTTTATCTCGAGAACTGGTTAGTCTATGATAATTTATAATACATCGAATTAAAGGCATTAAAAATACCTTTCCAACGATATATATCACGATTACAAAATATGAAACGGCTATGGGTTAAATCTGAAAATAATATTTTTTGACTTGAATTTTTTTTAATATCTAAAAAAAATTAAAAAAAAGTCTAGTCAAGATATTAAGCTTTAATTAATAATTAAGGTATCATATGCGACTGTAGGTACTACAATCAGAGAATTATAAGATCTGAAAAATTAAAAAAAAAACGTATTTCTTCAAAATTTTGTATACAGGAAAGGATTTTCTTCTCTATGGTATACAGTTTACCAGCTTTAGAGTTCCTGTTTTGCCGGCCTACGGCCGGGCGTAAGGTTTTCTCCTCTATGGTTTATCATAGTAAAGATTGTCATAATCTTTCTTTCTTTAATATCTTCGGATCTATATTACGAACATGGTATGAAGCTTCTTCACTTTAAAATTTTGTAATTTATATATCTACTCATATAGACCTTTTTCTAGGATTTTAAGATTTTTTAAAGGATCAAAAAATCTTTTTCCGAAATTAACCTATAGTAAAATCCATACAAATAGGTCATGCTATTTATCGTTAGAAAGGTCATTTGATATATACACGCAGAGAAAAAATATGGTTGGACATGGTTACCACAACTACACTTTGTTTTTGGTAACAATATATTGTTGTGGTACACAAATAATTGTTATTTTAATTTAATTTTAACGATAATTTAGTTACTATAAACATTTTTATGTTTATCGCAATTATAAAATTGAATATGGTTCACTGAAACATAATTATTGTTATTAAATGTTTACAACAACTATTGAATGATAACTATTCAAACATATTATATTATTGACAACTGTTTAAACTTACAAATAACCATTAAATGATAAGTTTCTTCATTTGTACTCATATTATGTTTAAAATGCAAACAAAATATGTTTAATTTTAATAATATTTTATTTTAACCATTTGTAGATTACTTTTGCATCAGTTCAGTAGTTTGTCTGCGTGATATCGGATTATTTATTTGGATGTTTCAACAATTGAAAAAAAGCAATTCGTATATAAAATTTTACTATAAAGACCTAAACAGTGTATAATAAATATAATAAATAAATAATAAAGTGTACATAAAAGAAATAATCTTAAATATCATAAACAAAAATCTATTAAACATAACTAAAAATAAAATGTAATGTAAATTTTTTTATATATGTTAAAAGTGCATAAATATTTATTTCTATTTACAAAATATTAACTAGTGTTTGTAAGTTCTGTGTTTAAAAAAAATGTAGAAATAATTGCGATTTATGTCATGAAAATTATTGTTTTCTAACAAATCATATTGTTTTATATTTAACCATTAATATGTTTTCCATTAAAAATATTATGTTGTAATTAAGTTGATTCATCATATTATGATGAGAAATTTCCATAACAGTTTTTTTTATCAAGGTTACCAGAAATCCTTGATATAAAAGTGTCACAATTGATGAAACAATTCTAAAAATAGAAAAACTACTTATTTTTAACAAAAATTAAAAATATCTCTTTGATATATTTATAACTTAGTCTATAGCATTTTTTTTTTTTTTTTTTTGCTATAAGTTTATCATAATATGATTACTTTAGATCATAATATGATTACTTCAGATCATAATATGATTACTTTAGATCATAATATGATTACTTTAGATCATAATATGATTACTTTAAATCATAATATGATTACTTTAGATCATAATATGATTACTTTAGATCATAATATGATTACTTTAGATCATAATATGATTACTTTAAATCATAATATGATTACTTTAAATCATAATATGATTAGTTTAGGTCATGGTTACCTTTCATATTGTAAGTCTATATTGTTTATGTATTACATTATTGTATTTATTTTATTGTTTTATAATTTTTAAATAGACAATCCCTTAAAAAAGTCGACAAACAATCGACAAAACGTCAGGAAAATATTGTAATTAAAAATTGGATTTTTATTTACATTGAATAAATTTAGGCCATTTTAGCTTGAAAAAAATAACATTCTTAAATTCATCACTCTGGCCAAAGAAACAACTGCAAAATAATATGGTACATTTTAATGATGATCGGTCCATAATGAGTCATAGCTCCCACATAAGGCCCACTTCCGAAAATCTCTTGAACGACCATAAATTTATTAAAAATGTTGGTATCTAAATAAAATTCAACACAAATAAGTTTGATATATACAGAAATGATGACACCTAATTTTATAATGGTCGGACCATAATTAGTCGAAACTCCCATATTAGAGATCGTAATTTACTTAACCCCCATAAATCTTTTAAAAGTATGTAGATCGAGATAAAGTATAACATACATAATATTTATATTCACAGAAATCGTGAATGATCGGTTCATAATAGGTTATATGTCCCATATGGCACCCATTTCTGAAAAACTTTTTATACATATACTGAGTGTAGGGTATTATATGGCTTGACCGACTATACTTTTTTACTTGTTTTTATTTAAATGTTGTATATGATGTATGTTTACATATATGTATGTACATATATTCAACAATTTATTAATTTTTTAGCATAAGTTTAATATAATAAAAAAAATAATATGTATCAAGTAAAACAAAAAAAAAGGTACACAAAAAGTGGCAAGGCATCTGTAAAAGGGTCAAATTGCGACTTTAGTCGCAACAACGGTAACGCTGATCATTTTTTTTTTTTTTTTTTTTTTTTATAATACATTATATTTATTTATTGAATCTTCAGATATTGAAATGACAATAAGTTTTCGAATCTTAATACTAAAAGAAAATAATAAGTCCAGCCAGTGCTAGACAAAATATTATGATACTACAAAAAAATTTACATCCACTGATCCAGTCATCTGTTTTGCGTTTGAGTTAAAGCAAGGGTATCCCTCCTTCTCAACCGAACATGGCCACTAAAGTTAAGGATGTCTCGTGCAAGTGGGTTTGGATGGTGTTCAAGTTTGCTGACATATTTTGAGGCGTATTTTGTAAATTCGTCTTTCACCAAAGGAATGCCTAGATCTTTGTGAATTCGAGAATTTTTAACGTACCATGGAGCTGCAGTAATTATACGTAGAATTTTATTTTGACCTCTTTGAATTTTTTCAATGTTGGATGCTGAGGCAGTACCCCATAATTGAATTCCATAACACCATATTGGCTTTAGAATTGCATTGTACAACAAAAGTTTACAATCCAACTTTAATGTAGAATTTCTGCCGATTAGCCAATTAAGTTGCACTGCTTTTAATCTCATCTGTGTAAGTTTTGCGTCAATATGAGACTTCCAGGTTAAACGACGATCGAGGTGGATTCCGAGGTATTTGACTTCATTGTGTTGCGGAATAATTTGGTTATTTATTCTGATGGACGAGCAGGTATCTTTTCGCAATGTGAAAGTTATATGAATACATTTCTGTTCGTTAACCCTGATTTTCCAAAGCTCAAGCCAATTCTCTAGTTTATAAATATAATTCTGCAAATTCTGTGATGCTATTTGATGGACCTTATGAACGCTAATAAAGGCTGTATCGTCAGCAAAAGTTGAAGTATGCATATTGGGGTCTGACGGCATATCGGATGCATAAATCAAATATAAAGTAGGACCCAGTATGCTACCCTGGGGTACTCCTGCTTCAATTGGCTGAGCGGGGCTTAAAAAATCGCCTTCTTTGATTGTAAATTTGCGACCATATAAATAACTTTTCATAAGTTTGTGGGTGTTAGCAGGCAGAGCTAATTTTATTTTGTGCATTAAACCTTCATGCCAGACTTTGTCGAACGCTTGGGAAACATCAATGAAAAGCGCGGAACAGTATTTTTTCTCTTCAAACGAACGTCTTATCACATTTACTAATCTGTGTGTTTGTTCGATGGTACTGTGTTTAGCTCTGAACCCGAATTGATGATTTGGAATACATTGAGTGTCGTTCAGAATTGGAATCAACTTAGCCATTAACAATTTTTCAAACAGTTTTGAAATTGTCGGCAGTAGGCTAATTGGCCTATATGACTCTACTTTGGTGAGGTCCTTCCCTGGCTTAGGAATCATGGTAATCATAGATACTTTCCAATCTGCAGGATAGTATTCTAGGCGTAAAATAGCATTGAAGATAAAGACAATAATTCTTCTAGCTACACGAGGTAACTCCACAAGCATTTTGTTGCTGATTTTATCCATACCTGGAGCTTTTTTAAGGTTCAGAGTACCAATAGCGCTTTGAATATCATTAAAGCTAAGTCTTAGAGGTACAGGAGGTCTAATAACGAGTGGTGGCAAATCAGTTGCATTATTTGAGTTGTTTATAGTAAACACATTTCTCAAATGGTTAACAAATAAAGTCCCCTTCTCGGAATCGTTTCTAGCCCAGTCACCAGTCGGATTTCGCAAAGGAGGCTTTCCTCTAACTGGTCTTTTTAAACCTCGTGCCGCCTTCCATAACGAATAGTCAGATTGTGGGGAACTGTCAATTCCCTCCAAGTATGATTTAAGTGAAGCCATTCTTTGGGTTTCTAAGAAATTTCTTAGTATATCTCTGCATTCCCGTAGCCTAGCTTTCAGTTGAGGAGACCTGTGAATTTGCCACTCTCTTCCAACTCTTCTTTTTTCTGTCAGGAGATGTTCGAGTTCAGCGAAATAAGTTCTGTTGGTCCTATTTCTGCATTCAACGTCATATGTGGAAGCGTGATGCACAGCTCTTCGTATGTCCTCAGTAAACTTGCCAATCGACCCATCAATATCCTCGGTAGTTCTCAACACTACATTTTCCGTGCAGTGGGAACTTAAATACTTTTTATACTTTGTCCAACTTACTCTGGATTTAGACATGTCCCGAAATGGAGAGCCATACCCTTGAAGGAAACGCATTGAAATAATAGAAGGAGAGTGATCTGAAGACAAGTCTAATGAAGGCTCCACTTGTATCGATTCTACAGGGATATTTTTCACTACTCCGAAGTCAATAATATCGGGAATCTTCCGTCGGTCCGTCGGCCAGTAGGTGGGATGCCCGCTTGAGAGTACATCTAAGCCCATTTTGGCAATGGTGTTGAAGAGTTCACGACCCTTCGGGGTCACTAGACGTGAACCCCAAAATGTGTGTTTGGCGTTAAAGTCACCAGCAACCAAAAATCTAGCTCCAAGGGAATTGAAGAAGCTGTAGTATTGATGTTCTTTTATTGAAAATCGAGGTGGCGAATAAATTGATGATAAAACAAAGTTGTATTGACAGAATTCAATACAAATGTTTGTTGCTTGTAGGTAATCCTTACATATGTTGTTCATTAAATAATGTTTTATTCTGTTCTTTATAAGAATTGCCGAACCTCCACATGCTCTTCCGCGGGGATCTTTAGTATCATACAACACGTAGCCATTAATTCTGAAGTACACTGTCGCCGTCAAGTGAGTTTCAGCAATCATCATGACATCAATCTGCTTATCCATCAGGAAGTGTTCCAGTTCGTTTTTATGTTGGCGGAGGCCGTTCGCGTTCCAAAAACAAATTTTTAAACAAATCATTTCTTTAAAATTGCTTGTAAGATAGTGGATTGCATTTTCAGCATTTCCTGCATCATGGATGTCATAGTGGTCGTAAAAGTGTTCATAGTTTGGACAAGTGTCTGCAAAGTAGTCTCTAGAGTGTTAATATTAGGCTCGTAATATTGAGATTTAGGTTCCTGCTCCAAACCTGGCATATTAGATTTAATCACGTTAGCGTAAGAAACTTGTCTAGAACTAGGCAACATTACACATAGTGTTGTTGAACTGTTCGGACGTGTTATTTTTAGTGCGGCTGAATTTTCGGTGAAAAAATCGTAATAGGTTAAAAAGTGTAATAGGTCGAAATAAAACAAAAAAGTTAAAAAATAATTCGTATTAGGTAAAAATACCTACGGTAAAAAAAAAAAAAAAAAAAAAAAAAAAAAAAAAAAAAAAAAAAAAAAAAAACATTAAAAAATAAAAAACATTAAAAAAAAAACATTAAAAAAAAAAAATAATAAAAAACATTAAACATCGCATAAAAACTGTATGAGTGTTCCTCTCAGATGTAATTCTGAGAAAGAGCTTAGCTCGACTAGAAAATCTTTATGAATCTCTGAGGAAGAATCCTTAAAAAAATCTGTGGAGAATCTTCTCACTACAAGAGCCGTAGAACGGCGCCGTTCCTGTTCGCCCAATATAGTGATTTCATCAGATGATAAAACATCAATATCTTCTACATCAAATAGTGCAGTCAAACCTAGAAAACAAGTAGGTATGGATAAATACGTCACAGTTCTTAAGCGACAGAGGAGCCCGACATCTGCTCAAATATCATCAAATTCAAAAGCTCCCAAGACCGTGAGTATTGACAATCCAAATGATCAAAACAGGTTTGCTCTCCTCCAGACGGATGATCCAGAACTTCCTAAAAAGACGTTTAAGCCCCCACCAATTTATCTGAGAGAGCCCACTTCCAGTAAATTGGTACAAGGAATTGTTTCGGTAATAGGTGAAAATATGTTTAGCGTAACCTCAATTAACCATGGAAATATCAGCGAAACCAAAATTCAAGTGAAAAAGGAAGATGACTTTCGAAAATTGTCCAACCAGTTGGAGAGGGAGAGTAGGGATTTTTATACCTACCAGCTGAAAAGCGCAAAAGGACTCCAAGTCGTTCTAAAGGGTATAGACCCAGATGTTGATCCTGACGAGATAAAGACTAGTTTAATGGAAAATGGCTTCAAAATTAAGAGCATAACGAATATTAGAAACCGTGAAAAGATTCCTCAGCCAATGTTCAGGGTGGAATTGGAACCCGGAGATACAGTCTTAAAGAAAAACGAGTCCCATCCCATCTACAATCTGATTTACCTTCTGCATCGTAGAATCACCGTGGAAGAACCGCATAAGCGTCAGGGACCCGTCCAGTGTCTTAATTGTCAAGAATTTGGTCACACCAAAGCGTATTGTAAATTGCCGTCAGTTTGTGTTGCGTGTGGGGAACTACATACAACTGCTCAATGTGATAAGTCGAAAACTGACTCAAAAATCAAAAAATGCAGTAACTGCGGAGGTAATCATACCGCAAATTATAGAGGTTGTCCAGTTTACACTCATTTGAAAGGCATAAGGACCAACAAGACGTCAGTATTACCTGATCATCCTCAACAGCCTAATTTTGCATCGAGTAACAATTTTCCTCAATTGTTACGGCCCACTAGTCATGATCATGAGTTTCTTTTTTAAATTTGATTGGTCTGCAGTATTTTGTAGAAGATGGTGTGTGATTTTTCCAAATATCCTTCATTTGCACTGTACTGGTCAATCGCAATGGTATAAACGACACCATTAACATATCTGCGTCTGATATGTTTATGAAGCAAGTAGGAAGGATTTGGAACGAAAAACTTGATGGTGTCTTAAAGGAAATAGACCATGTCGAGTGCGTGTAGGAAGGCGATATATCTAAAACGTTTGCTTAGTGGGATTGGTGTTGATGATGGTAAATCTGTAGTGATAAACGTATGTAACCAAGGTGCAATCAATTCGATTTTCCGCCAACGTACGAAACACATTAAAGAAGAATACTTCTGACCCATCCTGACGAAGAACACTTCTAAGACGAAACACTTATTTACTTTGCAACATGTACGATTTATATTTTTATTTTTACATATTCATTCTTGTAAAGCAGTGATATTGATATTTCTTTAAACTCTAAACTTTAGTCTTAAATAGAAACTCCTATAATAAACTGCAACAAATTTTACAATAAATTTTAAATAAAAAACATATTTAAAAAATTAGTTATGTTTTTTTAAAAATAATATTTTCAGCTAAATAAAATAACAAATAAATTGTTAAATTAAAAACAAATTAGTTCTTTTGCAGATCGCGAGAGACCAAATCAAAAAAAAAAAAATAAATAAATATAATGTTGTCAAACCACTGACCACTAAACTACGGAATTAATGGTTAAATGGTTAAAAAAAATGTTTTATTTTAGTGAATATGTAGTTATTTTAATTTTATTGATTTAATAAAAATATGAAAATAATAATAATACTTACATCTGCATCAGCAAGTCGCGGGGGTAAACCTACGACAAATACTAAATTTCTTTGAACAACACGAACATTTGCCAAATGTTTACGATTTTCTGTAATTTTCTGCTTTCGCTGCTGATCTCTTTGTCGCTTCTGCGATTTAAAAGCAATCATCTTAAAAAAATAAAAACTTCTTGATTAGTATAAAGTAAATAAAATTTTTTATATAATAATTAAGCAAAAATAATGTAAGTAATACTTTACAAACGACATCTTAAATACATTCAAAGTAGTTTCGAATTATATACTACTAGAAAATACCATACTAGTCGAAAAAGTACAAAATATTTCATTATTTTATAGGAAAACTATCAAAATATTTTAACAAAATAATATATAACTTTTTTGCAGTTATTCTAAAAATATTTTGCCGGTTAACCCGTTTTTCATTATATACGGTAATAATTAAGTTTTTCTTCATTTTGCGTAGGCGTTCTTGATTCAGCTCTTCGTCAAAGTGCGTTAAATCTACAAATAATAATAAAGTATGTCTGAAATATTTCCAAAATAAGACCTTTGATATATATAATAAGACCTATCTAAATATTCTTAACAAAATAGCTTTAAAACCAAATTGGCATTGAAACCGAAAACGTTTAATTTGTTACAAACGGGCTCTGTTCATTTATATGTATGTATATTTGTTAGTTTTTACAACATATTTTAATCAGCGGGAGATTCAAGCTTCCAAAATAATAAAATATTGTAATAATATATTATGTATAAGCAGGCAAAATTAAACCATTTATATATCAATATACATAAATTATTGAGATTTTTTTTGACAAAAATTAAAAAAAGTTCTTAATTATAAAACCGGTTAACCGATTCGAAAATATAAAACATTCGAAACCGGTCGTTTTTTTAAATAGAAAAAACCTGTATCCGGTTTTGGTTTTTGAATAAACTAATGTAAATAGTTACATTGTCCTCATTGCTAAATTTAGTTTTCCGAAACTTAAAATGTTTGCCTGTCTACTGTTATTTATTACCACTTTGCATTCATTGGCTGTGTTTTTTTTTCTTTTGTTAACATCGATTTTTTTTATATATAATTAAAAAACACCAACTGCGAAGCCATAGTTGCCAGATGAAATATGTGGGAATTCGTCAAATTTCGAACGGAAAATCGTCCAAATCGTCATACTTATTTTAAGGAATCACCAAAAATAGAAAACAAAACATTTCTCAAACGAAATATTTATTTTATTTAACAAAAACAAAACATAACAGTTTTTATACAAAATAAACAGTATAGTCAAATTTTTTAATTAAAATATATTTACAAGACTTTATCAACATGTTTGTAATTGTATCTAAAGGTGTCCCAAACTAGAACGCAATTTTTAAATTTGGCGCCATTCGATGTGTCATTGTTTGACATTTGAACAATTGTTATTGTTTGCTAGTAGAAGGTTAGTAAAAATGAAGCGCTACACGAATGAACAACGCATTCTCATTGTGAAATTGTTTTACCAAAATGGTGAAAGTTTTGCGGCTACAGTTCGCAAATTGCGAACAATTTGGGGTCACAATAATGTTCCAAAAGAGTCAACTGTAAAGAGATTAATGGATAAATTTGCCGAAACTGGGTCTGTTAGTGATGTAAAGACAACAACGCGCCTTCGACCAGGTCGATCGACCTGTGTGGTGTGGTTTTTGGGCTGGAGGAATCATTGGACCTTTTTTTATGAAAATTAGGCAGGTCAAGCGCAAACAGTCAATGGTGTTCGGTATCGTGAAATGATAACCAGTTTTTTCTTGCCTACAATTGAAGAAATTAATGTGGAGGGCATTTGGTTTCAACAAGACGGCGCCACATGTCATACAACCAGAAAAATAATTCAATTGCTGCATCATTCATTTCCCGGTCGTGTTATTTCGCGTTTTGGGGACACGAATTGGCCACCTAGATTTAACACCGCAGCATTTATCAAAAAGGTCTTTGAAAATTTCATTAAAAGATCGCGTGTGTGCCAGCAAAGCCGCGGCGGCCATCTGCACGATATCTTGTTCCATACATAACCTCATTCTGTCTACTTTAAGATATAATAAAGTTTCACGATTGTTTTTTAAATATCTGTGTTTTATTAAAAATTTAGAAATTGCGTTCTAGTTGGGACATCCTTTACATACATATATTAAAAAAATAGACTTATAATAAATTGAAGAAGTATATTATAATTTTTATATAACTATACATTCGTAAGAACTTACAAAAATTTACACATATATATTGCAATAGAACAATTTTATTAGATCAGGTACAAGTTTTACAAAAAATTTTACAATATTTGCAAAATATTGTTCCGCTTTTCTGCCTATGTCTTTATTTTGGGATTTGTAAGCCAATTATCTTATCTCTATTTTTTCTTCGTTTACGTTTGTTCTGATAAAATAAGTTTAGAGATAGAGTCATGGTAAAATTAAGTTACAAGGTAACAGCATTGCTACAACAATTACAACAAGGCAAGAACAACAAGCACTTTTGCTTGTGTAATACTTTCGTTCCTGTCAAAAACATCTGGAATAAAATAAAGAAAACAAATATACAAACATGGATAAAAACAGAAAACAAAAACTACAAAAAAAGTTAGAGTGCAATATTCGGCTGTGTCGAATCTTAAATACCCTCCACATAAACGCAATAAGAAATACAAAAACTACACTGGTTATAGGAGTAGAATATCCTTATTCTGTATATTTTTTATTCAGTTATATATTTAATTATTATGTTATATATTGTTTGAAAGACAATTTAACGACCAACATAATTTATGTTAATATTTTGAAATTTTGTCCAATTTTCACCACTTTTAATTGATTTAATTACCAATTCTTACCATAATTTACAGAGTTTGTCTGATGATCATAATAAACTTGAGTGTAATTTAACAAACAGAGTATAAAAAAGGATAAGATATAAGGTGAGGCTTTTTTATTTGAATTTGATCTCAATAAAATTATTTACAAATGATTTATGGGTGGCATAGAAGAAATGGACCAATTATGGACTGGACTATATTGGTTGAATTTCATCTCAATAGCGTTATTTACAAGAGTTGTATGGTTGGTTGGTTGTTCTGCTCGGAAGTGGACTTAATTCAGGAGCTATTATTGACTGACAGCTACAAAATCCAGTAGCTTAATTGCTGGATTAAAATTTCTGATCCATATAAAAGTTGGTTCGATATCGATATTTAGTAGACATTTTTGTAGGTTTATTTGTTTTTTGGAATTGGCAGCTATGACAATTTATGGGCCGATCTTCTTAAATTTTGGAACAATGATTTTCATGCATATGAGGATATTTGACGTCGAATTTCAACATAATAACGGTATATTTAAGATATATATTAGTATTAACGTGGATTTCGGAAGTGACCCTTATATGGGGTCAAATATGGACCGATATTCTCAAAATCCTGCAGTTTGGTTTAGGCATGTATGTAAATAATCCGTGTAAAATTTTGGTGTAAAGTGATTTTCGGAAGAGGGCTTTATATGGGGCATACGGTTAAAAATAGACCTAAATTCACAAAATTTTGTAGAATGATTTTTGTATAAATGTAAATGATTTGTGTAAAGTTTTGAGTCAATACCGATATTTATACAATATATATATACATCTTTTTCAGATGTGGTCCTTGTATGGGAGCTATGACCAATTCTGGGCCGACCACCATAAAATTTAGTACAACAATTTATTTGCCTATAAAGACTATTCATGTCAAATTTTAGCCGCTTAACATTATTTATATCTGTTTTATACGTATTTAAGTGAATTTTGAAAGTGGACTGTATATGGGGTCTATGGTCAAACATGGACCGAATTAAAAAAAATTTTCGTTTTGCGATTTATTTTTGCATAAAACTTATTTTTGCTGAATTTTGTCTTGATATTCCAATTTTATAGGCATTTATGTATAATTGAGCAATATTTCGGGAAGATTTTTGTATGGGGGCTATGAGAAATCATAGCCCCCATTACTATTCTTACTATTTTCCGCACACTTTCTTCTTTTATCAGTAAAACAACGTATACAAAATTTCATGGTATTATCTGCATATATTTCAAAGTATTGCAATAAAATAGACAAAAAATATCAAATTTTTATGGAGGTTGTCTCACATATTGGTCCATAACTCTGGTTGGCCTAAACCGATTTTACTGATTTTAAATAGCAAACTTCTCGAAAGCATGTCTGACAGAATTTTTGAAGATTTGGATCCCGAAAATATCTGGGAACTTCAGAAAATTGATTTCAACAGACGGGCATGGCTTAATCGACTCCGCTATCTATAAGGATCCAGACTATATATACTTTATAGGGTCGGAAAATTATATTGTGGAAATTACAAACGGAATAACAAACTTATATATACCATTCTCATGAAGGTGAAGGGTATAAAAACTAACACTTTTAGTAAAACAACTCAAAAAACAAACACACTATTGAATATAAAATAGTTCATTAACACTTTTAAACTATTTTACGCAGATAACACGGTGACAAAATCTCACTTTTTTAAATACAAAATAGTTTTTTAACGTTTTTATATAAACCTTGACATTTCACCATGAATAGAGCAAAAATAATCAGCTGGCGCTATGCTGCCACCTTGTAAATTAATTTTACCATGGATAGTATTCTAAAATATTTTGGCGTTGTTTTTTAAATTTTCAATATTTGCACTCGTACTTCTTACAACGTATAAGGTGCTTTAATATGTCTACATACATGCGCACACATACACACATACATACATAGATAGATAGCAGCAGTTGTACAAGAAGTTTAAAAATCTTAAAATACTAGAATTATCAACACGAAAATAACTAAGTCTCTTTTGCTCGTTACTAATATAACATATTGACGCAAAACTGCTTTGCTCTTAATAGCCTTTTCACACTTGTCAACATCTAACATCTACCATCAATTTGCGAAGATGTTGAAATTTTCCCAAAAGAAATGTACAGAGCTGAAAATCAACATCTTCACAAGATGTTCCTAACTCATTTTGTTCCCATTTACATCTTCCGATGTTTTTAGTGGCATCACTAGCAAAACTGATATTAAAAATGAAATTGAAGTTACATCACTAACAAAAGTGACTTTTATAGTCAACAAAAAAAAATTAACAAACAAAATGAAATTTGACAAATCATCATCATCTTCCTCCAGTACACATTCTATTAATAACCCTGTACAATGCAATAATATCTGGGTTTGGTCTTTCAAACGAATAATCATTCCTATTGTTAAATCCTTTTCAAAATTAATTTTACTTTTTAAAAGCGGCGTGGTTTTTGAAGTTTTTGTATTTGTTTCCTGTGTAAGTTAATTTGGCCTAAATTATTTTATTGTAAATTAAAACCACATTTAATTACAATTTTTCCCCAATGTTTCGTCAATTTTTTGTTGACTTCTTCAGGGGAACATCTATTTGAACATTTTTTAATTATTTACATTAATATAAACATTCTTTTATATATTTTTTATTAACTTACAATATGTGTATATATTAAATTGAATGGAACATAATTTTTTATTATTTTATTATAGAGTATGAAATTTAAGTTATCAAACCTATAAATTATTTAATTGCAACCCTGTACCTAGCGCTTATTTTGTCTGTGTCTCCTTCCATGTTCATGATTTTTTCTCTCTTTCGTTGTATTCGTAGACTCTCTAGTGTATATCTTTTATTTTCTTTATCCAGAATTCGTATATTGTCGAAGTCAGCTGTGTGTTTGTTTCCTATTATATGTTGTGCTAAAGCTGTTGAATATTTATGTTTTTCGATGTCATTTTTGTGTTCATTTATT
Organism: Bellardia bayeri; assembly: GCA_950370525.1. Classification (NCBI taxonomy): domain Eukaryota; kingdom Metazoa; phylum Arthropoda; class Insecta; order Diptera; family Calliphoridae; genus Bellardia; species Bellardia bayeri. Next base: position 46,331,137 of record OX493265.1, on the reverse strand, counting down.
CTGGTTTCCAAAATTCGTTTTGTTGTTCCTATGTAAATCTTATCACATTTGTTGTTTTCATCTCCCTTGCATTTCATTTCGTAAACTACATTTTTTTGTTGTTGTTTCTTAATGATACTTTTTGTTTTTGTAAATATTGTGTTTAATGCGGTATTGGCTCTTTAAGCAAAATTTATGTTTTTATTTTCAATTGTATTTCTTATGTTTTTATTATCTGTAAGTCCAGGGATGTATGGTACACTGAAGAAAATTTTTTGTTCTTTATTATTGTTCAAGTTATCCGTTATGTCATTTACGTTCTTTATAGCCTTTTTACACTTGCATACATTTAGGAGGAACGCATGGAAGATATTGAATATGTGAAACATGCATTCACATTTGCAACATCTAACATCTACCATCAGTTAAGTAGAAAAAAAACAAAAAAAAACGCCACTTTTTAAAAGTAAAACTAATTTTGAAAAGGATTTAATACTAGGATTGATTATTCGTTTGAAAGAGCAATCCCAGATATTATTGCATTGTATAGTGTTATTAATAGAATGTGTACTAAAGGAAGATGATGATGATTTGTAAAATTCAAATTTCATTTTGTTTGTTAATTTTTTTTTTGTTGACTAAAAAAGTCACTTTTGTTAGTGATGTAACTTAAATTTCATTTTCAATACTAGTTTTGCTAGTGATGACACTAAAAATATTGGAAGATATAAATAGGAACAAAATGAGTTAAGAACATCTTGTGAAGATGTTGATTTTCAGCTCTGTACATTTCTTATGGGAAAATTTCAACATCTTCGCAAATTGATGGTAGATGTTGACAAGTGTGAAAAGGCTATTAGTTTAGTAATCATTGCGTCTATAAGTGTGTTAGTTAATTTTGTTGGAAAATTGTTGTTTGCCAATGTGTTTTTTATGTGTATAATATTCACCTTATGAAATTGTTCGTCACTTATTTTTATTACTCTGGTGATGAAATTTTTTGCTGCATTATTTGGTCTACTTAACTGATGGTAGATGTTAGATGTTGCAAGTGTGAATGCATTTTTCACATTTTCAACATCTTCCATGCGTTCCTCCTAATTGTATGCAAGTGTGAAAAGGCTATAAAGTTCAAAATTATTTTAAAAATAATGTCAACTGAAAAATATTTAAATATCGTCAAATTAAAGGTAAAAATCGTCCAGTCGTCAAAATGCCATTTTCCTCACCCAAAATCGTCAAAATGACAATAAATCGTCAAATCTGGCAACCGTGCCAGAAAAAATCGTCAAAATCCGGATAAGGAAGAAAAAACTCGTCATTTAGAATTTCAAAAATCGTAAAAAAATCGGAAAAATAAAAAGTCACTATTTGTAAGTGTTTTGAAATTTTTATTTAAACGAAAACATAAAAATTCAAGTTTATATAGTCTCTTGTACAATACACATCAAAATACATAAATTTTAACTTTTTAAATTAAAACTCACAAAAAATATAGTGTTAAACAGTTCAATTCTGACTCGTTAAGGCAAGTATTTTTGAATGAGAAGAAAAAAGAGAACAAAAGGGGTACAAACTTGACGACAATTTTCTTATTTCCTTTCGTTTTTTTTTCATGCATGTTGATTTGCATTAAAAAGTACGAACATTGAATTGATGTGTAAATGAAATGGCAAGTTCAAAAAAGAATTTAACAAAAACTGAAAAGTGTTAAAGAAGACCTACAGTATTTTATAAATAAATATCTGAATTTCGCATATTTTATTAATTAAGGTTAAATTACAGTGACAACAATTTAGTTTATTAAGTTTTAAATAACATTTTGAGTATAGAAGAAAATTCTTATTTTCAAAAATTTCCGTATATTTTTTATTTAAATTTATTTGGTTAAATATTATTTCGACGTTTTGTTAAAATTGGAGAAGTTTTTGTAGCATTTCCCCGTTGAAATTCAGAAATTGTTTCCTCTAAAAATTTTAGTTCATGGAATTAAGCATATAAAATTGCTTTTTATCTTTATAAGTAATTTCTACTATTCTGAATCAATATTTTTTGTAATTATTATACTTAAACTTAAAAATTATCAATAATTAAGAAAAGACTACTATTACTTATAGCGTAGACAGACGACAGCGTTAATTTGCATTAAAATCTCACTAATGTGAATTAAGACTTTACCCTGACAGACGACAGTTTTTGCATTTAGTAAACAGCTGTTTGTTTGTAAACAAATGTTTAATGGTTAAAAAATGTTGGTGAAAAATCAGTATTTATTTGAAAAAAGCTGAAATTACTTTTGCTGAAACTGCTTCATAATGCAAAAATTGTTCATGCACTAGCAACCATCAATCTGAACGTGTTGCTTACAAGTGGGGACCGCAGTAGGACACTCTGAAATAAGAGAAAGGCAATTGTGGAAATTTATTTTTTTATTTTAATTTTAGAATTGTCTTCTTCTCCTTTTACAATAGTAAACAATTTGATAACATATGATTGATTGTCGACGATGTTGCCATATTGAAATAGCTAAATTCAGTATAAACTCACTCTGATTTTGTGCATTAACGTCTAACCTAATTCGCATTAGGATGGGGATACTTCACGAGTTAATTTGAATTAAGACTGCTAATGCAAATTAACTGTGTCGTCTGTCTACGCTATTAGTTTTGTTTTTGAAATATGTCATGTTCTTCTTAATATTTATGATATTAAAAGAGAAAAATAGTTGTTGTCTTAAAAAAAAAAGAGAATTTGGTAACAAAAACAATAATAAAACAAACAAATGATAAAAAATTTTAATAATTCAAAAAATCGTCACTTTCAATTAAAAAATTCGTCAATCGTCACTTTGCTATTTTTAAAACGAAAAATCGTCAAAATGACGATAAATTGTCAAATCTGGCAGCTATGCCAGAGCCTTCGGCGCGAATCGAACCCGCAACTCTCTGACTGATAGTCCGGCACACTATCGCCTAGTCTATCGGGGCACCCTTAAAGCTAAGATCACACGATTGCAAAATGCATCAATTTGCCCCAATTTTATTTCAATGAAATTTTCTGTAGTCATGTAGTGATTCCCCGTTATATACAAAATTTACTGGCTGTTATATTTTGCAGCTAATATATGTATGTATTTCATATACTTGGGTTTTTGCTTGTTATGGTACATAAAATGTTTTCTTTAAAAAAAGAAATTAGCTGCTGTTCCTTATGTTTTATATATGTATGTATCTTAAAAACAGAACAAAAAAAAAATAAATAAAATACAATAAATAAAAATGCAAACTTAACTCGCAAAATAACAAACTAAATGAAAAATTTGACCTAGTAAATATGTTTAAATACGATTTAAAAAACTTAAATTTTATTAAATCGAAAACTTTTATACTCACGAAAATAAATGAACGTTCGTTCAAAAAAATTAAAATATTGGCGCGTATTGTAAACTTTGATTGCCGCTAAAGAATAAAATAAATATTGATACACTTTTGACATTGTTATTGCCACGCGGTTGTATTTAAAGTGGTCACACGATTGCCACATCAGAGTGCATTTAATTGGTAAAAACAAACAAAATATTGATTGCCAAATGAACCAATTTATTGTGCAATCACACAATTGGGATACAAAACATGGTGATTTTTGGTGCACTTTGCCAACCGTGTGATCTTAGCTTAAGTAGCATAATAATAATTGGTAATCCCTTTTGAACACTTTTCATTCTAACAGGTTGTTGCATTTTCATTGCCACATTTCTTTTCTAATTTCCTGGTCTGCTATTAACAGAATAATTGATCAATCAAAATCGTTATTAAAAAGTCATGTATAATATTTTTATAAAAAACAAAACATTAAAAAGGTAACTTAAGTTTTATAATTCAATTCATTATTTTAATAATACATAATTCTATACAAATTATTATTATACCCATAAGTGGTGTATGAGGGTATATATAAGTTTAGCATTCCGTGTGTAACCTGAGAAATAATCATCTGAGACCCAACAAAGTATGTATTATTGATCATTATGGAATTCTAAGTCGCTTGAGCTATGTTCGTCTGTCTGTCTGTGTAAAACACTCTCAAAAAAAAAAAAAAAACAGAGTTTACAAAAAACATTTATTATTCTCCTAAACAGTCTGGTATTAAAAATCATCAAAATCGGTATAGTAGAACTAGAGTTATGGACTGAAATGTGAGACAACCTCCATAAATAGTAAGAATCGGTCCATGATGTCTCATAGCCACCATACAAATATCTTCCCAAAATATGGCTCAATGATAAATAAATGCCTACCAATTTAGAATATTAATACAAAATTCAGCAAAAATAGGTGTCATCTAAACTGAAATCGCAAAACGAAATTTTGTTTAGTTCGGTCCATGTTTGACCATAGGCCCGATATAAAGTCCACTTCCAAAATTCACTTAAATACGTATAAATCTGGTATAGATATTGTTACTATGTTAAAATTTGACACAAATAATCCTTATAGATATATTAAATGTTGTACCAAATTTTATAATGGTCGGTTCATAATTGGTTATAGCTCCCATATAAGGACCATATCCGAAAAAGTCATTTAACTTTATATATATCTTATAAATATCGGTATCGACTCAAAACTTTACACAGATCATTTACATATACACAAAAATCATACTACAGAAATTTGTGAATTTCGGTCCATTTTTAACCGTATTCCTCATATAAAGCCCTCTTCCGAAAATCACTTTAATACTCATAAATCTCTTCTAAATAAGGGCACCGATCCAAAATTTTACACGGAGCATTTACATATATGCCAAAATCAAACTGTTAGATTTTGAAAATATCTGTCCATATTTAACTATGTATATCACCCATATAAGGTCAACTTCCGAAATTCACGTTAATACTAAAATGTATCGTAAATGTACGATTATTATGTTGAAATTTAACGTGAGATATCCTCATATGGATAAACTTCTCCGTTTCAAATTTTAAGAACAGCGACCCTTGTTTTGTCATTGCTCACATATACACACCACTTCCGAAAAACAAGTTATCCCTCAATAATGTCTAATAAATATCGAACCAACTTTTTCTACAGATCAGAATTTGTAATCCAGAAATCATACTAATATCGGTTATACGGCAATTATGCTACTTTGAAGCTGTCAGTCCATAATTGGACATAGCTGCCGAAGTAAGTTCACTTTCTAGTATAATAACCAACCATACAACTCTTGAAAATAAAATTATTGAAATCAAATTCAACCAAAATAATTCTCACCTTATAACCTTTTTAACTTATGTTTTATAATTTTATAAATTGTTAAATTACACTTAAGATTGTTGTGAAAATCAGACAAACTCTGTAAATTATGGCAAGAATTGGTAATTACATCAATTATAATTGCAAAAACTAGATAAAATTTCTAAACATTTGAAATAAATTATGTTGTACGTAAAATTGTGTTTCAAACAATGCATAAAGTACTAAGAAAATTTGCGCTAAGATTGAATAAAAAATACTAAATAAGGATATTCTAGTCCTATAACCAGTGAGGTTTTGTATTTTAATTATTTTTAGGTGGAGGGTATTTAAGATTCAGCACAGCCGAATATACCACTCTAACCTGTAGCTCGTTTCTGTATTTCCCGCATCGAAAAATTTCTCACATGAAGTGAAACAAAAAATGCCATCGTTTCTCAATTTGTGAGAAAAAAGTGTTTCTGTATTTGAATGCGAAAACGGACAACGCTGATTCTGTTTTCATTGGAATATTTCCAGTAAGTAAGTGTCAAATGCAAGACAAACGTCAACGACGAAAAAAAAAATCATGCAGTCGTCGTTGAGCAAGCGATGAGAACACATGCGGATGGTTGTTGTCTTTTTTTTCAGAAACTTATTAAGAATTGTTGCTGCTTCTTGTTGTATGAAGCATAGCAAACACACGCGATTTAATTACAGTTGGACACGAAAAATAAAAATCTGCTTATTTTTGTTTTTTCTTAAAACAACTGAACTCCACTGCTTTATAATGTAAAAAAAAATTTATAATTTTATGTATGAATATGTATTTAAAGATATCTATGTACATATGTATATATTTTGAATTGTGTGTTTATCGCACCAATTTGAAATGTGAATCTTTTTGACAGTTCTTGTGAGAATCTTTTCGCAAAATATTCTTACAGAAACACTTTTTCTCACATTCTTCCAATAATTGTTGTCAAACTATTTAAGTGACTTTTTTTCTCGCAAAGTAAAGTTACAGAAACACTTGTGTGAGAAAACCCATTTTTTGTTTCATTTTACACTGTTTTTGTTGCAATTCACTAATTCCATGCGGAAAATTTTACAATGCGAGAAATATAGAAACGAGCCACTGTTTTATACACTCAAATCAACGTTTTCTTTTCTTTATCATAGCTTTTCAGTTTGTACTCATTTTATATATGCGACGTAAATATTCCATATACGAGTACATACATATATGTATGAATGTGGCGAAAATATTTTATTTTATTTTTGGCAGTTTACATTTTTCATGCAATATTTGCTTAGTATGTTTTTATACCCTACACCACAATAGTGGGGAGGGTATATTGGATTTGTGCTGATGTTTGTAACGCCCATAAAAGTATACGGATCGGCTCAGAATCATTTTCTGAGTCGATCTAACGATGTCCGTCCGTCTGGCTGGCTGGCTGTCCATGTAAAGCTTGTACGCAGAGTACAGGTCGCAATTTTGAAGATATTTCGATAAAATTTGGTACATACTATTTTTCGCCCAAGGATGGATGGGATTGAAACTGGTGGAAATCGGTCCATTATTTAACCCAGCCCCATACAAATGTCCTCCCGAAATTGGGGTTTACCGGTCATAAATCATTGAATTATGCAAGTATGAAAACAAAATTTACCACATATAAGTACTAAATGAAGCTAAAGCACATCTATAAATTTCGTGAAGATCGGTCCATAATTAGTCGTAGCTCCCATATAAGGAACTCTTCCGAAAATCACTTAAAAGAACAAAACTCTTTCAAAAATGTTGGTATCCAAACAATATTGAACACAAATATGTTTCGTATATATACATATAATATGGCAAAAGTTTATGATGATCGGTCCATAATTAGCCGTAGCTCCCATATAAGGCCCACTTCCGAAAATCACTTCAAAGAGCATAACTCTTTTAAAAATGTTGGTATCCAAATAATATTGAACACAAATATGTTTTGTGTATATATATATAATATGGTAGAAGTTTATGATGATCGGTCAATAATTCGGTGTAGCTCCCATATAAGGCCCACTACCTAAAATCACTTAACAGAGCATAACTCTTTTAAAAATGTTAGTATCCAAATAATATTGAACACAAATATGTTTTGTGTATATATATATAATATGGTAGAAGTTTATGATGATCGGTCAATAATATAAGGTCCCATATAAGGCCCACTACCTAAAATCACTTAAAAGAGCATAACTCTTTTAAAAATGTTAGTATAAAATAATATTGAACACAAATATGTTTTGTGTATATATATATAATATGGTAGAAGTTTATGGTAATCGGTCCATAATTAGTCGTAGCTCCCATATAAGGCCCACTTCCGAAAATCACTTAAAAGCACATAACTCTTTTAAAAATGTTCGTATCCAAATAATATTGAACACAAATATGTTTCGTACATATACATATAATATGGTAGAATTTTATGACGACGGGTCAAAAATTAGTCGTAGCTCCCATATAAGGCCCACTTCCGAAAATCACTTAAAAGAGCATAACTCTCTTAAAAATGTTGGTACCCATATAATATTCAACACAAACATGTTTCGTGTATATACACATAATATGTTAGAAGTTTATGATGATCGGTCCATTATTAGTCGTAGCTCCCAAATAAGGCCCACTTCCGAAAATCACTTAAAATAGCATAAATCTCTTAAAAATATTGTTATCGAAATAAAATTTAACAAAAATGAGTTTCTTATGTACAAATAGGATGACACCTAATTTTATAATAGTCAGTTCATAAATAGTTAAAACTCCCATATATAAGACCCTCTTCGTAATTCACTTTAACCTCCATAAATCTTTTAAACGTATTTATATCGAGATAAAGTTTAACACACATAATGGGCCTCATGCATAAAACGTGAGATTGAGCTCAGACTCGATTTTTTGAGTAAAAGGTGCTTCCATATGCATAAAAACAAGCTTTTGCTTTCATTTGTGAGCTCTTGCTCAAATTTTGTTGAGCATGCCTTATAGTTGACTCGCTTACACTAAAAAGGAAACATGGCTGAATATTTTGTGCCACAAAGAAATACAAAATGTTTTCAAAAGCGTAAAACAAATTTATCAAGTGAGGATAAAAAATTATTCAGGTTTGTATTATTAATTATTAATATTTAGTTCGTTTATTTGACCTTTTGACCTTTATTTTTACAAGCAATAAGGTCACTTGAATTTTATATAAAAATATTTAATTTATTTCTATATATTTATTTCCAATATTTCGCTATCACAATGGATAGCTTCTTCAGGGATAATATAAGTTTTGAATTGATAATTCAAATAAATTAAATATTTTTATATAAAATTCAAGTGACCTTATTGCTTGTAAAAAGAAACTATTAAATATTAATTATTTTTTTATAATTATTAATAAAATGTTAAATACATAGGTTTGGGCAATTGAAGCAAAGATTTTCGATACTTCAATACAAAATTCGTGTATAAACAGAGTTAGCGCCCTTTGTAATAGCCAGTTGTTTCATTTTGCATAACATATGTAGCTAAATTTTTAAAAGACGATTATATCCTTATCAATGACGATTACAACAATAATTATGTATGGCAATTAGAAAATAATATCGAACAACAGTAAAAAATTCAGAAGCTGGAAAAAACAAACTGAGGATGATCGCAAATTTGTTATCAAATTAGTTTATAGTAAAAAATAAAATATTTTTTTTTGGTTTATAAAAATAGTAAACGTAAATACAATTCACTTTTTTATACAATTGTTTTTATTTTGAATGCTTGGTAATTGACTCTTTTCTATTAAATATTTATTTTGTTTTATTTTTTTTTCTACTAAAAAATTTGGAAATGTCGTCAGTTTCTATTTTATTGTTATTATTTAATTCTACTACTACTTCACTTTTACTGGACGACATGTTTTCACTTCAATAACAATTAGACGTTTGATCTCCCTTTGCTCAAGTAATTGCAATTGGTTTGAACTCAATTTTATGCATACAAAATTGAGCAAAAGCTGTTGCTATTTGATCGAACTCGACTTACGAGCAATGCTCACCTGCATCGACTTTATATTCACGGAAGTGATGGCACTAAATTTTTGATGATCGGTCAATAAGAGTTAATATAGCGCACATATCTGAAAAATTGTTTTATACATATACTAGGTGTAGGGTATTATATGGTCGGGCTTGACCGACTATACTTTCTTACTTGTTATTGATTGCCTTTTTCGTATTCGTTTTTATACCCTTCACCTTCATGAGAAGGGTATATATAAGTTTGTCATTCCGTTTGTAATTTCCACAATATAATTTTCCGACCCTATAAAGTATATATATTCTGGATCCTTATAGATAGCGGAGTCGATTAAGCCATGTCCGTCTGTCTGTTGAAATCAATTGTCTGAAGTCCCCAGATATCTTCGGGATCCAAATCTTCAATAATTCTGTCAGACATGCTTTCGAGAAGTTTGCTATTTAAAATCAGCAAAATCGGTTTAGGCCAACCAGAGTTATTTTATTGCAATATTTTGAAGATAATACCATGAAATATTGTATACGTTGTTTTTATGATAAAAGAAGATAGTGTGCGGAAAATAGTATGAATCGGTCCATGATTTCTCATAGCCCCTATACAAAAATCTTCCCGAAATATTGCTCAATTATACATAAGTGCATATAAAATTGGAATATCAAGACAAAATTCAGCAAAAATAAGTTTTATGCAAAAATAAATCGCAAAACGAAATTTTTTTTAGTTCGGTCCATGTTTGACCATAGCCCCCATATAAAGTCCACTTCCAAAATTCACTTAAATACGTATAAAACAGATACAAATAATGTAAACGGCTAAAATTTGACATGAATAATCTTTATAGGCAAATAAATTGTTGTACTAAATTGTATGGTGGTCGGCCCAGAATTGGTCATAGCTCCCATACAAGGACCACATCTGAAAAAGACATTTATCCCTATATATATTGTATAAATATCGGTACCGACTCAAAACATTGCACAGATCATTTACATATATACAAAAATCATATGCCCCATATAAAGCCCTCTTCCGAAAATCACTTTAATACTCATAAATCTCTCTTAAATAAGGGTACCAATCCAAAATTTTACACGGATCATTTACATACATGCCTAAATCAAACTGCTGGATTTTGAGAATATCGGTCCATATTTGACTATGTTCCCCATATAAGTTCTACTTGCGAAATCCATGTTAAAACTAAGATATATCTTAAATATACCGTTATTATGTTGCAATTCGACGTGAAATATCCTCATATGCATGAAAATCATTGTTCCAAATTTTAAGAAGATCGGCCCATAATTTGTCATAGCTGCCATATAAGAACCATTCAAAAAAAAAAAAAAATAAATTCGGGTCAAAAAATATTATTTTCGGAGTTAACCCATATTCGGTCCATATTTTATAATCATGATATATATCGTTGGAAAGGTATTTTTAATGCCTTTTATTTACTGTATTACAAATTATCAGACACCCAGTAGTTCCCGAGATATAGGCCTATATATTTTCAACTTTACGGGTCCGCCCCCTCGAAAATAGGCGTGACCGACAACAAATTTTTTTTTGCTAGCATCTCCTCTAAAAGCCCTATTTGATGAAGTTTTTTTTTTTTTTTTGAGCAAAGTCACTAAAACCGAATTGTTCCCCTTTTTTATACTCTGTGTGTTAAATTACACTCATGATTATTATGAACATCAGACAAACTTTGTAAATTATGGTAAGAATTGGTAATTAAATCAATTAAAAATGGTGAAAATTAGACAAAATTTCAAAATATTTAACATAAATTATGTTAGTCGTAAAATTGTCTTTCAAACAATATATGAAATACTAATAAAATTTGCACTAGGACTAAATAGAAAACACGGAAAACACCAGTGTAGTTTTTCTATTTCTTATTACGTTTAGGTGGAGGGTATTTAAGATTCGGCACAGCCGAATATAGCACTCTTACTTTTTTATACTCTGTTTGTTAAATTACACTCAAGATTATTATGAACATCAGACAAACTCTGTAAGTTATGGTAAGAATTGCATCCACAATAAAGGTGAAGGGTATATAAGATTCGGCATAGCCGAATATAGCACACTTACTTGTCTATAATGCCTTTATATATCAAGCAACGAAATGAAATGATGATACATTAAAAAACTTAAAACATTCGTACCATTCGTTGTGTATTCGTTGCTTTTGTGAGTATTAAGTGACATTAATAGAAGACATGCAATGCAATGCATGGTATTCGTCATACTTCATTTTTTTTTTGAATTGCTTTTCTCAAATGATGTGAATTTACAACAACATGCTCACATTTCGTGATTACATTCGAAAGCATAAAATTCTGCATTCAAACCATTCTCTGATTTGCAACTAATGTAAAGTATTTATATAAATATACCTTCTTATAAATGACTCCATTTCAATCAATAAAACCCAAAGAGTGTCTTGAGGCACTCATTAACCTTCTCCCACCCACCAAGTAAACCATAAATTGTACTAACTTGGAAAATATTTTTTGAAATCAGATTTGATAAGTACATCACCGTTCTCAAGCGACAGAGGAGCCCGACATCTGCTCAAATGTCTTCCAATTCCAATAAAGTTCCTAAGACCGTCAGCAGTGATAAGCCAAATGATCAAAACAGATTTGCTCTACTTCAGACGGATGACCCAGAAATACCGAAAAAGACGTTTAAGCCCCCACCAATTTACCTGAGAGAGCCCACTTCCAATAAACTGGTACAAGGAATTGTTGCTGTAATAGGTGAGAACATGTTTAGCGTAACCTCAATTAAACATGGAAAAATCAGCGAGAAAAAGATCCAAGTGAATAGGGAAGATGATTTTCGAAAATTGTCCAACCAGTTGGAGAGGGAGACCAGGGATTTCTATACCTATCAGCTCAAAAGCGCAAAAGGACTCCAAGTCGTTCTAAAGGGTATAGACCCATGTGTTGATCCTGCGGAGATAAAGAACGGATTAATGGACAAAGGGTTCAAAATCAAGAGCGTAGTGAATATTAGAAACCGTGAAAAGATTCCTCAGCCCATGTTCAGGGTAGAATTGGAACCTGGAGATGTTGCCTTAAAGAAAAACGAGTCCCATCCAATTTACAATCTTATTTATCTTCTGCATCGTAGAATTACCGTGGAGGAACCGCATAAGCGTGTTGGACCCGTCCAGTGTCTTAATTGTCAAGAATTTGGTCACACCAAAGCGTATTGTAAATTGCCGTCTGTTTGTGTTGCATGTGGGGAACTACATGCAACTGCTCAATGTAATAAGTCCAAAACGGACTTAAAAATAAAAAAATGCAGTAACTGTGGAGGAAATCATACCGCTAATTATAGAGGTTGTCCAGTTTATACTTATTTGAAGGGCATAAGGACCAATAAGTCGCCAGTATTACCTGACCATCCTCAACAACCTAATTTCACGTCGAGTAAGAATTTTCCTCAAATTGTACGACCAACTACTCACGTAAACGCTCCTAATTCTAGACAAGTTTCTTACGCAAACGTGGTCAAATCTAATATGCCAGGTCTGGAGCAGGAACCTATATCGCAATATTCTGAGCCACATATCAACAATCTAGAGACAACATTGCAGACACTTGTCCAAACTATGAACACTTTTACGACCACCATGACATCCATGATGCAGGAAATGCTGAAAATGCAATCCACTATCTTGCAAGCCATTTTAAAGAAATGATTTATTTAAAAATTTGTTTTTGGAACGCGAACGGCCTCCGCCAACATAAAAACGAACTGGAATACTTCCTGATGGATAAACAGATTGATGTTATGATGATTGCTGAAACTCACTTGACGTCGACAGGGTACTTCAAAATTAATGGCTACGTGTTGTACGATACTAAAGATCCCCGCGGAAGAGCTTGTGGAGGTTCGGCAATTCTTATAAAGAACAGAATAAAACATTATCTAATGAATAACATAAGTGAGGATTACCTCCAAGCAACAAACATTTGCATTGAATTCTGTCAATACAAATTTGTTTTATCATCGATTTATTCTCCGCCTCGATTCTCAATAAAAGAACACCAATACCATAACTTCTTTAATTCCCTTGGAGCTAGATTTTTAGTTGCTGGCGACTTTAACGCCAAACACACATTTTGGGGTTCACGTCTGGTAACCCCAAAGGGTCGCGTACTCTTCAACACCATTGCTCAAATGGGCTTAGATGTACTCTCAAGCGGACATCCCACCTACTGGCCGACGGACCGACGGAAGATTCCCGATGTTATTGACTTTGGAGTAGTGAAAAATATCCCTGTAGAATGGATGCAAGTGGATCCTTCATTAGACTTGTCCTCAGATCACTCTCCTACTATCATTTCAATGCATTTTCCTCAAGTGTGTGGCTCTCCATTTAGAAACATGACTAAGACCCGAGTAAGCTGGATAAAATACAAAAAGTATTTAAGTTCTCATTGCACGGAAAATATTGTGTTGAGAACTACCGACGATATCGATGAGTCGATTGGCAACTTTACCGAGGACCTTCGACGAGCTGTGCATCACGCTTCCACTTATCACGTTGAATGTAGAAATAGGACAAACAGAACTTATTTATCTGAACTCGAACATCTCCTATCAGAAAAAAGAAGAATGAGAAGAGAGTGGCAACTTCACAGGTCTCCTGAACTAAAAGCTAGGCTACGGGTATGCAGAGATATACTAAGACATTTCTTAGAAACCCAAAGAACGGCTTCACTTACATCCTACTTGGAGGGTCTTGATAGTACCCCACAATCTGACTACTCGTTATGGAGGGCGGCAAGAGGTTTAAAAAGACCAGTGAGAGGAAAACCTCCTTTGCGAAATCCGGCTGGTGACTGGGCTAGAAATGATTCCGAGAAAGGGACATTATTTGTTAACCATTTAAGAAATGTGTTTACTAAAAACAACTCAAATAACGTATCTGATTTGCCACCACTCGTTATTAGACCTCCTGTACCTCTAAGACTAAACTTTGGTGATGTCCAAAGCGCTATTGGTACTCTGAACCTTAGAAAGGCTCCAGGTATGGATAAAATCAGCAATAAAATGCTTGTGGAGTTACCTCGTGTAGCTAGAAGAATTATCCTCTTTATCTTCAACGCTATTTTACGCCTAGAATACTATCCTGCAGATTGGAAGGTGTCTATGATCACTATGATTCCTAAGTCAGGGAAGGATCACACCAAAGTAGAGTCATATAGGCCAATTAGCCTATTGCCGACAATTTCTAAACTGTTCGAAAAATTGTTAATGACTAAATTGATTCCAATTCTGAACGACACTGAATGCATTCCTAATCATCAATTCGGCTTCAGAGCTAAACACAGCACCATCGAACAAACACACAGATTGGTAAATGTGATAAGAGGGTCGTTTGAAGACAAAAAATACTGCTCCGCCCTTTTCATTGATGTGTCCCAAGCGTTCGACAAAGTTTGGCATGACGGTTTAATGCACAAAATAAAATTAACTCTGCCTGCTAACACCCATAAACTTATGGAAAGCTATTTATACGGTCGCAAATTTAAAATCAAAGAAGGCAATTTTTTAAGCCCCGCTCAGCCAATTGAAACAGGTGTGCCACAGGGTAGCATACTGGGTCCTACTTTATATTTGATTTATGCCTCCGACATGCCGTCAGACCCCAAAATCCACACGTCAACTTTCGCAGACGATACAGCCTTTATCAGCGTTCACAAGGACCACCAAGTAGCATCACAGAATTTGCAGAATTATGTTTATAAACTAGAGAATTGGCTAGAGCTTTGGAAAATCAGGGTTAATGAACAGAAATGTATTCATATCACTTTCACATTGCGAAAAGAAACTTGCTCGTGCATCAAAATACATAATCAAATTATTCCTCAACATAATGAAGTCAAATACCTCGGCATTCACCTCGACCGCCGTTTCACTTGGAAGTCTCATATTGAAGCGAAACTTACACAGATGAGATTAAAAGCAGTGCAACTTAATTGGCTAATTGGCAGAAATTCTTCACTAAAGTTGGACTGCAAACTATTGTTGTACAATGCAATTCTAAAGCCAATCTGGTGCTATGGAATTCAATTATGGGGTACTGCCTCAGCATCAAACATTGTAAAAATTCAAAGGGGTCAAAATAAAATTCTACGTATAATTACTGCAGCTCCATGGTATGTTAAAAATTCTCGAATTCACAAAGATCTATGCGTGCCATCAGTAAAAGTTGAATTTACAAAACACGCGTCAAAGTATGTCAGCAAACTTGAACACCACCCAAACCCACTTGCACGAGACATCCTTAACTTTAGTGGCCATAATCGGTTGAGAAGGAGGGATACCCTTGCTTTAACTCAAGCGCAAAATAGATGACTGGATCAGTTGATGTGAAATTTTTTTAGTATCATGAAATTTTTGTCTAGCACTGGCTGGGCTTATTATTTTCTTTTTAGTATTAAGATTTGAATACTTATTGTCATTTCATTATATGAAGATTCAATAAATAAATAAAGGCTATAAAAAAAAAAAAAAAAAAAAGATGCCTAAATTCATTAAAACAAATATTTAAAAACTTTTTCCTTTATTTTAGACACTGACATTAGAGGGTTAAAAAATGGTTCCCCAAAACTGTTGATTGCAGGGGAGGAAAGACTAATGCCACAAAGTATATAGAAGTGACAATATTGACGTTTTAAAAGTGCTATAATCAGCTGATAAGGCAGTTCTCTTAAAAAGAGAAAGAAAATATTTTGTGTTAGCATGTTGGTAATGTGAAAAAAGCAAAGTACTATATACACACGAAATTTGTGAGCAAAGCAAAATAAACATAACAATTTTAAATCTAAATTTTAAATTGTTTTATATGCTTGTGATTTCAATAAAAGTTAATAAATTGTATTTTAATAATTGTTATACTTTGTGTGGTATGCATTGTGGAGTTTGTCCGGTGTCCTGGCCATTTCTGGAATTAAGTTTGTTGTGTACATTCGAATAAATGAAATTGCGGAATGTTTTTTGTATTTATACAGTACATACTTATTACATGAATAATTTATTTACAATAATGGGCCATAACCATAGTCACAAAAAAAGTGTACTTTAATAGTTAAAAAGTTGACTTTTGTTAAAAGTACACTTTACTTTAACTATAGACACGTAAAAGTATACTTTAACCGCTAAAACATAATTTTAATTTAAAACCAGCTGAAGTTGCTTTTAAATAATAAAACATCACTTTAAAATCAACCAGCTGTTTATGCAAATATCAAAAACTGCAATGTGCAAAAATATAAAAAGTAAAAAAAAAATTTTTCTTTCTGCAGTAGCCCAATTCGCCTCTCTTTCTCTTTGTTTTTTTTTTTTTTGTTCCTGTAAAGAGCTATCAAAAAATCAACGCCAAAATAGCCTAATTATGATATTAATGTAACCTTCTAAATTTTTCCACCGTAAACATTTTTCTTAAATTTTCCCGCTTAATTTTATTATTTTGGCGATTTTTTTTTTAAATTTTTAATGACAACTGTTTAAAGCTGCCACTTGTTTATTTTTCTTTAAAGTTTGTATGAAATAATTTTCTACATATGAGGTGGCACCCAGTTAAAGTCGGTTTAACTTAAAACGACCTTAAATTTATCTATAGTTACAAAATAATTAAAAGTAGGTTGTAAGTTGCAAGTTGTTTTTTTTTTAGTGTTTGTCTATTTTTTATACCTTAATAAACCAGAATAAAATATATTTTTTGTATTTTTTATGACGTAGATATAATGTGCATTTGTTAGATATAAACACAGTTTTTATGGATTGTATTAAACAATTTTATTGTGCCAGAAAAATAAATAAAAATTGTAACATAAGGAAAACAAAAAGGAAGTTCTCAAACAAAAAGACAAATATGTATAAAACTTGATTATCTTCCGTTTCGTGATACCACTATATACCCTGTACCAATGCCCTTGGAAACCCGCTTAAACCTACATTTATCCCCACCAGAGATTAAGCTCCAACTAAGAAGAACACTACTATATATACTAGGGCATCAATTCGAATAATGATTGTTCAAATAATCGAACAATTTTATAAAAATAATTACATAAATAAGAAGAATTTCAAAGTTACCATTTTGGAATTACGAATAATTTGTTTAAAATTTCTGTTTAAAATTTCCCATAATTAGATAATTAAAAAAATCATAATTTAACACTATTCCGTTTTAATTTTATTTACAAAATGAGACATGTTTAATAAACAGTTATTTATGTATATAAAATAATTATTATCTATTATTTTTGATGATGACATTTTGAATTTCAGGAGTCTAAACATTCGTCTAGTGAAAAACTACAATACGAAATTATATTAAATATTTTCAATTTAAACGAAAACTAAATAAAGTTTTTCAATCACTATAGATGAGTGGCTCTAATATTTTCTTATACAAATATATGAATTTTATTGCAATGAGTTGTAATTCTTAAAAGAAATCTGATACTTAGTAAGAAAAAATACTGAACGAATTTGAAATGTATTTCGAAGCCGATATTTTAGAGTGACTATGAAATATTATATTAACTACGCTATATATTTGCCCCTCATTTAAGTTATTTGAATAATTCGATTAATTTAAAATTTGTTATTAAATTATTAGAACAAGTTAAAATGTCTAATTTGAATTATTCGTTTTATACGAACAAAAGATACATATGTATATTGAATAATTTGATTACCAACATAAACGACGAAAAAAACCACAGGGAGCTGAGAGCCATTAACGGTCGTATAGCAAGGTGAAAACCATTTTTTTGAAATTCACAGCTTGATGAGGCTATCATTCGCTAAGATTCATTAAATTTTAAATGGCAGCAATATGTTATATTCAATGACGAAAGCAAATACAACATTTTTGATTCAGATGGCCGGCGTAGGGTGTAAATAAAACTTTAAATATAAGTAATATAAAATTCACAGTTAATTATGATGAACATTTTTATTTTTAACATTATAATGACCCGAAATACACAGTTTTAGATGTTTAAACATGTTTAAACATCATGCATTAAACATTTAATGCTCGGACCTAAGCACCGTAGAAATCGTAGGGGTATAATATATTTTTATACCGCCCATAAATATTGGTCCAACATCCACCTTAAAGTATACCGATCGCCTCAGAATCACTTCCTGAGTCGATTTAACGATTTCCGTCCGTCCGTCTGGGTGGCTGGCTGTAACAGCCAGCCCTAAATACCGGCGGAAAGCATTTTTTAAATGTCAAAATTTCTCATGCTCATGTATGGAGCATACCGAAACAACGCGGCGGCAACGCTTTGCTATTGGAAAATCCGATTTTGACAAGGCGTTTCACAGTGAAGTTAGTTGCAAAAGAAAACAAAACAAACAAAAAAGAGAAATAAAACAACAATGCCCAGCAGTTACTATAAACAGGGTCGTTTTATTTATTTGTTTGATAACCCTCTTTTTATCGTTTTGACATAACGTTGCCGCTTTTTTTTAGGGTTGAGGTATCAGCGCTAATGCTCAGCGTAAAAATACGTTCCGCTTTCCGTCGGTATTAGGAATGGCTATAAAGAATGTGCGCATAGTCGCAATTTTGAAGATATTTCGATAAAATTTGGTACATTATATTTTTTCGGCCCAAGGACGGATAGGATTGAAACTGGTGGAAATCGATCCTATATTTTACCTGGCCTCCATACAGATGTCCTCCAGAAATTGGGGTTTACTAATCATAAATCTTTGAATTATGCAAGTATGCAAACAAATTTCACTACAAATGAGTAATAAATGAAGCTAAATCACATCTACAAATTTCATGAAGATCGGTCCATAATTAGTCGTAGCTTCCATATAAGGCCCACTCCCGAAAATCAATTTAAAGAGCATTGAACACAAAAGTGTTTCATATATATCATTTGGTATGATTTGATGATGATAGGTCCATAATTAGTCGTAGCTCCCATATAAGGGCCACTTTCGAAAATCATTTCAAAAAATTTTGGTATTCAAATAATATTGAACACAACTATGTTTCATATGTATTTCATTCGTATAGTGCAGTTTTATGATGATTGGTCCATAATTGGTCGTAGCTCCCATATAAGGCCCACTTCCGAAAATCACTTTAATGACCATAAATCTCTTAAAAATGTTAGTATCCTAATAAAATTCAACACAAATAAATTTCATACATACATACATAAATGACACCTAATTTTATAATGGTCGGTCCATAATTAGTTGAAACTCCCATATAAGACCCTCTCTGTAATTAACTTTAACCTCCATAAATCTTAATAATAAATAAAAAGTATTTATATCGAGATAAAGTATAACATACATAATATTTATTTTAACGGAAGTCATGGCACTAATTTTTGGATGATTGCTCCATAATAGGTTATATCTCCCATATTACAACCATTTCTGAAAAACTGTTTTATACATATACTGGTGTCGGGTATTATATGGTCGGGCATAAACGACTATACTTTCTTACTTGTTTTCTTTTAATTCTTTTCCTTTCTGCATGTTTAGCACAAAGATCTTCACAACCAAGAACAATAAGGAAAAAATAATTACTAGCAATTGAAAAATGTATCTTTTAACCAAAAGCGAAATGCAAATAAATGCAACAATAACTAAATGAAAATTAATATTTTTTAATTTTTTTGGGGTTTCCTATTCTACATAATATTAATTATAAATTGCAAAAAAATATTTTTTTATGTGATTTTTACAATTTTATGTATAAATGAAAAACAAATTTCTTCTAAAAATGACTAGGCAAAATAGTTTTGCGATAGACAGTGCATGTATGTATGTATGTATGAATTGGTTAATAGTTTGTACATATATTTTAAGTATTTCTGCAATTAAATATGACATAAATATGCAGTAAAAAGTATTTTTAAATTAACAAAATTGCATTAGTTCTTCACCAGAATTCGAATCACCTCAGGTTAAGTAGATTTGATGATTTTTCACGTCTAGTTTTTGAAATATATTGACAAAAGTGTAATTGAAGTGCTTAATGTTTAAAAACTTCAGGTAATATCACAGGATCTGAAGTATGATGTGGGTAGTTGTCTTGCTAGAATAGCCATTTTGTGGGCATATTCCATTCAGCATGAGGCTTCAGATGTTTTCCAAGATTTTATCGTATAGAAGCGTTTATATTTTTTTCTTTTATCCAAAAAAGTGTGCGTACATCGGAACAGGAAAAGCATTCCCTACCACTGTATATGTGCTTTTACAAATTTCTTTCTTTGATTTGGCCCAGAAAATATAAAAAATGGCGAAATGTATTGCGGATAGAGGAATATAAAATAAACATGATTGCAGAACATGGTTTATACGTGCAAAAAATGCAAAATTATTTCCATGTTATACGAAAAAAAACTTTTAATTTTTAAATTGAATTGTATAGTTTTATTGATTTATTGAAATCCAAACTAGTTTACTGTCAAAGAACACTCCTAAATTTTTAGCCTTACCAGCTAGTGTAAGTTCCACAGTTAACCATTTTCTTTAAACCTATTTCTCCAATGTTGGAATTGATAATTCTATATCAGTTGGTCTGTTGAAAAATTTGTTTTTCTGAAAAATTAATTATTTTTTGCAATGTGATATCAAATTTACTTGATACCACCTCTCAAGTACTTCAAACTAAAAAACCTAACTAAGCTAAAATTTACTTAATACAATAAAAAAATTTTAAGTTTTATAACAATTTAAAAATATACACACTGAGTAAGACCTATTAGCGTTTGAGTCGATAACTTTGTAATACATTTGAAAAAGTATAAGTGGTCAGTCACTGTTGTCCACAATTGCATGTTTTATGGTATAGGTATTGAAATTAATAACAATGACTTACCTCTTCTTGAGTTAATGGCTTAAAATCAGCAGGATTTTCGGGATATTCTTTTCGACATGCTGGACATAACTCGTTTTCGTCTGTTCGAATTCTGTGCCAGCAGAATCTACAAATCTAAAAGAAATTACAAAATATTTAAATGGTTTATTACTAAACAAATTACAAAAACATTTAATAGATTGTAACACTTTACAATACAAGGATTATTATTATTTCGAGTAAATTATATGTACCTACAAATTATTACACAACAAATTTTTATTAGTATACAAATTCTAACATACATCAAAATAAATGTGCAATCTTAAAAGTACCAAAATTTAGATACGAATTGTTAGCCACAGTAAGATAGCAGAAGTAAAATTAAATTAAGCAAGTAAGCAATTAAAACAATTCGGCTGTGCCGAATCTTATATACCCACCACCAAATCACCTATTATGGGGCGAACTTCATAAAATATTGTACCGTAATTTATATATATGTGTATATATTTTTATTTTTATTAATAGATAAATGTAAATGTAATGTGTACATAAATATTTTGTTTTTTTTTTCTTATAATTCAGTTATTGTAAAATACATATGTATCTATATTAGGCTGAACATTTTGTTGTAAGCCTGATTAGCATAGTTATGATAATAATGGAAAAAGTTAAAAAATTCAAACTTAGGAATCAAATTCATTTACAATTAGTTTTCTATAGTTTAAGCAAACTTTTATGTATTTGTATAGGTTGTTGTAATTGCTCCCACTCAGCATATTTAGCACCTCGCTTATATTAAATTGTTGTTTCCCAAGGAAGCTAATCCTGAATTGATTAAAAATCGGGCACACACTAATAAAGTGAAAAGTGTTCTCAGGTTCACGAAGATTACATAAAGTACATAAAGTAGTAGTGTTGTTACAAAAGCTTCTAGCGTTTAAGTTTAGTAGTCCGCCCCTTGCTTTAATTATAACACTTAAAATATTTGAAGATAAATTTGCGGTGAGAGAAGCCAGACCATTAAAATTAAGTTGTGAGTAGAGATCATGAGGCTGGGAGTTTGTTGCATTTAAAATGTAATTTTCGCGTTCTTTATTTCTAAGTAGGTTTAAAATAGGTTTCCAATTGGCACACAAAGGTTGGCCAAAGTTAGGAGGGGAGAATCCTAGATAAATAGAGATCAGACCACTCTTTTTCCCAGCATACATTTTGTGATATGATACTTTTAGCTAAGGTTCGAGGTAAGCAATTGTGATTTAGACTCAATACATTATTGATGTAATTAAAATGCAGTTTCAGAGTGGTTAGATATAAAGAATCGTTCTAGATACACTATTAGAACAAGTTACCACGGATCTTAAAAAGGAAGATGTAAATATAAAACTAATTTTCAAATATGTGGAAGATTTGTTTGCGATTATTAAAAGAAAGGACGAAAAACTGATTTTAGAAACATTTAATAACTACCACAATAAAATAAAATTCACGATAGAAAAAGAAGAAGACAAATGTATACCATATCTATATATGAAAATATTTCGGGAGGACAAAATTATAATAACGGATTGGTATTCGAAAACTATTGCACCAGGTCGTCTAATAAATTATCACTCTACACATCCAAAAAGTCAGAAAATAAATACTGCACTTAATTTGATAACAACGGCTTTAAAATTGAGCGATAACAAATTCAAATCTAAAAACATTGACAAAGTAAAGGACATACTAATAAAAAACAGCTATCCGACATATTTAATAAATAATCTATTAGAAAAGGCACAAACAGGAAGGGAATTGGGGGAAAACACAAACAACACATCTGGCAACACTAAATATTACAGCCTCCCATACATACCAAAGCTCACAGAAAACAAACAAATTCAAGAAATAATAAATGACAACGAAGTAAAATTAGCGCACAGAGCGAGCAAAATAATCAATGCTCTATTTACACAAACAAAAACAAAAATAGAAAAAAATGAGCAAAGTAATCTTGTGTATGAGATCACATGTTTAGGTAAAACAGATGAAGAGTGTGGTAAAGTTTACGTGGGTACTACAAAGAGAAGCCTTGGTACAAGAATATCAGAACACGGAACAGACATAAAGAAAAATAAAATTACTTCAGCTCTAGCTACACACTGTGTTGAAGAAAAACATCAACCCGATCTCACAAACGTTAAAATATTGGACAAGGAAAAGAGAACAAATAAACGTTTTACACTGGAAAGTTTGAGGATTCAGGAAAGGGCTACGAATGCCTTAAATACAAAAGACGACAAAAACAACACGAATGCAATTTATACAATCGCAATATTTTAGTGTGATTTTACTGCTGTGATACTTAGTTTAATACAATTTAATTATACTGTGATATTATTTTTATTTATATTTTTGCATTTGTTTTATTTAATTAAATTTATGTTTTATGTTGTGTTTATGTAAAACAGAATGTATATAAAATATTCTAAATGCAGAACTATTGACGAAAGAGTATATGTCAGTAATATTATTCCTGTAGAACTAAGTTATCGTTGTTGTTATTAAACTATTATTTTTCAATTGTGTATTTATTTTGATGCTACCAGATCTAATAAAATATCCCTGATGATGTTGGGAATCTCCAACGAAACGTCGGAGAAATAAATTATGAAATAATCTTTTATTTGCATAGAATACATGACCTTAATAAGCCCGATTTAGAATTTTCTAAACAAATCAATAATAAAATAAG
Organism: Bellardia bayeri; assembly: GCA_950370525.1. Lineage (NCBI taxonomy): Eukaryota > Metazoa > Arthropoda > Insecta > Diptera > Calliphoridae > Bellardia > Bellardia bayeri. The sequence goes on along the minus strand of OX493265.1, from coordinate 46,307,222 downwards.
GAAAAGGTCGATAAAAAACTTAAATATATGAATCGTGGTCAGTTTCTGAGTGCAAAATGTAATTGGGAGTATTGGCGGGCAAGTAAAGCATTTTTTTTAATAAAAAACCGATATAGTTTTTCGACTTCATCATATTTTTCGTATCCCCATATTTGTGCAGCGTAAAACATTATAGATCTAGACGCAGCATGAAAGATTTTTATTTTATTATTTTTCGATATTTGTGGTTTTAATATATATTTTGACCATGACGAGTTTAGTACTAACTTCGAATCAGAAAGCTTGCCAGTCAGATGTTTCTTGAAAGATAAATTGTATGCAATTATAATACCAAGATATTTGTATTTGTTAACAATTTCTATATCTTGAGCTCCATAATGCCATTTCAAGGTAGAGGATATTCGCGTGGCTTATCGAAATATGAGAATTTTGGACTTATCTAGATTTACTTTTAGGCTCTAAATTGAACAGTAAGCATATAAAGCATTAATCATTTGTTGCAAATCCACAGGTGAATCCGAAAATAAAACTATATCATCTGTATAAAATAAATTTTGACATTCGTGCCTGCTATATTTACACCGTACGGTAGCTCATCGGGAAGGTCATTTACATACAAAGAAAATAGTAAAGGGCTTCAAATACCACCTTGTTTTACACCAAGTTCAACCTCAAAAATGTTTGAGAGGGTATTGCCATCCCAGATTTGATTTACTGTGCTTTCATATGTACGATTTAATATTCTTACAATTTTAGACGACAATCCAAGCCTAGATAGTTTGTAAAACAAGCTGTTTCTCGGTATCATATCAAAAGCGCAAGAAAAATCAACAAAAAAAGGCATACGTTTTTCCCCCATCAATTTATTCAAGTTCACTATGTTTACCAAATTAAAAATATTGTCAACAGTAGAGTATTGTTTTATAAAGCCGGCTTGATACTCATTTAAAATATTGTTGTTGCCAATCCATTCAGTTATTCTATTCAGCAGTATAGAATTAAAATTTTTGCACGATGTATTAATCAATGACAGTCCACGATAGTTACTTGGTATCTTTGGGTCTCTTTTCTTAAGTAGTGGTTTTATTAGTGATTGTTTGAAGCTGCTTGGGATTTGCTCCTGTAAAATATCGTGTTGTAAACTGTTAGAATTTCCTCAAGAAAGCATTCTGGAGCATTTTTATAAAATTCATAGGAAAACCATCCTGTCCTGGAGCTTTATTATTTTTGAGCGTACTAATTACCGAGCGTAGTTCACAGAATTCAAAAGTGGAATCTAACATTGGATCAGTAATGTATGGCATGCACCAGCTCATAGTATAAAAGTTTTCATCTATTCTCAGCATGGTACTGAAGTGAGAGTAAAAATCCTCATAATTTAATACACCTCTCACACAATATGTTGTTAGGGATTTAGAAAATAATTCCACTTTTACCTAATACCTTGTACCATTTAACGGTACTATAGAATTGCGCATCATTATATACTTAACATGTATGTATTTTTTTTTTTGTGTGGCATACTTGAAATCCCATTTTTTTTAGTTAGAAACAACCAAGAATGATAAAATAAAGATTACGCCATGCGCATGATTTCCCGTTATGTGACGTAGAAGTTCCATTCTAAGGGTTACCAAGAATGTTCCATGTGTTAGAATTAAAATTTCTTGCGAAAAATGTATGTTTTATGTGAGAGTTAGCAACCTTGCAATTGAAATCTCTCTGAGAGTTATAAAATAAAAGCTGTTTAAAAAAGAAAAACAAACAAAAAAAAAACAAAAAAAATATAAACATGAAGTGTGCAGTGAGCAAATGTAAGCAAAACAACATTAAAGAAACAAGTGAGAAAAAATTAGCCAATAGAAACACAGAACGTGTGACGTCACAGTTCCAAAATGCGCAGAACATTCTAAAATTTTACGTGCGTTGTCGTAATCTTTATTTTATCATTCTTGGTAACAACTCTTTCTCGTTGCTAGGATTTTTTTTTGTTAACAACCGAGAACCAAGAATATTCTAGAAAAGGAAAAAAATGTATCGTTGTCGTTGTGAACATTCATATATTTTCCTTTCATGTTCTCTCCTCGCTCAAATTATACACTCTCACCAACTGCGTAGAATATTTAACATGGAAAAAAAATGACTGGCATCAGTAGTGTAGAGTTTTTTCTTTACAATAATATGTATGTATGTAGTATCTCTCTCACAACAACAACATAAAGAATGTACAATGGAATGGAACTCTTTAAACCTATAAAACAAGTGACAGAAATTTTAAAAAGTTAGTTGGGCATGGACAGTCAGCGATATCGGTCATTAAGTGGAAAAAAAGTTTTTAAAAGTTAATATTGTGGAAGTTTTAATTATTTAAAGAAAACAATGTTAACAAAATTAATTAATTAAAAAAGGGTGGGTGCAATAATTCGAAAATTAAATATGTTTTAAATTAATAAGGTCTTAAAGAAAATAGGCAAAGTGAGATTTTTAAAAAAACTAAATCATTTAAAATTTTTTTTTTTTTTTATTTATAATACATTATATTTATTTATTGAATTTTCAGATATTGAAATGACAATAAGTTTTCGAACCTTAATACTAAAAGAAAATAATAAGTCCAGCCAGTGCTAGACAAAATATTATGATACTACAAAAAATTTACATCCACTGGTCCAGTCATCTGTTTTGCGTTTGAGTTAAAGCAAGGGTATCCCTCCTTCTCAACCGAACATGGCCACTAAAGTTAAGGATGTCTCGTGCAAGTGGGTTTGGATGGTGTTCAAGTTTGCTGACATATTTTGAGGCGTATTTTGTAAATTCGACTTTCACCAAAGGAATGCCTAGATCTTTGTGAATTCCAGAATTTTTAACGTACCATGGAGCTGCAGTAATTATACGTAGAATTTTATTTTGACCCCTTTGAATTTTTTCAATGTTGGATGCTGAGGCAGTACCCCATAATTGAATTCCATAACACCAGATTGGCTTTAGAATTGCATTGTACAACAAAAGTTTGCAATCCAACTTTAATGTAGAATTTCTGCCGATTAGCCAATTAAGTTGCACTGCTTTTAATCTCATCTGTGTAAGTTTTGCGTCAATATGAGATTTCTAGGTTAAACGACGATCGAGGTGGATTCCGAGGTATTTGACTTCATTGTGTTGCGGAATAATTTGGTTATTTATTCTGATGGACGAGCAAGTTTCTTTTCGCAATGTGAAAGTGATATGAATACATTTCTGTTCATTAACCCTGATTTTCCAAAGCTCTAGCCAATTCTCTAGTTTATAAACATAATTCTGCAAATTCTGTGATGCTACTTGGTGGTCCTTATGAACGCTAATAAAGGCTGTATCGTCTGCGAAAGTTGACGTGTGGATTTTGGGGTCTGACGGCATGTCGGAGGCATAAATCAAATATAAAGTAGGACCCAGTATGCTACCCTGTGGCACACCTGTTTCAATTGGCTGAGCGGGGCTTAAAAAATTGCCTTCTTTGATTTTAAATTTGCGACCGTATAAATAGCTTTCCATAAGTTTATGGGTGTTAGCAGGCAGAGTTGATTTTATTTTGTGCATTAAACCGTCATGCCAAACTTTGTCGAACGCTTGGGACACATCAATGAAAAGGGCGGAGCAGTATTTTTTATCTTCAATCGACCATCACATTTACCAATCTGTGTGTTTGTTCGATGGTGCTGTGTTTAGATCTGAAGCCGAATTGATGATTAGGAATGCATTCAGTGTCGTTCAGAATTGGAATCAACTTAGTCATTAACAATTTTTCGAACAGTTTAGAAATTGTCGGCAGTAGGCTAATTGGCCTATATGACTCTACTTTGGTGTGATCCTTCCCTGACTTAGGAATCATAGTGATCATAGACACCTTCCAATCTGCAGGATAGTATTCTAGGCGTAAAATAGCGTTGAAGATAAAGAGGATAATTCTTCTAGCTACACGAGGTAACTCCACAAGCATTTTATTGCTGATTTTATCCATACCTGGAGCCTTTCTAAGGTTCAGAGTACCAATAGCGCTTTGGACATCACCAAAGTTTAGTCTTAGAGGTACAGGAGGTCTAATAACGAGTGGTGGCAAATCAGATACGTTATTTGAGTTGTTTTTAGTAAACACATTTCTTAAATGGTTAACAAATAATGTCCCTTTCTCGGAATCGTTTCTAGCCCAGTCACCAGTCGGATTTCGCAAAGGAGGTTTTCCTCTCACTGGTCTTTTTAAACCTCTTGCCGCCCTCCATAACGAGTAGTCAGATTGTGGGGTACTATCAAGACCCTCCAAGTAGGATCTAAGTGAAGCCGTTCTTTGGGTTTCTAAGAAATGTCTTAGTATATCTCTGCATACCCGTAGCCTAGCTTTCAGTTCAGGAGACCTGTGAAGTTGCCACTCTCTTCTCATTCTTCTTTTTTCTGATAGGAGATGTTCGAGTTCAGATAAATAAGTTCTGTTTGTCCTATTTCTACATTCAACGTGATAAATGGAAGCGTGATGCACAGCTCGTCGAAGGTCCTCGGTAAAGTTGCCAATCGACTCATCGATATCGTCGGTAGTTCTCAACACAATATTTTCCGTGCAATGAGAACTTAAATACTTTTTGTATTTTATCCAGCTTACTCGGGTCTTAGTCATGTTTCTAAATGGAGAGCCACACACTTGAGGGAAATGCATTGAAATGATAGTAGGAGAGTGATCTGAGGACAAGTCTAATGAAGGATCCACTTGCATCCATTCTACAGGGATATTTTTCACTACTCCAAAGTCAATAACATCGGGAATCTTCCGTCGGTCCGTCGGCCAGTAGGTGGGATGTCCGCTTGAGAGTACATCTAAGCCCATTTGAGCAATGGTGTTGAAGAGTACGCGACCCTTTGGGGTTACCAGACGTGAACCCCAAAATGTGTGTTTGGCGTTAAAGTCGCCAGCAACTAAAAATCTAGCTCCAAGGGAATTAAAGAAGTTATGGTATTGGTGTTCTTTTATTGAGAATCGAGGCGGAGAATAAATCGATGATAAAACAAATTTGTATTGACAGAATTCAATGCAAATGTTTGTTGCTTGGAGGTAATCCTCACTTATGTTATTCATTAGATAATGTTTTATTCTGTTCTTTATAAGAATTGCCGAACCTCCACAAGCTCTTCCGCGGGGATCTTTAGTATCGTACAACACGTAGCCATTAGTTTTGAAGTACCCTGTCGACGTCAAGTGAGTTTCAGCAATCATCATAACATCAATCTGCTTATCCATCAGGAAGTATTCCAGTTCGTTTTTATGTTGGCGGAGGCCGTTCGCGTTCCAAAAACAAATTTTTAAATAAATCATTTCTTTAAAATGGCTTGCAAGATAGTGGATTGCATTTTCAGCATTTCCTGCATCATGGATGTCATAGTGGTCGTAAAAGTGTTCATAGTTTGGACAAGTGTCTGCAAAGTAGTCTCTAGAGTGTTAATATTAGGCTCGTAATATTGTGATTTAGGTTCCTGCTCCAAACCCATTTGAGCACGTTAGCGTAAGAAACTTGTCTAGAACTAGGCACGTTTACATGACTAGTGGGCCGTAACAATTGAGGAAAATTGTAACTCGATGCAAAATTAAGCTGTTGAGGATGATCAGGTAATACTGACGTCTTGTTAGTCCTTATGCCTTTCAAATGAGTGTAAACTGGACAACCTCTATAATTTGCGGTATGATTACCTCCGCAGTTACTGCATTTTTTGATTTTTGAGTCAGTTTTCGACTTATCACATTGAGCAGTTGTATGTAGTTCCCCACACGCAACACAAACTGACGGCAATTTACAATACGCTTTGGGGAGACAAAATTCTTGACAATTAAGACACTGGACGGGTCCCTGACGCTTATGCGGTTCTTCCACGGTGATTCTCCGATGCAGAAGGTATATCAGATTGTAGATGGAATGGGACTCGTTTTTCTTTAAGACGATATCTCCAGGTTCCAATTCCACCCTGAACATCGGCTGAGGAATCTTTTCACGGTTTCTAATATTCGTTATGCTCTTAATTTTGAAGCCATTTTCCATTAAACTAGTCTTTATCTCGGCAGGATCAACATCTGGGTCTATACCCTTTAGAACTACTTGGAGTCCTTTTGCGCTTTTCAGCTGGTAGGTATAGAAATCCTTACTCTCCCTCTCCAACTGGTTGGACAATTTTCGAAAATCATCTTCCTTTTTCACTTGAATTTTGGTTTCGCTGATATTTCCATGTTTAATTGAGGTTACGCTAAACATATTTTCACCTATTACCGAAACAATTCCTTGTACCAATTTACTGGAAGTGGGCTCTCTCAGATAAATTGGTGGGGGCTTAAACGTCTTTTTAGGAAGTTCTGGATCATCCGTCTGGAGGAGAGCAAACCTGTTTTGATCATTTGGATTGTCAATACTCACGGTCTTGGGAGCTTTTGAATTTGATGATATTTGAGCAGATGTCGGGCTCCTCTGTCGCTTAAGAACTGTGACGTATTTATCCATACCTACTTGTTTTCTAGGTTTGACTGCGCTTTTTGATGTAGAAGATGTTGATGTTTTATCATCTGATGAAATCACTATATTGGGCGAACAGGAACGGCGCCGTTCTACGGCTCTTGTAGTGAGAAGATTCTCCACAGACTTTTTTAAGGATTCTTCCTCAGAGATCCATAAAGATTTTCTAGTCGAGCTAAGCTCTTTCTCAGAATTACATCTGAGAGGAACACTCATACAGTTTTTATGCGATTTTTAATGTTTTTTATTTTTATTTTTTTAATGTTTTTTATTTTTTTTTTTTTTTTTTTTATCGTAGGTATTTTTACCTATTACGAATTATTTTTTAACTTTTTTGTTTTATTTCGACCTATTACACTTTTTCACCTATTACGATTTTTTCACCGAAAATTCAGCCGCACTAAAAATAACACGTCCGAACAGTTCAACAACACTATGTGTGATCATTTAAAATAAAACAAAACCTTTACAGAAATAAACTAATCTAATTATATTGATCAAGCAAGTGTGTATGTTTCCTAATCATAAAGAAAAAACTAAAATTAAACTGTCCTTCTTGAACTATTGAATAAAAATTATAAAATAATGTGATACTCTTATAAAAAAATTGTAACTCACTAGAGAAATTAAGAAAATCAAAAGTGCTTAGAGAACTGATTACATACACTTATTAAGTAAAATGAATGTTCAATGTTATTATGTGTTAACAAGCCACGAGCTGTCATAAAATTATAAGTGAATATTGCCAATAATTTGTTAAATAAAACAACAAAACGTGCGCAAATTATTAATGAAAATTTTTGCAATTAAAATTAAGAGTTTTTTTTTAAATAATGTAAAAAAAGTTAACAGTTAAAAACTACAAAAATTCTTAAATCATAAAATTAATGAATAAAATTAAAAAGAGCAACATTACAAAGAAATAAAATGTTTTTAAAAAACTTTTTAAATGCATTTAAGATTAATAAGGATTTTTTCTGAATTGTATAAAGTATAAGAAAAAAAAAATACTAAATAAACTTCTAATGTGTGTGTCAAATGTAAATGGTAAATTGTCATATGTTATTGCCTGCGTTTTTTTTTTTATTGCTGTTGTAATGTTATAACAATTTCCTATAACCAACTGTGTGAAAGAAACGAAAACTGTCGAAGAAACACAAAACAAATTATTAACTAAAATATTGTAATAAATAAAATAAAACTTATTATTGAAAACTGGTTGAAAATATTCTTTTTCAAAATCAAAAATAAACACAAGTTTCAGTAGGAAACGCTAGACTAAACAAAAAATAAATGAAAACAAATTAAATACATATAATAAGATTCAAAACATATAATGGATTAAAACAAACGAATATAAAAATAAGTGTTCAGAAAATATTTAAAGCAAAAACAAACTCAAACAAACAAACTTGAAACAATTTCGAAACGAAAGGAAATGTTAAAGAAAACTGAAAACTTAAAAAGAAAGCGAATAAATAAAACTAAAATTTGATGAACAAAACCAACATCCAAGTGAAAGAACATCAAACAAAAAGAAAAGAAAAAAAAACAATTAACTCAAGTTTTAAACATAACTAAACATGGTTTTAAACAACGCCAACAACTGTACCAACATCAATTATGTTAACCAACTGTAAACTGTAACTGTAGGAAAACCAGCCTCATCCCATTTTGGAAAACATTAAGTACTTCTCTTAGCCTTAAGTTATTCAATTACTTAAATACTGTTTATTTTTTTATTATTAAAAAAATTTATATTATCTTAAGTATTAATAATAGTATAATTAATTTTATTATTATAATTATCACTATTTACATTTTTTTTTTAATAAATAGGAAACATGAATTTTATAATGAAATAATTTTCTTTTCATAATAAGGTTATACAAATTGGTAGGTATGGATGAACAGTGGTAAAAAACATAAGGGGTAACTAGAAAATATGAGTGTTTAGGTTACCACAGGCGTAGTCATAATTGACTATTTGGGTGGGAAAAGTGCACTCCAAGTGACCAACACCATGTCACTTTAATGGTATTGTCCTCTTTGAACCCTCTTGTTTTTTACAATTTTACGATTTTTGAAAATTAACATCAATTTTAGGCATTTCTCTTTTATATATATTTTGTTTGTGTGGCAATTAATAATGGCATGAATTTTGCTATGATTACGCGTCAAAACATTCGGGTCAAGAACCACGCCACTGATGGCAGAGCTAGCCAAAACATCCATTTACATGCCATTGACTTCAGTTGATTTTTTTTTTTTATACCTACGATTTTAAGTAAGAAGCTATTTGACAAAGCGCGCGTAACAATGTAGTAGCTCTCAATGATTTTGATAGTTTCCACCATTCGCTAGAACTTTTAACTGTATTCAATTGTTGTAAGTTCTTATTATAAATTTCTAGTTTTTGTTTTTGCAAACCAGCAAGTATTTGTTTCTAGATGCGAAATATCTTGATTTATTAAACGGTGTGTGATACTTTCTGTATATTCTAAGCCTTGTTATCATATTTCTTCTGTAGCGCCAACAGCTACAGTCAACCCATTTCTGTATAGGTTGGAAAACTTTTATTTTATTATTACTATTCTGTATATTGGCTTGAATGATCTTATCTGTAACAGACTGTATAAGCTCATCTACTGATTCATTAGTTTGTAGGTTGATACGTGAAGTAAGTTGCCTTAACCTAGCTGCGTAATTTAGGTGTTGTTTTTTATTCCAATGTAGTCTCCCAAAAGTTTGTTCAACACTTTTATTAACGCTGGAGTTAATAATTTTTATTTTAAGGCATACGGTCAGAATAGGGTTTAGATGGAATAGCGAAATTAGCAACATATTGCAGAAAGCTATGTGAACAAATACAATAATCAATAACTGAGCTACCCATAACTCCGCAAAAGCTGAAATCTCCCCTTACATCATTTTCCGTTCTTCCATTAAGCACTATACCACCAATATTTTCAATAATTTCCATTAATTTTTTTCCTGAGTATAATAAACATTATATCTTGAGCAACGAATTTCACGAATGTGAGGCAAATTTTCTAATAAATTTATATCCAGAACCTGTTCAGAACACTTCACTATATAATATTGTTATATATATTTAAAAACTTAAAACCATACGTATTCTGCAGTGTTTTACAAAAACCAAACAAACAACCACCAATTGCGCGATCAGCAGAATGTATTTTCTTTGCGTAAATCCATTGTAATGAAAATTTTTGAAAAAAAGATGCAAAACGATGACGTAATTTATATTTATTTTAGGTTTATTTTAGTAGAATTTCATCTCAATGACGATGATTATAAGAATTTAATGCATATTTTAGTTATAATTGAGAATTTACACTTTGTTTATAATTTTCCAGTATGTAACATAAAGCGATTGGGCCATAACCATAGTCACAAAAAAAGTGTACTTTAATAGTTAAAAAGTTGACTTTTGTTAAAAGTACACTTTACTTTAACTATAGACACGTAAAAGTATACTTTAACCGCTAAAACATAATTTTAATTTAAAACCAGCTGAAGTTGCTTTTAAATAATATAACATCACTTTAAAATCAACCAGCTGCTTATGCAAAGAACAAAACCTGGATGTGTACAAAAATATAAAAAAGTAAAAAAAAAAAAATCTTAAGCTGCGGTCACATTTGTGAAACATTTGCCCAAAAGTTGCAAATATTTCTTTGCTGTAATGTGACCAACAAACATTTGTTTGGTTCAAACATGTTTTTGAGTAAACACATTGGTTTGCTAGCAAATAAAAATGTCTCTAATGTGAACATAATGTGACCACACTCAGTCAAATATTTTCCACTTATTCGAGCAAATAATTATTTGATCTTACAAAGTTTTTGAGAGAAAAAACAAGGGAAAATAACAGCTGTTTCAACAGTGTAGTAACTTTTAATTTCAATAAAATCGCCAAAATGTAGAAATGCAATATTTGTACATAGGATTCAGATAGTCAAGAATTAAATAACCTAAATTATATTTTCTGGCACATATGTTTCATTTCTTGCAGAGCGATATTTTGTTAATCTTTGCAATGGCACTAGTTTCAATTTTTAAATTTTTGGATTATTGAATTATATCAACGCCTAAAAAAATAAATTTAAGAGCCAATTTTTTTTTTGATAACCTATTTTTATTGCTAAAACTACTTTTTGACACCAAAAATTGTATAAGTTCGATTTTGGGGCGAATTTCTTGAAAATCGCTTTGCGCTATATTTTAGCTTTACATACATATATGAACTGATAGTTGAAATTATAATAATAACAAAAACATGTATGTATGTGACAAAATAAAGTGTATTTGATTGTTAAATGTATTATACTTGTGTAATGTCGTTAAAAAAACACCACAATAGTCAACACTGAGAAACAAACAAAGGTACTCAAACAACAGCTGTGCGTTTGATATTTATTTATTTATAAAGAATATGGAGATATGTATATTTATAAAAATCTTTGCTACGTACCGAAGCGTAACTATCAAACGTTCCGAGGGGGATATTGGCTTACGAAACTTTGTTTCTTTATATCCTACACCACAATAGTGGGGAGGGTATATTGGATTTGTGCTGATGTTTGTAACGCCCAGAAATATTGGCCCCACCCACCTTAAAGTACCGATCGGCTTAGAATCACTTTCTGAGTCGATTTAACGATGTCCGTCCGTCCGTCCGTCTGGCTGGCTGTCCATGTAAAGCTTGTGCGCAGAGTACAGATATTTCGATAAAATTTGGTACGTGGTATTTTTTCGGCCCAATGATGGATGGGATTGAAACTGGTGGAAATCGGTCCATTATTTCACCTGGCCCCCATACAAATGTCCTCCCGAAATCTTCGAATTATGCAATTATGCAAACAAATTTCACCACAAATAAGAAATAAATAAAGCTAAATCACATTTACAAATTTCGTGAAGATCGGTCGATAATTAGTCGTAGCTCCCATATATGGCCCACTTCCTAAAATCACTTAAAAGAGCATAACGCTCTTAAAAATGTTTATTTATTTATTGAATTTTTTCATTTCCTGTACAACAAGACTAAGTCTTATATTTATAGTACAGGAACGCATTACGTTATAAACAATTTTATCATGAGCATAAACAAATTAGTTACAGAAAAACCTATATTGATAACATCTTACGTGTAAAAGTTATATAAAAAATTTCTGAAACTATGAGCATTACTATTAATTTGTTGATTTCGTGAAAGATTGTTCCAAAGACGAGCGGCATGTACATAAAACTGCCATTCAGACACTAGATATTGATGTCGAGGTATTATAATATTTCGATTTCGAGACGATTGGAAGAAACGTATTTTTTCAAATATATATTTGGGAGTTTGAGTATTTATTATTTTGTGCAAGAATACAAGAATACGAATTTTTAATAGGCTATCAAGTGAAACTCCGTAAAGTTTATTGGAAACAGCAGAAACATGACCAAACCTTCTCAATCCATACACATATCTTATAATGTTGTTAAACAATATATTAAGCTTACTTTTACTACTTGAATCACAGCTTCCAAATAACTCGCACCCATAAATTAAAAAAGGAATCAGATACATCTTGGCTAGTAAGGTTCTTATTCTTATTGGTGTAAAATATTGTGTAGACCAGAGAGCTCGTAACTTTATATATGTTTGACCAACCACTGAGTTTATATGATCAGTCCATGTCAGATTGCTATTGAAAATTACACCGAGATATTTCGCTGAATTAACAATTTTAATTTTTTCGCCATTTAAAACAATATCTTCTGGAATGTAACGATTTAAGCTCCTTTTACATATCACAATGCATTTAGATTTGTGTGGATTCAAACAGAGTCCATTTGCACAAGCCCAGAGGTAAATTTTGTTCAAATCCTCATTTAGAGATGATATTCCTGAAGCTATATTTTGAACAGAACTACTTAGAGTAAGTTGCACGTCATCTGCGTTTAAATGGATGTTGCATTTAGAGAGTTGGTTTGGCAAATCGTTTATATATAAAGAAAATAAGAGTGGTCCTAAAATAGAACCTTGAGGTACTCCTCTATTAAGGGATACGCTATCTGACCATGTATTGTTCACAAACACCGATTGTGTGCGGTTCGTAAGATACGAAGATATAAGTTTAGTAGAAGTGTCGTTAAACCGAAAAAAGTGGTGCAGTTTTTTAATAAGTATGTCATGGTCTACTGTATCGAATGCCTTAGAATGGTCTAGAAGTACTAAAATTCATACAACCTTCATCTAATCCTTGACATATATTTTCGCTAACCTCCACAAGAGCCGTACCGCAGCTGTGATTCTGACGAAACCCCGATTGCGTGGTGGAAAGTAAACTATGAGTATCAATTCCTTCGATAGCAAACACAAGATAGCTATCGGTCTATATTCTCCATTCGATTTATGTAATGGTATAATTTTTGCGTGTTTTAAATTTAACGGATACGTACTTGACATTATAATAGTATTAAATAAATAAGTAACATACGGTAGAATCACGGGTAAAAGTAATTTTATAAACTTCGGGTGTATGTCGTCAATTCCTACTGCATTTGATTTTATCAAAGAGCTTGTTGATTTAATGTCATATTGAGTAACGCACGAAAATTGGAAATGTTCACTAATTATTCCAGTATCTGTATTTGGCGAGCTTGAGGAAAAATTAAAAAAAGTAGGATTTGCTTGTACTACAGGTATGGTAGTGAAAGTTCTGTTAAGCATGTTTGCATCCACATTACAATCTATACGGTTATTAGTATTGCCAATTCCTATTTCGTGAATGGTATTCCAAGTTTGTTGAGAATTGATTGCTGAGTCAAAGCGTTTGGAATAATATTCAGTTTTTGTCTGTTTAATATTTACATTTTTCCTGGCATTGGAATATTGTAATTTTAGTTCAGGAGTTTTAAATCTTTTCCACCTGGCATATGCTAAGTCCCTCAATTGTATTGCATTCTTAACAGAATTTGAAAACCATGGTTTTTGAGTATGTAATGTTTTTTTATATTTCAGTGGTACTGTTAGATCAAAAAGATATTGAATATTGTGTTCCAGAAATGAAGATTGTTCATCAACGGTGTACATAAAATAGATATCATTCCAGGCAATATAGGAACAATATTCATACAAAATATTTAAATCTAAATGCTTAAAGTCACGATAACTGAAACACTGTTCAATTTGATGGATTTGAAAGTTATAAGTTTGGAATATTAGGTCATGTTTAGAAAAACACGGAGCAGATATTTGATCATACAGAATTACATTCGTAGTGTTGGACACAAAGAAAAGGTCAATCAGCGTGCTTGCTGTGGATGTATGGTGCGTTGGATTAATCATGTTGACTGGAAAAAGACCGAGCGATAACATATTATCTTGAAGCGTCGTCTCCACTAATACGTTTGAATTAAAATCACCAGTAATGACTATATCATTATACACTGTGGCGAGAGTTTCTAGTGTTGAATACAAAACAGTTAGTGGTATTCTCTTATTAGGCCTATATGCACAACCTAACAGCATCTTTTTGCCAAATGAAGAAATTTCAATAAACATAAACTCAATCGCTTGCTCAGTTGTACTGTATGTTAAAGATGACTTGTTGCATATTTTGCAAGAAATACTATTCTTAGTAAAAATGGCCACACCGCCACCATGACTTCCTCTATCATTTCTAAATACCTTGTACCCATTGGTACATATATTATTATCTGGGGATGATGTTAACAGCCATGTTTCCGAAACACAAATAACATCAATACCAGAGTTCTCAAAAACAATTTTAAATTCATCCAATTTATTATTTAAACTTTGTGAATTTATGAGTACGATTTTAAAACCTCTTTTATAGTTAGCCAAAATTCTAACCATATTCATTGTTAAATCTTTGGACCTTCCACGCTCATCATTGATAAAGGCCATAAAAGTGCATAATAATGTGTGTAATGCTAATAAAATCAGAAATTATATAAAATAAAGATACTATTAAATTAAGATATGGAATCATTGGAATTAAAGCAAAAATAACAAAGTATTGAAGAAGTAAAATTAAATTAAATATTGAAGTAAGATAAAATAATAAAGTCATGTAATTATAAATAAAATTCAAAACAACTAGTAAAGCAACAAACAACATTATCATAAGGATATTAAACAACTTATGTAGTACAGCGAAAAAACTGCCTCAATTGCTCTGGAAAATAATATTGAACACAAATATGTTTTGTATATATACATATAATATGGTAGAATTGCATGACGATCGGTCCATAATTAGCCGTAGCTCCCATATAAGGCCCACTTCCGAAAATCACTCAAAAGAGCATAACTCTTTTAAAAATGTTGGTATCCAAATTATATTGAACACAATTATGTTTCGTGTATATATATATATATACTTTCTTACTTGTTTTTTATTATAAGAGGTGCCACCAAACTTATGCTTGGTTTTCACTATGTCATTTTGCAATCATGATTGCAAACATATGACAATCCGTTTTCATACAATTGCCAAACATGTTTGAAGCTAATATTTGCCATATAGCTTTATACAATCTTATACACTCCCGCAAATATTCTCTTTCTGCAGTAGCCCAATTCGACTCTCTTTCTCTTTGTTTTTTTTTTTGTTCCTGTAAAGAGCTATCAAAAAATCAACGCCAAAATTAATCTAACCTTCTCCATTTTTCCACCGCAAACACTTTTCTTAAATTTTCCCGCTTAATTTTATTATTTTGCCGATTTTTGTTTTTTTTTTCAAATTTCAATGACAGCTGTTTAAAACTGCCACTTGCTTATTTTTCTTTACAACTACCTTAAATTTTGACTATGGTTACAGAAAAATTAAAAGTAGATTTTAAGTTTCAAGTTGTTTATAAAAAGAACCATCTGTAGTTATTTGATAAAATAACAATGATAAAAAACATTAAAGCTGTAAGTAAAACTATATAATAAGTTAATAAGTTAAAGCTGTGTAATAAAACAATAAATTTTGTCACTATATTATTTAGAACGAGACCCCTGAAGAAGTTAGAATAAAACTAACGAAACGTTGGGTAAATAAAATAAAAAATAAAAATCGAACAAGTTTTTCATTTACGTTTGGAAACAAACATTTGACCAAATTAGCCTGAAGGAAACTCCTTAAAAATTATAATAATTTCTTCAAAGTTGGGAAAGCTAAGTCGTTATTTGCACGAGCAATTTTAGAAATTGTGGCCCGAAAATCTTCACAGTTAACATTTTCTAAGGTTTAAAAATCAAAAGAAGAAATTAATTTTAAAGAAGTGTCGCTAAAATCAAAACCTTTGGCTAATTGCTTACAAAAATAAAGCACTTTATAAAACAAACGGAACGTTAAAAGTTTGCAAAAATTAATTCAAAGAAACAATGAAAACATCTCTCTAACTAGGAGTTCTAAAACACACCATTTATTTATAAAACTTTAGTAAAACTACTCAAAAATGCAACTAATCTAAATTATGTTATATTTGTATGTAGTATGTCTACCAAATTGAATGTGTTTGTTGTTGTTCGTAAATCAAATTGCTACTGATTTATAATGCGTAACTGCCATTTGAAAAGAATGAGTTGCATTTTTGTGTACTCTATATGGATCACTCCATATAATACATAAAACGTAACAGCAACTAGCATTAATTATAAAAAAATATTCCAACTTTTTATTAAAAGAAAAAAGGCTTAAAAAATCATGAAATCATATTTTAGTTAAAAAAATTATTAAAAATATGATAAAATTATAATTCTGGCAACGCTGAACAAGACCTAAGAAACTGATTTTGGCTTTTTGAAACGTAAAAATTGTTATCTTTTTATACTCTGTGGTTATCCTCGGAAGTGGCAGGTTTGGCCAATTGGATCAACTTTCACAAAAGTCAATAGTATAATTTATAACTGATCTGTGTTAAATTTCGGTTCGTTATGGATGTTTATGTAGGTTAATAAGTTTTCGGTAATATTACCTATTACGGGCCAATCATCATGAAATTCTGTACGATGATTTATATGTATAAATTAAAAAAAAACGCAATTTTTGTGTCCCCGCACTTTACACTACTATTTTAGGTACAAAAAAAACAAAATTGTGAGAGTGATCAGCGAGGAATATGTAACAAAAAAAACGTAATTCTCAAATTTGTATGTTTGTTTTTTTGTTTATTCAGAATGGTGTTTTGTTTCTCCCTCTGAATGCTTCCATACAAACGCATGTGTAAACAAAATAAAATCAAGAAAAAAGTAATATGCAACATTTAATAAAAGTATTCGAATTATTGTATTTCTTTTTCAAAACTTAATTAGTGCGAATTTGACGTTGCACAGGAAGGTTGTCCCCACAATTTGCATTGAGCGTCACTTTTTTATAAATCAAGTAATATTACTAGTTTTCAATTTCAAGTTTAAATAAAGTAAATAACGTAAGGAAAATACAAACTTTAATTATTACAAAAGTGCAAAAGCGAAAAAAAAATTATTAAAAAAAAGTGTGCATTTGCGTAGTTTTTGTGAACACCATGGTAAGGGCGCGATAAAATTTCTTGAGCGTCACGCTAATTTTTTTAAAAGTAAATGTAAAAAATTGAAGTTGACAATCATTGTTTACATAGTTTCAACTCATTTTTTAACAATTTGTGAATTTGAGAAATAAATTGCCTACGAAAAAAAACTAAAATACGCAAAAATTTAATGAGCATCGCTTTTGAAATATATTGCTTCATAGCTTAAAATGCTTAATTTTTATTTAATTTTTTAATTTTCAAGAGTGAAACAACAAAATTAACGGCGGCTGAAAGAGCAAGAAGATATCGAGAGAAAATAAAGCTCGATAAAGCGCGTAATGACGAATATAAAAGAAAAAAAGAAAGAAAGGTATAATCGTGGTATATTTGAGTTTAATTTTTATTGTTACTGACTGATTCTGTTTTTGCCACAAATTTAATTCGAACGTGGTAAAAATGAATGAGAATGAAAAAAAACAAAGCCGCTTGTCATTTCATGAAGTTTATACAGATTCAGAAGAATTAAAATGAAAATTTATAAATCAAATTAAGTTAAGTTATTGTTTTGTGTCAAATATTTACATATGTGTATTAGTTTCTTCAAGAATTACTTCCTTTTTTCCATTTTTGTTAAAGACGTCAAAGAATATCTACATGTTTAGTTTTGTATGAAAATTTTTGTTTTTTGAAGAATTTTTGTTTTTTTTATTTTCTTTTTATAAAAGAATAAACTTTTCTTGTTAAACTTTAGATTTGGCATTATTTCTTGTTTACGTGCAACAAAATCTCTTGATCGTCACAAAATATCTTGAGCGTCACACTTAGATTTTTTGCCTTAAAACGCTTATAATTGCAGTTTTTTTAAATACATTGTTACAAGCCTATTACTTTACAAGTAACCTCTAAGTTCAAGTCTTTTTTTTAACAAAAATTTACATATTTTCATCTTAAAATTTTAAAATAACTAGTCACTTTAAAAAAAAATTAACAATCAAGTTGAATCGTGATTTTTTGTTTATAATCGAAAAGATGATTTTCGCAAAAGTCAATCTTGAGAAACAAAAGATAATCGTAGTAAGCTTGAATTTCAAATATTTTTGCATATTTATCGGTTTTTTATACATATTTGGTGTGTGTCGCTCAAGATAGAAATCATAGAAAACCTAAAAAAATCCAAAAATATTGATTTTTTGAGAGCCTAAAAGTACCGCCGGATTCTTCATAAATTTCTACATAAATTGGCCACTCTTACAGGCGAGATGAAAAAACTTTAAAAATAAGCAAAACATAACACGTTGTGTACGTTTTTTTTTAAATTGACCCATATGCGACTTATTTGTGTTGAATATCAAGGCAATAATGATTTTTATAAGAATTTAAGTGATTTTTCGAAATGAACTTTATATGGGAACTACGGTCAAATATGAACCTATCATCATCATATTGAGAGTGACGATTTTTGTATATGTATGGACTATTTGTGTTAAATTCTAATGAATACTGGTTTTTATAAGGCATTTATGCACATTTAAATGATTTTCGGAACTGGGTTTTATATGGGGGATATGGTCAAATATGGACAGATCATCATGAAATTTAGTATGACAATTTAGATGAGTATACGGATTACTTCTGTTGAATTTCGACTTCTTAGTGATTTTTATAAGATATTTATGCGCAGTTAAGAGATTTTTGGAAGAGATTTTTGGATGTGCATTTGGATTATTTTTGTTGAATTTCAACTTAATAATGATTTTTGTAAAAGACTAAGTAATTTTCGGAAGTAGTCTTTGTATGGGGATATGTCAAAATATGGAACGATGCAAAGAAAACATCACTTTGCATGAAACTTATTATTGCAGAATTTTGTATGGATACGGCTTTTCTATAGACATTTATGTATCATAAAGACATACTTTAAGAATACTGTAAGAGTGGCCAATTTATGTAGAAATTGATGAAGAATCCGGCGCACAGTGGGGGATCTGAAAAAAAGTGCAAATAAATCAGTAACTTTTAAACGAATAGCTCGATTTTAAAAAAATTTCCCATGGCTATAGAAGAGGTGTTGATAAGTTTAAGTTTTGAATCTGGGCTTAAACAAAAATCAAAAAAATCCCAATTTTGGGATTTTTGAAAAGTTTTTTTGGGAATTGTGGGATTCTCAATAACAAATCTAAATCCAAATTTTATAGATCTCGTCTAGTACATTCCATATATATAAAAATCTTTCAAATCGGATCGCAAACAAAACTTTGGCATAATTTTTAATTTTTGGTATACCCGAGGTGCCCCACTTTGGGGCATTCTGGCTCCCTTGGTTGTTTAAGCCCAAATTCAAAACTTAAACTTATAAACACCTCCTCTATAGCCATGGGAAATTTTTTAAAATCGAGCTATTCGTTTAGAAGTTACAGATTTATTTCCACTTTTTTCAGATCCTCCACTGTGCGGCACATAACTTCAAGGTAGTATTCCTTATTGACTGTACGACCTTGTGGAAAGAATTCATGATGCACCATGCCATTGCAGTCGAGGAAAACAGTGAGCAAAACCTTCACATTTGACCGAACTTGACGTACTTTTTTCGATCTTGGCTCTTCTGGACGTTTCCATTGGGATGATTGGACTTTGGTTTCAATGTCATAGATACACCCATGATTCCTCATGCCTAAAACATTCGTAAAAATTGCTTTGCATGAGCCGAACGATATGCCAACATCATCAGCAACCTCTAGTAATTCGACGATTATCCAAAATCATTTTCTTCACTGCTTCAATGTTTTCATCGGTTGTTGGCGTGCTCGGGCGACCAGGACGAGCATCGTCATTGACATCTTCTCGGCCTTCCTTAAACCGGTTATACCACAATTGAACTTGTGTACTACTAGACTCGCCAAATTCCACAGTCAACATTTGAAATGCGTATTTAATTTTTTACACAAAACTTAATACAATTTCTTTGATCCATTTTTTCGAATAGTAAAAAATCGTAGAGCACACCAAAACACGACTAACCTTTTTATCTGTCAAAAACAAACTGACAATCCAAAATGGCTGATATTACCAACATATACATATAACATGTGTGCCAACATAACAGGAAAAAAAATGCAAAAATCGAACATACGTAACTCACGAAATTTGAAAGTAACGGTTATTTTTTGATCAGACCTCGTACATACATACAATACCCCATTGAAATTAATAAGCCAATAGCCTTCGTTGCTAGTGCTTTTAGCTTTTGATTTATTTTAATTATAATAAATTTGTAAATAAATAAATAAAAATGAATAAAATAATACATAAAATTAACAATTGTCAAACTATTTTTGTCCGGCACTGACTGGACTAATAATTAAAATTCATTAGTTATAAGATTTTAAATACGTATTGTTAGTTATTTTTTTAATGAAGGTACAATAAATAAAAATATTAAATAAATATTTCGTTGTATAGTTTTTATTTAAATAATTAAACGTTTTTGATTTCCATATATACAAATGCAGATTTAAATTTATTTTAACTATTTACATACACAATTATAAACGTTAAGACTCATACCTGGTATCCACAAGTACATGGAAAAAAATTAAGATCATCTACTTCCAGGGGTTCCATGCACAAAGGGCATTCGACGACTTCATCAACACTATTGTTTAAATTATTCATGTTTATATAGTAAATTAGCAGATCAGCTGGGATTCACACTTTTTCTAAAAAAAAAAAGAAAATTAATTATTTTTAGTAATAGATATGTATTTGTTTGTTACAAAATTATTATTATTTTTTATATTTTAATTTTATTTATAAATGCATATTTTATATTTTTTCGTTTTTATGCATGAAAATCGCAGCCCTGATATCGGTATTTCATTGAACATTTTTTAATACAGGTGTACATTAGGGATATAAAATATTTAGACGCAATATTATTAATTACACTGAACTTGGTATCGTTAACTATCGGACAACTCATCTGGAGTGATACAAAGAGTCTTTTTAACTTTAATTATTAATATTTTCGTTCAAAATTAAAACAGATTTTACAATTATAAAAAATTGAGATAGACCTAAAAAATTATTTTTGTTCGATTATTCCGCCTTAATGAATGATCAAGTCAGATTCATCATATATTTGTTTTTAGTGTTGCCAAACTTCAAGCGTTTATTCATTAATTGTCGGGCGCGATTTTGAATTGCGTCATTTTTTCACATAGAATTTTATAAAAATTCACAATGAATATTAACATTACATTATTAAAAAAGTAAGAAAGTATAGTATAGTATAGCTTTAAATTTTGAAGTTGTCGAGCATCACTTTGTCAAATGAGCACAATAGTTTTAACGATTTTAAGTCGCCGAATATGCCATTATTTCGGAAACAATTAACAGCATAACATAATTATGAATTTATGGAACTTATTTGTGATGAACCAACATTTATGATCGATAAAGATATTTTCAAATTTTAAAAACATACTAGTAGCAAATTTTTATAAATACTTATACAAATCGCCTGGGTAACGATGCGAGGGCTTATATACACTCTGTTGTCTGGAGCTTCATTGTGACTGTGTATGCTTTGGCACTTTCACAGGAGAGTCATGACTTTGAGGGTGTATTACTAAAGGTTACTCATCTTGTCAAGATATCGGGGCGATAGTGGACCACTTTAGCTGTTGCGTCGAATGTTAAGACATATATTTACTCTCGTAAAATACAAACTTGTGTTCGTCACTTGTATAGTAGAGGCTTTACCATGGTAGTCACGGAATAGATACACTTTTAAGGTCAAGGTGAGTGGTAGCAGTGCCGAGGACCTGAATGGCTGGTTAGTGTTTTAAATAAACCAGCAGTTAACAGCTCCCCTTAGTGTCAGGGCAATACACTGTTGTAAGTAGTTGCCTAGTCCGCGCATGCCGTCACTGCGCGGATGGTCCGGTTCTTACGAGCATACTCGTGGGAACAAAATTGACTACAAGAATTTTAAAAAAACAAAAAGAATGTGAAGGAGACTTCCGATTTCAGGGATACTGTGGAATCGGAAGGGAGGGTTTCGGACAGTACCCTAATGAGGGAACTAACCCTGACGGACGTTCATGCCAGGATTTTGGAGCATGAACAACAGGTCACACAACTGGATGTGGAAAGTTTTCTGGAAATGTCGAGAGACTCTTTTGGGGAAACTTGCGCCACTCAGAGGTTGGAAGAGCTGACTCTGCTATCTGATGAAGAGCATGAAATCACTGTGGTTCTGCTCAAAATCAGATGGTGGAGACATCTCCTCCCGCCGCTGGGGACAAGAGCAACCAGGGGAGCCGCTTGACAGAATACGGTCCACATGGCAATGCCAATCTCGTGAAATGCTTATCTAAGCATTCTCTCATGATTATGCAGTTATGTTGCCACTGCATGTTTGAACACAGAGGATAAGTCTTTTAGTCTTAAGAATAATAAATAAATTAATTAATAGAGTCGTACAAGCGGCTGTCCCTAAAAACTAAGTGAATATATTTTTATTACAGATCTTCCTCGATCTGTAACCTCGATGGTCTGTAAGAACAATAAAGGGAGGGATTTTCGATTCGCAGTGGATCGTAAATCCCTAGAATGGCTGGATAAGGTGAAGGGGGTTGTCAGGTTTAGCTTTGGCACTGTCAGCTTTCGATACGCGAAACATGACACTACCAAAGAGGCTGCTAGTGGTGCAGATAAACCTGCATCATTGTGAAGCGACCTCGACAGAGCTGGCAAACTTTATCACCAAATCCAAAACTGATGTGGCCCTAATCCAAGAACCTTGGATAAATAAAAATAAGGTTTGCGGATTGGGGATAGCGGGGTACACGTTGTTTGTCCCGTCCACTGGTGACAAGGTGAGAACGTGTATCCTGGCAAAGAGAGAACTAAAATTAATAATTTCTCATTCTTTCAGGAGTGGTGATATCACCGTAATTAACACAAAAACTAAGGGTGAGCGGCTTCGGTGTATTTGCTGTATGACGTAGCAGAACCACCTGGAAATGAGGTGGTGGAGCTAACGGCATATGCAAAAAGGAGAGGTGCTATCCTGGTCATGGGCTGTGATGCGAATGCCCACCACAGCCAATGGGGTAGTGCGGATATAAACAAAAGAGGTGAGTGCGTTTTTGATTTTATAACTGTCAATGATCTGGTTATCTGTAACAAGGGCAATATGCCCACGTTCAGGAATAGGGATAGGCAGACAGTTATAGACATTACATTGACGAATCATAAGGATAATTTCGTTAGAGATTGGAGGGTATCCGCGGACTGTTCCTTTTCGGATCATAGCAGGATCATGACTTCCAGTCAACTGCAAAGGTACCTTTCAGAAATCCTAGGCTGACGGATTGGGGAACCTTTCATGATAAGGTTCGTATGGGGATGGAACGCCCAATTTCATGTGGTCCGTTACCATCCAATTTGGAATACGCGGTGAATAATTTCACTCGTTTACTCAAAGAGAGCTATGAATCATCATGTCCTATAAAGTTTCCAGGTAGGCGCAAACAGCCTAGATGGTGGACCAAGGAAGTTCAAGTTCAGAGGTTGACGGTTAGGAAATATTTTAATAGGGCGAAGTTCACCGGACTACATGGAGGAATTACTGTGAATCCGTGAATGGCGTCAATGAGATGTCAAGGTTTCGGCGAATCTTATCCAATGACCCAAAGGACATGGGATATATTCAAAGAGATGACAACTCATGGACGGAATCCAGCTCGGAAACTCTCTCATTGCTTGTTGAGGCACACTTTCCTGGTTGCGACGGTAGAGGAACGGAGGCTTAGGACCAATGGGGCAATATGCTTGAGGGTATTGGTCATGACTCTGGACAGGTTGATGAAATAGTCATGAGGGATAAACTAGCCTGGGCGGTGAAAACTTTCGATCCGTATAAATCACCGGGTCCGGATGGAGTATTCCCAGCTATGCTATGTAATATCCCTGACACAGCGCTATTTCCTTTGGAGAATATCTTTAAGATTTGTCTCAGATATAGGTATCTACCACATGGGTGGAGGGAGGTAAGGGTTGTCTTTATACCCAAGGCCGGTAGGGCCTGCTACTCGAAACCGAAGGATTTTAGACCTATTAGCCTATCGTCCTTTCTCTTGAAGACTTTAGAACGACTGATAGATCTTCATCTAAGGAGCAAGATAGATACCCACCTCATTAGCAACGCTCAACATGCCTATCTCAGGGGTAAGTCTGTTGAGAGTGCGCTTCATGAGGTGGTTGGTTGCATAGAGCACAGTCTAGAGCATAGGGAATATACTTTGGCTGCGTTTCTGGATATAGAGGGCGCCTTTAACAACATTAGAACGGAGGCAATTAGGGGCTCGTTAGTGGAACATGGGGTCGACGACTTCCTGGTGAGTTGGATTATCGTAATGCTGGAGAGCAGGATTATCAACTCAACCCTAGGGGACGAAGTGATAAGAAGAAGGGTTACCAGGGGTACAACACAAGGTTAAGTTCTTTCTCCTTTTCTGTGGTTACTGGCAGTTAACTCCATTTGAATCTAAGAGCAGGAAGATAGTCGCCTATGCGGATGACGTAGTGATACTGGTTAGGGGAAAGTTTCTTTCAACTATCAGTGACATCATGCAGGATTCGCTTGGTGATCTCTCGTCCTGGGCAAAAACTAATGGGCTGGGCGTAAACCCATCAAAGACGGAATTAGTGGTATTCACCAGGAAATATAAGGTGGATAGCTTCAAATTGCCGAAATTGGATGGTGTGGAGCTGAGCTTATCAGGAGGAGCCAAATATCTAGGTACCTTCCTTGACAGGAAACAGTCATGGAAGTTAAATACACATGAGAGGTTAAGGAAGGGCCTCAATGCCTACTATGCATGCAGAAACTCAATAGGTAGAAATTGGGGCTTGTGACCAGGCATGGTTTAATGGATCTACACGTCTGTTGTTAGACCTATTATAACTTATGGTTGCACAGTGTGGTGGGATGCTATGAGGAAACGTAGTTATAGGACTATACTTAATAAAGCCCAAAGGTGTGCTTGTCTGGGTATCACAGGTGCCTTAGGTAGTACCCCGCAGGCGGCTTTGGTTATAATCCTAAACCTACTACCCATAGAGCATTATGTGGAAAGTGTGGCAGCAAGGAATCTACTCAGGCTATCAGAGTCTTCTTTGGCAAAACCCCTTCGGGTTGGTCATACTAGGATATTGTATAAGGCAGGCCTTAGGGGTCAGGACATGGATCCATCTGGAATCTCTGACTATAAGGTCGGGACTTACTACTTCGGTGTATCACCCCCAGTAGAGTTCCCCAGTAGGGTTGACTGGGCTGGATCCGATAAACTGGACTCTAGTACAGGGGCCGGGGTTTATTTGGTCGACAAGGATATTAAGCGCTCTTATAGACTCCCCAACGAGTGCAGCGTGTTCCAGGCGGAGATCTATGCGATCTGGAAAGCCACGGAGCTGATAGGGGCACACGTCGAGAGGGGTCTACAGTGACCATATACGTGGACAGTCAGGCGGCACTAAAGGCTCTGGAGCGTAATCAGACACACTCCAACCTAGTGCAGGACTGTAGGCGAGCTCTACAGGAGCTATTGGTACTCTACCAAGTGAGATTGTGTTGGGTACCAGGGCACTGTGACGTGCAGGGAAATGAGGTGGTGGATGAACTGGTTAGACTTGATTCTGGTATGGACCAAGATACTAGAGAAAGAATGGTCAAACCACCTATACGTCACTTCTATAGGCTGATTTATAAAAGATTCCGTGACTGCGCAGACCAATCCTGGGGCAGTAGGTCGGACTGCATAGTGTTCAGGGCCTTATGGCCAAAACTAAATGCAAACGCGACCGGAACGCTGATGGACAGGTATAGTCTCAGGATTCTGGTAGGAGTGATAACCGGTCATTGTTCTATTAGGGCCTTCAGAGGCAAATGGGATAATAACACACAGGACTTCTGTAGGGTGTGTGGGGATGCAGAGGAGCCAGAGACAATAGAGCACATCATGTGCAACTGTCCTGGATTACAGAGTCATAGACTTAAGTGGCTAGGAAATAGATTCCTGGACGAACTCAGCAATGTTGCTGGCTGTAAACCAGGTAACATTCTGGGGTTCATTAGAGGAATAGGGTGGCTATTTAAGGGACTTTCTACGGCGACTCCAAATCCGTAAGGGCATCTTTCTTTCTTTCCTTCTCTCTCCCCTTATCAGGCGGTTTTGGTTCTTCTTTTATTTCAAATCTATCTCTCTATCTTTCTACTCTTTTTTTTCAGCTAAGGGGAATCACAATGGACCACAGGGACTCCGAGTGGAAGTGCACATAGTGTACAACCCTTCTTATCTATCTATCTATAAAAATCAGACATTTATGATCGATAAAGCCTTATTTCGGGATTACATTTGCATAGGTTAAAAAAATGTACCGATATACACATGTTTCAATAGGCTTTTTCCATACAAAATTATTGGACCAAATTTATTAAAAATATCTTCAAAATTGTGGTCTTGTTTTTACTTTAAGTGTTTCATTAGTTTGCCTAAAATTTGTTTGTAGTTCTTCATAGTTATTTATTAATTTCTCAACAAAGTCATATGCTATTTCTGCTGATGAGGTTTTTTCAGATATCAACTGTAGAAGAACCATACAAACGATCTGGCCCCGTCCAATGTTTACACTGCCAAGAATATGGTCATACTAGATAATATTGTAAGTTGCCACCAGTTTGCGTTGCATGTAGTGAACTACATTGTTCATCTCAGTGTAATAAACCCAGAAATGATTCGAACATAAAAAACGTAGTAATTGTGTATATTCTATTGTAGAAAGCTCTTTAACACTTAGATATAAAGTAGCCACGGTAGAAGTACCGAACCTTCCAAACGTAACTTGCCCACAATATGAGAAGCCGACAACAAAAAATATATGCTACGCTAATGCACTAAAAAGCAACCAAAATACAGCAATTTTATTAAAAACTCGAATTAAACACTACTTAATGAGTGATATTTGTGAAGATTATCTTCAAGGCACTACGATCTGTATGGAAGATTGTTTTTGAAGTATAGTGATTTCGTCTATATATTCACCTCCTAGATTTCAAATAACGGAAAGTCAATACAACAATTTTTTTAAATCACTAGACCCCAGTTTTTTGGGTTAAATATAGAAAATATCTATCTACACATTGTTCTGAAAACATACCGCTAAGAATACCAGAAAATATCGATTACTCTCTTATGAGTTTGAATAATGACCTTAAACTAGCTGCCAAACTCCTCGACTAACTAGATATAACAGAATTTATTCTGAAGATGTCGAACGGCTCTTAACTGAAAAAAGAAGAACTCGAAGAGAGTGGCAATTGCACAGATCGCCCCAACTCCCATAAGACTACTTATTATGGCGAGCCACTAAAAATCTTAAAAGACCTGTGTTATGCAAGGGGGCAAAATTTAAAGGGTGGTTGGCAAGAAATGACACTGAAAAAGGGAATCTATTTGTTAATCATTTCAAAAAAGTATTTACCCCAAAAACATCAAATGAATCAATAGACTTGCCACCAGTCACACACCATTTAGGACCTACGTTTTGAAATTCAAGAGATCGAAAAGGCTATTACTGATTTAAACGCTAAGAAAGTACCTGGTATTGACAAAATCAGTAACAAGATGCTTTGGAGCTACCCTGGATAGCAATAAAAATAATACTTTTTATTTTCAACGCTATATTACGCCTTCAATATTATCCACCAGAATGGAAGGTTTCACTGGTTACCATGATACCAAAGCCGGGAAAAGAGCACACAAAAGTAGAATCATATAGACCCATCAGACTATTGTCGAATATATCAAAGCTATTCGAGAAGATACTCATGAACAAGTTATACCCGATTTTAAGTGAAAACAATTGTATTCCAAATCATCAATTTGGATTTAGAAGAAAACACAGTACATACTATCGAACAAACCCATAGACTTGTCAATATCATCAAAAAAACATTTGAAGAAAAAAAATTGTTCCGCTCTTTTTACATATATATTGACATTTCTCAAGCTTTTGATAAAGTATGGCATGATGGTCTAATATACAAGTTGAAACTAAATTTACCCGTAAACACACATAAGCTATTGGAAAGCTACTTAACTGGTCGAACATTTAAGCTTAAAGAGATTTCTTAAGCTTCGCACAGCCTATTGAAGCAGGAGTACCTCAAGGAAGCATCCTGGGACCCTTCTTATACATGATATACACATCTGATATGCCAACAAACAATCGTACTTACACATCTACATTTGCTTTGATGATACTTCTAAGCATTCATGAAAACCCTCAAGAAGCATCTCACTACCCACACATAAAGAAAAATGGCATTCTAAAATTAAGTTTATTTTTCTCAGTTTAAGCCTGAAATTTTCAAGTACGTTTTTACTAGTTCATACTTAAAATAAGTAAAAATCGGGATTGATTTGACAAATCAAGCGCAGATTTTCTTAAAACAAGGATAGTGTTCTTGATTTAAGTAAAAAACTCTTAAATTAAGTCCAATTTGTTCTTTAATCAAGAAGATAAATCTTAAAACGAAAACTAAGACTTATTTTACTTAAATTAAGAAAAAAAATCTTAAATCAATCCCAGAGAAGAAATGAGCGAAGTTAAACTTACTCTCTCTTGCTTACTTAAGCTATCAAAATCATTTTTTATAACTTATTGAGTAAGAAATGCTTACTTTAAGTCCAATTTGTTCTTAAAACAAGAAGATAATTAATTATATCTCGGGCATTCTTAAATCAATCCGATTTTAGGATTACAACAAGTATGAATTCGAGTTTAAATCTAAAATTCTTGAACCAAGCTCATTTTGGGATTAATTCAAACTCGGACATACTTAAATCAGTCTCATTTTTGACTACATCAAGTACGAATTCGTGCTTAGATCTAGTTTATAATTCTTGAATCAAGCTTATTTAGTTATTAATTCAGTCTCAGCCATTCTTAAGGAGAGCTTAAATTAAGATTTTTTGACTTGATGAATTCGTACTTGAATCAAGTATTTTGTACTCGGTATAAGAAAATCCGTACTTACCCTACTATTGACACCGCTACGGATTGATTTAAGTACGGATTACTTAATATCATATATCTGAATTAGAAAACTGGTTAAAGCAATGGAGGATAAAAGTTAATGAGCAGATATGCACACACATAACTTTTTCATTGCTTATATCAATAATCAAGCAATAACACAACAATCCGAAGTTAAATACCTCGGTATACACCTCCATCGACGCCTTACATGGAAATCCCATATAAATGCAAAATTGATTCAAATGAAATTAATTAGCTCACTGGCAGAAACTCTAAGCTAAGTTTAGATTGCAAACTCTTGCTTTACAACTCAAACATAAAAGCTATATGGTGTTATGGAATACAGCTATGGGGAACAGCCTCAGATTCAAATGTAGACAAAATTCAAAGACGCCAAAACAAATTGCTACGAATGATCACAATATAAAAAACTCGAATATCCATAAAGACCTAAACGTGCCTTTGGTAAAAACTGAGATAAAAAAATGCAAAAAAACATTTAAAAAGCTTGAAGTACACCCAAACCCATTAGCCCGCATCATATTCGACTAAGAAGAAGGGATACGGATACGGATGGGATAGGGATCTGAGCCGAAGACAAGAAGGAAGAATGCCAACTTAATACATAAAATTAATTACGTTGAAAAATATAATATATATAATAATAGTTGAAAAATTTTTTAGATATAATATTTGAAAAACTTATTGTTAGTACATTTTTTAATGAAGATACAATAAATAAATAAATGTAAAAAAAAATCAACTCGTCCATAACATGTCTTCATATTCGGCCCTGTTCTGTAAATCGAATCGTTTTTAAAAACGAGAAATTTCTAAAACCGAATAATTCGCTTTTTGGTGTTCTGCAAATTACTCGTATTGATATGATTCGAAATTAGGTTCGAATTTTTAGTTAAACATTAAAGTCAGCTGTTGATTAAAACAATTCACAATTTGTAAATAAAAAGAAAGATATAAGAAAAAATGGTGATCGCCATCTTAAAAATAAATTGTGTTTTTGCAAAATAGTTGTGATTTACGCAATTATTTTATTTTAAATAAGTTTTTTTGAATTAAAATTTAATTTAGTTATAAAGTGTTTGTCATAAAAAATTAATGTATAATGTTTACTATTATTACAAGAGTATTGTTTATTCAAATGCCTTTTATATTCTCTATAAAAATGTGTTTTGTTCATTAAACTTTTTTTGTCACTCTTAAAGCAAAAATATGTAGAAGTTTTAAGGTGATTTTAAAATATATTTTTTAAAATTCAAATATATTAAAATACATGTAATTTTAATAGAATAAATAAAAAAGACTTCATATTTTATATTGCACTTGTTTTTTTGTTATTTTTGTGGTCATTTATTAAAATAATTACACATTCGATTTCCTTTCAACTAGGTTTGTTTACTCGGTTTGAAAACGAGAAAAAGTATGTGAATTCGGTTTACAGAACACCAAAAAATGTGAATTCGTTTTAAAACGAGAAATTTACTCGGATTCGGTTTACAGAACAGGGCCAATTAAGTTCAATATGTTGATAACCAATACATTGTGGAGGAGACATTATAATAATTTTTTAAAAAATAAAATAAAAAAAAATAAAACACTTGTAGTGTTGCAGATAACAATCTTAATATTTTGTCATAAATGAAATTTAGTTAGGACTTCCTTCAGTCCATTAAAAATTGTTAACGCTTTTCCGTTATCCAAAACAAGCACTGCTAAATTTATTTATCTTACTTCATTTTTTAATACTACAACTTCGAGTTCTTTTTATCAACTTTTTTTGCCATCAAAATGTAGGCACCAGTTTTCACTTTTTAAAGTAGCTTTCAGAAACTCTTCTTTTTGTTCAGAAGACTTTATTACAGCTTTGTAAATAGCTGCTTGTAATGACGTTGAAATGTTAACTCCCGCGTCTGCTAATTTACATAATTTTTTCGCTTTTCTGGTGCTAACCTTAGCGTTAGTAATTAACTTTTTTTATTTTATTATTTTTGTAGGTTGGTATTCAGAGTCCTCGGATGAATAGTCCTCTACTTGCATGTCATAATCGAATCTGGGGCAAATCACCGCATTCTAAATCGAGTGCAGGTTCGTGTAGAGAAAATTTTCGATTACTATAATTTTTTGGATCACGGTATTCAATCGTAATTTATATTATTTACTACTATTTTTAACATTGCTGTAAGCTTATGGCAATAATAAAAACAAAACAAAAAAGGGAAAAATAAATAAATTTGTGTAAAATTGTTAAAAAAAAAAAAAAGAAAACTATTAAGCCACATCAAGCGTCTACGTGTTTCACGCGTTCTAAGCAACTGTTAAAAAAGTAGAATCAATGTAGTTGTATGAGTTAAGTTACACACTCAAAAACGTAGGACGCGCTGACGCCTGAAACGCGAAAAGTTCGTTTACTTTCTACTTTTGAACGCGGTGCACGCGTCACAGCTGACTTTGACAAATACAAAGCAAAATAATTTTAAAGATGATGTCAACAGAAAAAATGACAGTTGAAATAAAATTTTTATATGAGTTTGACAAACAAACCGATAAAAAACTTCATATAAAAAAAATCAGCTGGGCATACGGCATCACCTCCAAAAGTACATACATATAAAAAAAAATATTGACGCGAAAAATCTTCGCATGTAACTTGAAATGCCTGACGCTTAAAACGTTTAGAAAGCTTAAAACGCGTTGACGCCAAAACGCGAGTTGTGGACCTCTAGCTTTAATTAAAATAAACTAAATGTTTTTTATTCCTTCTTTTCGGACTCGAAGGATGAGTCGAATATTGTTATTAAAAGAAATATTCGTGACGAAAGCAATTCTTTTACTCTTAAGATTAAGATATTTCACAATTAATGCTAAACCTGATACAGATGAGAGTTTAAATGTCTTTAACACGAAAACAAACGTAACAAATAATGTGGTACTTTAAAATCTCCTGTTTTACCAGGTATGCTTAGATATGTAAGTATTAATAAAAGAAGCGTAAGTCCCTAAAATAATGAAACGACTGTCAAGAAACAGAAGATATTTGACACATTACATCCTTAATAGGCATAACAATGGTAACTGTAATTTTGAGGGTGCTGTAGCTTAATTGGTTAGCGCATTTGATCATTAAGCATGAGTTGGTATTTGTAGCCCGGGTTCGACTCCCAGACGCTGCCACTCAAACAATATCAGTTTTTGATAATTATTAGTTTTCTTTCTATCCATCCTAACTAATATTTATCACAGCGCCCTATTTCGGTGGTATAGCATTCAAATGCCTCCGAAGTAAAATAATTAAATAAAGGCTATAAAATCAAGATTTAACATTAATGCGCCTACTCACCACCAGAGGCGCTGCAATTCTGCACTAAAAACAAACATAATGCGCAATTGCAGAGTTGTGATTTAAAAAGCTTTCTTCTTTCACCATCTTTACTTCTTCAACTATCCTCTTTCCAACGAAAGTAACGCAAGTATATATAAGCATATTAATTGCCTGAGTGTTAGTTCTCTTAACCCTCCGATGAGTGAGAAGGTCCCTAGGAACCTTTTTGCCTTTTCAAACTGAAATTACTCCTACTTCGGCCACTACAAAAGTATTCCAAGAGTACTTTTGTTGCGCATCTTTTGGAAAAAAATCAAGCCGATCGAATCATTGCTTTAGGAGTTATTGAGGTTTTAGTGAGAATAGTACGCGGACGTGTAAATAGGTCCGTATGAACCTTGTACTGAATTTCACTAATAAATGCATGTTTTTTGGCATCATTATAATTTTTTTATTGTTTCAACACAAAGACCTTAACTCAAAGACATTAGGGATGACAATAAGAACAAAAAATTCTAAGAAAAATTCGAAGACATGAACTTTATTGCTGTCAAGGAAAGGCACAATATTCTAATTTTATACTACTAGCAATAAACCAGTTCTTAGAATTTTTTGTTGTTATCATCATCCCTAATGTCCCCAATTAAAAAAATTATTTTTGTATGTAGAATTTAGTTATAAACAATAAAAACAAAAAAAAATCAAAAAAAAAATTTGTATATGAAAAAACATGATTTACAAAAAAGGTCCGTAGAGACCTTTTCACACGGCCGTGAAGTTCAGAACTGTCACTCATCGGAGGGTTAATAAAAAAAAGCCCCCTAAAGTATGCTGTACAAATTTAGATATTTTATTTGCAAATTAATAAGAACACAACCTGAATACATTTATTGTATATCTCAATATATACAAAAATTAAATGGCATCAGATGAAAACGGTTGGAGCGATTTGGCTTATTTTTTTATTGTATTCGAAATTTTCAGATGGTTTGTAAAAAAAAAATTAAAAAGTGCCTGGTAAAACTCGGAAATTTTAAGTTTTTAATAAGAGACATTTTTTGAAGAAACTTGAAGAACTGGCACCAAAGCCTCCTTTAGTCTTGGGCATAATCGTTCATTTGAGTGATTGTTCATTTTAGATCAGTTGAAAAAAATGAAATAGGTCGTTCTTTTCGTTCAGTTGTTCACTGAACAGCTGATTGTATAATGGTGCAAAATTTACAACAAAAACATTTAACAACATTCGTTCATTCGTCGTTGAGCAAGCGGTTAGAACACATGCGGATGTTCATTGTAATTCTTTTCAGAAATTTATTAAGCATTGTTGTTGCTTCTTGTTGGAAGAAGTATAGCAAACACCCGCGATTCAATTACTGTTTTAGCTGAACTTCTTTTTGTTTTTTTCTCAGAATAACTGTTCTAAAATAATTTTTTGATATTGATAATTGTTATTTACGGTCCCTGATGTTGTTTTTAGGTGTTTATATTTGGCAAAAGCTACTTTCTTTTTTTCTTATTTTAAGCATTTGACAATATGTTTGTTGGGCAAAATCTCTCACCAATACATCTTCATTCTTATTTTTGAACGCCACTGGTGTAAATATACAAGGTGAGTGGAAATCGGCAACACAATACAGAAACAACAGGCATTTTTTTTTGTGTAAAATAATGTACTACTGTCTCCAAAGTTTGTAATATATTTAGCTATATGTTGAATACATTTTTTTTATTAGACAATATATATATATCAAATTATAGATATTTATAGGACCTTTCCAACGATATGTAACATGACCTATTTATATGGACCACCTATTGATAAATTTCGCAAAATTATTTTTTAATCCGAAATTTTTGATATATTTATTTAGTTAGGAATGAGTTCATTAAATTTAATTTTCATTAAATTATTTTTACTGAAGGTAGGAATTGTTTTTTACAACATGAAATTTTATTAAAATTTTTATTGATAATTTTCTTGGCTTGGGGATCGAACCTGGGTTGAATTTACATGTTTCAAGAATCACCACATTCTTTCATCAGAATTCTTTAAGTTTTAACGTCTGCACCACTGCGGTGCCTGCTAGCCAACAGTCAAACATCAATCTTTAACCAGTGGTACTGGTGGTTCGAAATTTGCTGTAATTATCATTTTTCAATTTATTTACATGATGTCTCCTTTCTTCAGTTCGTATTTTTTTTAAATCCGGAAAAAAGGTCTATATGAGTAAGTAGATAAATTACAATATTTTTAAGTCAAGAAATTAAGCTTTAATTTAAGGTATAACATGACCATATAGGTAATATAAATCTAAAGATATTAAAGAGAGATTATGACATTTCAGCACAAAAAATACAATCTGTACTATGCGAAGCCGGTGTTCTGTATACCATAGAGGAGATAATCCTTCCGCCCGGCCGTAGGCCGGCAATACAGGAAATTTGTACAATGCGAAGCCGGTATTCTGTATCCCATAGAGGAAAAAAATCCTGTATACAAAATTTTGTATTTTGTTTTTTTTTTTAATTTTTCAGATCTTATAATTCTATAATGATTATAGTACCTACAGACACATATGATACCTTAATTTAAACTAAAATAACACTTACATAGACTTTTTTTTAATTTTTTTAGATATTAAAAAAAAATTCGCGTCCAAAAATATTCTTTTCGGATTTAACCCATAGTCGGTTCATATTTTATAATCACGATATATATATTTTTAATACCTTTAATTTGATGTATTACAAATTATCAGACATCCAGTAGTTCCCGAGATATAGGCCTATATATTTTCAACTTTAAGGGCCTGCCCCCTCGAAAACAGGCGTGACCGCCAACAAATTTTTTTTGCTGTCATCTCCTCTAAAAGCCCTATTTGATGATTTTTTAACAGTCACTAAAACCGACTTGTTCCATGTTTTTTTATTATATGTTGTGTTTTATTTTAAATGTTTTTTATATTTTTAAATAATATTAATTCCAAATACATGTTTGTATTTTCTTTTAAAATTTTGGTACTTTTGTACCAAAAAAATTTTTTTGGAAACGAAGTTGTTTTTTCAGATATAAGAAGATTTTAAAAAAATATATATGGTAACGCTGGTTGCATACTATATAAAACGTTGTTCACTAAACAACTGGGGCCAAATTACCGCATTCGTGAACGAATGAGCTATTGTATCGAAAAATGATTTTGATATCGAAGTTATGATAAAATGTACTAAATTTCTTGCTCGATATCGAATGCCATAATCTCAAAAAAGAAAATTAAGATAAATTTTACTCGATATCGAATGCGGTAATTTGGCCCCTAAACTGAACTAAATGAATTGAACTAAATAACCTGAACGATAAGAACGAACGACTGAACAAAGAGAACGACTGAACAAAAAAGAACAAAAAGACTGAACGACATCACCTCAGTTAGTCGTTCGTTTTGTTCAGTCGTTCGTTTTTATCGTTCAGTTCATTTAGTTCAATTCATTTAGTTCAGTTCAGTTGAAAAGGAGGCCCTCCTTTTCACTACTCAATTGTTTTACCTAACCAACGCCTAAATTTTAGAAAGTTCCTAATAAGTGATATATGTATGTGTTTGCTCTGTGATATAATTTAGTCGTGTTTGATAATATCAAAAGTAAAAACTTTATTATATATATGTACATTAGGGTAGGGTGAAATTTTGTTTTGTCTTAGATCGTCTTCTAATAGCAAAATTTTGTTGTGTTACTTAAAAAGGTAATACTTGAAAAAAAATATTCAATTAAATATTCAATTGAAAAAATATATTCAATTAAGTGATATCTTTAGCCCGCGCATGCGTCTTAAATTTTTTGGAATTTTCATTTAAACTTCAATATTATCGCAGTTGTTGTAGAGTCTATGTAGTGTTTTATGTAAATGTATAAATTTTTAGTAACAAAATAATAAAATTTTTAAAATATTGAAGTTTAAATGAAAAATGTTTTGTTTATGTAAATTCCAAAAATTTTAAGACGCATGCGAGGGCTAAAGATATCACATAATTGAATATATTTTTTCAAGTACATATTACCTTTTTAAGTCTAAGACAGCAAAATATTACTATTATAACTATATTAATTAACTTTTATTTTTTCCCATACACAAGCGCCCCACCCTATGTACATATTAAATTACCAGTGCTTTCAATTTTTTTGTGTGATTTTATATAATTTTGCGTTATAATTTTTTATTCTATATGAAATACAAATCATTAGCAAAT
The DNA here is from genome assembly GCA_950370525.1 of Bellardia bayeri. Classification (NCBI taxonomy): domain Eukaryota; kingdom Metazoa; phylum Arthropoda; class Insecta; order Diptera; family Calliphoridae; genus Bellardia; species Bellardia bayeri. Next base: position 46,270,470 of record OX493265.1, on the reverse strand, counting down.
ACCGAGCGAAGCCGGGGCGGTCAGCTAGTTTTCAATAAAATAAACAAATACAGGGCTGTAATTTTTGGTACTTTTTAATTTAAAGTACTCGCAAAAACATAAAATACTGCACAAATATGCAACAACCCAGTAAAAAAAAATCGTGTTTTTTTAAAGCACTTAAGAGAAAAAGCGCATAATCGAGAGCTTCAATAAAAGCTCTCTTTTGAAGCAGTAAATGCTTACGAATAAAATATAGCAAACATTTTTAAAAATACTGAAAATTTGTATTCTGATCCTATTTCATCAACAACTCTTGGAATATGTTTAGCTGATCCAGAAATTTTTGAAGAGAAAATATTTAAAATTTAAGAAATCAACGCAAAATTGTTTAGTATTCCCTACAAAAGTAAAATGGTACTTATGCCCTTAATACACACTTTTTTTAACGTTCGTGTAATAGTTATGTATGTAAATATAATTGTACGTAAGTATGTTTGCATATGCAAAAGTATGGGTTTCAATAATAATTATACCAAAGACTATAAATATGTACATAAAGATGTTCAACTGTCATAGTATATTGTCAAAAAATAAAATTATAATTCGGCGCGAATTATAGCGTTTCATCTGTACATGGTTTAAAAATGCTCAACTATTTTCAAGTACTACGTATGTGCTTAACTTTAACTAGAAGAAAATACACAAGCAAAAGCAGAGCATAAAGTCAATTCGAAGAGATGGCAATTGCACAGATCGCCACAGCTCAAATATAAACTAAAAGATTACATAAAGACTTATACAAATTGTGTGATTATCGCATCGCATTTGCTTTCGCATCGCAATAAAGAGTAACCCCCCTGGTATTGACAAAATCACTAACAAGATGCTTATAGAGCTACCCCAGCAATAAAAATAATTATTCTTATTTTTAACGCCATATTACGCGTTGAATATGATCCACCAGAACGGAAGGTTTCAAATATATCAAATCAGGGAAAAGATGACACAAAAGTAGAATCATACAGACCCATCAGCCTATTATCGAATATATCGAACCCTCAAGATGGATCTCGCTACCTACAAAATCATATATGTATTAGAAAAAAACAATGGAGGATAAAAATTACTCATAGTATTTACATTGCGTAGAGAATCGTGTCCCCCTATTTATATCAATAATTAAGCAAAAACAAAACATTTACCCGAAGGTTAATACCATGGAATACAGTGTATACTATACACCTCGAACGTCGCCTTACATGGAAATCCAATATTGATACAAAGTTGACTCAAATGAAGTTTAATTAATTCAAATTAATTGGCCCATTGCAGAAACTCTAAGCTTAGTTTAGATTGTAAAATTCTACTTAATAGCTCAATAATAAAACATATATGATGTTATGGAATACAGCTATGGGAAACGGCCTCAGCTTCAAATGTAGACAGAATTAAAAGACGCCAAAACAAATTGCTACTAATCCCAATTGCCCCCTGGTATATATAACATTCAAATATTCATAAATACCTAAACGTGCCTTTGGTAAAAACTAAGATCCAAAAAAATGCAGTAAAATACTTATTACAGCTTGAAGTACACCCAAACCCATTAGCCCGCAACATATAAAATAATAGTGGCTATATTCGACTAAGAAGAAGAGATACAGCGGATCTGAGCCGAAGACAAGAAGAAAGAATGCCAACTTAATACATAAAATTAACAATGGTCAACCAATATTCCGGCACTGGCTGGACCAAATAATTAAAATCCATTGGTTATAAGATTTGAAATACTTATTGTTAGTTCGTTTTTTTTATGAAGATAAAATAAATAAATAGAAGTAAGAAAAAAGAATAAGAAAAAAAGTCTGGCACAGATTCTTTTGCGAATGATTTGAGAAAAGGTTACAAACAATCTAGTATTCCCCAAGATATGGGAGGGTTGAAGACTGTTATCCAAGCATTACCCAGAATATTACCCTTCTTAATCAAAATATAACAAACTTTATGTCATCCCTGCACTATGCAAGAGCTACAAAGCTCTTGCAAAACAAATTCATAGATTATTTAAAATTAAGTTTTTTTATAATGTATGAATATATATTTACAAATATAATATATATTACTATGGTTTCTACTTGTTATATATATTTTTTTTTAAATATTTTGTATGTGTGTTAAGATAAATATGCCGAGTTAAATATGTTTTGACGTAACGACTTACGGAAAACATATTTAAGTACAAAGTTAAATATGCTTTGACGTAACCACTAATGAAAAACGTGTTTAAATATGAAATATAAATTTAAATAAAATTTAAATACGTTATGACCAAAAAACAATTTTATGAAAAAATTAATTTTAAATTGGATATAAAATTGTAAATGGTTATAAAAAAAATATTACTTAAAACTAGAAATTATGAAGTTCTTCAAAGGATTTTTTTTTTTTACAAACTTTTGAAAATTCACTTAAACAATTTTGGACTTATATGAGGGATTTTGGCCAAAGTGGCCAAATGGAGCAAAGGTATGCATAACCACTATATAGGATATGTGCGCAATAGAAACAGCTTTCAGATGCTGTTTTTGGAATTCCAGAATTAAATTTGTGAAATTTTTTACAAACTTTTGAAAATGCACTTAAACAATTTTGGACTTCTATGAGGGATTTTGGCCAAATGGAGCAAAGGCTTTACTAAGCTAGGATATGTGCGCAATAGAAACAGCTATCAGATGCTGTTTTTGGAATTCCAGAATTGAATTTGTGAAATTTTTTACAAACTTTTGAAAATTCACTTAAACAATTTTGGACTTCTATGAGGGATTTTGGCCAAAGTGGCCAAATGGAGCAAAGGCATGCATAACCACTATATAGGATATGTGCGCAATAAAAACAGCTATCAGATGCTGTTTTTGGAATTCCAGAATTGAATTTGTGAAATTTTTTACAAACTTTTGAAAATTCACTTAAACAATTTTGGACTTCTATGAGGGATTTTGGCCAAAGTGGCCAAATGGAACAAAGGCATGCATAACCACTATATAGGTTATGTGCGCAATAGAAACAGCTATCATGTAGGTAAAGAAATTTATTTGGCTAGTATATACAGCATATATATATATGTATATATATGTCAATATTTGCTCGCTATTAAAGTAATAGTAATAAATACACTGGTACATATTCCTATAACCGCAGATATTTTTTAAATTTCTTTAAAAGAAAAAATTTTATTATAAACGAACAACTAAACTAAGTAATTAAATTCAGTAGCCTTTGCCAAGCCACATAAACATCTACATCGTAACGTCTACAGAAGAAATTGGAAAAGATTCAGAGATGCTAATGACCATATGCAAATGACTCGCCTAAATAAAAAGATTAATATAGAGCTAAATACACTAAGAAATCGTTTTGGAAGATCTCTAAAATGCTTAAGAAGTTAAAAAACATTCCTATCCTGTAACATAACGGAGAGGTATATTACACTCAGCAAGAAAAGTGTAACTTATTAGCTCAACATTTTAGTCTCTACCATAATATACCTACAACTGAGGTATTAGTTGACGACACAGCAAACGTTATAAAAAACACTACTATTACGCCTAACATTAATTATTTTATAACTAACTCTAAAACTGTTGAGCTAATAAAGAATTTAAAAAATAGGAAATCTACAGGCTTAGACAATATAAACAACTTATACCTAAAAAAGGTATAATCTTAATAATCTTCCCTACTCTCATCCTAAATAGTTGTCTTAAATTGTGCTATTTTCCCCTCTCTTGGAAAAATGCTTAAACTATTCCAATTGTCAAACCAAATAAACCCGCTGATTCACCACTATCTTATATACCAATCAGCTTGCTTTCAGTAATTTACTAGAAAAAAATAATTAAGGAAAAGATGACCTCGTTTATTGATGATAAACATATATTACCCCCCAGCAATTTGCGTTTAGAAATGAGCATAACACAGCACAGCCTTTACTGAAGATCAGAAATTATGTGAAAAACAATTTTAAGAAAGAAAATTCTACTGGAATGGTTTTACTAGATATTAAATCGGCTTTCGACTCAGTTTGGCACAACGGTCTAATTTACAAGCTAAAGCTATATAATTTCCCGATCGAAATTGTTAAAATAATTCAAAGTTTCCTATCTAATAGGTCATATACTGTACATATGGGTCCGACCTGCTCTTAACTTATAAACATTAACTCTGAATGTCCACAAGGATCCTGCCTTTCACCTATCCTATACAACATATTTACCGCCGATATCCCGAACATTCCAAACTGCATTACATCTATTTATGCTGACGATACATCTTTACTAACCGCTGGCGCACTTTCTGCGGATATAATATACAGTTTAGAAAATGCCTTATCAACTATAAACCTGTATTTCAACAAATGGAAAATCCTTGTAAACCCTGATAAAACCCAGGCTATATACTTTTCAAGAAAACGTAATCCACGTTTTGACACAAAATAAGTTACTTAAAATGTTATATAAGCTTCCCTGGCACTTCTCCACGCTAAGACTCCACAGCCTGTCTGGTTTTGAACTGGTTCATGTTAAAATTAGTAAACTTACAACAAATTTTAATAGAAAATGTGAAATGCCCAAATATATTCATATTAATGAACTGATTTCAGTATAATTTTACTTCTTCCAACATAAATATCTTAAGAATCTTTATAGAGGTTTTTTTTCCTTCCCTCCAATAATAATTAAAACACTTACTCATTTTAAAATCTTTTTAATAAATAAAGTAGAAAAGGATCGTAAATTTCCTAAACTCTTTAGACTATAAGACAAATGTAAAACAAATATTTATAATACCGTAATAAATAAAAAAATAAAATAAAAAAAAATAATGACAAATAATTAAATTTATTATTTCATTGTTTTTTTTAGTTCTCTCATTGATACTTCTATTAAATTTTAAAAATTTTAAAATTGGTGTGAGCAACAAGAAAACTTTTATCAAAAAATTACAAAAATTAAAAATATTTACACAGCACTGGAATATGACAGAGGAAATTCTTCTTCGTAGCTTTTCAATTGCGTTTTCATGTTTTTGTTAATTTAAAACAGCAACAATTGAAATTCTGGGCATTTTTAGAAAATTTTGTTGACTTTTATATAAAATTTCTTTGTTAGCGTTTTTTTTTTTGTTCGCTTTTGTTACACTTTTTATTACAAAAAACTAATATTTTTGATTTCATTTTTTTTTTTTTTTTGGTTATAAACAAAATCGATCGGAATCTACAGAACGCAAAGTAAAAATGATCGATTTTCAAATACGGAATTGAAACAATTTCGATCGAATTCTCTGACATGCCTGGTTAATAGAATTTTATTCTACCTACTTAAAACATCAATATTACAAAATTTTACATTATATATTAGAAATGTGGATTGCAGTCGAAATGAACATTCTTTCAATGACACGCTAATGTTAAATTCATGACATATTCACCAGAATTTAAAGTACCTACTTCAGGTTTGCTGGTTGTTGTCATTTAATAACATATTTTCAACACTTTTTTTCTTACCATCATGTCATTATGTCTATCACATAATGTCTTATCACAGCATAGAATTATAACCTATTATAGACCAATCATACAAAAATTTTAAATTTATCGATATAGGTATACACTTTTAAAAAATGTATATTTGTTAGTGATTTTTAACAGTGGATCTTCTATAGGATTTTGAATATTATGGACCAGTTCCAGTTTTATTTGAGAGCATACACACATTTGTATAGACATGTGTCGACATGTTCGGCAAAGTGAACGGAAGTGATTTTTAAGTTTATGCGAAAAAATTGAAAATAAATATTTTACATCGCTATAAAATCAACAAAACTGTTTATAAACTATGATATGGGGCTCAATTCAATACCAAAAACTGAAAGTTTTAAATTTAATTGGTTTTGTGATTGATAATTTTGCAAATTTAACTTTTGCCATACGATGCCTGATTGCAGTAAATGCAAGTCAGCCATACGTGGTAAAACTGGAATACAGTGTGAAGGAGTGTGTAAGGAGTTTCATCCGACACTGAAGTGCAGCGGCTTGGATCAATATAGTTTAAAAATGATTGATTCGAACAATTATATTCGTTTTATGTGATTTAGTATTGGCAGAGGTACAAGGGGAGGTGAAGAAAAACAAACAACATTTAGTGGATTACAAACACGAATTTGAACGAGCATTAAAGCACAATGAACAAGAAGTGAAGAAACTATTAGAGGTGATGGAAAAAGGATATCAAGGAAGACTCAAAAATTTGGAAGATGTACAAAGATGTGAAAACCACAGAGTATAACAGAGGTGACAGAAGAGCAAAGATAGTGTAGTTTTTTTCTTGTCTCTTTCTTTGGAACCTGCCTTTTTGTTTTCTTTGTTACTATTTTTCTGACGCAATAAAATTAATTTTTGGAACAGAGTATTTTTGTATTGTTTGATACAACCATAAAAAAATGCATTTATATCATCTAACGAATGCACAAACTCCACAATGCATACCACAAAGTATAACAGTTATTAAAATACAATTTAGTTAGTTATTAAAATCACAAACATATAAACAAAATTTCAATTTAAATATTCTAACTCAAATTGTTTTGTTTATTTTGTTTTGTCCACAAAATTCTTGTTGTATATAGTGCTTTGCTTTTTCACATTACAAATTTACTACCAGAAAATATTTTCTTTCTCTTTTTAATATACCTGCCTTTTTAGCTGATTGTAGCGATTTTGAAACTTCAAAATTGCCGCCTCTGTGTTCTCTGTGGTGAAAACAATGTTAAGAAGCTAAACCAACTGTGTGAAACTGTCAACGATAATAAGAGCACGAACAAAGATCTATATAATGAAATACGTGAAAGAGTGTTACCAGATTCAACAAAAAAGATACCAGTGAAGCCAAAAGAGAAACAAAGTTCTGATAAAACAAAATAGGAGTTAAATAAAAAAGTCCATCAATTTGAAAATTTCAAACATTAAAAATAGAGGTAATGGAACAGTAATTATAACAAGTGTAAATGATGAAGAAAGGGATGAAATAAAAAATGCCATAGAAGACAAAATGGGTGAAAATTATGAAGTGAAAGTAGCAGATCCTATGGAATTTTTAATAAAAATAACAGATATTTCTTTTAAATATATGGAGGAAGAAGTTATGTTGAAACTAATGAAACAGAATCCTATAATTGGTAATAAAACCATTAAATTAATAAACGTATTTGAGACAAAACGAAATAATAAGACAATATACAATTTAAAAATAAAAACAGATGGAGAAATTGTGATATGTTTATAACAGGCGATTTTAATATAGACTGGGCCAAAAATGGGTATTACAAAAAGAGAATTCAGAGTGCAATACACGACAATGGTCATAAACGAATAGTATATAACTTTACTAGAATAACGCATACGTCAAAAACAATTATAGACTATGTTATAACAAACAGTCATCGGGTATCAGTGCAATTTAATTCTACAGACAATGTATCAGACCATGAAATTATTAATATATTAATTAAATGTGATAACATAAAAACAACGTGCAATAAACAAGTAACAATTTTTAAATATAAAGAACATCAATTTCATAGAGAACTTAGTGCAATAATAAGATATGACGATGAGAAAGATATAAACCATAACGTAAACTATATTGATAAATGCTTCAACGAGACTGTAGAAAAATTTACAAAAAAAAATGTGTATAAAGGATAAATACAAAGCAGACCAATAGTATAATAATGAGTTGGAAGGAATGAAACGACACAAAATTATATTGTACGAAAGAGCTCAATATGAAAATTCAATAGATTCATGGGACAACTACACAATGATAAGAAATAAATATAAAGTTGCAATAGAAAATGCAAAATATGATTTTTTAAACGGAGAAATAAATAAAGCCAAAGACCTAAGGCAAATGTGGACCACAATCAAAAACTTAGTAATGAATAAAATCCAAATGTGATAAAATCTGTGATATTAAGTGACGTAGAATGTAAATATAATTATAAGATAGCTAGTCAATTTAACCATTACTTTGTCAATAGTATTAAATCAATAAGAGAAGCAATAGACGATGTGCAATAGAATAATAATATACCTGATTGATAAAAAATTAAAATTTCGTCCAATAAATATTTTAGAGAAACAATTGAGAAGTTGAACACATCAAATACCTAGGCTTCACAATTGATAAAAAATTAAAATTCATTGAACATATAGAGTTCATATGTAAAAAAAATAGGCAAAAAATCGGGTTTTTCAAAAGAATAAGAAATAAAATAAAAATCTTAACGGCTATTAACGTTTACAATACAATAATTAAACCACACTTTGAATTTGGTTCCACAATAATATTTACATGCTGCACTAATACTCATATTGAAAGATTACAAAAACTACAAAATAAAGCTATGCGATCGATTTTGAAATGCAATAGATACACACCAATAAAGAACATGCTAAAGACACTCAAATGGATGAATATAAAACAACGATTGGCACTCAACACTATAAAACTGATACAAAAAAATAAGACAGGTAAATGCACCAGATTATCTATGCGAACAAGTGAGATATGTTGGCGATGTACAAAGATACACACTACGGAATGCTGATAACTTCAGACTGCAACGAGTAAAAACATCTTTAATGAAGAAATCTCTTTTCTACAAGGGCCTTAAACTTTTCAATTCTTTACCAAATGAAATCAAGAATGAAACCAATAATAATGTATTTAAAAAACTGTGTGAATTTTGTTAGAAATTAAATATAAATTTTAAATGGATTAATGTAAACTCTTAGAACTTAACCAATCTAAACTATTATGTTTTTAAATTATGTATGAATATGAAGTTAAGAGTATTATGAATACTAATAATAATAAAAAAATAAAAAAAAATATGTAATACGAATAATAGAGTAATACGAATTGCAAATCAAATGTGTACTCGTCTTATCTTCTCCTCGCCCACGATGTCTAAAGGGTAATCAGATTATCTTAAAGAATTGCTTCGTGGAAGTTAGGACTTAGAGAGGGGAGCTATGATCAATTATGCATTGCACAAAATGTTTAGATGTGATTAGGCTTTATGTGTCGAAATTTGTTTTAAATATTTTGACCAATAAACCCTTATTTCAGGAGGACATCTGTTAGGGGCCAGGAAAAATAATGGGCAGATTTGAACAGATCTTAATTCCAACCGTCCTTAGGCCGAAAAATATCATATACCGAATTTTATCTTCAAAATTCTGACCTGTACTTTGCGCACAAGCTTTACATAGACAGTCAGCCAATCCAACAACCACATTGTTGATGTAGAGTATAATAATGAAATTGCATCGAAATTTTCAAAATTTATATCTAGTAATAGAAATGGCGAAGTCAAAATTAAAAACATTCATTATTCATTGTTTCTTCACTAAAATTCATCGGTTTAGTGGTAATTTTCCAATCCTCTTTCACACCTTTATTGATGGTTAAAGGTATAAACATTTTATAATAAACAGTTTCATACAAACTTTTTGAATTTGTTAAATATGAAAATCGTAACCGAATACTGAACGGAAAACAATAGTTCTGGCAGAATTGAGCTCAATGCACAATATATGTTAAGCTTGAGGTGAAGATCCCCACGCTACCTCAATTCGTCCTGTAAGTAAAAACCCTTCCGCACGTCCAGAGCTTTTTTAAAATATACTGATTTTGTTAAACCTTATCTTACCCTGCAAATAATATTGGTCTACGGGATCCAAATTAGATGAAATGGACTACTTACGACATGGTCCAATGTAATGCAGTCATGGACCATGTCATAGTTAAACAAGAGTTTGTAGTTAAATGACATGGTTTCGTGTTAACACGATTGCATATTGAGTTGTTGTTTAAAACGAACCCTCTTGAGTACTCCATGGAGTAGAAGCATGGAGTAGTTTTGGGACTACTCCGATGGGTTATATGGTCCAATCCTAGGACATCGCAATGTTAGATCGACCACCTTTTTTCATACATTTGGAGTAGTTTTGGAGTACTCCTAATCCTCTTTGGTCTAGTTTTTATATGCATGTACGGACTAGTCGCGTTATTTGTAGGGTAAGTATAATATTGAAAAACATAACATCAAGAAAGTCGAATATGTATCAAAATCTATCTGCCTATACCTATAGTATTTGCTAATTCAAGCTAATTGTATGAAAATATTTGAGATAGATATGTAATTATTTAAGGAGATATTTAGGAGTTTTAAACTATAGTTTAGTTTATAGTTTATAAATATTTAAGTATCTTGACACTATCAAAAACTTTTACTTATCAACTTGCTTTTACCAGAAAAAAATTTTAATATAAAGAAAATAGCAAATCTAAATAAATGAACGGGTGTGTATGTAATATCAACCTGCGTATTTATTACACCAATAAATATTTCAATATACATATTATAGAATTAAATCTGCTTTTCATTTTAAAAATGTCATTCACATGTTAGGTACAATGCTACTTGTAGATGCATAACATTCGCACAATCAATGTAAAATGTTCAGGAATTCGATTTTTACAAATCAATTCCATAAATTCATTATTCCACTAAAATAATAAGTACATTAAAATGGTAACTTTTTTCAAAATGCAATATAATTTTTGCGAGTTAAATATATTTACACGAACTGCTTGTAATTTATACCTAAAATTGATCACCAAGAATGATTTTAATGTTGAAAATTCTTTTTTTATTTGTAGATTTTAGCTCGAATGTTTTGCTGTTGCACGAAAATATTTCACACTTCGATCGTTGCAGTGTTGACAATACGTATGTATATAAATAAATAAATATATACTGAAGTTATTTTCTGCAATATATAAGACTAATTTATGCAAACAAGGCCACGAAAGAATTTAATTCCTTATTAACCAAATGCTTTTTTTATAGAATATATTATTTTTAATTGTTCATCAACGAAAACTATTTTCTATTTACTTCTTTTCCTTAATTACTTGTCAAAATACTGTTCAAGTATATGTGTATTTCTCGAATATAATTGGCAACATTCTGTGAATAGCCATTTTTAGTATGTGGCCGATGTGATATTGTTGTTTCTTTCTATTTAAGAAACAATATGAAATAAATGTTAAAATTTTTGTATATATAAGTCCTTGTCACACAGTAAAAGTGCTACCAAGTTACAAATATATTTAAATAGTTACATTGTTATCCGATAGAGGCACAAATATATAACTAATATCAGTGTTGCCGGACTATTCTTGAAATATGAGTTTTATTACAAGATGAATGTTATACTATATTTCCACCACAGAGTATAACAGAGGCGACAATTTTGGCGTTTCAAAATTGCTACAATCAGCTCATAAGGCAGTTCTATTAAAAAGAGAAAGAAAATATTTGAATTGAAATTTTATTTATATGTTTGTCATTTTAATAACTAACTAAATTGTATTTTAATAATTGTTATACCATTTGGTATGCATTATGGAGTTTGTACATTCGTTAGATGATATAAATGCATTTTTTTATGATTGTATCAAACAATACAATAATATTCTGTGCCAAAAATGAATTTTATTGCGTCAGAAAAATAGTAACATAAAGAAAACAAAAAGGCAGTTCTCAAAGAAAGAGACAAGTATAAAACTGTCACCTGTAATACTCTGTGGTTTCCACGACGACTTGAATCACCTTTCAGAATCATGTTTATTTATTTTTTTTAGCCTTTATTTATTTATTGAATCTTAATATATTGAAATGACAATAAGTATTCAAATCTTAATGCTAAAAAGAAAATAATAAGCCCAGACAGTGCTAGACAAAAATTCTATGATACTAAAAAAATTTCACATCAACTGATCCAGTCATCTATTTTACGCTTGAGTTAAAGCAAGGCTATCCCTCCTTCTGAACCGATTATGGCCACTAAAGTTAAGGATGTCTCGTGCAAGTGGGTTTTGATGGTCTTCAAGTTTGCTGACGTACTTTGACGCGTATTAAGTAAATTCGACTTTTACTAATGGCACAACACAACAACATAATTAATATATTCTTATTCTTATTAATTTTATTAATATACTTACTATTTAAATTACCATTAAAATTCTTATTAATTTTATTGACATACTTACTTCTTATTAATTTTATTATCATGCTCATTATTAAAAATTCTTATTAATTTTATTTGACTTACTTAATCCAATTGTGTAACATTATAATGATGACACACTTTAATATGCCACTACATACATCCACACATATTGTTATACTTTAAATTTTGTCGACTCATTAATATTATTATAGAATAATTATTAATTTCATAATCGAACTGTTAATTTTTACTTCTTGATAAATTTTAGTTAGGCTCGAGTTCATTAAATTTAATTTTCATTAAATTATTTTTACTGAAGTTAGGAATTACAACTTGAAAAATTTTATTATTATTATTAAGAAAAAATTATCAAAAATTTTTAATAATAAAAAATTTTTCAAGTTGTAATTCCTAACTTTAGTAAAAATAATTTAATGAAAATTAAATTTAATGAACTCGAGCCTAACTAAAATTTATCAAGAAGTATCATTAATATTATTGTTATAAATTTAAGTAAAATAATAATAAAGTTGCACTTTGTAATATCAATTCAAATGAGATAGTTGACTGGCGCAGTCGACGGCCAGCAAAATCGGAATAATTGCGAAAATATAAAAATCCTGTAACCACAGTCGTTGTTCAACATTCAAGAGGATATTGAATAGAGAACAAGTGCCGAGGGTATATCGACACCAGACTAACAGAGATAAACCTCAAATAACAACGACCGTCTGTTCAACATACGGATTAAACTAGGAAAGAGGTGATACAGTTTAAATTCGTGTGTAATTATTTACCGAAACTTCAATCGGAAGATCTATGACCGGGAAAAATCGAGTCCTTTCTTATTCTAAACTTTTTAAATCAAGAAGTCTTTCTACGATACCCGAAAATAATAGCTTGAATTGTAGAATGCTCGGAGGAAATACAAATCAAGATGAAACAGTGGCTCAACCACCTATACAGTCCATTGACATTTTCACTTCGTTAAGAATTCCGGACGCAATTAAAGATCTACCTAAATTCGAAGGCACTCCTAGATTGCTCTACGAATTTATAAGTAATGTGGAAGAAATACTTCTCCACATTAGAGGAGCCGATAACACTCCTCAAGGACTGATTATTTATATTAGGAACAAGATAGAGGGCCCAGCCAATGAAGTCCTAAATATGTATGGTACATCCCTTAACTGGGATGAGAAAAATAATATCACACTATTCAGACAAACGGACGGAAACTTCCCTAATAAGAGACCTCCATTCTTTAAAACAGTACGGCAAACCAATTGAAAAATTATATAGTGAAATTATGAAAATCCAATCGGCTTTATCAAATATCTATGCGTGAATCTGACGATAATGTAATCAGAGCAAAGAGAGATCTCTTCGCTGAAATGTGTCTAAATGCATTTCTATCAGGTATACGAGAACCTATGGGTTCTACTATTAGAGCAATGAGACCAGAATCATTACCAACAGATCTCGACTACTGTATTAGGGAACACAACAGTCACTATATTAGGTCCAATTTGAACACGCCAAAATATCCTCAATGGAGACAAAACAACATATACTCCATACCGGAGATATTCACACAATTACTCAAATACCGTACCAAGACAGGGAAATTATTATCAACCCCAACGAAATTTTAATTATTCCGTAAAACCTTACTATTCTAATCACAATAATAATAATTCTGAGCAGAATCTAAGCAATAATAATCGTAATTTTTCCTTCCGGAACAACCAAACACCTCACAGAAGTTTGCTTGATTATAGGACAAACCAGCATTCTGATAACTTTTCTCAACAAACAAATTGGGGGCAATCACGGCCACCACCCGAACCAATGGAAACCAACAGTGGGTTTTCAAGATTTGAAAGGGGTTCCAATAAATTTAAAACATGCCCAAGTACTCGATTTAGTAGGATAACAAACAGGAACGAAATGAACAATATCAATGAATTCAGGAGTCCTCGAAACGAAGATCAAGGTCCACACTTTGACCATACGAATAAAACAAATCTGGACCAATATGTAAATTATAATATTGACGACAACCAGGATTTTTGGCAAACAACAAACAGGATACATAGATTGTAATAAGCTTGGTAGTGTACTACCCTATATTAACATTAACTCACCATTCGGCAGACAACTAAAATTCCTAATAGACACAGGTGCTTCTTTTTCTTTCATTGACCCAAAATTTATAAACCCAATAGACATCGAAAAATGTACCCCAATAACCATATCTACAATTTTAAACAAATACAATATTGAAAGAAAGGTGACATTATCCATCTTCAAAGAAATTCAGAGAACAGGAACTATTACATTCCAAGTTTTCAAATTCCACGGTTATTTCGACGGGTTGTTAGGTTTAGATTCTCTTACAAAAATTGGGGCAAAAATCGATTTAGAAAACAAAATACTAACCACCAAGAATGTGACAATACCCCTAGAAATGAAACCAAATTTTTCTTTTAGAAAATATATAATAACTGAAAATTCAAAACAACTCGTAAAACTGCTTGTTAATGTTGAAGAGGGAGACATAATCGTAAATGGAATAACCCTAGATAATGGTCTACTTATTTCTCCAGGCATCTATAATGCAAAAAATTTGTTTAGCATAATGAAGTGGTTAACCCCACTGGAAGCGATCAATCAATCTTCTTAGAACAACCTATTAAGGCAAATGCGTATAACTCACACAATTTCATTGAATTAAATAACTTTAATATCGACCACAAACAAATCAATGACAGAATTAAAAATTTACCTGAACTACTCCGCACTCCGAACATCTTAATAACGAAGAAAAACAAAAACTTTGTAAACATCTTTTGAGACATCTTTTATAGAGAGGGACAAAATTTAACGTTCACAAACGAAATAAAACACAAAATCCAGACAACAGACGATATTCCTATCCATTCAAAATCATATAGATATCCCTTTGTTCATAAAGAGGAAGTGAGAACACAAATATCAGATATGTTAAAACAAGGAATTATTAGGCCAAGCTGTTCCCCGTGGAGCTCTCCATTGTGGATTGTCCCAAAGAAAAAAAGACGCATCAGGAAAGTTAAAGTGGAGACTTGTTGTTGACTACAGAAAGTTGAATGAAAAAACTATCTCAGACAGGTACCCACTCCCAAATATTTCAGAAATCTTGGATAAATTGGGCAAGTGCCTCTACTTCTCTACGCTGGATTAACCAGTGTGTTCCATCAAATAGAGATGAACACACAAGATATTCCAAAAACGGCCTTTACTGTAGAGGGAGGCCACTATGAATACGTGAGAATGCCATTCCTAAAAAACGCACCCTCAACTTCCAGAGGGTTATAGATAACGTCTTGAGGGATCTGGTGGGCAAAATCTGTTTGGTTTACTTATATGATATAATCATCTTTTCCACATCCCTCCAAGAACACATTGAAAATTTAGAAAAAGTCTTTTTAAAAATGAGGTCCTCAAATTTTAAAATTCAACTTGATAAATCGGAGTGTCTCCGAAAAGAGATAGCTTTTTTAGGGCATATAATTACAACAGAAGGCATAAAACCTAATCCAACAAAAATTGAGGCTATTAAAAAATTCCCAATATCACGTACTAACCGTGAAATAAAAGGATTTATAGGTCTACTGAGCTACTACAGAAAATTTATTCCCGATCTAGCAAAACTCACAAAGCCATTGACGGAGTGTCTGAAAAAAGACAGAAAAATAACGTTAGATGACAGATACATAAAAGCTGCAAAAACATTTTGATGAATGACCCGATATTGCAATTCCCTGACTTTTCAAAACCATTTATCATCACTACTGATGCAAGTAACATTGCACTAGAAGCAATCCTCTATCAGGGACACATTGGTAGCGATAAACCAATTTGCTACGCAAGTAGAACCCTTTCCGAAAGTGAGATCAATTACTCTACAATTGAAAAGGAGCTCCTAGCAATAGTGTGGGCAGCTAAATATTTCCGGCCCTATTTATTTGGCCGAAAGTTTAAAATAGTTACGGACCACAGCCACTTACATGGCTAATGAGCCTTAAGGAACCCAACTCCAAATTAGTTAGGTAGCGTTTGAAGTTAGAAGAATATGATTACGAAATCATATATAAAAAAGGAAAATTGAATAGTAATGCGGATGCCTTAAGTAGAATTAGATTAGACAATAATGTCGCCGAGGTAAATATGAATGCTTCAAACCAATTATCTACAATACATTCTTGTGACGAAAACTTGAATGATGGCATACCAATTTCGGAAAAACCTTTAAATGAGTTCAATCTACAACTTTTATTGGAAAACTCAGACAACGGACCAAACATAACAGTTGAAACTATTTTCAAAAATAAACAGAAGGAGTATAGAGAGAAAATGGATTTGCTATTAAATGACAAGAATACATACCAACTAATCTCAAGAGACCCAACAGAAAAACTTCAAAGGAAAAACAATAACATCATCACAAAATTACAAAAGGACAATACGATAACAAAGTTTGAGAAAATGAAGATGATAGTACACGCAGCGGCAGCTCCACAATTGTATGGTTTACCAAAGATACACTAGGACAATGTACCACTTAGACCAATATCTGCCTCCATGAAGGTACCCTGCTATGAACTGGCTAAACATATTGGGAAAATTTTAAAGAACATCGTTACTACGACATATAGTGTGAACAATGCAATGGAAATAAAACACAGACTAATAGGAACCAAAATAGATGACAATGAAATCATGGTTTCATTTGACGTGGTATCGTTGTTCACCAACATACCGATCCGACGTTTTTAAAAATATTAAATTTCTGCTTAACAGAGAATAACTATTTCTCAATAAATAATAAATTCTACCGCCAACTTTATGGAATGCCTATGGGAAATCCGTTATCCCCAACGATAGCAAATATTGTCTTGGATACATTATTAGATGACGTTGTAGAAGAATTAAAAACGGAAAATATTAAAATTCGTTTTTTTAACAAAATATGTAGATGATTTGTTTGCCATTATAAACAAAAACGACGAACCAACTATTTTAAGAACTTTGAACGCGTACCACAACAAAATTAAATTTACAATTGAAAAGGAAATAGATGGAAGATTACCTTACCTAGAGGTAAACATAATTAGAGAAAATGGTAAAATTGGAACAAATTGGTACACAAAACCCACATCTTCAGGCAGATTGATCCATCTGGCGATAAAGAACATACTTGACAAATGGCAATACATAAAAGAACACACAAAAATAAAGAAACCGACGTTTTTAAAAATATTAAATTTCTGCTTAACAGAGAATAACTATTTCTCAAGATTGATCAATTACTATTCGAACCAACCCATGAAAATGAAGACAAACACAGTGACAAACTTATTATGGAAAGTATTGGATATAAGTGAGGATAAGTACAAACAAACGAATATGAAAAAGATCAGAAACATATTGAAAATAAATGACTATCCAATAGTCATAACAAACAAACTAATAAACTCAGCTTTAAAAACACAAAAAAACAGAAGGGAAAACCAAGACTCCGTTTCAGAAACAACAAAACATTTTTACAGTGTACCATTCATCACAAAACTCACAGAGATAAAAACATTAAAGGGAATAATAACAGATGACACAACAACAATTGCATACAAATCAAACAACACATTACGACAGCTATTTACGAATAACAAACCGAAGATGGACAAATTAAAAACACACAATGTTGTGTACGAAATAAAATGTGAAGGAAACGAGGGGGAGATGTGCAATTTGGTGTATATTGGTACAACAAAAAGAATGCTGGGTACAAGAATCAACGAACATAAAACAGATATAAGAAATGGAAAAATATCGACGGCACTTTCCCAGCACGTAAAAGAGTGTAATCATGTGGCAGATTTTGATAATGTTAAAATATTAGATATAGAAAGGAAGGAAAACAAAAGGTATACACTGGAGAGTTTACGCATACAACAAAAAATGAAAACAACAATGAATACGAAAGAAGACAAAGACAACACGAAACTTCAATACTCCTCTGCAATTAATAATTAAATCAGTTCTGTGATATTAGCTTTAAGTTAAACTTGACTTAAGTTTTGTGGTCGTTTATTGTATATTATATTTTTATTAATTATTTGATTATTTATACCAAAATTCTGTTCGTGATGTCCCGTTTTTTAGTATTTTAGTAACTAATTAATAATAAAAATTAATATCCAATGATAAAAAACATTAAAGCTGTAAGTAAAACTACATAATAAGTTAATAAGTTAAAGCTGTGTAATAAAACAATAAATTTTGTCACTAGATTATTTAGAACGAAACCCCTGAAGAAGTTAGAATAAAACTAACGAAACGTTGGGTAAATAAAATAAAAATCGAACAAGTTTTTTATTTACGTTTGGAAACAAACATTTGACCAAATTAGCCTGAAGGAAACTCCTTAAAAATTATAAAAATAAACAATGTCAAACTATAAAGAAAAAAGAGTTCTCCCAAGATTTTTATTTTTAAAAAATGCATTCCCTCAGGCAAACTAACTGCAATTTTTCCAGACGAATTAACCTTCAGAACTATTCAACTAATATATTCCAAATACTTTTCAAATGGAAAACAATTCCGTATCATCCGTTGCACTAAAATGTTAATAGATATTACTGATACTGATAAACAAGTAGAATTGATTCGAAACTCTCACGAAAATAGAAACCGCAGGGGAATTAATGAAACCTATGATTATTTAAGAAGGCATTATTTATTATATTCAGTATATGCAATCTATAATAAATAAAACTTTGAATAACTGTGAAATTTGCAATACCCTAAAATATGACAGACACCCACCGAAATTAAAATTTCAAATTACAGAAACACCTGATGAACCACTTCATATTTTACATATCGACATATATACTATAAATAGTAAATGTATTTTAACCATCATTGATAAATTTTCTAAATATGCGGCCCTACCATCAAGAACTAGCATTTGTGTACTCAAAGCCTTAAAATCATTTATGAACCTTTTGGGAATACCTAAGAAAATCGTTTGTGATCAAGGTACCGAATTTACTCCAAATATTTTTAAAGATTTTTGCAAGCAATATGAGATAATGCTTCACTTTACATTTTTTCAGCAATCGAGCAGTAATTCTCTGGTGGAACGACTTCATTCGACTTTAACAGAAATTTATAGAATCATAATAAGCAGTAGGAAATCAAAGAAAATGGAAGTAGATCATGAAGAAATATTAGATGAGACATTCATTACTTACAATAATACAATTCATTCATCCACTAAATTTACACCATACGAACTTTTCTTTGGAAGACCATATAATCACTCAACAGAAATAAAATATAACAATGAACATGAATTTTTGACCAAGTTAAACGAATTCAAAGAAAAGCTTTATCCTTCTGTCAAAGAAAAAGTTTTGAAAGCAAAAATTAAAAATATTAATAACCTTAACAAGATTAGGAAAAACCCAGAAAATAGGGAAATGGATGAGGAAATACATAGAAAAGAATGTAGAAGAAACAAATTAACACCCCGATTCTCTAAACATAAAATAGCGAAAGACAACAATATTACAATACAAACTACTAATAACAAAAAATTCCACAAATCAAAAATGAAGCTTAGAAAAAGAAAATAACTGATACAAATTCCATATTTACAGCATACCCCATATTTGCGGACAGATATTGGAAATTCAGAATTTCGACAATGAACAAACCATAATAGCCCTAGAGGTTGGCAAAGCAAGGACAATCGAAAATCATTTTAATTTCATGCATATAATAGACTTAGAACATTATAATGAACAAACTTCAAAATTATTCAACACCATAGAATTATTCGAATAACACAGCATATTAAAAGATGCCGCTAAAATATGTAAACTAAAACTGAAAGGACTTGAGAATAAGCTGCAGACGTTGAATCCATATAGACGACCAAAACGTGCACTATTCAACGGCATAGGTTCTGTAATTAAATATATTACAGGAAATATGGACGCAAACGACGCACAAACTATAAACGGACAAATCCAAGAACTCCAAAAAATTACAGCAAACTCGATTAATATTGCAGAAAACCAGAAAGGCTTAAACATACAAATGATAAAGAGATTTAAAAATTTAACGGACCATATCAATAACGAACAAGGAACAATTACAAAATTCCTAGGAAAACTTTCAAACGAAACATCTAATAGTATTCAGAAGGAAGAGGATGCATTGGCAGAAATTCAATATATGAATCAGCTCAATTATAATATAGATTTGTTAGTAGACCACATCTTAGATATAATTGAAGCCGTAATGCTTGCTAAGCTTGGTATAATATCAAAACTTATTCTTAACCCAGATGAACTAAAAGAAATTAGAGACCATTTGAGATCACAGAATGTCGATTTTGTTTCAGACGGAAACCTTTACGAACTTCTAGAACTCCAAGCATATTATAAGAACAGCAACCTACAACCTTTCAACATAAAACTTCCAAATTTTTCCAAAGACACAAGCTTACTTTATCACCTCATTCCTCTTCCGATAAACCAAACAAAGATAATTAAAATTAAACCTTATGTAAGTTACAATGCACACAACCTCCAGTACTACACAGAGATTTGCCCAAAGATTGAGAACACTTATTATTGCAAAATGTCGAACGATTTCGAAGAAACTAGTAACTCGAAATGCATCTGAAGAATATTGAATGGACAAAGCCCAATATGTCCAATAAATGACGTGGGAATCACCTCAACTATCTTCCAGCCGGAAAACAACTATATAATAATCATTAATGTTACAGAAATACTAATAACTTCTTCTTGCAGAAAAAATTTTACAATAAGAGGCACTCTACTACTCCACTATGAAAATTGTTCCGTCACTATAGCAGGAACAACCTACAGAGACAACCCGAACGTCCACTGGGACACAATTTTTGTGGCGCCACCATACCTAAACAAAATACAGATTGAATCGACAACAGATACCCTGACCCTGCCGAAAATAAAAGCCTACAGCTTCATTAATAAAAATGATATCTTACGATTAAGAAAGAATACAATACAAAGCGGAGGCATACTAACAACAACAATATTGATATCCGTCGTCATAATCTTCACTTGTTTGATCCTGTTATGGAAAAACCCAAAAATCCGATATTATCCCCAACCAGCTGATGTCGTGCTGTCCCCACCAAATTCATTGTGGCCATCACTCTACTCTAAGGGGGGAGGAGTTATGTTATCACCCCCAAGAACAACAACAACAACATAATTAATATATTCTTATTTTTATTATTATACTTACTATTTAAATTACCATTAAAATTCTTATTAATTTTATTGACATACTTACTATTAAAATTCTTACTGATATACTTCTTATTAATTTTATTATCATGCTCACTATTAAAAAGTCTTATTAATTTTATTTGACTTACTTAATCCAATTGTGTAACATTATAATGATGACACACTTTAATATGCCACTACATAATCCACACATACTGTTATACTTTAAATTTTGTCGAATCATTAATATTATTGTTATAACTTTAAGTAAAATAATAATAAAGTTGCACTTTGTAATATCAATTCAAATGAGATAGTTAACTCACGCCTAGATCTTTGTGAATTCGAGAATTTTTAACATACCATGGAGCTGCAGTAATTATACGTAGAATTTTATTTTGACCCCTTTGAATTTGTTCAATGTTTGATGCTAAGGCAGTATCCCATAATTGAATTCCATAGCACCAATCATGTTTATGAATCATGCTGTTTACATGACTAATAAACTTGATTCGATTTGACAGCTCTTTTTAATAAACAAGCAGAATAAAAAAGAACCGAATTTACCATTTGTGGAAAATAATTTTTTTAATGGACAAAAAAAGTGAGTGGAAATTAGTTAGCTTATTTGAAAAAAAAACATACATTCGTACGTATTTACTTTCTTTACTTCCAGCAACAAGAAAATAATTTGCTTTGTTTACAATAATATTAAATTTTTACAGCTAGTGCAGATAAACTTGCGATAAAAATTAGAGAAGAGTGCAATTTTTCGTGCTTCGCAAGTAGGATTAATATTTGACATGAATAATCTTTATAGGCAAATAAATTGTTGTACTAAATTTTATGGTGGTCGGCCCAGAATTGATTATAGCGCCCATACAATGACCACATCTGGAAAAGACATTTATACATATATTGTATAAATATCGGTACCGACTCTAAACTTTGCACATATCATTTACATACATACATATATACAAAAATCATCCAACAAAATTTTGTGAAATTCGGTATATTTTTAACCGTATGTCCCATATAAATCCCTCTTTCGAAAATCACTTTAATGCTCATAAATCTCTTATAAATAAGGGTACCAATCCA
This sequence comes from Bellardia bayeri, assembly GCA_950370525.1. Lineage (NCBI taxonomy): Eukaryota > Metazoa > Arthropoda > Insecta > Diptera > Calliphoridae > Bellardia > Bellardia bayeri. The sequence goes on along the minus strand of OX493265.1, from coordinate 46,247,904 downwards.
ACGGATCACTTACTATACATGTCTAAATCAAACTGCTGGATTTTGAGAATATTGGTTCACTCTTGAAATCAATGTCAATCTTCAATAATTCTGTCAGACATGCTTTCGAAAAGTTTGCTATTTAAAATCAGCAAAATCCATCCATAAATAACGGAGATATGAGCAAAAATCCGCGACAACCTCTGAAAATTTCATCAAAAAAACTAAGTGTATTAATATTGTTACGAATAATTTAATCAACAGATGACGTTGATCACACAAAGTGTATTAATATTGTTACCAACAAATTCATCAATTATCGACATAATTATGCATCCACAACAAAGGTGAAGGGTATATAAAATTCGGCATAGCCGAATATAGCACTTTTACTTGTTTAATGTTATTTTACTTGTATTTGCCCACTCTACAGTTCATGCAAATAAAAAAAATGCCAACTCTCACAGAATGCATACATTTTTTATAAGAAAATTAAAAATCTTAGGGATTTTTATACCTGGCAACCCTTGAAAAAGCACAAACTATACCAGCGGTAAATGGAACTAAGTACCTAGATTATAATCGATGACACCAGTATAACATTCTAAGCGAGCGATTGTAATCTAATAAATATCACCTACTTATTATAACTTCGATTACAATATAAAGCTGTGTTCACATTATGTGTATTTGTCATGTGGACTGTCACTTTTTTGCATGTCAAATTTGTACATATAGTCTGAACACCTTCAAACAATATCATGTGTTATTTCTCTGTGTGCAATACATATGACATTTTTGTATTTAGAACGAGTTCTATTTTCAAGTGACAAACCATCTGACATTAGCTGTTTTTTATAACCAAAATTTTGTGGCGGCAAAAATTAACTGAAATTTTAATAAATATAATTTATAACTAATAGTAAAAAAAATACAAAAAAAACTACACAAATTTATTATTGAAAATGGATGGAAAACTTGAAAAGGAGTTACCAAAAGTAAGTACATATGTATGTGACATAACCAACATATGAACATGTAATTTATAAACCGTATGTAAAACTCAAATTTTGACATACACTGTTACGTGTCCCATAAGTGCCACTAGAATGATTCTCCGGCTAACCTGCGTTCGGCTTATCTCTTTGGGGTGTGTCCCTCCTTCAATCTAGCTCAGTAACTGTAAACAATAAAAAGAAAAGGAAACAGAATCGACAAACAAAAAAAATCTATAACTAAGACACAACACATCAGGAAAGGGAAGTAGGTGTTGACCTCCGACCACCCAACCCATCCTTGGTCACCAACACATCCGAGTAGATTCATCTGATGACCCCTAAGAACCGTACTTCAACTACACTTACCCTTCTTCAACAACCCATATTATTTATTTTAGCCAATCATAATTTTTTTCATATCTACCTTAATACATATTTTATTGACTTAAATATACTTAAAACTAACTTTAATATTTTTAATCTTATCTGCACTGATTTTTTTTAATTTAAATTTACTTAATAAACAAATACATACATTTGACAAAAAGCTTAACACAATATAAATATATAAAACACTTGTTTTCTTTTTAGAAACAAAGCTAAAACTTTAAATCGTAACGAAAACAAATTGTTTACTAATTGTTGGTGGCAAACTCAAAATATCCACTATTTCCGGTTTTTAATAAAAATGTTTTTAACTGCTATAACAAATTTCCTACACCTAAATGAGCTCACTTAAATGTACGCTTGGTACCAATTGCCCAACCTCACAAACATGCTATTTTGCTATTGTGAATTTCCCTAAACAATGGGTTAGCTAAAAATTTAACTCCGTTTCCAAAAAATTCTTATAACAAAAAAATTACAAAAGTTATTGAAAATTATATAAATACATATACTTAAATTTAATAGAATAAACTATAAAAATAATTTTACTAAAATATATAAATTTTTCATGCAATCTTTCTTCTACTTCGTACATATGTATATAAACTTTTTTCTTCGCTTTTGACTTTGGGAAATAATTTCCAGGATTTTAAAGCGGTTCTTTACGGGCAATATATGTATATGTGGTTACCTGATTTCATCGTAATTCCAATGACAATGGACGATTTAAAAAAAAATGTTTCCCAATGAAGAAATTTATCAGGTACCGCCTATTATTTCCACTTTCCAGTCCACTAAAAATGGAACGACCTCACCTTTTCTTAATATTTTTAGAGGATGTTCCTATCGTCTACAGGTAACCTTATCTCAACTACAAAAAGAAAAATGTAAGTTATAGGTTTTATTCATAAACCTCTTCATTGTTTAAACTTTTCTTACCCACAATCCTTTTTCTCTTGTTAAAAATTCAACAACAATTTTTACGGCTCTTTCCCTATTTTGTTTTAAGTTTATGTTGCACTATTTAACACTTTCACTGTCGTTTACTTAAAGTTGTTTGCCTCTGTCGGCGGCCTTTTTGCGAATGATCCAGAAAAGATGGCTTCTAACCATTTGATGTCTATACCTGAACCACAATTAAAAATTCTATTCTTCTCTTTCTTTTTATATAAACTGTTATTTTGCCTCTTATCCGTCTTGGTGTCCGACTAATGTTCAAACCTAATGATCATTAAATAGTCTCCTTTCCAATTTGTATTCAAACATTTTATAACAGTCAATTTTCATTCATACAATTATTCTACTCCATTATTTTTTTAGTACACTAATATTTGACAATTTCTACAATGATATGGTAACACTAAATTTGTCTCAGTTGTGGTATAACACTACACACACACTAAACATCAAACATTTAAACAGACGGGTTAGTACCTATTATCATAATATATTTATATTTCTTTTACATATTATTTAAACATTATTTTCCTAATCTTCTTTCAGAACTATTAAGCCTTCCTAATATGTCGCTACGCTGAGGTTTCATTATTTTTTTGACATAGGCTTTACCGTTGCAACAACACATGAAATCACATATGGGTAGAAAAGTGACATTCCACATGACAAATACACATAATGTGAACGCAGCTTAAGCGAAGTGTTAGTTAGTGGGTTTTGTTACCGATTTTTGAAATTGAATGTGTTACCCTAATCCAATACCTCGTACCATTTAACGGTACGTTACAATTGCGCATCACTATGCCTTAACATACATACATATGTGTGTATATTTTTTTATTTGGCATTCTTAGAATTCCTCAGTTTTTTTGTGGTAACAACAATATTCTATTCTCGTTGTTAGAAAATTTTTTATACATATTGTAACGTGGTTTTGTCGTCGGCTGAATCGTGTCCAGGGTTTACTTACGGATCCACAAACCTTAAGTAATAATACGAAGATTATTATGTACCCTTCGTGGGTTTAACGAAAATAATGCTTTATTGAAATCTTCCTTAATCTTAAATATATGTTAAAGTAAATTACGAGAAATAGCTACATGGAGTCAGTCGCCCACTGTTGCGATGCGGTTGAGATCGGTTCTTGCAGGTTCGGGTTGAGCACTAGAGTCAGGTTAATACTCAAGGTCGGTTACGCAGGTTCGGTCTTCTGCATTCGGGATTGGTGCTAACAGCTTCTGGTGATATCAGGATCGGGTTACGCAGGTTCGGTCTTCTGCATTCGGGTTTGGTGCTAACAGGATCGGGTTACGCAGGTTCGGTTAATATAATAACTTAATTCTAGATTCTAAATAATACAATATTGCTTAGGCTAGGGAAACAGACAGCCGAAGCCACTGTGATAACAGACAACCGAAGTCACTGTGATAACAGACAGCCGAAGCCACTGTGAGAACAGACAGCCGAAGCCACTGTGAGAACAGATAACCGAAGTCACTGTGAGAACAGACAGTCGAAGCCACTGTGAGAACAGACAACCGAAGTCACTGTGAGAACAGACAGCCGAAGCCACTGTGACAACAGACAACCGAAGTCACTGTGAGAACAGACAGCCAAAGCCACTGTGAGAACAGACAACCAAAGTCACTGCGAGAACAAACAGCCGAAGCCACTGTGAGAACAGATAACCGAAGCCACTGTGAGAACAGACAGCCAAAGCCACTGTGTATATGTATCGGTCCAAGACCACAAAAAATTCGATAGATTTTATGAAAGTAAAACCTGTTCGGCTCTTTAATTATAATCTATAACTCAATTATAATTTCCAAGACTTGAGAGAATAAACAGTACTGTTCGTTCTTACACTTATCTTCATATAAACCGTTTGGGAATTATATGGTTTTGTTATGACATCAATGTGTTGTGTAGTTGTGTGTGGGAGACAGTGGCGTTGTGTGTGTGAGATAGTGGTGTGTTCATGTAAATCATGCAGTGACGTGTTTGTGTTATGTATGTTGTGTGTATGTTCTTAAGGGTACAGTGGCATATAAAATAATAAGAATTAATGAAAGTAATTAAAATAATAAGAACTAAATAATAAGAAATAAATATGTACAAGAAATTGTTACCTAATTACTATTTCTCTGTTACAATATCTATAACAGAGAAAAAACGAAAGAATGTTCGAGAAAAGAGGGGGAAAAATGTAACGTCGTTGTCGTGCGCATTCACATGATCTTTCCATGGTGCAACTATACAAGGTGAGTGCAAATCGACAACAAATACAACACAAAACAGAAACAACAGGCATTTTGTTTGTGTAAAATAATGTACTACTGTCAAAAACATTTGGAAAGGTATTACTTCTGAGATAAGTAAATTATAAACAAAGTCAGTCAGCAGGGCTACTGCACTCACCTTGTATAGTTGCACCTAGGGTTCCCACATTTTTTTGTTGCAATTAAAGTACATTTATTATTAAAGGTTAAGAAAAAAAGTACACAGTATAAATAAAAATTACAATTTATTTCTATTTATTGTTATTTTTAAAAACGTATTTTTATCGCTTCTAGCAAGTTTTATCAAGTTATTATCATTGCTAAACAATTCAACAGTATTTTTACAATCTATATTTAAATTAAAGTAAATAATTAATGCATTTTTTTATCAGATTCAGAGACGCTTTGTTTCTTTCGTCTCGCCATTTGCTCTTCATTACAGAAAACACTCTCTCTGTGAATGCTGACGTGGCAGGAATAGAAAGTAAAAATTAAATTACTTTATACAAATTTGATAAATTATGATCAGTCTTATTAAATACTAGCTGCCATTTACTTGCAGTATATCTTATCATAAAGTTTATTTAATAACACAGTTTCTCCATAAATATCATCCATATTTATATTACGTTTATGCAGATTTAAATTTTCGATTATGTATAAATTTATTTTGCTAATTGTACATAACTAGTTTGTGTTTTTAAAATCAAACTATTTATTCAGGTACTGTAAGGCTTTATCAATAAATAATAAAAAATTCGTGTGAATTTCGCTAGCCAGTTCCGGTGAAGACAACAGTTTTACTTTTTTTTTTTGTTTCATATCAAAAGAATAGATCTTGTTTTCTTTGTAATAGTCCATCTCTCAAATTTACCATTATCCCATTAATATCTAAAATTGTTATGCAATTGCCTTCTAGACATTTTACAGCTTTATTAAATAAATTTCACATGTGACTGCAAAAATGGAAATAAATTTCAATCATATCATTTTCAGTGTTGTTGAGCATCAATAAATTTTGTAAAATCATTGGACAGTTATCTAAGCTTACAAAATAACTTCTAATAGGTGACCAATTTAATAGTAATGTATCAATGCTTGGCAAAAGAGAGAGCCATCTCGTTCCCACATGGCGTTTTACTTCATGGAAGTCTCCATCTACTGTTGCTATAAATCTTGTCAACTCATCTCTTCTTACAGCAGAATGTGAAAAATATAAATTTTTAGAATTACATTTTCTGTCATATAATAAAAAGCTCATGGCATGTTTTACGCAATTATGCACTATGTATGCATGACAGTTTCCTTTTATTAAACCTGGTACCAAATCTCTCATATTTGTAAACAAAGAATGGTTGGCACCAAAATTAGCATTTGTGTTGTCTGCGCTGAGGGCAGATACATAACCAAACGATAATTGGTATTGGTCCAATGAGTTTTTAATTGCTTCAAACATACCATCAGGAGACTCATTGCTGTTTTCATAAAAATCTACCAACTTGTTTTGAATGCCATTTCGTGCCGTAAAATATTGTATCACTAATGGGAACAGTTTTATATTTTTTTTGTTCGAAGCGTCTGTTTGTAAGCAGTAATATAAATTCTCTGTTTTTATATCATTTATTACATTTTGCATTGCATAGGGTCCCAAAACCTCTGTAACTAGTGCTTCCATTTTTGTTCTAGCTAGGCGATAAATTATGTTTTACAGTGTGATATGTTAGGGCTAACTCAGCTGCAACATTTTCATTATCACTACAGAATGAACTTTTAGATGATATGGAAGCAGAAGAGGTGCCTAGAAATTTTTCAAGTAGTCCAGATGTTTTCTTCATTTCTGATTTTGATTTGTGTTGTTTTGTTAGCAGGTGTTGTTTAACCTGAAGAAAAATCCCCTCATCTTTTTATATTCTTTATACCACAACCACACTTACCTGTCCTATTCCAGCTGAAGCAATCGTAAATGTTATTGCACACAATTTGCAATAATTATATTCATTTTGAGGATCACAAGTTAACCAATCACCATGTTCAATTTCCCATTAATATTTATACTTCTGCAATCGTTTATTCTTCTGTTTTATTATATTAATTTTTTTGACGTATTTTTTAGGTGTAACATATTCAATATCTATTTGATCCCTTTCGTTATCATGGTTTGTTAGGTCATCGTATAACATTTACTAACCTTTTTTATTTTTGAATTGCATTAAATTTGTATATAAATTGTATTTTCTATTTATTCACTTTTTGGCTCACTGTTACCACGGTGATTTGATATTAATTTTGTACAAACTAACCACTGTAATTTATTTTGGTAATTAACCGTTAGCTTTTATTTGTTTCTCACTTCAATTCTTAAACTTATGTGTTACGTTGTTGTTATAAACAAGAATGCAAGTTATTTATTATGTTGTTTTTGCATACATACTTATTAGTAACAAGTTGAATTGATGCATTGGAAGTGAGAGACAAATAAAACAACAACAACAGTATGGCCTTACTTACTTATTTATGTACATCAACAATTGTTAGGCGTAAGATAATCATTTTAGAAATAAAGAAATCATTGTTAAAGTTGAACTCTATCAAACATCATCTTGTTTTTCTTGTTGTGTATCACGGTCGCATATTCAATATATAAGAATTATCGTTGCCCAAGAAATAAAAACCATTTAGTGACATATAGATAACAATTCAAAGTCCCTGAATTGCTTTATATTGTTGCCGGTGAAGAAAAAGATCTTCATCGTACATTTTGGCGCCCAACGTGGGGCACGATAGTTTAAAGATATATTTTTCTAATTTGTCGGTGTTCCGTGGCACATTAAAATACTTTTGTGGAAGTACATCTTAAATTAAAAGTGTACAGGTCGTGCGTGAGTTGAGAGTAGTTCGTGGTAAAGTAAATTACAATTAAAAACCTTTGTGGAAAAATAAAGAGACAGTGCATTTAAAAACATTTTAGAACAAATTGTTGTGGCATAATTTAATTAAATTAAAAAATTTAAAACATAAATTATATTTGTGAGCTCGGAAAAAAAAAAAAATTTGCGCAAAATTTTACCGCTAATTTTATACATAAAATACATGAACTTGTTCGTGGTTTCATTTGGTTCCAGTATATAGTGTAAAATTTCTGTCGCTCACAATATTCTAATAAATACTTTGAATAAGTAAAGCCATTTATCAAAAACGTTATTGGACAATTTTGGCATCGGATACAGTGTTACAAAATAGTGCCTCCATTTTCTTAAAATTTAATTGGACTTTTTTGGTGATATTTTTTTTTTATTTTTTCGATGACGTTGGAGGAAGTTAAACAACAACGGGCTAATACAAGGAAAAGTATAACCCGCATCAAAAATCAAATCGAAGCCAATGGAAGGGGTGAAGGTAAGACACTATCATCAGCTGAATTGAAGTGCCGTTTGGGAATTTTGGAGTCATATTTTAAGCAGATTTTGACGTATCAAACTCAAATCGAAAATTATGATCCTGATGACAATGGTAGGCCTGAAATTGAAGATTTGTACATCACTGCAAAAATGAATATTCAAGCTCAGCTTGGTGAGGATGTTCACAACACAACAATCTCTGAATCCATGATTTGTTTCCCTGTTAACCACCATAAATTGCCGCAGCTCAAATTACCCACATTTAGTGGTAAGTACAGTGAATACAAAAATTTTATAACGTCGTTCAACCAAGTTATTGATCGTGAGTTTAGCCTATCGAATATTGAAAAATTTAACCATTTGCTGAACTGCCTCAATGGCCAAGCACTGGAAACGGTCAAAGCCTTCCAGATTACGAATGAAAACTACCTGAAGGCTCTGGAAAGGCTCAAAACGCGTTATGACAATAGCTCACTGATTTTTATGGAAAATATAACCACTCTATTTGAACTTCCAACCATGTCCAAATACAATTGTGCACAATTACGAAGTCTCGTTGATAATGTTTCTGCTCTTTATAGCTCTCTTTTGTCTATTGGCTCACATAGTGACATTGCTAATTCGATGCTGATTTATATAGTTTTGGAAAAAGTTGATGATGAGACAAAAAGGAAATGGAAGGATTCTTTAGATTTTACCAAACTGCCATCATGGGATGATTGTTCAAGGGTTCTTGAAAGACATTGCCAATTTTTGGAATCGGTTGATACCAACCATACACATGTGACCCCCCGTAAGCTTGATAGTCAACAATCCGGTAAGTCGAAAAATAAAAGTTCAAAGTCCCTGAATTGCTTTATATTGTTGCCGGTGAAGAAAAAGCTCTTCATCGTACATGGTTTATTCACTTTAGTATAAACTTTTAAATCGTATTCTTATTGCACTCAAACAAAACAAACAAGTTAAACGGTGCTGCGAGATTATATTTTTTCAAAAATTATCATGACATCGTCTTAAGAAAAAATCGGCAATATAAAAAATCATCAATAAATGGCCTTAGCTAACACCTGAATCTATTTTGAATTCTAGATAAATCTAATCATGCGAAATAAAGTATTTTCGCGTACTTTATTATTCTCATAAAGTATAGAGTACAATTACTCGAAATAACGTACAATACTTTATTATAAAGTACGGGTGGCAAGCCTAGTTGAACCATGGATATTTTTTTCTCATTCTTTCTCGCCCAAAACATACACTATCATAATTGCGTTGTGTATTTAAAGCTAAGTTTAGACAATATGTTGAATCAGCATATATATGCTGACAGCCATATGATTAAAATTAGCAGCAAATGCCTATGTCATATGTTAAACGTTTACACGATATGTTGAAAGTAGCAAATTTTTTGATGTCAGCATATGAAATGTCAATATAACAGTTAGCATACGATTTTTGTGTTTATACAATATGTTGAATTGTATGTTGTGCTACATATGCTGAGTCGTATAAATATTTGTTTGTGAAATTATTCAGTTTGACAACATTTTTTTAATTATTATTCAACTTCTGTATTTTATGTGTAATTTTTGAAATAAAATTAAATAATAAAAATAATATCAATAAAAAAAACATAAATGATGACGTGGGAGGAAATTGGTCGAGCTATTGCTTGTACAGTGCTGATTTTGGATGACGATGAAGTGGAATTAAAAGCAAAAAGACGCAGAGTTTGGCAAAAGAAATGGGTAGAACGACGAGAGGAAGAAAGTTATTGTAAAATTATACAAGGAATTGGTATAAAAAATAGAGCAGATTTTATTGTAAAAAACAGCAATAATACTAAATAATAAAATATTGCAGAACTTACCAACAAAATCGAGCTAAATTATACACTAAATATGCAAATAATGCACGAAAACATGTAAAGCATTTATAATAATTTATTGTTTATTTCCAGAGACCTGTGTCGATTAATTTGAACAATGCCGCCGGCCACTATATTGTGTTCTTGTGTTTGTATGTTTGTAGGTACCTATGCAACAAGAAGTGTATTTACATAAAAAAAACTATCGGCGGCTGGGCTTAAAGGTCCTGATACACTATCCTACACAATCGTACGCTTCATTCACTGGAAAATCTGACCGATTTCTATCACACTAAAAAAAATCGCAACGAAGTATGTCATAGGTGGCATACTAGTCACAAAAAAGATGCAAAAACATATGTTTTTGTTAATGTAAACAAACGCAGTTTTCCGCCATTCAAATAAATATTTGTGTTCAATTATTGTGTTGATATATGTGAATATAATAAATTGTATAAACTATACAAACAATTAAAAAATTTTAAACGTCTGTTCTTTAGATTATAATTTGTGATTTAAATCAACGAAGCCGACATTGTTGTTTTCTTATCAGCTTTATTAGAAAATACAACTCTGGTCGCATAGACACTATCGCATATGCATATGAATTTGCTATACGCTGAAAAGATTGCATACGCTTTTCAACAAATAACATATCTGTCAACATACGCAGGAAATTTGTCAAACACTAATAATATGCTGTTTACACGATATGCTAAAATTACCAACATACGTTTGTTGCATGGTGAAATTAAATACAAGGTGACAGCATTGCTACAACAATTACAACAAGGCAAGAACAACAGGCATTTTTGTTTGTGTAATACTTTCGTTACTGTCAAAAACATCTGGCATAAAATAAAGAAAACAAACATACAAACATGGATAAAAACAGAAAACAATAGTAGTGAAAAATTGTTTATTTTATTTTCTTAAACAATTTCGAAACTTGCGATGATTTTGTTTGGGGCATTTTGATTAATGAGGAAATTCTAGACAGTCGTATCTGTGTTTCCCTCTTGCCACGCGAACAGTATGCTCGAAAGGTGAACAATTGGCTGACTTATCAAATTGTCAGCAATGACATCATAAATCGTTGGACATACCCCTTAGTACCTGATATGGGTATTGTCGAACTGAAACAGATGTATATCTTCCACAAAAATAATATGTATCTATAAAAGCCCTACGTCTAGTTTGGTCAAGGTGTCACTGGGCGAAAATGTGGTGGTACATAAAAATAGTGTTCAACGTTGACCTTCTTCGCATTTGACCTTCTGTAAATATTTTCCGCATAGAATCAAGCGCTAAATTTGCTTGAAGGAGCTTACATTTTAAATCTTTATTTTCAGATTCCAATTGGCGAATTTTTTCTTGATAATTTGTTGATACTGTATCAAAAATTGAAGGACTAAAAGTGAAACAGCAAAAGCAATATTAGAAGCTCTTCAAAAAATAATAAAATAGATAATTTATTAATATAATTAATTATATTATTATATAATTTAATTATGTATATATATAAAAGGCACAAAAAAGAAATAAGTACATTAATGAAATTATTGATAATTTTAATCACTTCTCAGTTTGAGATTCATTTTCTCTCTGAATTTGCCCATGACACTTTGAAGCTGCAGTATTCGAAAATTCTTCCATGGAAAATAAATGTAAGCCATGTGAAGGTTTCTCTGATGGATTAACTTCGGATGACATTCGAAATTCTGTTGGGCATGATAGCCCTAAAGGCACAACACTATGCATTTTTGTTTTGTTTTCCTGCTACACTATTGGCATAGCGTTGGGCATTAACAAACAACGAATTCCCGCAGATATAATGTCGGAAAGTACCACTTCCAGCTACTCCTTTTTTACGGCATAAGATGCAACAACGCATTTTTCTGCAGCAAAAAAAAATCATTTTTAAAGAGGAATCTTAACATTTATCTTACAGAAAAAAACTAACACTTTTAGTAAAACTATTTTTTTAACACTTTTAAGCTATTTTACGCAGATAAAAAGGCGAAAAAACTCAATTTTTCAAAAACAAAATAATTTTGTAAACTTTGACTATTTGTAAACAACTTTTTGACATTTTCAATTTCACCATGAACAGAGCAAAAAATAATCAGCTGGCGCTATGCTGTCACCTTGTATTTAATTTCACCATGCGTTTGTTGGCATTGATAACATAGTGTTAGCAAATGTTGTTGAACATACGTATGCTGGAAAAATTTTGCGTTTACGCGATATGTAAGCACTTGTAACAAATTTTTCAGCAAAAATATGATGATTCAACATATCGTCTATACTTAGCTTAACATACACAACTGACTAGCATTGTGTAGATTTTTTTAACCTTTACCTTGTTATACACAAACACATTCTTGCGTTGGAATGCCAAATATGCAAAGAATGTGGAAACAGATATATTTTTTGGTTGTTATTGCGAAATGGCATTTTTTGATGAAGTTGTACAGGCATCATCGAAAAGCAGAAAAGAAAGTTGCTAGAAAACAGTTGAAGAGGCCAGTCAGGCAAAAATAAAAGAAATCCGAGTTAAAAGTGCTAAGATAATATAGTGAAAAAGGAAGGACTAAATTAATTTATAAAAATGAAGTGAACTAAAAGGGAAGTGTTTTAAAGAAAAAAAGGACAAATAAACAAAAAATAATTTTAACACTTACATTTTAAATAAATTACAAACCAAAATAAATATTGTTACTTGTAATAAAACACAAACTAAATAATTAGTTAAAAATACATTATTATAAGAATTGTAGCCAGGTTTAAAAAGTTATATTTAACAAAAGCAAAACTAATTTCGTATATTATACTTAAACTTAAATGAAAACAAAATATAAAGTGAAAACCCATAAATAGCTAAAAATCGAAAGAAACATAAATCAAAATCTGAGAAAACAAACAAACCCAAACAAATAATATTACATAAAAATGAATAATAATAAGCCCAAAGAAAAAAAAAAGTTTATTCATTTGAAAAGAAAATATTTATAATAATGTTATGGAAAACAAGTAAGAGTGCTATATTCGGCTGTGCCGAATCTTAAATACCCTCCACCTAAACGTAATAAGAAATACAAAAACTACACTGGTTATAGGACTAAAATATCGTTATTCTGTGTTTTATATTTAGTTTTAGTGCAAATTTAATTATTATTTTATATATTGTTTGAAACACAATTTTACGACCAACATAATTTATGTTAAATATTTTGAAATTTTATGTAATTTTACCATTTTTAATTGATTTAATTACCAATTCTTACCATAATTTACAGAGTTTGTCTGATGTTCATAATAATCTTGAGTGTAATTTAACAAACAGTGACTTTGCTCAAAAAAAAAAAAAACTTCATCAAATAGGGTTTTTAGAGCAAAAAAAAAAATTTGTTGGCGGTCACGCCTATTTTCGAGGGGGTGGGCCCGTAAAGTTGAAAATATATAGGCCTATATCTCGGGAACTACTGGGTGTATGATAATTTGTAATACATTAAATAAAAGGTATTAAAAATACCTTTGCAACGATATATATCATGATTATAAAATATGGACCGAATATGGGTTAAATCCGAAAAGAATATTTTTTGACCCGATTTTTTTTTGTTTTTTTTTGGAAATTTTTATATTGCAGCTATGACAAATTATGGGCCGATCTTCTTAAATTTTGGAACAGTGATTCTCATGAATATGAGGATATTTCACGTCGAATTTCAACATAATAACGGTATATTTAATATATATATTAGTATTAGCGTGGATTTCGGAAGTGGACCTTATATGGAGGACATAGTCAAATATGGACCGATATTCTCAAAATCCTGCAGTTTGGATTGGTACCCTTATTTATGAGAGATTTATGAGTATTAAAGTAATTTTCGGAAGAGGGCTTTATATGGGGCATACGCTTAACAATAGCCCGAAATTCACAAAATTTTATGGGATGATTTTTGTATATATGTAAATGATTTGTGTAAAGTACCGATATTTATACAATATATATAGGGATAAATGTCTTTTTCAGACGAGGTCCTTGTATGGGAGCTATGACCAATTCTGGGCCGACCACCATAAAATTTAGTACAACAATTTATTTGCCTATAAAGATTCTTCATGTCAAGTTTTAGTCGTTTAACATTATTTATATCTGTTTTATACGCATACAAGTGAATTTTGGAAGTGGACTTTATATGGGGGCTATGGTCAAACATGGACCGAACTAAAAAAAAAATCGTTTTGCGATTTATTTTTGTATACAATTTATTTTTGCCGAATTTTGTCTTGATATTACAATTTTATAGGCATTTATGTATAATTGAGCAATATTTCAGGAAGATTTTTGTATGGGGGCTATGAGAAATCATGGACCGATTCATACTATTTTCCGCACACTTTCTTCTATTGTCATAAAAACAACGTATACAAAATTTCATGGCATTATCTGCAAAATATATTTCAAAATATTACAATAAAATGGACAAAAAATATCAAATTTTTATGGAGGTTGTCTCACATATCGGTCCATAACTCTGGTTGGCCTAAACCGATTTTGCTGATTTTAAATAGCAAACTTCTCGAAAGCATGTCTGACAGAATTGTTGAAGATTTGGATCTCGAAGATGTCTGCGGACTTCAGAAAACTGATTTCAACATTCAGACAGACAGACAGACGGACATGGCTTAATAGACTCCGCTATCTATAAGGATCCATAATATATATACTTTATAGGGTCGGAAAATTATATTGTGGAAATTACAAACGGAATGAAAAACTTATATATACCCTTCTCATAAAGGTGAAGGGTATAAAAATAAGTTATAGACAATGAATAAATGGGAATTAAGTATAAGCTTAAAAGTAATACTGTAAGAATCATTTAAAGTAATAACAAAACAACAGACAGTAATTATACAATAAACTAACAATTAATAGAACACAAAAATTGTGGTGCTAAAAGTTAAAATTAAGAAATAATTGTAAAATTTGTATTTAAAACAAAAAAAAGGAAGAAGAAGAAATATAATAAAATTGAGAAGAAAATACTTTGTGAAAATGAAAATATCTGACATAAATAAAATTATAAAAGAATTAAAATTATACACGTACATATGTATATCCAATAAGACATAAAAAGAAACCACGTCTCATTTAAATATATTTAATAGTTATTAATTAATGATTAAAACAAACATAAGGAAATTAATTTTTTTTAAACACAAATACATACATATTAACAATTAAACAACCAAATATTAATAATTTATTAAACATTTCATAAAATGGAACAAGCTTATAAACATATAATAGAAAGCCATTAAAGTAAAAACAAAAAAAAAAGAAACGTTTAAGACCCGACACATGAAAAGATTCTAAACTTTTTATAAACCCAAATATTGACAATTGGCGTTTAAAATTAAAAACCAAATGTTAACAAAAGAAATTTCAAAATTTATAACTAAAGAATGGATAAGTTCAAGTAAAATACTATTTATATTCAACAAATGCAACAACAACTCCACAACCACCAGCTATTAGCGACAACAACAACATATGGTAACAACAACAACACCACAACCACCAGCTATTAGCGACAAGAACAACATGTATTAGCAACAACACAACCACCAGCTATTAGCGACAACATCCTCCAGTAGTGAACGAAGACCCAGCAACAACAACACCCAAGGTGTAGTTTAATATAATTAAACCCATAAGGTAAAATTTAAATATTTGTAAGTTTTCTTTTTATGTCTACAAAATATTAAAAATAATAGAACCATAAGAATAGGAAGTTATAGACTAATGGCCAGTTTTTAACTTCATATTTAAATACGAAATTAGTTAATTTTTACTTAAACTTAAGTTGTATTTAAATACGGTTTTATTTTTTCAGTCTAAAATTAAGTTTGATATTTAATTATGATAAAAGTATGGTAGCACTATTAAATATCAAAAAAATATAAACAACTTTTTTTATTTAACAGCTGATTTCATATTTAGTTTACAAATTGTTGTAATCTAAATGGACAAAAGCTGCATCATTCATGTCCTCTTCATCTAAATTCATTGTTTTAGTTTATATTGATAATAATAAGCACAATATTTTTATTCGCGGCAAGATTATTAAATATTTTTATCAAGTATTAAAAAAAAAAAAATCAATGCGAAATGCAGAACTGTCAATATCATATGGTAGTATAAAAAACTTAAGTTGTATTAAAATGGACGTAGTCAGTGATTTAAGTTCTATTTAAATATGATCTGTAAAAATGAATTTTGTATTTAAACAGAACTTAAGTTTAAACACACTTTAATTTTTAAGTTAAAAACTGGCCATTAGGAATTTATTGTTATATTCATGAATATACTTATACCTAGAATTAGAAAAATTAAAAACTGAAATTGTACTCCTTATTCTAAGTAAAATACAAATTTAAAAAAATTAAATTAAACAAAATTAAAACTAAATCTTATTTAGGCTTAAGGTAAAGATGAAATTAAATAAAAGAATTAATACCAATGAAATTATACAATTTTAATATGATTTGCTAATTTTTTTTCTGAATGGATGCTAGGAAGAAACCTGGGGCCAAATTACCGCATTCGTGATCGAATAAGCTATCGTATCGAAAAATGATTTCGATATCGAAATTATGATAAAATGTACTAAATTTCTTGCTCGATATCGAATGCCATAATCTCAAATAAGAAAATTACGATCAATTTTACTCGATATCGAATGCGGTAATTTGGCCCCTGCTACGGTAAGCGTAATGTAATTTAACGATTGTTTGTAAACGGGACAGGTTAGGAATTTAGGGTATTTTGCTGTCATTTTTTGGGGATTAGGACAATTGTACCCCTATATGGCATATCATCACTTAAGTGATGCCCAATGTAGTCATTTCTCCTTCCTTTTAGTAGTGATGCTTTGGTTCCCCTCTTCTTGTGGTTTTTTTTTTATTTTTCTGTATGAATTTACGAAATTTATAAGCATGCTTCCAGGGATGTGAAGCATGTAATATGTTTACGCGTCAAAACCCTGGTTTGAGACAAATTTGCTTACTGAGCTAGCGGGCCACCTTTATACCCCCTCAATCGGTTTTGAACTGTCCCTTGTTTTTGTTTTTATTTTAAAGAGCAATTGATCGGCGCGTAACAGTTTATGTTAAAAAAATTTATGAATTATATTTTTACTAATTAAAACTCCGATTAGAATGTAAGTGACGAGTTAGTGTGTTTTGTTTTATTCAAATCTTAAATGATAAAGTACATATTTACAAGTTATGAGAATTTACCAAAATGTACTACAGCAATTAAATATAAGCGCAAAACAATAATATCACAGAGTTAAGTATAAGATTTATTAAAAACCTTGCACATACATACAATAATGATGTAAGAAATTTTAATCGCAAACACTAACTAAATTCTTTCATAGAAAGAATCTGAGTGGTTGCCCAGCAAACTTCTTATAGATTCATATTCAGACCACCTGTTGAATGACTGACTCTATTGTGTTAAACAATTTATGGTTAAAGTTTTTGTGAAGAAGCTCAGTTGAGTATCTAGGAGAAAGTTTGTGAATTATTTTTAAATGTTTGTTTTGAATTATTTGCAATTTTTTCGTATGAGTTCAAGCGGTTTTGAAATACCAAACCTGGCAGGCGTAGTTCATAATGGACCGAATACACATTTTATAGAGCAGTAATTTGTTTTTTAAGGTCAGCTTTGATCTTCTACACAGTAAGGGATAAAGGGCTCGACCACAATTAATCGCTTTGCTGCACGTGCTTTTTATGTGTTGCTTAAACGTAAGCTTTTTATCGAGGATTACTCCTAGGCTTTTTCAATGCCGAGATATAAAACACCAGTGCTCCTACGATAAATCTTATTACTTCGATAAGATTTACAACTCTTTTTAACTGATGCGAGGTTGAGTGTTCTTTGCGGAATCCAAATTGCCTGGTACTTATAATGTTATTGTCATCACAAAAATTTTAAATTCTCTTATGTATGATTTTTTCAAAGATTTTATATAATAAACTCAGGATGCTAATTGGCCTGTAGCTGGTAGGTAGATTTGAATTTTTTCCATTGGAATTACTTTAGCCTTTTTAAAAATGCGGGGAAAGTATCCTTTTTCTCAGCAAAAATTAAATTGTTTACTTAATGTTTCAAAGAATAGATCGGGCATATTGTTAATGGTAATAGCATTAAGACCGTCAAGACCAGGAGCTTTAGTGTTTTTTTTTTTGCGATAAGACTAGTGATTTAACTTCATTGAAATTAGTAAGTTCGGCATTTGCTCCAACATCTGATAAACTGTCAAGGCGGTGGATATAATTTGAGGCTCTAGAGTCTAAAGCGGACGAATTATAAATGGTTATAATATGGGAGGTCGCAAAAACGTCAGCAAATGCATTTGCCTTCTCAGCATTAGTTTTTAGTATATCCTTATTAACATGTAAATCTGCACAAAGTGACTTATTTCCTTTAAGAGCTTTAGAGAATTTCCAAAATTTTTTAGACCCTGTAGGCAGTTTTGAGATAAAACTAGACCAGCGGTCATTTCTGTCTCTATTAAGGTTTCAGAGATTTCTCTCTGCCAGGAATTTTTTGTACCAGTAGGAATTAGATTAAAAGCGCCATTAGCGATTGATGTTAGCTTACTTAAGGACAGTTCTATGCTGTCAGGATTAATAACGGTCTGATCAATATATTGGTTTCTGATTTCCATGTTAACCCAGTTTCTGATTGCTGGCCAGTCTGCGCAATAGTACAAGGGAACTGTCTCCAAAATATTAATAAAGTTGCCGAAAATTGAGCAAGTCACTGGAACGTGGTCTGAATGCAGTATTTTAGGCAGGGTTTCTAAGGTGGAGAAATTTAGTTAAAAGAATATCAACTGTAGAGGGTTGTACTTGACTTATATTCTGACCAAACCGAGTAAAGTAGTTAGATCGCAAACAATGGTTGTTGAGTTCATTGCCAGTGGTATTATTCGACCCACAGTTCCAATGAGTATGATGTGCATTAAAAATAAAAAACTCGCTTGTAGAATTGGTTAATAGGTCCAGATCAATTATAAAGTCGACTGAAGTGTCCGGCGGCATGCAGTAAAAATTACAGGCCTTCTGTTAATCATTATTTTATATATTCTCATATATTCTCAATTATACGTGTTTTTTTCTTAGGCAATAATATGTGTTGAATATTATTATTGATGGCGATCAGCACACCTCCGCCATGAGATGACCGGTCTTCTCTGTAAATTTTATAGCCACCGATTTTAAACTTATGGTGCGGTTTTAAGAAGGTTTTATTAAGAAGTAGAATGTCTACTCCTTTGTTCCGCAAAACGTGCTCCAGCTGTGAAGCTGATGACTCAGTAGTTATGCCTTGTGCGTTCCAGTGCATAACATTATAAGGCATGTTTAAGCATATTATCTAACACTCGTAACATATAAATGTTGATTTTTACCTTGAAGGTGGGCATCACGTGAGTCATTGGTAACTGAGGAAAGTTCTCATCGTCTATGTTGATGAATGACGTATTGGTGCGATTACTACCTAGTCTTGATTTCGATGTAATGCGTTGTCGGATTTCAAGGTACTCTTGACGGTATGGGCATTTGGGGTCGTCCGCTTTATGATTTATATACAAATTTATAGCCTTTTTTTATACAGTTGTGACATTTGTACACAACACTACTGTGCTGAGAACTTTTATTCAACTTACCTTCAATGAAGTCATGATTACCGGCGCAGGCTGAGCACACTGCAACTCTATGAAAGTTTCTAGCTCCGTGACCATACATACAGCATTTGGCACATTGAGTGGGACCTCTGTTGCCTTTAAGTAGCCTTCTCCAATACACTGCGATATTACAAAAGAATTTAATTTTTAAAACTTCACTTTTCGACACTTGTTGTCGATTGAATTCATTCATGTATAAAGCATCATCAGCAGAGGTTTTTTTGTTTTTATTTCCGAAATGCTTACAGGAGTAATATTGAATCATTGACTAATTTATTTTTGATGATTTCAGTAGTAAATTGAGGTAACCCAAAAAGAACCAATTTAAAAGTCTTGGCATCCTTCACTTCATGTGTATAAAAGTGCAAACCTCTGTTTTTAAGAATATTCAGAGCAGCTTCGTGTAGCAATAACGTGCTGGACATAATTTTAGTATCAGCGGTCATTTTCTTAAAGGTGTATTTTGCACCTAATAAACCGATTACATCCAAAAACTTATACGCAGAGTCCACAATTATTGGAGGAACTTTTTCTTTTGCAGAAGTTACTTCTTTGTCATCTGAATCGGCTAATACTTAAAATCTATTAGCACTGGTTACAGGTCCGCCATACATCTTCGGTAGCTTGAATTTGGGGTTGTTACCCCAATATTTTTTTCTTTTTGTACCAAGTATGCTAAAAAAAGCAATTTATAAGCTTTTAATAGATTTTTAATCAATTAAATTAATTAAATCACGCACGATGAAAAATTACACGTTGCTTACGTTTTGAGGCAGAGATGCCAGATGAGTTAGTGTGTTTATGCACATAAATGTAAATACAAAAAATACCGTTATAGCGGCTTTAGAAAAATATAAAAAAAAACAAGAATAAGGTTTACCGATCATAAATGTTTGAATTATGCAAGTATTCAAACCAATTCCACTACAAATGATTGGTAAATGAAGCCGAATCATATCTACAAATTTTGTGTTGATTGGTCCATAATTACTCGTAGCTCCCGTATAAAGCCCACTCCCGAAAATCACTTTAAAGAGCATAACTCTCGCAAAAATGTTGGTATCCAAATAATATTTGACACAAATAAGTTTCTTATATACAGAAATAATGACACCTAATTTTATAATGTTCGGTCCATAATTAGTTGAAACTCCCATATAAGACCCTCTGCGTAATTCAATTTAACTTCCATAAATCTTTTAAAAGTATTTATATAGCGATAAAATTTAACACAAAATTCACAGAAGTTCTACCACTAAATTTTTGGGTGTAGGGTATTATATGGTCGGGCTTGGCCGACTATACTTTCTTACTTTTTTTATGTGCCTTAATCCCTAAAGTGAAATTTATTTATTAATTTTTATTATTTTTTTTGAAAGTAAAGCATTCTTTTAAATAAACTTGCATTAGACTTGCTTTATAAAATCATCAGGATTAGTGGTACCACCTCATATTCTAGCCTTACAATTGCAAATCCGACTTTAATTTGCCTGAATTTATTGACGTGCCATCAAGCTCGCTTAGAACACCACTTATAACGTAATTGAAATGACATTTAATGACATCGCTGCTTACATTTTAAGCGAGAGCGCACTAATTAAGCAGCCTATGACACTCGTGTGTAAATGTAAGCAGAACTATAAGCGACAGCATCAGTACTGATTGCTACTAAATATTACTGACGTCAGCGATTAAGTAATGGGTATTTTTACCGCTGGGATGTTATCAAATGAGAAATCAGCGCATGGCATAATCTTTATTTCTGTCATTCTTAGATGAGAGCACGTTACATTTTATAATCAAAGCGTGACAAAAATATTGCTTTATTTAAAGAATCGCTATATTGACTTTTTAAGAGATCACAACCGGAAATGAATTACTGTAAAACCACCGAATAAGAGTACCTTAGTATCACTTTTAATATTATAAACATCTTAAAATTAAACAAATTTAATAGTTTTTAAAAAATTTACTTGTTTATAAAAATAAAATTATGAATTTAAAATTGTATTAACATATGTATGATAAAAGTACTTTCGTTCAGAAATCATCTGTTTTTTTTTTGATTTCATAAAAAAAAATAGTATGCAAAATCAAGAAATAGATGATATTACTCATATATTATCACCTTTTTTATTATTTATTCAACAATTTGCAGTTTTTACTGTTTGCAAATTTTAAATAAAATAAAACATCAAATAAAAAAATACAGGGCTGTAATTTTTGACAGACTTTTCGTCCATTTTTGACAGGTGCTTAAGCTAGCTTATGCACATTATGGTTGGGCCTTAAAACGCATGTATGTGACAAACCATAATGTACTTAATGCAACTTTTCGTCAAGTTTCGTCAAATGTCATTTGCTTAAGCAAAGTGCCAAACTGAACGCACTTTCCGTAAGGAATCGTCTGTTTTTTGATTTTATAAAAAAAATAAAAAAATTAGTATGCAAAATCAAAAAATAGATGATATTACTCATATCTTATTTTCATGTCTGAAGGATGGTATTGGTGTTCCCATCTCTGTCATGTTGGGAGATGATGTTACCATCAACAATATAAAGAAACGACAAAATATAGAGCGCTGATATTATATATATTTTAACTTTAAGTTAGTTTTCGTTAAATTTTATTTTAACATTATGTTAGATTTTCGAGCCATTTTGTTTTTTATTAGTTGTTCAGACTTTAAAGAATTAAGTTAATTTGTTGAGTAACCTTTTTGATTTTTGTATCGAACCTTTTTTTTTTGAGTTGTTAAATAAAACATCATTTCTGTACACCCACACCATTGAAAAAAGTTAAAGGAAAGTGTTTTCTTTTTTTCAATAAAAGCTGAATTTGCAGTAATTAAAAACAACCCCTTTTTTATTCAAACAAACTATGTTGTTCTGAAACTTGGTTAGCACATTTGCAGTTCCCACAAAACCATTTATACCCACACTTGGTGAGTTCACATTTGGTCCTTCGAACCGAATTCTTGGTGGGACAAATTTTGCAGATATAAAAAAGGTGATTTTTAATTTTATTGACGCATATTCAGAAATGACATATAAGTTTAAACTTTTTTAAGTACCAACTTAAGTTATTCTCAGTTGATTACTTTCAGCACGAAAAGTTACAATTTAATTATGGGTAAAGCTGTAACTAAATGTCAACTAACAAATCCATTTAAAGAACAGCTGATTAATTTTATTTCTTGTCGTCGATGATGTTAACATATTTGGCCACCAATTCTTTAAATGTAGTTTTTTCATCTGGCGACCAATTTGAGTCTCTCTAAAATACACAAAGCTATAAATGCATATTTTTTCTAACAATAATAATAAACTTATCTTATTTTCTGTGCTAATTGTGTCCATTTTGACCAAAAAAAAAAAATCACAAAAAAAGAAAACAAACTCTATTTACACAAACAAACACAAAAATAGAAAAAAATGAGCAAAGTAATCTTGTGTATGACATCACATGTTTAGGTAAAACAGATGAAGAGTGTGGTAAAGTTTACGTGGGTACTGCAAAGAGAAGCCTTGGTACAAGAATATCAGAATACGGAACAGACATAAAGAAAAATAAAATGACTTCAGCTCTAGCTACATACTGTGTTGAAGAAAAACATCTACCCGATCTCACAAACGTTAAAATATTGGACAAGGAAAAGAGAACAAATAAACGTTTTACACTGGAAAGTTTGAGGATTCAGGAAAGACTACGAATGCCTTAAATACAAAAGACGACAAAAACAACACGAATGCAATTTATACAACGCAATATTTTAGTTTGATTTTACTGCTGTGATACTTAGTTTAATACAATTTAATTATACTGTGCATTATATTTATTTATATTTTTGCATTTGTTTTGTTTAATTAAATTTATGTTTTATGTTGTGTAAAACAGAATGTATATAAAATATTCTAAATGCAGAACTATTGACGAAAGATTATATGTGAGTAATATTATTCCTGTAGAACTAAGTTATCGTTGTTGTTATTAAACTATTATTTTTCAATTGTGTATTTATTTGGAATGTCACTTTTCTACCCATATGTGATTTGATGTGTATGTCAAAATTTGAGTTTTACATACGGTTAGTAAATAACATGTTCATATGTTGGTTATGTCACATACATATGTACTTACTTTTGTTAACTCCTTTTCAAGTTTTCCATCCATTTTCAATAATAAATTTGTGTCGTTTTTTTTTGTATTTTTGTTTTACTATTAGGTATAAATTATATTTATTAACATTTCAGTTAATTTTTGCCGCCAGAAAATTTTGGTTCTAAAAAAATAGAACTCGTTCTAAATACAAAAATGTCATATGTATTACACACAGAGAAATAACACATGATATTGTTTGAAGGTGTTCAGACTATATGCACAAATTTGACATGCGAAAAAGTGACAGTTCACATGACAAATGCACATAATGTGAACACAGCTTAAGTACATTATGGCCACTTAAAAGTTTACTTATGCATTTGACAGACTTTTCGCTCATTTTTGACAGTTGCTTAAACTAGCTTACGCACATTATGGTTGGGCCTTTAATATTGATAATTGTTATTTACGGTCCCTGATGTTTTTTCTTTAGGTGTTTATATTTGGCAAAAACTTTTTTTCTTATTTTAAGCGTTTGAGAATATGTTACGTATTATTATATTATATTTTGAATTCTGTGTTTCTCGCACCAATTTGAAATGTAAATTTTTTTGACAGTTTTTGTGAGAATCTTTTCGCAAAATATTCTTACAGAGAACACTTTTTCTCACATTCTTCCAATAACTGTTTGAAAACTATTTAAATGACAGATATTTTTCGCAAAATAAAGTTACAGAAACACATGTGTGAGAAAAAGAATTTTTTGTTCCATTGTACACTGTTTTTGTTGCAATTCATTAATTCCATTCGGAAAATTTTACGATGCGAGAAATACAGAAACGGGCTACTGTAATTGAATTTATCCTGTTTATATTATTGTGATTGAATTTATAATCTACAAATTGAAATTGTAGCTTAATGCATATTTGCAGCTTTAAATAACGAGCCTTTGAGGTCCCGAGCGATTTTGAATACCATTAAAAAGTACAGTTTATTAGTAACCAGCAAACCATAAGGCCGGACCTCAATTGCTCCCATCCCAGCACATATATTTGAAATTAATAAATGTAAGTCACATAAATAGGAACTCTTTCATTTATTATTATAAGATCCCCTTATAATACCAGAAGATATTCATATAATCTTCCCATATAACCATCCTGGTTATAAAACTTTAACCCCATTGTGTACCTCACACAATACCATCTTACCAACCTCTAATTTAATTCCTCCAAATAAAATACAATATAATTAGCTAGTTCCCATACTAAGTCTATTTGAATAAGAATAAAAGCGGCTAACTTTCAGTTACCTTTTATTCTTTTCAATTTATGAATGTTTCAATAGATTAGTTGTTGCCCCAACTAATCCCATTGTAGAACAATAAAAGCAGCGAATTTCCAGTTACACTTTTATTAATACCATTTTATTTAAAAGTAGCTAATCCGTAGCTACTCAAGTTTATTCATACATAATATTTATATTCACGGAAGGTATGGCACTAAATTTTTGTATGATCGGTCCATAATAGGTAATATCTCCTGTAGGTTATTATATGGTCGGGCTTGTGAATGGAAAACAAATTTCTCCTAAAAATTATGAGGCAAAATAGTTTTGCGATACACTGTATATACATACGAGTATGTACTTATGTATATGAAAAATAATAATGTACTGTTTGGCTTTTCCCCCCTTAGTACTCGATTTTCATATAAGACCCAGTAAGTTAATTTATCTCAATTTCTAATATGGTTTCTAAACGAAAAATAAAAAACAATATCGCTTCTTATAACATAAAAAATGAAATTTCAAATGGAAAAGACTAAACGATGACAACAAGCACATAACAATTTTTTTAGATTTCTATTTCATTTTATATTTAAACCTATTTCTTTCAGATATGTACCCGTATGTTTTATAGTAAAATTATTTATGCAATAATAATAATAAGCCTCCGAAAGTGTACTATTGTGGCTCTTTTACCATCAATGATACATAAGTATGTATGTAAACATAAGTAAACGAGAAATAAGCTTAGTTCTGTGGTTAAGCTTAACTAAAAGATACTTTGGTAGCTAGTAAGTGTTTATCTGTTTATTCGAAAGGTTGACTGCCTGACAAGCAAGTTGGACGCACATTTATTATTTCTGAAACGTAAGCGTATGTATGTATCTAGATATTAAGAGAAATCATTGCGTGTGTTTGGATGCATCTAATACAAAATAGAAACTTTTGCAAATAATGTAATCTTATAAAAAAAAAAATACAATAAATATGTACATATTTAATTTAAAAAAATAAGAACTCAAAACTTTTGGTTTAGAAATTATGTCATTTAAAGTGATTATAATGTACATTAATAAAAAAACGTGTAAATATGTACATATGTATATAATATAGTATGTATAGAAAAGTGTATATTGTAATCATACATACATACGTACATATATTATTTTTACACTAAAGTATGAATGTGTGTAGATATGTGAATGTTTCATGAATCCATTCATGTTTTAATACAACTCCTACATATTGTACGTTAAATTCTCACACTCACATACATACGTATGTATATGTACATATGTATATTTCTTGCATGACCTCGGATTTTAGTTGCCAGATACCTATATATGGTATGTTTCATATTTATAGGAATATTTTTTTTTGTTTTGAGATTACTCATTGGTCTTTGATGCAATATCTGAGGTAGCTTTTTATTCGTCAATTCATTTACTTACTATTACACGTCAATACGACAGTTGTTGATATTGATTTGGTTTTATTAAAACTTTGAAAGAACATTTAATTTTTTTTCCAATAAAGCTCAGTTTTGATTACATTTTGTAATATATCTAGTGTTTTTTTTTTAATTTAATTCTGACTACTTCAGCTTGCAAATTAATTTTTAATTAATTTTTTTTATTTATTTACTTAATTTGTCTATGGAAATGAATTCCTTACAGACAGTTTACAAATAATTAAGAGTTTAAGAAAACAATTTTATTTTTCCCTGAAGATGCTACACATTGTGTAGCGAAATATCGGAAAAAATAAAAACTGACCTTAATCTTGAAAAATAAAATTGTTTAGTTAAAAAAAAAAAAATAACATATTAATTTTTCATGACATTAACATTTAACGAAAACTCAATAAAGCTGTACATCTGGTTAAACTGATTACACATTCTTCTTAGGGGATCAGCGTCAGCATAATTGGCTCTATAAAATTTCACAGATAGAGGTGCAAAATTACGGGATAAACGTTGCGGAATGTTGAAAGAGATTTCATTGAATAGAAAAACAGAGCATATATCACCATTAATAACATTCAGGATAAATGATATATTCAGCATAGTTCTACGACTTTTTAATGTAGAAAGCTTAATAAGAGCAAGTATAGCAGTATATGATGGTAAATTAAATGGGTTGAAATGGAGTCCACGTAGGCAAAATATCAGGAATTGTTTTTGCACAGATTCAATTGTATTGCTGTGAGTAATGTAAATCGGGTTTCATATTATTGAACCGTATTCCAGTATCGGTCGAACAAGTGAAGTATATAAAGTTTTTGAAATATATGGATCATTAAATTCTTTTGCCCATCGTTTAATAAAGCTACATCTTGCGTTATTTATTATCGTAGAAATATGTGAAACGAAGCTCAGTCTAGGGTCTAATAAAATGCCTAGGTCTAGAAAATTTTGAACCATTTTCACTTGGTAGTTTCCCAGAAAAAAATTTGTTGAAATTGGATTGTGCCTTGTAAAGCGATTTACTTTACATTTCTTTAAGTTCCATCAAGTTAAGAATCCAAGTCGGTTTGGAGACGTAAGTGATCAAACGGTTGGTTATAGGCCAAGAAAATTTTTACGTCGTCTGCATACATTAAAATATCAGAGAATTTAATTACTTTAAGCAAGTCGTTAATAAAAAGAGAAAATAACAGCGGCCCAAGGTGACTACCTTGTGGTACTCCAGAACAAACGTTAATTTTATATGAAGACTAGCTAGCTAAACCCGGTGAAAGCCTGGCACATCGATTGATTTGACGCATTTCAAAGTTATATCAATTTTCTCCATATGGAAAAATGATAGGATACTGAAGCCCGTCATATGAGCGATGCATTTTAGCCGGCGAGACCATGCCCCTTTTTCCACTAACATAGTCAAGAATTTATTATTTCGTAAGAATATCCTATTATGAAAATTTAATGACGATTGGTCCAATAGTTAAGACTATATTACGATTTTTAATTTTCCTAAAAAGGGGCATGGTCCCACCCACCTTTCTCCTGGTACGTATTCCTACTTATGCCAATACATATCATTGACGTAGGTCAAAAAAATTCCCAAAATATGGCGATTTAAATTTTTGGGTTATATGGGCGGTGCCACCCCGTTTGTACAATCAAAACTTCATATAGCCTATTATTTCTTCCAGAGCCACAATAACATGCTGTGAAAATTTGAGGCAGATCGGTCTAAGGGTTTGGCCTCTTATTAAGCACAAACAGACATACATTCATTTTTATATATATAGATTAAAAGCAGATTAATTATAATTTAAGGTAAAATGGGGTGAAAAAGGGGAATTTAGTAATAAAAAAATGTATGACTGGGCGTAGTCAAAAAAAGTACCCTATTAATCATACCAGATTCCCAGTTAAATGCTGTGAAAATTACAAAAATGTCGGTCTAGAGGTTTGGTCTCCTATAAGGTAAACACACATTCAATTTTATATATATAGATAGAAGCGGTCCTAATATGCTGCCTTGGGGGACACCAGCAATAATTTTCTTGAGGGGGGAGCATTTATCTTGCGACCTTATTATGAATGTTCTCTCCAAAAGCTTGTGAGTGTTTTGAGGAAGCATTCGTATTATTTTGATGAGTAGCCCATCATGCCAAACTTTGTAAAATGCTTGGGAAATGTCTAGAAAGAGGGCTGAGCAGTATTGCTTTTTCTCAAACGCCGATCTAAATAGGGTGACTTGTTCTATTGTACCATGTTTCGCTCTGAATCCGAACTGGTGATCCAGGATGCTGTCGTGTTCATTTAGATGAGGAGTTATACTTAAAACGAATATTTTTTCGAAAAGCTTCGATAGGATTGATAATAAGCTTATCGGTCTGTATGACGCAACCTGGCTAGCATCTTTTCCTAGCTTGGGAATCATAACAATTATAGACCTCTTCCATGAGGATGGGAAGTATCCGACTCTTAATATCGCGTTAAAAATGAGCAGCAAGATTCTAGAAGCAGACGATGGTAAGTTTCTTATCATTGACCCTGTGATGCGGTTAGGTCCGGGAGATTTTCTAATATTCACTTTTTCTATTGCAGATTTTACTTGAGTTATTTTAAATTTTATTGGATGGTTTACCTTATCAGGAATGATTGGACGAAAGGAACATGTATGTGCATCATGTGGTGTGAAAACTTTCTCAAGGTGGCCAGCGAAAGCGTTTAATTTTTCATTTACGCTTTTGGCCCAAGTGCGGTTTTCCAGTCTTAATGGAGATTCTTGGGTTATAGGGCATTTCATATGCCGTACAGCCTTCCAAAAGCTGTAATTGGAATTTTTTGTGGCATCTACGCTGTTTAGATAGCCTTCTATTGCAGACTCGTGGTTCTGTCGCAATTTGTTGCGAAGAGTTGTCAGGCATAATTGTAGTTGGGCATTAGTGGTTGGGGAACGACTGTTTTGCCATTGTATTCTTAACTGAAAGGAAATAGTCTAAAGTTTCTTTTGAGGAAAAATAAAAAAAACTCCATTTTGAAAAAAAAAATATAAAAATGGGGGAAAATGAAAATGATACATGTGCCAAATATTGAAAAATCTTATTCTTGAGTTAAAAAATAATATTTTTGATAGATATCCCACTCGCATCCCATTAAGCGACTATAAAGGCCTTAAAGTAAATTGTATAAGCTTTCTCTAGAGAAAAACATTTTTTAAAAAAAATTTCTGCCATACTATCCAATAGTGCTAACCTTGGTGCAAATTTCATCCAAATGGGAAGACATCGATTTTAAAATTGGGTCACTTGACCTGAAATTGCCCTTATATAAGCTGTGTTCACATTATGTGTATTTGTCATGTGGAATGTCACTTTTCTACCCATATGTAATTTCATGTGTGTGTCAAAATTTGAGTTTTACATACGGTTTATAATTTACATGTTCATTTGTTGGTATGTCAAATACATTTGACATAACCCATAAAAAAAATCTTAAAACAGCTAATTGCTGTATGTATGTATATAAAAATTAAATTTGTAATTAAATAAAATTTTATTTAAAAATGGAACGAGAGGTAAAACAGTTGCATATAGATTACATGCACCTTTTTTAATTTTAATAAATTCTTCCAGGAAACCCATTTCGTTGAACCAAAACACACATGGCACATGCACATCATCTGCACTGGCCCCGCTTCTTTTTTCTTTTGCAATTTCCCGGCTATACATATTAACCGCGCAAGTATGTTATTTTATTCTGGAAATATATTGCGTTACATTTATTACAAATAACAATTGCCAAATGCTTTAAATTAACTGCTTTACCTTAACTTCATTAGGGCCAAAAGATGAATTCCGCGGGTTATACAAGCATTCCTTCTCCTGCCACATTTCGATCAACCGCTTCTTTGCACCAGTCAAACTGGAACAACATAAAAATAACTATAAAAATTACAATAAAAAAATGCATATGTATGTACTTACTTTTGTTAACTCCTTTTCAATTTTTCCCTACATTTGCAATAATAAATTTGTGTAGTTTTTTTTTGTATTTTTGTTTTGTATAAATTATATTTATTAAAATTTTAATTAATTTTTGCCGCCACAAAATTTTGGTTATAAAAACCAGCTGATGTCAGATGGTTTGTTACTTTAAAATATAACTCGTTCTAAATAAAAAATGTCATGTGTATTGTACACAGAGAAATAACACATGATATTGTTTGCAGGTGTTCAGACTATATGTACAAATTTGACATGCGAAAAAGTGACAGTCCACATAACAAATACACATAATGTGAACACAGCTATAGATGTGTTATTAAAACGTCGGTTTGTGTTCTATTCGACAGATAAGATTGTATCTACTGTACGCTAAGATCTGTTAATCCCAATTTTTGCAGTTTCCGTACTACAAGTAAATGATTTATTTTGTCAAATGCTTTACTGAAATCCGTATATATAACATCAGTTTGCATCCTTTGAATAAAGCCGCGATTGATGACTGTTGTTAGATGCAGAAGATTTGTAGTAGTAGAGCAAGATTTTTGAAAACCATGTTGAAATGAAGATATTAAATTTGATACTTGATAGTTTAAATGATCGGTTTTTAATTTTTCAAAAAGCTTCGGTATAATACTTAGTTTTGCGATACCTCGATAATTTTCGACATCAGATTTGCTGCCCGATTTAAATAATGGAACAATATGTAGGTGTAAATTAGATGATATAAAATCTGACATGAATTTTGATGGTTTTACTGCATTTTCTAAATATATCACTGGAATTTCAGAATATTTGATACCAATTATTTTGCATAGTATTCGACCAACTTAATTTAACCATCTAATTACATGCCAGTAGAAAATTAAATAATTTTTTAAGACGCGAGAATGCAAAAAATAAGTTTGCTCCACATAATAAAAATCCAGAGATCTACATTTATAAAATCCTACATATATGTATGTATATAACATTGCCGCTTATTATAAAGGGTATACATACTAACCCCCTTACTCACAAAACTTACAACAGGTTCATAAGAGGTTTATAAAGCAAATGTTGTATGGAAACCTGTTATAAACCTGTTGTAAGTTTTTATAAATAAGGGGGTATGAGTATAATTAAGTACATACATTGTGGATTTTCCTTTCGACGAATGGATACATTGGTGATACGTAATTCAAACATGTAAATTTAAAAGAAATTAATACAAAATTAAAAAAATCAGAGGATTAAGTATTTCTACAAAAAATACTAATTAGTATATTTACAACAATTAAAACCAATTTTAATTACAAATAGGTATACAGTTTCACGAAAAAATGACAATTAAAAAAATAATATTGGCGCTAATTGTCCACTTTGATTGCCGCTGAAGAACTCAATAAATATTGGAGCAATGATAACATTTTTTTGTCACATTATTGCCCTTCGAGTAGTCACACGATTGTCGTACCGAATTGTGAGTTTATTGGTGCATAAATCACACCCATACCCTGAAATCGTCAAAATAATCATTCACATACTACATAAGTGGTGCTTGAAAATAGTTAAGCAATTTTAAACCCTGTTTTTTTAACTATTTTTGAATATTTGGGGGTGTCATAGAATCCAAGTTGTTTTTGCTTATTGCCGGTTTTGCAAATCAATATTGGTTTCATTTGGTGTCATGAAAACATCTCGGATTCGATATTTTCGAATGCAAATTTTTGTTGATTTATTTACAGTTTTTATTGCAATATTTTTGTTAAAAAATTTTGAAAATTGTATATGCGCTAAAATATTGGTTAAATTTGTGTTTTTAGTAAAAAACAAAACGGAAGATTATTTCCTTAACAAGTACGAGTAGGGAGAACGGACATCAACAACAAAAAATTTATCCTTTTTAAAACTTTGTCAGTTGAAGGTACAAAGTTACTTACTTGTTTGAAACTGTAAAACTTAATAGCTACATATACATATGTACATTGTTTAAAATTTGTTAAACTATAAATTTTTCTTCTGATATTCAATTTTCATTATCTCCTGTTTCTTTAAAAAAGATTGCCCTATACACACGTCCCAAGCTGCTTGCATTTTCTTTCTCAATTTTCAACAGCTCATCAAATTTTTCATTTTAAAACCGTGATGTTTCGGTTGTGATCTTTTTAGGTGTGCTGCTAATCAAAAGTGAAGACAGTGGACTTTTGAAGAAGTTGAGGGTATTTCTTCCTCACTCTCAGCACCTACATTTTTCAGGCAAGCCAATTCCAATACCATCAACACCTTCCACCACTTGAGCAAATTCATATACATATACGGATTATTTCTTCTTCGTTGCTAGAAAGATTAATGACATACTGCTCGCACTTTGCTTTCCTTTTTCCTTCCGTTAACATCCTTTTGTGGTGGACCTGCGCTGTTTAACGATTCAGCCAACTGTTGCCAAAAGGAATCTACTGTTGGCTTAAGGCGCTTTGTGAATCCTCTGGATATTTTTTACTGTCTAACGAAGGCAGTAAAAAGAAGTCGACAGCAGTTTTGAGGACAAATCTAAAGACTTAGGCGTATAAAAAAATTTAAGCGGCGACTAAAATGTGAGGAATAGATGGCATTTGCGCGCGTTTCTACGCCACTAATTATAATTAATTTGAAAGAAAGGCATTACACAAATATTCAATTCAATTTGGAAAAAAGTACGCGGTTAAAAAAAGTATTCTTTTTTTTTTTGGTCTGGCCTTCCAGGCAGGCGTTGTAATTAATTAAAACAAATGGGCGTTAGAGTAGGCGTGTTCATAGCAACTCAGAAACCTTCCCGGGCTCATGCACAACAACGGTGTTTTTCATACCATTAAAAAAAATTCAAAAACTAAAATTTGAATTTCAACTTTTCATTCAATAAGCATTACAAACATTCGTACCATTCGTTGTGTATTCGTTGCGGTGTCAAATGATGTGAATTGACAACAACATGCTCACATTTTGTGATTGCATTTGAAAGCATAAAATTCTGCATTCAAACCGTTATCTAATCCATACAAACATTTATTTTTTGAGACGGGGCATGAAAGTGGGCGTGGCACAACATTTTTATTTTTACCTCGCTTTCAGTAAGATGGGTATACAACTTGTTTGAAGTAAATCTGTAAAAAGCCATGCAGAACCAATTAATCAATTTAAAAAAAGTGGGTGTTAAAGTAGACGTGGTCCTACCAACTTAGAAACCTTCCCGGGCTCATGCACAACAACTTTGCCGAAGATAATAACATGATCAGATGCATAGTTTGCGAGAATAGAATACATAGTAGAAATGAATTTCAAAAAAGTACCAATATAAGTGTACTGAAATTTGGCCCTTTTATATTTGAGTCATGAATAGCATGTTCTGGGTTCTTTTTTGTGTGGATGGAAGAATATTTTATCGTCTTTTTATTTTTAAATTGAATAAATAATATCAAATGTCCGTTTTTACCCCGTTTTTTGTCCCTTTTTTGTCACCCGTGAAAAAATAATTTTCAAAAAAGTATTAATTATCCCTAATACGTACTATGGAATTTTTAGTGAGAAAATACATTTTGATAAAAAAAAGTACCAAAAAAGAATACAATTTTTAGGCCATAGGTATTGGAATTTCAAAAAAGTACCAACAAGATTTCTAGTCTTTATTGATCTGAGCCAGATGCATTTAATATATTATTTCTATGTTTATTTATGTAGGAGATATACATGTTAACTGAGCGTCCTACTGGGACTATTTTTACCCATATGGTCACTAGAGTGGCCATAGTGGAAATTTTTTTGAAAAGTTAAATTTTTCGCACTGGAAAATATGAGGTTGGGAATAAAAATAATTATGCATATTTAAAATTTTTTTTTTAGTTCCGAGAACCTCCGGGTTGAGCCCAAAGTTTTATTATATTACCCATTCATCACTAGTTTTGTTCCTTTTATATTTGAATAACAACAAAATCTGACTGTATGTTCACAACTTAATTTCTTGGATACCTATAAGAATTACATTTAAAACGAGCCGTAATAGTCTACAGATAAACTACGGATAAACTTGCCCGGAATACCCTTTTTGTTATTTTTGATTATATTATACTAATGAAGATTTTTTGTGGGATAAAAAATTTTTTCTGTTGTGCTCTACAACTTGAAGCAAACGATGGAAAAACGCTTGGTGCGAGGAAAATTGCTGAAATTGTTAATTTGAGCCCTTCAACGCTCCAATTTATTATATAGGGCTTCGTACGCGAGAATTGCATTGCAGATAATTGCAGAAATGCTTCCACTTCTCTTCCAATAAGATCTTGAATATAGCAGATGAAAAGTGGATGATAAGAAAAGTGAAGCAGGATCTATTTAGCTGCTGAAACGGAAAAGTTCATTAGAAAAAAGAGCAATGCTGAAACCATCCGCAAACTTCTTCGGAACAATAATTTTCACAACCGAACATAAAAAGTTTAGAATACAGTTTGCAACGGAGTACCTTGAAAAATCAGATTCGTTCTGTTATATCGTTATTTTCTAAGATGAGAGTATACGAGTATATAACCTATTCGGGTCTGATGGAAAGGTTTGCGTGTGTTGGAAATGGGGAACTGCAAACTAAAAATTTACGTGGTACTATAAAGCATGGCGGTGGTCATGTGATGGTTTGGGGGTGCATGTCATCATCAGGAGTTTATTGTAGGTATTATGGACAAATTCCAATACCTGAATATTTTGAAGGTAAATTTACTTCAGAGTACAGAAAAATTGGTTGGAAAAATTTTAGCTTCTATCAAGACAATGACCCAGAGCACAAGACGGGTGTAGTCAAAACATGGTTGATTTCGAAATACCCACATGAGCTGCAAACGCCATCCCAGTCATTAGACATATGTAAATAAAAAATTGCTGTAAAGTACAACCCTGAATTGTGTTGCGATACTTATGCGCCACCTATACGTACAACAAGCTGAACACATTTTCCGTTAACTTTGAATTTTAAAGACTGTAAACGAAAAAGTTTTTACATTTTCCTATATTGAATAAAACATACGCTTTATCAATTTACACTATGAGCGAATCAAAATATAAATGTGTAATTAAAAACTGTGCAATATCTGATGATGATGAGAGGATGATTAGTTGCTGGCTATGTCATGGTCTTTGTCATTATAAATGCAGTGGACTAAAAACCCTTGTCGCTGAAGCTGTTCAGAGCATTAAAGGCATAAAATGGTGCTGCAGTGATTGTCAAAAAATTGATGTCGAATTTTTCCGTTGTTTTCAAACCACTAAAAATACCTTTTTCAACCTAAAAAATAAATTGTCTGCGTCATCCAGTGAACTCGATGCTTACGGAAATTTGTTTGAAGATTTAAAACAACTCAAAAGCTTTCAAACACCTGAGTTATCGCCAAAACGTCGTAAATCGCCTAGAAATAAAAATAAACCTAGCAACGAACCTGTAATTCCACCGAATCAGCCTGAAACTGTATTGGCTGTTGCAGTTGACTGTTCTAGTGTTCCCGTCCCAGCTTCTAGTGGTTCCTTAAATTTTATTAATCCGGATTTAGACGAAAAATGCTCTTGAATCAATTGCTACTAAGCCGTTAATTGTTCATGCTGTTCAATCAAATGCTCCTAAGCCGTTAACTGTGATCCCTTCCAATAGATATATATTTGTTTCACGTTTGGCATGGAATACAACCACTGAAGATGTTGAATACTACTTAAATATTAAACTAAGTGGTTACACTAATATTAAATTGTCTATAAACAAATTTTCATATTCCCAACCTAGAAGTATAACTTCTTTTAAAATAGATGTTCCCCCGCATATCTATGAACAGGTTGTTAACCCTAGTTTTTGGCCTGAAAATATTTTTGTTCGACAATACTTATTTAAGGAAACCCCAAGGAGAATTAGTAACATAGCAAATCTGCCAACTAGAAGAGAACCTGCTCCAAATAACTGAATATAGCTAAAGATTTAATAAATGTTATATACCAAAATATTCGTGGCTTAAAAACTAAATTGTCAACTCTTTTGGTTAATAGCTATAATTTTACCTTTGATGTCATTATTCTTACTGAAACGTGGCTTAACGATGGTGTATTTAATGCGAAAATCCTTTGTGACTACGAAATATACAGATATAATCGCAATATTCGTCGGGGAGGTAGTGTTCTGATTGCTGTAAATTGTTTATATTCATCTGAAGGCATTGTTACTGATATAGCAGATATTGAATTTGTTGCTGTTGCTTGCTCATACATTCCTCCAGATTCTTATCACACTATGTATCTTATTCATGCTCAAGCCATTGAAAAAGTTGCCTTACGTGCTGATATTAATGACTCTGTAGTTGTTGTTGGTGATTTTAACCTGCCGTCAATCTCTTGGAAATTGACATCTGATTTTCCATATTTGATCCCGATGAAAAATTCAAGCTGGAATGATGAGTTTTTGAATAATATTTTTGGATTATCCTTATATCAAATGAATAATGTTTGCAATGATTTTGGAAAACTACTCGATTTAGTATTTCTTAATGATGTCGACGGTTGTTCCATTTCACGTTCAGAGCCAATAAGTTTTCCGGAAGATCGATATCATCCCACTATTTCAATTACTTTGCCCATCCCATCCGAAGATAAGTTGAAGCCAGCTGCTACTGACAAAACGTTTTGCTTCAGAAGAACTGATCTAATTTTATTAGACAATCTTATTTGTAATACTTGTTGGAATAAAGTGTTGGACATTCCTATAAATAATGTTTCAGATATCGACCTAATAATTTCTGCCTTTCACAAGAAAATCTATTCTTTATTTGAAATTTGTGTGCCCAAACAACATGTCTACACTCCTGTCGGACCACCTTGGAAGAATAAACAGTTATCACATCTTAAAACCTTTAAAAATAAACGTTATAAACAAATATAAAAGAACTGGATCTGCTGTTGATTATGCAAGGTACTCTGTGAGTCGCTCGGAATATAACATACTTAATCATTCCCTATACAAGAATTACTTATTGAAAACAAAACAAAATTTTTACGTGATCCTAAATCTTTCTATTCATTCGTTAACTCTAAAAGAAAATCCAACGGTTACCCAGCTGTAATGAAATGTAACACTTGATTCAAACTCTATCTTAATTAACTTGAAAAAATTAAAGATGACATTTACTCATGGTCCTGATGGTGTTCCCGTTGGAATTTTAAATCACTGTGCTGAGTCTTTCACTATACCATTAACTATATTATTTAACATTTCGTTAAAATTTGGCTATTTTCCCGAATTTTGGAAAAAATCTTATATTATACCTCTGCATAAATGTGGCAATAAATTGCTAAATTAATTGCGATACCAAAAGTATTTGAAAACATAATTACTAATATTCTATGCCATCAGACATCATCCTTATTATCACCTTGCCAACATGGTTTTAGAAAAGGCTGTTCGACTATAACTAATGTTATTCAGTTAACAACTGAAGTTAATTCTGCATTTGCACATAAAAAGCAAACGGACGTTATACAAAGTTAATCATTCGCTTCTTTTACGTAAATTGGATCTCTGGGTGTTACTTCTAATAATTTAAATTGGATAAAATCTTATTTGTCGTCACGGAAACAGAATGTTCGATTTAACAACTGTACATCTAAATGCATATCTGTTTCATCGGGTGTACCCCAAGGAAGTCATCTTGGACCACTGCTATTTTCATTGTTTATAAATGACCTCCCTAATAGTATAAACCATTGTAATATCCTAATGTATGCTGATGATGTAAAAAAATTTTTTTCTTTTAACGATTATACTGGCCATGATTTCCTTCAAAATGATCTTGATAACTTTTTCCGTTGGTGCGAATATAATATGATTGAGCTAAACCTAAAAAAATGTAAATATATGCGGTTTTATAGGAATAATTTCTTAGCGGTCAACTATTACCTCGGTAATTATTATTTGGATCTTGTCGAATCATTTATTGATCTTGGAATTTTACTTGACATAAAATTAAACTTCATACCTCACATAACTTTAACTGTAAGCTAGAGGTGTCCTTGCTTTTATAAAGCGTTGGTCTAAGGAATTTTGTGATCCACACATAACTAAACAACTGTATGTATCGCTAGTTAGGCCCATTCTGGGATATGGATCCATCATATGGGATCCTTATTATGAGATTTATAATGAACAAATTGAGTCGGTACAAAAACAATTTTTGCTTTTTTGTTTAAGAGGTTTTCAATGGAATTACTCTAATTTACCATCTTATACGAGCAGATTGGCTTTAATTAAATTGCCCACCTTGAAAAGTCGACGTATTATGTTAAATGTATGTTTTATGTTGAATATTGTAAATGGAAGTATTAATGGTGAATATCTTTTAAAATTTGTAAAATTTAATGTTCCACGTCGTAATTCTCGATACTATAAGCCTTTACATGTAAAATTCTGTAGTACAAATTGTGCTGATGCAGACCCATTTGTTAGAATATGTAGACAATTTAATGATTTATACCAATTTGTTGATTTTGGTCTCAATTCTAGTATTATTAAATGTAAAATTATTGTCTTCCTCAATTGTTAAGTTTATTTTCTTTTTATTTGCATATTTCTAATTTAAGTAAAAATAAGTTTCTTTTGTTAATAGTCTGGAAGGATGTATATTCATAGACTAAATAAATAAAAAAAAACTCCAAGGTAAAGTGAGGTATTGGTGTATTGTTTTTATCTTGTCTTATTATGTGCGAGCCGATTATAAGGAGTTCTTGCAACTTTCGCTCATTTTTCTTGGTAAGGAAGTACCAAATTTTACGCAGTTGCTTTGCCTGGCGCAACAGTTCATGCAAGGTTTATGTCCAAAACTATATACTGCTATAAGATACTCGCGAACAATTCAAGATGACATCTTCCGAACTGAAAGGCATTCGAAACATTTGCATTTTCTTGACGCGTATTTATGTTTCGTATTGGTTC
The DNA here is from genome assembly GCA_950370525.1 of Bellardia bayeri. Lineage (NCBI taxonomy): Eukaryota > Metazoa > Arthropoda > Insecta > Diptera > Calliphoridae > Bellardia > Bellardia bayeri. Next base: position 46,208,452 of record OX493265.1, on the reverse strand, counting down.
GGATGCGTTACGCTGGTCTATTTCATATTTCGATCTAAATGGTTTAAATGCCTTATTGTCAAAATTCAAAAACCATTTATGGTATTTATCCGAAGAGGCGGTTGGTCTTGGATTTTTCGATGAAATGATATCAATTGAAGTGCAGCGGAAAATGGTTGAAGCTCTTGGCAATCCTGATGACGAAAATGATGATGTTATTCCGAAAAGAATAAACTTAACGCTGGAGCAAGTGAAATCGTTTGTAAGTTCTTTCCTCACTTTTCGCACCAAGCCTTTTTTCCATCGCTTACAAATCGATGTGAAATTTTTTGAATTGGATCCATCAATTTGAAAGGATCAAGAAGAATACTGCACCGCAAAACGAATATGCCAACATTTAACCGATGTAAATGATCCGGCAGAAGGAGCAATAAAACTAATTACAGATTTCAATCGGGCTTTGTCATACGACGAAGAGGTTAAGCAGTATTTGCTTCAAGTTGTGGAGCACTACAGAAAAAACTTTTCATCCCACAAAAAATCTTCATTGGTATACAATATACAATAAAAAAAAAATTAAAAATCACCAATTGTTTGGAACTTTAGTTTTAGGGTATTCCGGGCAAGTTTATCCGTAGTTTATCTGTATTACGGCTATTACGGCTCGTTTTAAAGGTAATTATTATAAGTATCGAAGAAATTAAGTTGGGAGCATACAGTCAAACAAAAATAGTAATGAATGGGTAATATAATAAAACTTTGGGCTCAACCCGGAGGTATTCGGAACTGAAAAATTAAATATGCATAATAATTTTTATCCCCAACCTCATATTTTTCAGTGCGAAATCTTTTGGATTTAAAATTTTTTAATTTTTTTATATAACTGAATTTCGAATTTGAAAAAAGTACCAGACACCTGTAGGCTTTTTTTTGATTAGAGGTGGAAGCATTTAAAATATTATTTCTAAGTTTATTTGTTTTGGAGATATAAAGGTACTGGTTTTACCCGTTTTTGCCCCATTTGTATCCCTTAACGACCGAATTTCAAAAAATCCCTTCTTAGTGGATTTACGTGTTGTAAAAGGAAGTTTCTAGTTTTAACGGTATGGGCTGTGCGATGATGAGTGAATCAGTCAGTCAGTCACGTTACTCTTTTATATACATATATAGATGTGTTGTATATTGCTATCTAAAATGCAAACTAATATTTTTTTTATTTCGAGCAATTCTGTATATGTAAATATATGTCGTTTAAGCGAAAGTATTGTATCGTATGTATGTATGTGTTTGGGCCTGTTCTGCAGTAGACTTACATACTTATCCAACGTTATTTTTCGTTTTCCTGCTAATAATATACATACATACATATGTAGTTTAATCGGGTATTAATTGTACTTTTTTTATTTTGTTTTATTTTAGAATGGCGGATGTGAAAAGGATATTAACAATCGCTATCTTATTTGGGATTGCAGCAATAATAGAAGCCAAATTTGGAGATAAATTAAGCATAAAAGAAAAGGATTTAATGCAGAAGGCTATTGTTTTTGATAAGAAAACACCAGATTTGTTTTATTGCCCCACGCAAAAACCATCGGCAATGAATAAACTTATTGTACGGTAATTATAATTTATGAAACCTTTAATATTTTTGTAAAGTTGGAGAAAATTGACAAAAGAAGCATAAACGCCTAAACGATTATATAGTATTTTTAAACAAAAATTCAGCTTTTTATCATTTTTGATTAATTTACCAACTAGTTTTAACAAAAACTCTCAATATTTTAAGTTATTATCAAAAAACTGCGGAAGGTAATTTATTAGTTTTTTTTCAAAGGAAAACATTACCATTGGAATGAAATTTACGATAGCAAACGATATTATCCAGTAATTTTTTGCAAGATGTAGTTCTTTCCACAATTGTAAATACATAATTGTGCTTTTGTAAAAAGTACAAAAAACAACCGTTATTTTAAATTTTTTCAAAAAGTATTTATTTATTCATCAATAACTATCTTGTCCCCTTCAAAGTAATACCCTTCAGATATAATACACTTATGCCAGCGTTTTTTCCAATCCTCGAAACACTTCTGAAACGCGCTCTTTGGTATCGCCAACAGCTCCTGTTACGATTTTTATTTTATCACCTTAATCGTAGCAAAACGCTTTCCTTTCAGTTTTGGGACGAGGAAAAAGTCAGCGGGGGCCAAGTCCGGTGAATACGGTGGTTGAGGGATGATAACGGTTTTGTTTTTGGCGAAATACTCACGCACAAGTAAAGATGTGTGAGCTGGTGAGTTATCATGGTGCAAAATCTGTGTGTTTCTGACGAATTGCTTCGCGCACACGATGCATAACTTCAAGGTAGTATTCCTTATTGACCGTACGACCTTCTGGTAAGAATTCATGATGCACCACGCCATTGCAGTCGAAAATAACAGTGTGCAAAACTTTCACATTTGACCGAACTTGACGTGCTTTTCTGGATGTTTCCATTGGGATGATTGGGCTTTGGTTTCAATGTCATAGCCATACACACATGCTTCGTCACCAGTTATGACCTTTTTGAGGAATCTGGATCGTCGTTGACGATGTTCAACAGCCCTTAAGCGATGTCCATGCGACGTTGTTTTTGCTCAAAATTTAACAATTTTGGAACAATCTTCGCTGCCGCACGTTTCATGCCTAAAACAACCGTAAAAATTGCTTGGCATGAGCTGAACGATATGCCAACATCATCAGCAACCTCTCTGATAGTGATTCGACGATTATCCAAAATCATTTTCTTCACTGCTTCAATGTTTTCATCGGTTGTTGACGTGCTCGGACGACCAGGACGAGCATCATCATTGACATCTTCTCGGCCTTCCTTAAACCGGTTATACCACAATTGAACTTGTGTTCTGCTCATAGTAGACTTGCAAAACGGCACAGTCAACATTTCAAATGTCCTTGCGCATTTAATTTCATTTTTTACACAAAACTTAATACAGTTTCTTTGATCCATTTTTTCGAATAGTAAAAAATCGAAGATCACACTAAAACACGACTAACCTTGTTATCTGTCAAAAACAAACTGAGAATCCAAAATGGCTGATATTACCAACATATATAACAGACATGTGTACCAACATAACAGGAAAAAATCCGAAAATCGAACTCATGAAATTTGAAAATAACGGTTATTTTTTTATCACACCTCGTACAACTTATTATGAAACCTAGTATAGTAGGTACAGATTCTAAAAAATATAGCAAAGCAGAAGTTATTCCTTGATCCTAAATATCTGATGTTCAATTTTTGAGGTATGTATGTGTAGAAACATTGTCCTGTTGGAAAATCCAGTTCTGCTCTAGTTTTAATTTCTCTACACTAGGCGTTACATTGTTTTTTAAAATGACGAGATAATCTTCCTTTTTCATTGTAGATTCTATAAATGTAAGATTACCGACTGATGCCGCCATACAACCGCTGACCATTACTGAGCCGTCGCCATTTTTTGACGTCTTCGTAACATATTTATTACTAAAGGCTTTGTTCTTGATTCGCCATATTTTTGGGGAATTTTTGACTACAAATATCTCAAACTTACTTTCATCGCTGAAAAGAATATTATTCCAAAAATTTCAGGCTCGTTCATATATTTTTTGCGAAATTCAAACGTTTAGTTTTGTTGGACTTTGATATAACTAAAGGGCTTATTACGTGACAATCTACCTTGAATATTTACCACAAGTTTTCTTAACATTCTTAGCTATTTTTACAGCTCTAGATGTTAAGCTTGCTCTTACTTCTCTTACTATAGCTTTTGCTTCAATTTTTTAAATGACTCTTTGGTCAATTTGCACCAGGCAAATTTTCTATTTGTATTTTGTTTGCTATACTTGTCCGTATTTTTTTTATTGTACAGTGATGCCTTCCAATGATTCGCAGGGATTTACCTTTTCTATATAAGTCCATTATGATTTGCCGAGTCTCAATTGATGTTTGTCACCCTACTCGTATTGTAAATATTTCACGACTTAACGTCAAAACTTAATCTCTTTTAATGATAAATTATGAAACTTGCAATTATTTTGAACGGCACTTTACCGTTATACTTTCAAACAAAGAAAATTATATTTATTATAATTTTTAAGGAGTTTCCTTCAGGCTAATTTGGTCAAATGTTTGTTTCCAAACGTAAATAAAAAACTTGTTCGATTTTTATTTTATTTACCCAACGTTTCGTTAGTTTTATTCTAACTTCTTCAGGGGTTTCGTTCTAAATAATCTAGTGACAAAATTTATTGTTTTATTACACAGCTTTAACTTATTAACTTATTATATAGTTTTACTTACAGCTTTAATGTTTTTTATCATTGGATATTAATTTTTATTATTAATTAGTTATTAAAATACTAAAAAACGGGACATCACGAACAGAATTTTGGTATAAATAATCAAATAACTAATAAAAATATAATATACAATAAACGACCACAAAACTTAAGTCAAGTTTAACTTAAAGCTAATATCACAGAACTGATTTAATTAGTAATTGCAGAGGAGTATTGAAGTTTCGTGTTGTCTTTGTCTTCTTTCGTGTTCATTGTTGTTTTTATTTTTTGTTGTATACGTAAACTCTCCAGTGTATACCTTTTGTTTTCCTTCCTTTCTATATCTATATAATATTGTCAAAATCTGCAACATGATTGCACTCTTTTACGTGCTGGGAAAGTGCCGTCGATATTTTTCCATTTCTTATATCTGTTTTATGTTCGTTGATTCTTGTACCCAGCATTCTTTTTGTTGTGCCAATATACACCAAATTGCACATCTCCCCCTCGTTTCCTTCACATTTTATTTCGTACACAACATTGTCTGTTTTTAATTTGTCCATCTTCGGCTTGTTATTCGTAAATAGCTGTCGTAATGTGCTGTTTGATTTGTATGCAATTGTTGTTGTGTCATCTGTTATTATTTCCTTTAATGTTTTCATCTCTGTGAGTTTTGGGATGAATGGTACACTGTAAAAATGTTTTGTTGTTTCTGAAACGGAGTCTTGTTTTTCCCTTCTGTTTTTTTGTGTTTTTAAAGCTGAGTTTATTAGTTTGTTTGTTTTGGCTATTGGATAGTCATTTATTTTCAATATGTTTCTGATCTTTTTCATATTCGTTTGTTTGTACTTATCCTCACTTATATCCAATACTTTCCATATTAAGTTTGTCACTGTGTTTGTCTTCATTTGCATGGGTTGGTTCGAATAATAATTGATTAATCTGCCTGAAGATGTGGGTTTTGTGTACCAATTTGTTCCAATTTTACCATTTTCTCTAATTATTTTTACGTCTAGGTAAGGTAATCTTCCATCTATTTCCTTTTCAATTGTAAATTTAATTTTGTTGTGGTACGCGTTCAAGGTTCTTAAAATAGTTGGTTCGTCGTTTTTGTTTATAATGGCAAACAAATCATCTACATATTTTGTTAAAAAACGAATTTTAATATTTTCCGTTTTTAATTCTTCTACAACGTCATCTAATAATGTATCCAAGACAATGTTTGCAATCGTTGGGGATAACGGATTTCCCATAGGCATTCCATAAAGTTGACGGTAGAATTTATTATTTATTGAGAAATAGTTATTCTCTGTTAAGCAGAAATTTAATATTTTTAAAAACGTCGGTTTCTCTATTTTTGTGTGTTCTTTTATGTGTTGCCATTTGTCAAGTATGTTCTTTATCGCCAGATGGATCGGTATGTTGGTGAACAACGATAAAATTATATTTGTATACGCTTTTGTTTTTTTACCTAAATCTATATATCTATATATATAAAAGAGTAACGTGACTGACTTACTGATTCATCATCGCACAGCCCAAACTTGAGAAACTTGAAATTCGGGTAATGGGTTCCTTTTACAATATGTAGATCCACTAAGAAAAGATTTTTGGAAATTCGGTCGTTAAGAGGGACAAATGGGGCAAAAATGGGTAAAACCAATACATCTATATCTCCTAAACAAATAAACTTAGAAATAATATTTTAAATGCGTTCGCCTTTAATCAAAAAAAGAGCCGACAGGTGTCTGGTATTTTTTTGAAATTCGAAATTCAAGTGATCATATTGGGTAAAAATAGTCCCAGTAGAACGCTCCGTTAACATGTATATCTCCTACATAAATAAACATAGAAATAATAAATTAAATGCATCTGGCTCAGATCAATAAAGACTAGAAATATTTTTGGTACTTTTTTGAAATTCGAATTCCTATGGCCTAAAAATTGTATTCTTTTTTGGTACTTTTTTTTATCAAAATGTATTTTCTCACTAAAAATTCCATGAACTTAAATTTTTGATATTTTATTAAATTCCATGAGGTATTATTTTCAACTAGTACGTAATACGGATAATTAAAATGTACTTTTTTGAAAATTATTTTTTCACGGGTGACAAATTCATTTCTACTATTCTATTCTCGCAAACTATGCATCTGATCGTCTGTCTGACTTGATGTTGAAATCAGTTTTCTGAAGTCCCCAGATATCTTCGGGATCCAAATTTTTTATAATTCTATCAAACATGCTTTCGAGAAGTTTGCTATTTAAAATCAAAATCGGTTTAGGCCAAACAGAGTTATGGACCAATATGTGAGACAACCTCCATAAAAATTTGGTATTTTCTGTCCATTTTATTGCAATATTTTGAAATATATTGCAGGTAATACCATGAAATTTTGTATACGTTGTTTTAATGATAAAAGAAAAAAGTGTGCGGAAAATAGTATGAATCGGTCCATGATTTCTCATAGCCCCCATACAAAAATCTTCCCGAAATATTGCTCAATTATACATAAATGCCTATAAAATTGGAATATCAAGAAAAAATTCAGCAAAAATAAGTTTTGTGCAAAAATAAATCGCAAAACGAAATTTTTTTTTAGTTCGGTCCATGTTTGACCATAGCCCCCATATAAAGTCCACTTCCAAAATTCACTTAAATACGTATAAAACAGATATAAACAATGTTAAACGTCTAAAATTTGACATGAATAATCTTTATAGGTAAATTAATTGTTGTACTAAATTTCATGGTGGTCGGCCAAAAACATTTATCCCTATATATATATATATTGTATATATAGCGGTACCGACTCAAAACTTTGCACATATCATTTACATATATACAAAAATCATCCCACAAAATTGTGTGAATTTCGGTCTATTTTTAACCGTATGCCCCATACAAAGCTTTCTTCCGAAAATCACTTTAATACTCATAAATCTCTTATAAATTAGGGTACCAATCCAAAATTTTACACGGACCATTTACATACATGCCTAAATAAAACTGCAGGATTTTGAGAATATATGTCCATATTTGACTATTGTTCCGAAATCCACGTTAATACTAATATATATCTTAAATATACCGTTATTATTTTGAAATTCGAAATATGTATATATGTATGAAAATCACTGTTCCAAAATTTAAGAAGATCGGCCCATAATTTGTGATAGCTGCCATATAAGAACCATTTCCAAAAAAAACAAATAAATTCGGGTCAAAAAATGTTCTTTTCGGATTTAACCCATATTCGGTCCATATTTTATAATCATGATATATATCGTTGCAAAGGTATTTTAAATACCTTTTATTTAATGTCTTACAAATTATCAGACACCGAGTAGTTCCCGAGATATAGGCTACTACTGAGCAAAGTCACTAAAACCGAATTGTTCCCCTTTTTTATACTCTGTTTGTTAAATTACACTCAAGATTATTATTAACATCAGACAAACTCTGTAAATTATGGTAAGAATTGGTAATTAAATCAATTAAAAATGGTGAAAATTAGACAAAATTTCAAAATATTTAACATAAATTATGTTAGTCGTAAAATTGTCTTTCAAACAATATATCAAATACTAATAAAATTTGCACTAGGACTGAATAGAAAACACAGAATAAGGATATTCTAATCCTATAACCAGTGTAGTTTTTCTATTTCGTATTACGTTTAGGTGGAGGGTATTTAAGATTCGGCACAGCCGAATATAGCACTCTTACTTGTTTTTATATAGTATCACATCAATCAATCGTTGGATTAATCTGATGATGTGTGATAGGGTATATAAATGTCTGCGGGAGGAAAGGAAGCAGAGGGCCTCGCTTTCGAAAGAATTTAATCCACTAAACCTGAGGTAAATTCTTCTTCGGTGGTTCTCTCACATCATGGCTTAAAAACATTGTTGTCATTATGTGCAACAAATAATGTAACTCAATAAATGTCAATCAAGAAAAATATTGGTAAAAGATTTCATTTCTAAAAAATCATTTTGTAGATTTAAAACTTTGCTTCTTACAGCTCACGTTAGATACATTCGCAGAACTATTTTTTTTAAATTATCTAAACCAATTTTGCTTAATATTTATAATGTACAAAATACTTTAAAAGCTATTGGACATCAATGATATTCAAGTTATGATACACACTATCTATTGGGCATCCGCTGGACGATCTCAAATGTTTTCAAATGCAATATGTACGATCAACAATAATACATAATTTGTAAATTTCGTAATTCAAGATTCAGCATTTGTAATATACATTTTAATATTGTTGGAAACAGCCTATATCATGCTGTAAAGTGTATTTATTTTACACAATAATTAAAAGTTCTATAATAAACATTTTAAAATAATTTATGTAGTTGTTTTGTTATTTCCACATTTTTTTCGCTAACGGGTTGCATGCTAGTAATTACATAAAACTGCAAATAATTTTCTAATATACTATTAATTATATTAATATACTTAAAGGTGCTATCAGACGGGATGTATTTTACATATGTACTGTCACTTTTCTTACCTATATGTAATTCCGTAGGTATGTTAAAAGTTTTATTTTACATACGATTCATAATTTTTGCTATTACACCTGCTTATGTTTTTCCGTATGACATAACCTATAAATGTAAACAAGAGCTGTCTTTTTAAAGGTGCATATACACTACGTGTTTTTTACATTGTACATGTCAAATTATAAATAAGGGAGTAAAAACATATAGTTGGTGACCTCTAAAACTTTGCTTGTGTATTTTACAAAATATAAGACAAAACATAAGACAAAATTTCAATTAGAACATGTTCTATTTTCTTATGTTCAAACACATGTTTTTAAATGTATATACTAGGCGAAAAGATTTCTCGACGGTTAAATGTCTGCGCTATCATTAGCCGGCCGTATGTAGAATTTGCATAAGTGATAAATTAAATATTTTTTTTATCCCATTTTGATAATTTAATAACAATTATTATTGTAGTGCATGTGTTATAAACATGCATACCCAAACAAACAAACATGTGTTATAAACATGCACACCCAAAAAAAAAAATATATATATATATATATGTAGAATAAGTTAAAAGAAAAGTAATTAATAGAACCCAAACAAAATTGCATAGTCAAGTGTTAACTGAAGTGGGTCACTTGAGTGCATTAGTATGGTAATTTGAGTTTTAAATAAATATGAACAAATAAGTAGGAGAAATAAATAAGTATGTAATAAACATAGAAATTATTTATTATAAGTAGGAGAAAAGACTATTCTTTAAGAAAAACATAGAATAAGAAATAGTATATAAGCTAGGGTAAATTGTAAATAAAAATAGAAATAATTCTGACTTTAAACGAGAGAGTTGTTTTATTCCTCAGAAACAAACTTCGGCAATTAACGTTGCCATTTTATAGAGCCGCCTACTACTCTAAGGCTCTTTTTAATAAAATAAGATTACTATAGGGCTTTAAATTAGGAAACGATAAAACAAACCCTTACATTATTAATTATTTAAACATTTTTTATACAAGCTCCACATCTTGTATATTAAAAAACGAAAAACCTTAAATCAATATTTTTGACGACGGCAGTTAAGTCACGCTACCAAAAATGTTTGCACCGGCTTTAATGCATTTTTTAAAGAAACAACATGGAAATTTATGTGTGAAAAAAGAATAATATTTAATCGCATCAGCTGTTGTAAATAATCATGGCGATGTCACGTGTAATTGTACATACAAGTTGGTGACCAAAAATTAAAACCCTTCTGTAAAATAACCAATTTTGACAGACATAAAGAAAAACATGTGAGTTGTAAACTTAAAAATACATAAGCAAAAACACGTAGCCACCTTAACGTGTATAAATTTCAAGAATTGCTTCTTTTGGCCAATCTAACTGCAATAAATTAAAAATCGAAAAAGACTTATTTTTCCACGTTCATTATCCATTTTCTTTAATTTGTCTTTACAATATATTTTTGCAAACAATTTTGTTACAAAACAAGCCAGCGGTTTTGTTTATGTTTGTCACAGAAAAATAGAGCGTATTCTAATCGAAAAAATTACATATGTATTTCCACATGTATTTTACACATGCAAAGTTTCATATGTATCACACGATGTTAGAGTTGTGTCGTTCATGAACGACTTAGTTCAATTGAACTATTCACTTATATGAACGATGTGATGTCGTTCAGTCTTTTCGTTCAGTCGTTCTTTTTGTTCAGTTGTGCAGTTCAGATAGTTGTTGTTTTTGTTCAGTTAATCGTTCTTTTAGTTCAGTTCATTTAGTTCAGTTCAGTTTATATCGTATGCAACCAGCGTTACCATATATATTTTTTTAAAAACTTCTTATATCTGAAAAAAGCAACTTCGTTTCCAAAAAAAATGTTTACTACAAAAGTACCAAAATTTTAAAAGAAACCACAAACATGTATTTGGAATTAATATTATTTAAAAATATAAAAACCATTTAAAATCAAACACAACATATAATAAAAACATGGAACAAGTTGGTTTTAGTGACTTTGCTGAAGTTATGAAGAGTGACATACCGGTATTTTTTGACGAAAGAGTAGACAAAACAATAGGAGATTTTTACAGTGGGTAGAGTAGATCGTGTACCGTTTTTTAATAAAAAGTGAAAATTTCAAAATTTTGAGTTAATAACTTTTTGTTGAACAGGTGCGATATACATACATATACTATATTTGTAAATAAAGAAGAATGTACCACATTCCAAAAATTAATTAAAATGAAATTTTTTAAATAATTTTTCATTCATTGGTATGAATTAGTATGCGTTGTATTTATTGTTTCGAACTACTGTATTAGTATGCATTAGCGTGTATTTGAATGCATTGGTATCTATTAATGTGTATTTGAATGTATTTGTATGTACTAATTCGTATTTAAATCAGGGGTAACCAAATCTTCATTTTCAGTGCACAATTGTGCTACAAAAACAATAAACAAAACTCACACCCATAGTTGCCAGATGAAATATGTGTGAATTCGTCAAATTTCGAACGGAAAATCGTAAAATCGTCATACTAATTTTAAGGAATCATCAAGAAATCGTTAAAAATAGAAAACAAAACGTTTCTCAAACAAAATATTTATTTTATTTAATAAAAACAAAACATAAACAAATCCATAGTTTTTATACAAAACAAGATGGCATTTGCGCGCGTTTCTACGCCACCAATTAAAATTAATTTGAAAGAAAGGCATTACACAAATATTTAATTCATTTTAAGTAGTTTTATTAATTTTGAAAAAAAATAGACGGTCAAAAAGTATTCTTAGTCATGCCGGAGTCTTAGTTATATCCCGTCAACGTTTTAGTAAGATCGGTCCAGCGCTCTGGCCTTCCCGGCAGGCATTATAATTAATTTAAAAAAGTGGACTACTCTAATAGTCGTGTTCACCTTCCCGGGTTAATTCACAACAACTTTGCCAAAGATAATCACATGATCAAATACATAGTTTACGATTCTATAAAGGACATACATACAAACATTTTTTTTTTGAGATGGGGCATGAAAGTGGGTGTGGCACATAACATTTTTATTTTTACCTCGCCTTCAGTAAGATGTGTATACAACTTGTTTGAAATAAATCTGTAGAAAGCCATGCAGAAGCAATTAATTAATTTAACAAAAAGTAGGCGTGGTCGTACCAACTCAGAAACCTCATGTACACCAATTTGCCGAAGATAATAACATGATCAGAAGCATAGTTTTCGAGAATAGAATAGTAGAAATGAATTTCAAAAAAGTACCAATATAAGTGTACTGGAATTTTGGCCCTTTTTACACCTTTATATTTGAATCATGAATAGCATGTTCTGGGGTTTTTTTTTGTGTGGATGGAAGAATATTTTATCGTTTTTTATTTTTAAATTGCATAAATAATATCAAATGTTCGTTTTTACCCCTTTTGTCACTCGTGAAAAAAATAATTTTCAAAAAAATACCTATTAATTATCCGTAATACATACTATTTAAAAATAATTGTTAATGGAATTTTTAGTGAGAAAATACATTTTGATAAAAAAAGTACCAAAAAAGAATACAATTTTTAGGCCATAGGAGTTCGAATTTCAAAAAAGTACCAAAAAGATTTCTAGTCTTTATTGATCTGAGCCAGACGCATTTAATATAGTATTTCTATGTTTATTAATGTAGGAGATATATATGTTAACGGAGCGTTGTACGGGGACTATTCTTACCCCATATGGTCACTTGAATTTCAAAAAAGTTCCAGACACTTGTCCCTTTTTTTGTGGTTATATGCGGACGCATTTAAAATATTATTTCTAAGTTTTTTTTTTTAAGAAATAAAGTTGTTTGAGCTCGAGGTCAATTTTATTTTTTAAAAATTATAACTGAAAGGTCGGATAAAAACAACTCTAATTTATTATTTCCAAGTTTTATTTCTTTTGGACATTTAGAGGTACTGGTTTTACCCGTTTTGGTCCCATTTGTCCCCCTTATCGACCGAATTTCCAAAAATTCTTTCTTAGTGGATCTACATGTTGTAAAAGGAACCCATTACACGAATTTCAGTTTCTATCTTTAGCGGTTTGGACTGTGCGATGATGAATAAATCAGTCAGTCAATCACGTTACTCTTTTAAATATACAGATAAACAAAATAAAGAGATCAACTGTATATTTAACTAAAAAGTATAGTCACAATTTTTAATTAAAATATATTTACAAGACTTTATCAACATGTATATAAAACATTTTATGTATATAAAACAAGTAAGAGTGCTATATTTGGCTGTGCCGAATCTTAAATACCCTCCACCTAAACGTAATAAGAAATACAAAAACTACACTGGTTATAGGACTAGAATATCGTTATTCTGTGTTTTCTATTCAGTCTTAGTGCAAATTTAATTATTATTTGATATATTGTTTGAAAGACAATTTTACGACCAATATTTTGAAATTTTATGTAATTTTCACCATTTTTAATTGATTTAATTACCAATTCTTACCATAATTTACAGAGTTTGTCTGATGTTCATAATAATCTTGAGTGTAATTTAACAAACAGAGTATAAAAAAGGGGAACAATTCGGTTTTAGTGACTTTGCTCAAAAAAAAAAACTTCATCAAATAGGGCTTTTAGAGGAGATGTCAGCAAAAAAAAATTGTTGGTGGTCACGCCTATTTTCGAGGGGGCGAGCCCGTAAAGTTGAAAATATATAGGCCTATATCTCTGGAACTACTGGGTGTATGATAATTTGTCATACATTAAATAAAAGGTATTAAAAATACCTTTCCAACGATATATATCATGATTATAAAATATGGACCGAATATGGGTTAAATCTGAAAATAATATTTTTTGACCCGAATTTATTTGTTTTTTTTTTTTTTGGAAATGGTTCTTATATGGCAGCTATGACAAATTAAGGGCCGATCTTCTTAAATTTTGGAACAATGATTTTCATGCATATGAGGATATTTCACGTCGAATTTCAACATAATAACGGTATATTTAAGATATATCTTAGTTTAAACATGGATTTCGCAAGTGGACCTTATATGGGGAACATAGTCAAATATGGACCGATATCCTCAAAATCCGGCAGTGTGATTTAGGCATGTATGTAAATGATCCGTGTAAAATTTTGGATTGGTACCCTTATTTATAAGAAATTTATGAGTATTAAAGTGATTTTCGGAATATCATACGGTTAAAAATAGACCGAAATTCACAAAATTTTGTGGGATGATTTTTGTATATATGTAAATGATTTGTGTAAAGTTTTGAGTCAGTACCGATATTTATACCATATATATAGGGATAAATGTCTTTTCAGATGTGGTCCTTGTATGGGAGCTATGACCAATTCTGGGCCGACCACCATAAAATGTAGTGCAACAATTTATTTGCCTATAAAGATTATTCATGCTAAATTTTAGACGTTTAACATTGTTTATATCTGTTTTATACGTATTTAAGTGAATTTTGGAAGGTCACTATATATCGGGGCTATGGTCAAACATGGACCGAACTAAAAAAAATTTCGTTTTGCGATTTATTTTTGCATAAAACTTATTTTTGCTGAATTTTGTCTTGATATCCCAATTTTATAGGCATTTATGTATAATAGAGCAATATTTCGGGAAGATTTTTGTATGGGGGCTATGAGAAATCATTGACCGATTCATACTATTTTCCGCACACTTTCTTCTTTTATCATAAAAACAACGTATACAAAATTTCATGGTATTATCTGCAATATATTTCAAAATATTGCAATAAAATGGACAAAAAATATTAAATTTTTATGGAGGTTGTCTCACATATGGGTCCAAAACTCTGGTTGGCCTAAACCGAATTTGTTGATTTTAAATAGCAAACTTTTCGAAAGCATGTCTGACATGTGTGGCAATAATTGTGTTGTCTATAATATTTAATGCGATCTTTAAACATGGAGTTTTCCCGACAAATTGGAAAACTTCTCAGATAATAATGATATCAAAGCCAGGTAAAGACTTGACCGTACCATCCTCCTATAGACCAATAAGCTTACTTCCTTGCTTATCTAAGCTATTCGAAAAGGTGTTTCAAAAGAAAATCATACCATTTTTAAATGAGAAAAATATAATCCCAGTTCATCAATTTGGTTTCCGCGAACGCCACGGAACAATTAAACAAGTTAATCGTATAACCGGAGAAATAAGAAAATCCTTTGAATTAAAGAAATTTTGTTCAGCAATATTTTTGGATGTCGCTCAAGCCTTCGATAAAGTATGGCACAAAGCACTGGGGACAAATCACCGCATTCGATATCGAGTAAAAATTATCGTAATTTTCGTATTTGAGATTATGGCATTCGATATCGAGCAAGAAATTTAGTACATTTTATCATAATTTCGATATCGAAATCATTTTTCGATACGATAGCTCATTCGATCACGAATGCGGTGATTTGGCCCCTGGTACATAATATAAAATGCTTGCTACCACCATGTACCCATAAACTATTGGAATCTTATCTATCGGACCGCTTATTTACAGTTAAGTACGACGATTACGTTACAAGAGAATATAGGATTTGAGCAGGAGTACCACAAGGAAGTGTTCTTGGACCTACACTCTATTTGATTTACACCTCTGATTTGCCTACGAACGATATATTAACTATTTCTACATTTGCTGATGACACCGCAATTATTAGATCGCATGAAAATCCATATATAGCATCTAGTATACTAGATAGCTATCTAAGGTGTGTGCAACCATGGTTAAACAAATGGAGAATACGAGTAAATGAGTTAAAATGCAAACATGTTACGTTCACATTGAGGAGGGGATGCTGTCCACCTGTCACACTTAACAATATAAATACACCTCAGTCCGATTATGTTACATACCTTGGTATTCACTTAGATAGAAGACTTACTTGGCGTCGTCATATAGAAACCAAGAGACTTCACATCAAGTTAAAAGCATCTAGCCTTCACTGGTTAATCAGTGACCAATCTAAGCTAAGCCTGGACTATAAAGTCACCCTGTATAAAACCAATTTGGACAATTGTCCAATTGTGAAGAACTGCTAGTAATACCAGTATTGATATTATACAGAGGGCCCAATCAAAAATTCTTAGGACCATGACGCACAGTGAGACAGTCCAAACAGTAACAGCGGCAAAAAATGGTTATTGGCGTGTCGTCCAATTTGGATGCAATTTTCACAGTATATTAACATATATATGAGTAATAATTTCCTGAAATTTCAGCCTCATAACTTCATTAGTTTTTGGGCTAGAGCAAGTCAAAGTTGAGGTATGCCAACGCGCTTGAAATATGTTAGTTCAATATGTAATATTTAAAAGCTTATTAATAAAAAATACATAATAAATATAACTTTAAAGTATTTTTTTAATTAATTTAGTTTTTGAAAAAATAAATTAATAAAAAAAAACACAAAAAAAAATTACCTAACAACAGAATTGTGGTGTAAAAATTGAACATTTTGCATTTTCAATGGACTAGGAAATATAGAGCAGCCCCTCGCCCTAGGTGCAATGAAAGATTGAAGTCTCAGCTTTTATTTAAAGTAAAGAACATATAGCAAAAATTTGCAAAAGTACTTTAAACATACAAAAAACTACAAAAAATACGCAACTCGCACATTCTGTCGCTATACGTATGTTAGCAAGTTTACAACTTTTTACTTTTATTTTTTTTTAAACAAACTGTAAAATAATATTACATTGTTGGTGTTTTAAATATTATTGATCAACAATTATACATACTATGTATATTTATGTAATTCACAATCTATTTAAGAGTGCAAGTTATTACAAGTTTATATAGTGTTAAAAAAAATTACAAGGTCATGGATAATTCAACAATTTCTGATATTTGGATCGATAGCAATACAGATATTGATGTTGTTGTTGGTGTCATATCAACAAAACTCAATAAAATGTTAGACTTCATTATTAAAAAATTTCGTGGTTTTTTACCAAAATATTTCATACCAAAATCAAAATCCAAATGAAACAAATCTGGGCGCATAAAAAGTAAATTTTTGGCTGATAATGAAGAATAGCTTGCACAGCTTTACACCATATGTGAAGAAACTTTGGATGGTGAACAACCAAGCACCGTTAAGCGTGGACGACCTGTAAAAGCTTTCGAAGAAAGCCAAAAAAATGTCTAAGAGTAGTAAAATATCTCAATTTTGTGAAAGTTTTCCAAAAAACTTGATAGTATCTGCTGCTAAAAAATATGAAAAGAGTGAACAATTCAAATCATTTACACCAGAGAAAGCACTCAGCCTTATAATTGATGTTTCATTATCAAGACACCAATAGCAAAATATTAGAAGTTAAAAAAAAATGCTATCCTGCAAATATTAAGGTTGATGAACGTTTTAGCAGTGTTGGATTACAAGAATTACTTGATCACACTGTTTCAAGAATTTTTCAAACAAAAACAAAAAGTGACATTGATGAGATTCCAAATGAGTTAAATTTAATAAGTAAATGAGGGTGTGATGGATCATCAGGGCACAGTAAATATCATCAACGTTTCACCGATGAAAATGTTTCTGATAAAAATATGTTTTTAACATCTCTTGTTCCGTTAAAGTTAACTGATATTTATAATGATTTTTATGTGTGTTAGACAAATTCAGAACCATCTTCAACAAGACTTTGTAGGCCTATGAAATTCGAATTTGTGAAAGAAACAGCAGATGTTATTAACAATGAAGTGAATCGTGTAAATACAGAAATTTAAAAACGACAGAATTCGAAATGTTCAACAAGAAGTTTGCGATATCTCATAGTTTAACTTTGACGATGATTGACGGAAAAGTGGCAACAACAGTCAGTAAGAATTGCTCGATGGCTGTTTGTTTCATATGTGGAGCAAAACCTATTGAAATGAATAATTTGGATGCATTTATCTTGAAAACAAATTCAGCTGAATTATTGAAATTTGGAATTTCATGTAGCGCCGAAATTCGAATAAAATTCATGGAATGTATATTACATATCAGTTAGAATAAAAGTTTTAAAGCGTGGAGGACAAATAAAGACACAACAGTACAGAAAGAAGCTGTTAAAACAGAAATAAAAAAAAATGTCAAATTAGTTCTGGGTTTAAAAGTCGATGTGGTGAAACAAGTCATGGGAACAACCAATGATGGTAATGTCTCTAGAAGATTTTTGAAAATCCAGAAATAACCGCTTACATAACTGGTGTAAATGTAGAATTAATTCACCGCTTTAAAATTATATTAAATACTATAAATAGTAGTAAAAATATAGATGTTGGTAAATTCCATACGTATTGCATGGACACTGCAAAATTGTATGTAGAGCTTTATGGCTGGTATTACATGCGTATCACTGTGCATAAAGTTCTCATTCACGGTAACAAAATGGTATCTTAGGCTATATTTCCAATAGGTTTGTTTGCAATTGTTATTTTTGAAAGTATTTTTTGAAATTTTATTTAATATTAACTTTTTTTGTTGCTACAGGAATGTTATCCGAAGAAGCGCAAGAAGGAATGAATTAGGAGTATAGACACTGTAGGCTATTCCATTCTCGTAAAAATTCACGTATTTCTACGAATTAAGATGTAATGCACTATTTGCAAATATCATCAGATCCTTATATTAATTCCTTTAGAGGGAGGATGAAATTGAAAAAATTAGTATACCATGACGATATTAAAAAATTATTGATAGAATGAAATAAAATTTTTTCTTTTTTATTGCATTTCAATGGGCGTAATAGTGGGCGTGTTATTGTAATTTTTGCATGAAACATTTCAAATGATAGAAATTAGAGTAATATCAAACTTGAAGGTTGTACCTAAAATATTTTAGAAAATATGGAACTTTTTATGTTGAGGTTGTATGGGTGGTGGGGGTAAAAGTGGGCCAAAGTTCAAAATTTTTTTCCGATAATGTTTGTAACAATATAACATTCAAGTATGCCAAAATTGTAAGTTATACCTAAAGTATTACGGACAATACGGCATTTTACAAATTTCGATTGTATTGGAGGTGGGCGTAAAAGTGGGCGGATTTTCTTAATATTTTTTTTTAACTGGAATTGTCTCAAAAATAACCTGTGCAAAATTTCAAAGCTCTACAATGACTCCTTGTATTTTATGCCGGCGTTGTCTCACTGTGTGACGGGCGCACCATGGTACATAAGAAATGAAAACATCCACAGAGATCTAGAAGTACCATTGGTAATGGATGAACTAAGATGGGTCAGCGAGAACTACATCAAAAAGCTACAAACCCACCCGAATCCGCTGGCTAGAATTCTAGCTCAGAGCCAGACGGAGTCGAGACTTCGTAGAGCTTTACAGCCAATAGGAAATTAATGCTCTGTTAGAGAGTAATTTCATTTATTTTAGTTTTAAGATTTAAATACTTATTGTTACGCCTAAGGAAATAAGGCAGATTCAATATAATATAATAAATAATAAAAAGTTATAAAAAAATAAATGTCTGACAGAATTATTGAAGATTTGGATCCCGAAGATATCTGGGGACTTTAAAAAACTGATTTCAACATCCAGACAGACAGAAAGACGGCCATGGCTTAATCGAATCCGCTATCTATAATAATTTAGAATACATATACTTCCAAAATTCACTTAAATACGTATAAAATTGATATAAATAATGTTAAATGCTAAAGCTAAAATTTGACACGAATAATCTTTAAAGGCAAATAAATTGTTGTACTAAATTTTATGGTGGTCGGCCCAGAATTGGTCATAGCTCCCATAAAAGGACCTCATCTGAGAAAGACATTTATCACTATATATATTGTATAAATATCGGTACTGACTCAAAACTTTGCACAAATCATTTACATATATACAAAAATCATCTCACAAAATGTTGTAAATTTCGGTCTATTTTTAACCGTATGCCCCATATAAAGCCCTCTTCCGAAAATCACTTTAATACTCATAAATCTCTTATAAATAAGGGTACCAATCCAAAATTTTAAACGGATCACTTACATACATGCCTAATTCAAACTGCTGGATTTTGAGAATATCGGTCCATATTTGACTAGGTCCAATTCCGAAATCCTAGTTAGTACTAATATATATCTTAAATATACCGTTATTATGTTGAAATTCGACGTGAATTATCCTCATATGCATAAAATCACTGTTCCAAAATTTAAGAAGATCGGCCCATAATTTGTCATAGCTGCCATATAAAAATTTCCAAAAAAACACATAAATTCGGGTCAAAAAATATTGTTTTCGGATTTAACCCATATTCGCCATATTTTATAATCATGATATATATCGTTGGAAAGGTATTTTTAATATAATTTAATGTATTACAAATTTTCAGACACCCAGTAGTTCCCGAGATATAGGCCTATATATTTTTAACTTTACGGGCCCACCCCCTCGAAAATAGGCGTGACCGCCAACAAATTTTTTTTTTGCTTGCATCTCCTCTAAAAGCCCTATTTGATGAAGTTTTTTTTTGAGCAAAGTCACTAAAACCGAATTGTTCCCCTTTTTTATACTCTGTTTGTTAAATTACACTCAAGATTATTATGAACATGAGACATACCCTGTAAATTATGGTAAGAATTGGTAATTAAATCAATTAAAAATGGTGAGAGTTAGACAAAATTTCAAAATATTTAACATAAATTATGTTGGTCGTAAAATTGTCTTTCAAACAATATATCGAATAATAATTAAATTTGCACTAAGACTGAATAGAAAACACAGAATAACGATATTCTAGTCCTATAACCAGTGTAGTTTTTGTATTTCTTATTGCGTTTAGGTGGAGGGTATTTAAGATTCGGCACAGCCGAATATTGCACTCTTACTTGGTTCAATTTTATATGTACGAAAATAATTTATCATTGCCCATCATTATGCCAAAAAGCTCTACACTGTTCTAAACAGCTGACATCAATATTGTGTTATTGTGTATGCTGCACAATGTTTTGTTTTTGTTTATTTTATTGACGTCTGTTACGTTTGTAACTTTTCTATAACTACATACACGTACGTACGTTACATTACGTTGCGTAACGCTGCGTTGTACGTTCGCATAACGAGGCCTTAAAACACTAATGATGGTTGCTTTTCTGAAATAAAATGTTACACCTTTATTATGTACATTTTTATAATGTTTACCCCACATTTTAAAGATGTCGCATTTTTAATGGTCAGAATAGAACATAAAACCACAACAGTGTAAACATTTTCATGTCCAGCTGTTTTTGTTAAAAAGAAGAAGCAGACCAATGGCGCCTTCCCGACTTCTTCTATATGTTTTTACGGGTTAGAGGGATAGGATAATAAGGGTAAATTTAGTAAATAACAACTCCGAGGAATTTTCATAAACGTTATAAATTCTATGTATTTATTGAACTTCTTTATGTATTAATGTAGTTATTTAATTATTATATACATGGGTTTTAGGGTAAGTATATAGGTTAAGTATATAGGGTAATTAGATATATTTTTCAATTCTAAATTTAAGGGTTTAAGTTAATTTATATTATTATTTTAAATAAATTATATTATAAATAAGTATATTTTTTAACTCTTCACTTGCTTCACTTGTGCTTTTGTTAAGGGTTTATTTGGATGTGTTGTGTTGTTATTTTTATGTTTCTCCTTATAGGTACATATAATGAAACTGAAGTTGGCTGCAGTCGGGGGTGTGGAACATGATTCACATCAGGGATGGGGATGTTTTTATTGTTCACTGAGGTGAACATTCTCCCGGGCCAGGCAATCTGTGAATAAAACAAACAATTATTTTGATATGTTCAAGTGTGGGTTAGAGTAATGGGTAATAAATGTATATAAAATACTTCATCAAATATTTAATGTGTAAGTGATCCCATGATCAACCAGCCACGAGTGGAGTCCTGCGCAATTAATGATCCACTGTCAATGTGAATCACATTGGGCTGCAGAATGCTGGTATACAGATCTCGGCGGTGAGAGATCTGTATATTGATAATGGGGAGTTGGAATAAAATTCGGATCGGCAAGTGAGATTCTGTATACCTTATGCTTGACCACTTCGTCAATGGCGTTTGGGTAAGGGGTTTTTGGTAGGTCGTTTACTACCTGCATACAAACTTCATATCGCACAATCGATTGTATGTTGGGGGCGATCAAAACCTTGACGTAAATGTCATTATCAATTTTAAATGGATTTAACCAACTGTCCTTGACAAATGACATAGCAACTCGTGACTTCGTGAGGCTAGGATTCAATATTGCTCAACAGGCTGGTTTCCTTGTTCCATTACCACTTTAATCACTACCGTGGGAACGAATGTTGTTGTTATAGTGGTGGGTATCACTGTGGTGGCTGACGTCGTGATCAATGACCTTCTTGGCGCCGGTATGGGTACGGATGTTCGGCTAGAACTAGGGGGTGATGCGGAACGATCCTTTGGTAAATCTTTCAATATCCGATCGGGGCCATGTAATATTGAGTGATGTTTACCACTACATTTGCGACAACGAGCCTTGCTTTTACATTCACCAATTAGATGGTTTCTCGCCAAACAATTGACACAATAGTGTAGCCTGACTGCAGTTTTATATTTTTCTGCTAAATTTAATTTTGTAAACTTTTTGCAGTCAGTTAAACTATGGTCCGCTTGACAAATGCCGCATCCAAAATGACGTTTGGGTTTTGGATGTTGCTTGCGATTGGCACGCTTGGGTTTGTTTGGCGACGGGTTGGGATGACGGTGAGAACGATGGGAACGTCTATTGTTGTTGGGTGCCATTCTCTTTGAAATAAAAAGTGTATGCATGATTATATGTACATATGTATAATATAATTAGTTTTTGGATTAGGATGAATTGTTAATTATGATTTATAATTATTATGGGTTAGTGTAAGGTGGTTAGTTAAAATAATTTACTGATATTATCGTGGGTTAGGGTTTAAGTAGCAATATTAGATTACTAAGTGGGTAAAACAACAACTTTGGTTATTGGTTGTTTGAGGGTTCCAGTGGAAGTCCGTATGTCTACGACTCTAGTCCTGCCATCAAAACCAGGGTAAGTCTTGATCACACGTCCAAGTAACCATTCATTGGGTGGTAAGTTGACTTGTCTTATAACTACCATATTATCAGTTTCAACTTCATGTTTAGGGGTTTTCCACTTATGTCTTTTATGAAGCTCTCTTAAATATTCATCCTTCCATCTTTTGCAAAAGTGATGATGTTGAATCTTCAACTTTTGCCATCTATTTGCATGAGTAATATTTTCATTACTTAAATTGGGTTCTGCAGGGGCTAAAATGGGTGAGCCAATTAAAAAGTGACCTGGGGTTAAAGGGTTTAGACCCTGAGGGTTTTCACTTGACGGGCTTAAGGGTCTTGAATTAAGGCATCCTTCAATTCTTGCTAGAAGTGTAGCAAATTCCTCAAAAGTATATTTTGGGATATTCAACTTTTTAAGGTGCGATTTAAAGCTCTTAACACCTGCTTCCCATAGACCACCCATGTGTGGTGCACCAGGGGGTATGAAATGCCACGTCAAATTTTGAAAACTGTTAGTAGATGTAACATAAACTTTTAGCTGTTTAATAAATTCCTGTCGTTCTTGTTGCTAGCTCCTATGAAATTAGTTCCATTATCTGAGTAAATAACGACAGGGCATCCCCGCCTCGAAAAAAATCAAGCGAATGCTGCTAAAAAGGCTTGGGTGGATAGGTCAGAAGTGGGCTCCAAATGAATTGCTTTTGTTGCGAAACAAACAAAAACACAAACGTAACCTTTTGTAATTCTACATGCTCGACCATTATATATTTTAATGTCGAAGGGTCCGGCGAAATCAACTCCAACATTATGAAATGGTCTTGTCAGTTGGGTACATTCTGGCGGCAAAGCTGCCATGAACTGGGTGACTTGTCTATTCCGATATTTTGTGCATGCTATACATTTGTTAACTACAGAACCGATTAAGTTCTGAAGTTTTGGTATCCAATAACCAGATCTTATTATTCTCAACATAAGTTGATTACCGCCGTGTAGGGTTATAAAATGCACTTGTTGGGTTAATAATTTCGCAAAAGGACTTGCATAGGGTAATAAAATTGGGTGTCTTTCGGAATATGACAAACTGTTGGAATTAGCCAGTCGACCGTTTGTACGCATTATATTTGCAGAATCTAAATATGGAGTTAGGGTGAGTAGGTTACTATTTTTGGATATAGGGGTTTTTCTTTTTAGACAATTATATTCGTCCTTAAAGTATTGAGTTTGACATAGAATAATAAGTCTATCTTGGGTTGTTTTTATATCTACAGCGTTAAGTTCAATACTAGGGTGGGTTAGCAATTTGTTAAGTCTTTCTTTGACTGACTGGGTGTTATTTCGATCAAGAATAACTCTTTCATTTCGAATTGTATTTCCACGTGTATGTGAAATGCGATTACTAAATCGATAGACATATGACATAACTCGTAATGCTTTAGATAATTTTGAAAAATGTGTCAAAATATCTGGGTTTGGGTTAACTGTTGTAGTAAACGATTGACTAATTTTAGCTTCAGCTTGAGTTATAAAGGGTTTATTTGTTGTTGGCCATTGTGAAGCAGATCCTTTCAACCATGCAGGACCATTCCACCATAATGTGTTTTCTTTCAACTCATCGGCATTACATCCTCGGCTAGCGACATCGGCTGGGTTATCATGCGAAGCAACATGGTTCCAGTTGTCAACGCCTACAGTGCTTGAAATTGTTGAAACCCTGTTTGCTACAAAAGTGTTCCAGGAGTTGGGTTGTTTATTGAGCCAGGCTAGAACAATATATGAGTCTGTCCAAAAGTATGTTTGATGTAGGGGTAAGTTGAGTTGGGTGATTAAATTGTGTGTCATATTTGCCAACAACAATGCACCACAA
Organism: Bellardia bayeri; assembly: GCA_950370525.1. Classification (NCBI taxonomy): domain Eukaryota; kingdom Metazoa; phylum Arthropoda; class Insecta; order Diptera; family Calliphoridae; genus Bellardia; species Bellardia bayeri. The sequence continues at coordinate 46,183,713 of OX493265.1, read as the reverse complement.
AGTTCTAGTTTTGGTAACGAGATAACTTTGATTGGTGCAACTCTCGTTTTAGCGAAGAGTAGGGTTACGGTATTAGGACCGTCTATGGGTGTAACTCGTGCATATAATACTGCAGAGTATGCTTTTTCAGAAGCATCTGAAAAACCATGAAACTCAATTTTTGCTGAAGGTGAAAATTTAATCCATCTTGGAATACGAATATTATTAATATTGTCATAGAACTGCAAAAACTTGTGCCATTTTAATAGGGTGAGTGGTGTAAGACATTCATCCCAAGCTGTATTGTCTTGCCAAATTTGTTGCATTATAATCTTGGCAGATATAACAATATAACGATATCTGATAAAACAGTTCGCTTTGTGTATGCTGATTTTCTTTCAATTGAGGGTACACTAAAGAAAAACGTATCTTCCTTCGCATTCCATCTAATGCCTAACGTTTTTGCGTTATTCGATTCTGGCAGGGTGAGTAAATCAACATCGAGTAGGTGTTCTTCGGGTAAATTGTGTAATAATTCCTCGGTATTGGAAATCCACTTTCTTAAAGGAAAACCAGCAGAGTCAAGAGCTGCGATCAATTGGGTTTGAGCTTCTTTAGCTTCTTCAACAGTATGACCTCCAGCTAAGACATCGTCTACATACATATTATTTCGCAATACTTGCGATGCGATTGGGTGGGTATTTTGAATGTCTTTAGCTAATTCGTGTAGGGTTCTTATAGCTAAATACGGGGCACAGTTGACACCAAATGCCACTGTTTGCAGTTCATAATCTTGAATTGGTTCATTGACGTTTTTACGAAATAGAATGCGTTGAAAGGGTGTGTGGGTTGGGTTTAACATAATTTGCCTGTACATTTTTGTAATGTCGGCATTAAAAACTATTTTATAAAAACGCCATTTCAAGATTAGTACAACTAAATCTTGTTATAGGTTGGGACCAATATGTAAAGCATCATTTAAGCTGTTGCCATTAGATATTTTGCTTGAAGCATTAAAAACAACTCGAACTTTTGTTGTAACACGATCGAGTTTAACAATAGCATGATGGGGTAAATAATAATGGGTGTTTGAAGATTTGTTTGGGTTGTAGTTAATGGGTTTCATATGGCCTAAGCTAATATATTCTTGAAGCACGTTATCATATTCTATCTTAAGTTTTTTCATTAAGTTCTTCTCATTTCGTAAATATTGAGCCATTGCAACATGACGTGAGTTTCCTAACTCGACTGGGGTGTATCGAAATGGAAGATTTACCTGATAACGGCCGTTGGGTAATCGACGGGTAGTTGTCGTATAATTTTCTTCACAAGAGCAATTTCCCAGAACTTGGTCAAAACCATGTCTAACTTGACAGAACTGAAGTAAGAGACTATGGGTTGGGAGTTATGAGAGTTCTGAACAGGACCAGTTAAAATCCATCCAAACTCAGATTCTTGAGATATTAGTGTATTAAGAAAATCTTTCTTAACACCTGATTTTAAAATTCGAGGGTAGAAGTCGCTGCCAATAATGAAATCGATTGGTCGACTCTCAAAGAATTTTTGGTCAGCTAATTGAATATTCTGTAAGTCTTTATAAAGGGTGGGTTTCAAATTTTGGGTTGGTAAATTTTTCGTAAGAGTTTTTACGACAATTGCTTGACTATTTAACTTAAATTTATCTTGTGTGTTTGATATTAATGAAACTTCACAAAGTTTATTTGATCTTGCTGAGACTACTTCATTTATTCCAGAAATTTCAGCAACAATTGGGGTAGTGGGTAGGTGTAGTTTTCGTCTGAGTTTATCTGAAATAAACGAAAAGTCAGAAGCTGGGTCAATAAGAGCTCTGGCTGGGAATAATTCTCCTCGGACTTCAACATTTAGGCCGCTGTTCCTAATAACTTTGTTCTGTCATCCAATATGATGTTGCTTGATTGGGTATGGGTAGAGAAGGATTGTATTGCTTTTTGTGACGTTGACGGTTGATTATCATCAACTTGTGTGTTAGAGTTTGTTTTGGGTTTGTGTAATAGGGTGTTGTGTCTGCCGCCACAATATCTCCAAGTGAATATACTACGACAATCTTTTATGACATGAGCAATAGCTAAACAGTTGTAACATATTCCATTCTTTTTTACAAATTCTATCCTCTCGTTTACTCCTAAAGAGGTAAACGATAAACATTCTCTTAGGGTATGATTATTTTTGCATAGTTTGCAAATAGATCCATCGGGTTTGTTCTGGGTGTTTAGGGTATTTGGGTTACTTTCGGTTGGGTTTGAGAATTTTATTTTTTGGGTGAGTATTATTTGTCGAATGTGCTACATTGTGAAAAGCTTTGCCTCTTCTGTCAAATTGATTTTTGTTTTCATGAAACTGTTTGGGTTTAGGGTGGGTGTTTGGGTTAAGGGTTTCAGCAGGATCTTGAATATCATTAACTGATGTAAGTTCTTTAAACGTATTCGTTAAAAATAGATCCAAGTCTGTCCAAGAAGGCATTTCAGCACAATCTTGTAGAGTTTTTTCAAATTCTCTTCGGGTTTCTTTGGGTAGTTTTGTAGAACAGAGATATACAAAGATAGGATCCCAATTATCCGTATCAATCTCTAAGGAGTTCAAATTCGCAATACAAAAATTTTTCTTTCTTTGAAGTTTTCTTATAGAAACACTGCACATTGTGTTTACAGTGGGTAAATTAAAAAGGGTTTTAGTTGTGCGTTAATTTGCATTCTTTATTTTCATATTGAGCAACTAATTGGTTCCATGCAATAAGAAAACCTTCATTTGTTAAGGGTGCATTGTCTACAATTTCTTTGGCCTCACCGCTTGTTTTTTGTTTAAGGTAGAATAGTTTTTCTACTCCACTTAAACGGGTATTATTGCCGTAAATGGCTTTGAAAAGGTCTCTAAAAGAGGCCCAGAACTTAAAATCGCAACTAAAAATTGGCATATCACAAGGGGGTACGTTGAAAGCTACGGAATTATTATTGTGGGTAACTGGGGGTTCGGGTAAAGAGGGTTGGCTTTCATGTTGTTGTGTGAATGCATCTATAGATCCATCAATTGAAATCATGCTAGTTCTATAGAAGTTCTTAGCAGATCTCACGTGTTTTATAATTTCCGATATATTAATGCTTTCAGTCTTTTCTTGTTCATTTAGTTCAGGATATTCTCTAATCTGTCTGAATTTATTATCAATATTTGACCATAAGTTCTCCAATTCACGTTTCTTAAATTTCAGAGCGGGTAACGAAACGGAATTATCTGGGGTAGTTTGATAATCTTCATCGAACGCATTTATATCTATTTGGATATTACGCATTAAGTCGGTGACCAAAGAGTTTAGGTTAGACATTTTGTATTTATTCGAAATTACAAATTAGTAATATTTCCAAAGAAAACAATTAAATTTATTTCGAGTTTGGGTTTAAAATTTAAAGTTCTTTAACCTTTAAATTATAACGAAAAAAAAATTTTTACCAGCTGACAAAATTTCCAATTGGGTATTTTATAAGTAAACGTATGCGCTATCACAATATATCGGCAATATACGTTTTTCGTAAGCAATATAAAAATATTTGGCAAAAAACAATGAGTAGGGTGGGTGGGTGTGTATGTAAATATTTTTATAATAAATTGCTTGAAAAATTATGGAACTTTTGTTACAAAACAACCCAAAATTTTGGAAATTTTTTAATTATTAGTAAGATGTAAAAATACAAATTTACCTTGTTTGCTGGGGGTAGGGTACAAATCTTCACAAGACAAAAATTTCTTGTGTTTTTCTGTTTTCTTCTTTCTGGTGTCTTCCCGCTATGATGAGTATTGAGTTCTTGTGTAGTTTTGTTGTTGTAATAATGTAAGCTGTGGTTGATATGTACTTATATGTTTGTGTAATAACGAGTATGTATTCTGTGTTTGATCAATTCTTGTGTTTTGCTATTTTGTTGTTAATAACTTTTTTGTATTGTTTTTTTTTTGTTTGTGTTGATTTTTTGTGAAATGTTTTTAATTTTGTGAATTTTTTTTGTATTGTTTATTTATTCTTGTAAATATTGGGTATTATTATTATTGTCTTTTTATTTTATTATTTGACAATTTTTGATATTTTGTTTGTGTGATTTTATATTTTATTTTTTGATATTTATTTTGAAGCTAAATTTTTGTGTTTAGCGTTCACTCTCACTGTTTTTGTTAATTTTTAATTTTAATTATTTGTGGACTGTATTCACTGTTTCACTCATTCGTTTTAACGGTTCGAGGACTAATGTTTTTACGGGTTAGAGGGATAGGATAATAAGGGTAAATTTAGTAAATAACAACTCCGAGGAATTTTCATAAACGTTATAAATTCTATGTATTTATTGAACTTCTTTATGTATTAATGTAGTTATTCAATTATTATATACATGGGTTTTAGGGTAAGTATATAGGTTAAGTATATAGGGTAATTAGATATATTTTTCAATTCTAAATTTAAGGGTTTAAGTTAATTTATATTATTATTTTAAATAAATTATATTATAAATAAGTATATTTTTTAACTCTTCACTTGCTTCACTTGTGCTTTTGTTAAGGGTTTATTTGGATGTGTTGTGTTGTTATTTTTATGTTTATGTTTCTCCTTATAGGTACATATAATGAAACTGAAGTTGGCTGCAGTCGGGGGTGTGGATCATTATTCACATCAGGAATGGGGATGTTTTTATTGTTCACTGAGGTGAACACTATACAAATTATATATATAGATAAGCATACATTACATATACATATAAGTAGGAGATATTGTCCTATGAAATTTGATATACATCAACTTCATTACACATAGTGTTGTTGAACTGTTCGGACGTGTTATTTTTAGTGCGGCTGAATTTTCGGTGAAAAAATCGTAATAGGTGAAAAAGTGTAATAGGTCGAAATAAAACAAAAAAGTTAAAAAATAATTCGTAATAGGTAAAAATACCTACGGTAAAAAAAAATAAAAAACATTAGAAAATAAAACATTAAAAAATAAAAAACATTAAAAAAAAAATAATAAAAAACATTAAAAATCGCATAAAAACTGTATGAGTGTTCCTCTCAGATGTAATTCTGAGAAAGAGCTTAGCTCGACTAGAAAATCTTTATGGATCTCTGAGGAAGAATCCTTAAAAAAATCTGTGGAGAATCTTCTCACTACAAGAGCCGTAGAACGGCGCCGTTCCTGTTCGCCCAATATAGTGATTTCATCAGATGATAAAACATCAATATCTTCTACATCAAATAGTGCAGTCAAACCTAGAAAACAAGTAGGTATGGATAAATACGTCACAGTTCTTAAGCGACAGAGGAGCCCGACATCTGCTCAAATGTCATCAAATTCAAAAGCTCCCAAGACCGTGAGTATTGACAATCCAAATGATCAAAACAGGTTTGCTCTCCTCCAGACGGATGATCCAGAACTTCCTAAAAAGACGTTTAAGCCCCCACCAATTTATCTGAGAGAGCCCACTTCCAGTAAATTGGTACAAGGAATTGTTTCGGTAATAGGTGAAAATATGTTTAGCGTAACCTCAATTAAACATGGAAATATCAGCGAAACCAAAATTCAAGTGAAAAAGGAAGATGACTTTCGAAAATTGTCCAACCAGTTGGAGAGGGAGAGTAGGGATTTCTATACCTACCAGCTGAAAAGCGCAAAAGGACTCCAAGTAGTTCTAAAGGGTATAGACCCAGATGTTGATCCTGCCGAGATAAAGACTAGTTTAATGGAAAATGGCTTCAAAATTAAGAACATAACGAATATTAAAAACCGTGAAAAGATTCCTCAGCCTATGTTCAGGGTGGAATTGGAACCCGGAGCCAGGGAAGGACCTCACCAAAGTAGAGTCATATAGGCCAATTAGCCTACTGCCGACAATTTCAAAACTGTTTGAAAAATTGTTAATGGCTAAGTTGATTCCAATTCTGAACGACACTCAATGTATTCCAAATCATCAATTCGGGTTCAGAGCTAAACACAGTACCATCGAACAAACACACAGATTAGTAAATGTGATAAGACGGTCGTTTGAAGAGAAAAAATACTGTTCCGCGCTTTTCATTGATGTTTCCCAAGCGTTCGACAAAGTCTGGCATGAAGGTTTAATGCACAAAATAAAATTAGCTCTGCCTGCTAACACCCACAAACTTATGAAAAGTTATTTATATGGTCGCAAATTTACAATCAAAGAAGGCGATTTTTTAAGCCCCGCTCAGCCAATTGAAGCAGGAGTACCCCAGGGTAGCATACTGGGTCCTACTTTATATTTGATTTATGCATCCGATATGCCGTCAGACCCCAATATACATACTTCAACTTTTGCTGACGATACAGCCTTTATTAGCGTTCATAAGGACCATCAAATAGCATCACAGAATTTGCAGAATTATATTTATAAACTAGAGAATTGGCTTGAGCTTTGGAAAATCAGGGTTAACGAACAGAAATGTATTCATATAACTTTCACATTGCGAAAAGATACCTGCTCGTCCATCAGAATAAATAACCAAATTATTCCGCAACACAATGAAGTCAAATACCTCGGAATCCACCTCGATCGTCGTTTAACCTGGAAGTCTCATATTGACGCAAAACTTACACAGATGAGATTAAAAGCAGTGCAACTTAATTGGCTAATCGGCAGAAATTCTACATTAAAGTTGGATTGTAAACTTTTGTTGTACAATGCAATTCTAAAGCCAATATGGTGTTATGGAATTCAATTATGGGGTACTGCCTCAGCATCCAACATTGAAAAAATTCAAAGAGGTCAAAATAAAATTCTACGTATAATTACTGCAGCTCCATGGTACGTTAAAAATTCTCGAATTCACAAAGATCTAGGCATTCCTTTGGTGAAAGACGAATTTACAAAATACGCCTCAAAATATGTCAGCAAACTTGAACACCATCCAAACCCACTTGCACGAGACATCCTTAACTTTAGTGGCCATGTTCGGTTGAGAAGGAGGGATACCCTTGCTTTAACTCAAACGCAAAACAGATGACTGGATCAGTGGATGTAAATTTTTTTGTAGTATCATAATATTTTGTCTAGCACTGGCTGGACTTATTATTTTCTTTTAGTATTAAGATTCGAAAACTTATTGTCATTTCAATATCTGAAGATGCAATAAATAAATATAATGTATTATAAAAAAAAAAAAAAAAAAAAAAAAACATCAACTTCAGAGTATTCATTAATTACGTTCTCTACAAAGCCTTTCACTCGCGGTTGTGGATTTCTTTCCATAATCATATCAAATATTTCATCATCATCAGATGATAAAGACGAATCCAACAAGTCATCCAAAATTTTTTCAGCACATAAAAAAGTAGTAATATTTTGTATATTTTTTTGTTTCTTAGCACAAATACACATTCATAAACAAAACAAATGTCAGCTGTTTTATCGTGCGATTCTCCCCCTCTAAAAATACAGAGTGTGAAAGGTGCAATAGTGTGACATTTATACAAAAGAACACACTACACTTTGGAAGTGTAGATATTTTTTCAGAAAAGAACACAAAAAAATTAAAAAAGGTGCGCAATGGGAGAAATGTGTAACATTTTTGCCAGAAAAGAAAACGCCATAAAATTATCAACACGAAAATAACTAAAGCTAGATTTACACGATTGAAATTTTCTTCAAAATGCTTCAAACTCGTGTAAACAGCAAAATTTCTTTAAAATTTATTAATTTAATAACAATTTTGATGAAATTTTCAATCGTGTTAATCTAGCTTAAGTCATAACTATCTCTTTTGCTCGTTACTAATATATATAACTTATTGACGCAAAACTTCTTTGCTCTTAAAGAAGTTCAAAATTATTTTAAAAATGGCGTCAACTGAAAAATATTTAAAAATCGTGAAATTAAAGGTAAAAATCGTCCAGTCGTCAAAAAGCCATTTTCGTCACCCAAAATCGTCAAAATGACGACAAATCGTCAAATCTGGCAACCGTGCTCACACCGACGCTTGTTAATTGAGTGTTAACGAGTGCATATGGGCGGATGCATGGTGAAATAACTCTACAAGGTGGTGTTGAAACGCCAGCAGTTTTTTTAGTCATGTTCGTTATGTCAAACTTTATATACATATGTATGTATGTATGCTCAAGTTGTGTTAAAAAAATAGCAAACGTATTAAGTTATACAAAAAAATGAAAAAAAAACAATTGTCCATAAATTAAATGTTTCATAAATTAACAAATTTATATATTATTTTTATTTTCATCTTGAAATTCAAAAAATTGTATGTATGTATTTATTGTTCCTGCAAAAATGTTTGTAAACAATAACCAGTTGTTTTTGACATTACAAACATGAAAGCAAAAACAAAAATACCATGTTGTTTCTGTTGCTTTTGTATTGTTGTAATATTGCCATCACCTTGTAGAGTTATTTCACCATGGGCGGATGCTTACTGCTTTTTTTCAGCATTGATTTCATTTCAAAATATAGCAGCAAACAAAATAGTATAATGGAAGACAGAAATTTTTGTTTTATCATTAAAAATGCTTTTGGTAAATTAATTAAGTTCTTCAAACTTAAAACATATTTTGTTAATAAAAAATTGTTACAAAATCTTAAATTTGGAAAACTTAATTTATAATGCCTAAATAAACTTAATTTTTTAAGTTTTATTTGTAAATTAAACTCGACCAATCAAATATGTGTGAAAAAAATTTGCCTAATTCTGTAAAAACTGAGACATATATTTTATTTAATTTTATTTTATGCCTAAAACTTTTTTTCATTTTGCTTTTAAAAGTAAAATTTATTACATTTGCAATTCTTAGTGTTGTGTTTGCTGGGCGATAGTCTCTTATCCAATACAGACGCATTTCAATTATTGAGAGTTTTGGTTAGGAAATTTTTAAAAAGTATTCACGGAAACCGATTGGCGTTTAATTACGGTGTATCCAAAGTAACCATTTCAAAAATAAAGAAAAAACGTACTGAAACTTTAAAGGCTGTGACGAACATATATATCATATCTAACAAGAAACACTGCATACAAATATCTTTGGCGCACGAACTTGTAAACCAAAAACTACATATAAAAATAAATTTATTTTTTTAGTAATGAAAACGAAGTCAATAAATTAAAATTTAAGATATTATATAAAACAAAAAAGATGTTTATTATTTTATTTATTTCCTCTTTCAATAAAAAAAAACGCTTAAAAAAGTTAATAGTTCGAAAAAGTTAATAGGCCTTGGAACATTTTGCTTAACTTTCTCGAGATTCTACTATATATATATTCATTTTTATCAAATGAAAGGCTGAAATGTTTTCTGTTGATCACTTGATATTTTATGTACCATTATATCGAAGAATTTTTGAAATAACGGAACTTTTGTAAGAAACCCCCTAAGAAAAAGTACATTTTTTGTATTTGTGCTTTAATGTGTTAATAAAATGGGTAATGTTATACATCATTTGAAAGGTATTTCACTTCCAAATGATATACATATATATTGTCTGGATTGGTTTAGAAATTGTAGAGATATAGTAATATATATATATCTAAGCTTTAAAGCTCTAAAACTCTCTAACTGAAAGCTTCTTGACCAAAATACATATTATATCTAAAAGTCGCATAAATGGTAAAAAAAAATTAAACGATCGGTGACATATAGCTAACATAAACTTAAGCCTCAAAGTGGTAAAGAAACAGAAAAAAAAAACTGATGTAAATCTTTTCATATTTAATTAATATGTCAATCAAGATGTTTCGTGGTACAAATTGTACAGTTCAGGAAATGGAAACTATAAAAAATTATAATGTCTCAGATTGCCGACTTCATGAACTGCGCTAAAAAAGGCATTTTCTGCAGTTAATTTTAAACCTACGAAGAAAAAAACGAGTACGAACGCGTGCAACATCAAGGTTGACCAATTGCTCATAGGGGAGTCAAAAAATCCATTTTTATCCTTAGAAGACCTGAAAATGCTCTAAAAGCACCAGTGATTACTGGTGCTTAGAGATTTCGACTGATTAGTCGAACAATCCGAAATAGATTGATATCTTCGGGCTTAAAGGTGTTTGAAAGGAAACACGTATTGCGCAGAAATTGGAAAAACGTATTATGGTCTGATGAGACAAATGTTAATTTGTTTAAGTCTGATGCCAAGGTGCATGTGCCCTGAAAATGGCCTACGATCCAAAGAACACGTTAAAGACTATTAAGCTTTTCATCATCAGGTGTTGGTCCGTTATTCTGGGTAAAAGATAAGATGTGCGCTGACGACTACACAAAAATTTTTAGAAAGTTATGCTTCCATTCGCTGAGAATGAAATGCCTTTGAAGTGGGAGTTTCAGTAGGGCAACGAAACCAAACTTATCTAAGCTGGCAAAGAAATGGTTCCAACACTGTAGGTGAATCAGAATTTGAATTTCATGAATACAATTTGAATAATAACAAGTAAGGCCTTATATGGGAGCTACGACTAATTATGGACCGATCGTCATAAAATTTTACCATGTTATATGTATATGTACGAGACATATTTGTGTTCAATATTATTTGGATACCAACATTTTTAAAAGATTTATGCTCTTTTAAGTGATTTTCGGTAGTGGGCCTTATCTGGGAGCTACGACTAATTATGAACCGATCATCATAAACTTGTACCATATTATGTGTATACACACGAAACATGTTTGTGTTCAATATTATTTGGATACCAACATTTTTAAGAAAGTTATGCACTTTTAAGTGATTTTCGGAAGTGGGCCTTATATGGCAGCTACGACTAATTATGGACCGATCGTCATAAAATTGTACCATATTATGTGTATATACACAAAAAATATTTGTTTTCAATATTATTTGGATACCAACATTTTTAAAAGAGTTATGCTCTTTTAAGTGATTTTCGGAAGTGGGCCTTATATGGGAGCTACGACTAATTATGGGCCGATCGTCATAAAATTTTACCATGTTATATGTATATGTACGAGACATATTTGTGTTCAATATTATTTGGATACCAACATTTTTAAAAGATTTATGCTCTTTTAAGTGATTTTCGGTAGTGAGCCTTATATGGGAGCTACGACTATTTATGAACCGATCATCATAAACTTGTCCCATATTATGTGTATACACACGAAACATGTTTGTGTTCATAAAATTGTACCATATTATGTGTATATACACAAAAAATATTTGTTTTCAATATTATTTGGATACCAAAATTTTTAAAAGAGTTATGCTCTTTTAAGTGATTTTCGGAAGTGGGCCTTATATGGGAGCTACGACTAATTATGGGCCGATCGTCAAAAAATTCTGCCATATTATATGTATATGTACGAAACATACATATACATATAATATGTATATGTATATACATATAATATGTATATGTATGTATATGTATGTAATACTTCCAAAAATCACTTAAAAGAGCATAACTCTCTTAAAAATGTCGGTATCCAAATAATATTGAATACAAATATGTTTCGTACATATACATATAATATGACAGAATTTTATGACGATCGGCCCATAATTAGTCGTAGCTCCCATATAAGGACCACTTCCTTAAATCACTTAAAAGAGCATAAATTTCTTAAGAATGTTGGTGATCAAATAAAATTAGACAAAAATAATATACAGAAATGATGAAACCTAATTTTGTAATGGTCGGTCCGTAATTAGTCGAAACTCCCATATAAAACCCTTCCCGTAATCAACTTTAACCACCATAAATCTTTTAAAAGTATTTATATCGAGATAAAGTTTAACATACACAATATTTATATTCACAGAAATCATGACACTAAATTTTTGGATGATCGGTCCATATTAGGTCATATCTCCCATATAGCGCACATTTCTGAAAAACTGTTTTTTACTTATACTGGGTGTAGAGTATTATATGGTCGGGCTTGACCGACTATACTTTCTTACTTGTTTTAGTATGTAAAAAGTTAATTATTATTTTCTTAGAATATTTTGATAGTTTTCCTATAAAACTATGAAATATTTTCCAATTTTTTAAATAATTAGTAGTAATTTTAAACTTTGGACAAAACGCTTTCTAATTCACAGATCACGTCCCCTTCATAAACTTTGCGAGTACGAGGGCCGTCTACTGCCAGAAGACTATAAGTCAGATTGTTATGAAGACATTGATGAGTCCAACTATGCCTGCAAAGAAAAATATAGAATAATGGTAAGAGATTTATTGAAAATATCAAATGCTTTTAGCACAATTGGATGCGACGCTAAAGTTTGTTACAATGTCGCACTGACAAATGTTCGTTGTCGTCTGATCATAAAGAATAATAAAAAACTTAAGGCTATAAAAATTAATAAGCTTATATACAATTTTTACACATTGCATTACATATTTAACAAGCTTTTGATCAAGGCGAATTTATACAAGGAGACAGCACGAATGAACAGGCAAATTCGTTTTTTTTTTAATTTAGAGTTTGACATTCGTTTATGCAACGAATTACAACGAACAGCGTTTTTGTTGAGGTCACCATACGAGGTCTGATCAAAAAATAACCGTTATTTTAATTTTTTTTCAAAAAGTATTTATTTATTCATCAATAACTATCTTGTCCCCTTCAAAGTAATACCCCTCAGATATAATACACTTATGCCAGTGTTTTTTCCAATCCTCGAAACACTTCTGAAACGCGCTCTTTGGTCTCGCCAACAGCTCCTGTTACGATTTTTATTTTATCACCTCAATCGTAGCAAAACGCTTTCCTTTCATCGGTGTCTTCAGTTTTGGGACGTGCAAAAATCAGCGGTGGTTGAGGGATGATAACGGTTTTGTTGTTGGCCAAAAACTCACGCACAAGTATCGATGTATGAGCTGGTGCGTTATCATGGTGCAAAATCCATGATTGGTTTTGCCACAATTCTGTGTGTTTCTGACGAATTGCTTCGCGCACACGATGCATAACTTCAAGGTAGTATTCCTTATTGACCGTACGACCTTGTGGCAAGAATTCATGATGCACCACGCCATTGCAGTCGAAAATAACAGTGAGCAAAACTTTCACATTTAACCGAACTTGACATGCTGTTTGCGGTCCTGGATATTCTGGACATTGCCATTGGGGTGATTGGGCTTTGGTTTCAATGTCATAGTCACACACCCGTGATTCGTCACCAGTACATCTTTTTGAGGAAATCTGGTTCGTCGTTGACGATGTTCAACAGCTCTTGAGCGATGTCCATGCGACGTTGTTTTTGCTCAAAATTTAGCAATTTTGGAACAATCTTCGCTGCCGCACGTTTCATGCCTAAAACAGCCTTAAAAATTGCTTCCAAAACGATATGCCAACATCATCAGCAACCTCTCTGATAGTGATTCGACGATTATCTAAAATCATTTTCTTCACTGCTTCAATGTTTTCATCGGTTGTTGACGTGCTCGGGAGACCAGGACGTGCATTGCCATTGACATCCTTCCTTAAACCGGTTATACTACAATTGAACTTGTGTTCTGCTCATAGTAGACTCGCCAAACGCCACAGTCAACATTTCAAATGTCCTTGCGCATTGAATTTAATTTTGTACACAAAACTTAATACAGTTTCTTTGATTCATTTCTTCGAATAGTAAAAATCGAACCTTTTTATCTGTCAAAAACAAACTGATAATCCAAAATGGCTGATATTACCAACATATATAACAGACATGTGTACCAACATAACAGGAAAAAATGCCAAAATCGAACATAGGTAACTTACGAAATTTGAAAATAACGGTTATTTTTTGATTAGACCTCGTATATAGATTCAACTTGCTTTGATGTTGTAGCAAAAGAAACTTCCAAACGTGCATTTTTCTAAACACTACTTAATATTTGTACACCTATCTGGTAATGGAATATTGCTTTTTTTTACAGAAACGGTTTTCCCAGGATGATAACATACTACCAAACACAAAATAATACATCATTAACATCGTACATATTACAAAAAATAATACCTGATTACCAAATTAACCGAAATACGTTTATTTTATTTTAATTGATTTTTTATAACATTTACCTCGTTATTTTAACATTACATTACACGCATAAATATAAACGCACATAAATACATGCATACATATATGTACATATATATATATATGTACATATTTATATATACCATATGTATATCTTATGATATCCAAAGAACTACTATAGATAGACAATAGATATTTATTTATTTTCATATGCAAGTAAGAATATATTTTAATGGTAAGTACATACATATGTAGATATTTATACTGCTTTGAGTCCTTTTATAGGATTAAGCGTAATGATTTTTTACAGCTAATTACACAAATAGACATTTTATTTATTGTATCACAGACTAAACAAAACATAAATAAATTCATAGCAGGTCAAGCCCTACAGCTACCAGAAAGTAGCCTCTAAATCTAGCTCGAACCAATATTGTTTGACATAAAAAGAGATAAACATAAAAAAGTAAGAAAAAGAAATGATAATTTAAGAATATTTGGTTGTACGAGTATAATGAAATATATAGGCGTAAATTAATTGTTTGTTGATATCTCTCTTAATTACAAGTATAAAACGTAAACATTTTTGCCCCGCTCCATCTTTATTTAGGAGTTATAGGACAATAAGGCCATTGTATATAATAGTAAATATCCCCTAAAATTAATAAATCTTCTGAACATACCCCACCTTATTGAATAGTGCTTCAAAACACTTAACATCTTATACATATATAATATGGTAAAAATTATTAACACTTTATGGCGGTACTTTAGAAAATTTCGATATACCGCAAAAGTATTTTCAGTGAAGCTCAGAGAAGAAAAATCATGCGTCCCTCGCAGTTGCATCTAGTTATACTCTATTAAAGGGTACAAATAGAGGCGCAACTGGGAGTAATATATATTACTGTCTTCACACGTGCTTGAAGGGATAGAAATATTTAGCTCTTTTGATGTTGTACCAACCATAGTGAAATTATACCAGGTGACAGCATAGCGCCAGCTGATTATTTTTTGCTCTATTCATGGTGAAATTGAAAATGTCAAAAAGTTGTTTACAAATAGTCAAAGTTTATATAAAAACGTTACAAAATTATTTTGTGTTTGAAAAATTGAGTTTTTGTCGCCGTTTTATTTGTGTAAAATAGCTTAAAAGTGTTCAAAAACTATATTATATTAAATAGTGTGTTTGTTTTTTGAGTTATTTTGCTAAAAATGTTAGTTTTTTTTTTAAGATAAATATTAAGATTCCTCTTTAAAGTGATTTTTTTTTGCTGCAGAAAAATGCGTTATTGTTATACAATACATACATTCATTTTGAAAATAAAGAATTTTACATGTTTTACTTTGCAAAATTACGTATTACTTGTATATTTAAATAAATATTATGCGTAACTTAAAGAAAAATTCTTTGAGAAAATAAAAGAAACAAAAAAAAATCACTATTGTTTTCTGTTTTTATCCATGTTTGTATATTTCTTTTCTTTATTTTATGCCAGATGTTTTTGACAGTAACGAAAGTATTACACAAACAAAAATGCCTGTTGTTCTTGCCTTGTTGTAATTGTTGCAGCAATGCTGTCACCTGGTATTTAATTTCAACATGGTACCAACTATATAAATAAAATGAACTTTTATGTACTCCACGGTACCATTTTAAATATTAATTAAATAGCAGTGAAACTTAACCACAAACGTATATAAAATTTAAGTGCACATTTTCCCTTTTTTTTAATATTACCCATACCCAGCGGAAAAAATATGCCGTAAAGATGTCTTCCAAAAGGCCTTACATTTCCGTACTACTATTTCAGAATCGTTTTAATTTTACACGTAATACCTCATTAATGACTACATGGTACTCCTTTTCAAATGAATAAAAAAGAAAGCCCAATTCCTAGTCTTTCAAGAGGCATATTAGGGATAATATTGATACGTTTTTACCTTAAAAAAACGGTAATAAACCGGATTATTTTTAATTGTAAAATAAAAGTAGTTTGAAGAAAATATAACAAGTCATTATTTATTTTAAATGTACACAAAAAGAATTTCAAAACACTTATAGCGTAGACAGACGACAGCGTTAATTTCCATTAAAATCTCACTAATGTGAATTAAGATTTTACCCTGACGGACGACAGTTTTTGCATTTAGTAAACAGCTGTTTGTTTAATTCTGAAAAAATTTGTTTGGCATTTACATCGTGATCAAATGTTAGTGAAAAATCAGTATTTATTTGAAAAAAAATCTGAAATTACTTTTGCTGAAACTGCTCCATAATGCAAAAATTGTTCATGCACTAGCAACCATCAACCTGAACGTGTTGTTACAAGTGCGGACCGCAGTAGGACACTCTGAAATAAGAGAAAGACAATTGTGGAAATTTATTTTTATTATTTTAATTTCACAATTGTTTTCTTCTTCTTTTACAATAGTAAACAATTTGATAACATATTTTTTTTTTTAATTAAATTTTATTATTATTAAGTTAAAAAATTTCTTTACATATTTCACTTAGGACTAATCCCATGAAGCCATTCGGCTTATCTGCAGGATGCAAAATAAAAATATGATTTAAAAAATTTTGAGTTACAAAAAATAAAAAGTGAAAAAAAAGTACATATTTATATAATTCATTTTAACACATAAAAATTCATTGCGACGATAAGAAATATAATTTTAGAAGTGATTTCCTTTTAGAAATATTGGTTACATTAAAAATATATATTGGCAATTTATTAAAAATAGTAGGTAGTATAACGGCTAAGGTGTTTTTGGCATAGTTGTTTTTGTAGCGATCTACTTTGAATCTTCCCTCAGTACGAAGTCTTGTGCTGTATGTGTGGTCCAATTGTTGTAAAAATCTGTTGTCTTTATAAAATTCATTTGCAAGTGTGTTGCAATACAGACTATGGATGTTGAGTACTTCTAATTCGGCTGCAATGTTATTATTGTTGTTGTTTCTGTTGGTGTTGCTTATATTTTGGATGTTGTTGTTGTTATGGTAGTGGTTATTTCTGGAGTTGTTTGTATTTATATTGTTTGCAGTGTTACCGTAAACCATGTTGTAGTTTAGGAATTGTTTATTGTGATGTAAATTTTTTAATAATATTTTCAGGATTTGGTTTTGAGTCTGTTGCAGTGATTTGCAATATGTATAACTGCCCCAAGCAGTAATACCATGTCTTAAGTATGATTCAGCAAGCGAAAAGTATGCTTGCTTTATTACGTTAAACGTAGTACAATTGCTGAGATGATATAGGCTGTACGCGGTTTTCCTTAATTTTTTGCGAAGATATTGTATGTGAGTTAACCATTTGAAATTTTCGTTCTCATAAACACCAAGATATTTGTACGACTTCACTACTTCGATAATTGTAGAACATTTATCAATATATGCTGTTTTTTTGTTAACTGTATCATGTAGACATTTGGTATTGTGAAATTTTATGTTTATGTTTGTGTGTGTGATGTGAGGTGGTTTGATGTGCATTAGTTTTGACCTTGAGGCGTTTATTACAATCCCGTTGTTATGACACCATTTATTTATTAAGTCTAGTTGATTTTGCATTGTTGTGATAGCTGTATTTACATTTTTGTTGGTTACGATTATTGCAGTATCGTCGGCATAAGCGAATGTTGTGCAGTTTTTTAACATATTAACCATTTCGTTTGCATAGACAAGATAAAGAATAGGTCCTAGTTTTGAACCTTGAGGTACACCGTTGTTTGAGGATGTCTGGTTGCTTGTTGTGTTTTGAATTTTGACACGATATGTTCGAAAATCAAGGTAGTTTTTGAATAATCTCAATGCGTTACCCCTGATTCCATTTCTTTCCAGTATATCAATAAGATTTGTATGTGATAAGGTATCAAAAGCGTTGCTAAAATCTATGAACAGAACTAGGCAGTGATTATTTTCGCTCAGGCTTTTGTTTACGCAATTAGAGAAATGTGCAAGCAGTTTATTGATATTTTTCCCTTTCTGAAAACCAAATTGGTTAGGGTTTATAATTTTATATTTTCTCAGAAAGGCAGTAAGTTGTTTTACTATTATTTCTTCTAGAACTTTTTCGATAACTGGGAGAATTGCTATTGGTCTATAATTGTTGTAATCGTTTTTTGTGCCGTTTTTGTAGATTGGTCGTATTATTGACGTTTTTAGGATATCTGGTATTGTTGCGCTGCTGATACATGTATTTATAAATGATGTTGTTAAAATATTAGCGTTGTATTTAATTCCTTTGGCCTGATTCCATCTACACCAGTTTGTATTTGATATATATATTGAGTTTTGTACTGTTGTTTTAGTATGTTGTAGGGGTTTTATGTCACACTTGTGAAGTATGTTTTGTACATTTTCATTAAAGCTTTTCGCAAAATTATTTGTTAAATTGTAAACATTTTCATTTTTAAAGTTTGTTATTACTGTTTTATCAATGTTGGTCACATTTTTACCAGTGATTTCATTAATCAATTGCCAAGTAACTCGCATATTATTTTTATTTTCCATAAATTTATTTCTGTAGTAATTGCTTTATACATAATTTAATTTTTTATTTAAAGAGTTTCTGAACTTTTTGTATTCAATTTCATATATTTTGTTTTTTTGATTATTAAGGTATTTATTATAAAGTTTATCCCGTATTTCACAACTCTTTAACAATTCTTCGTTAAACCATGGATTTAGTTTTCTTTTTTTATTATGTTTATTAATTGTTTTTAATAATAATAAATATTCTTAAAAGTTGTATAGATTTTATTAAAATATTCATGTGCCCTTAAAATTTGTTCAATAATATTGTTCCAGTTTGTTAGCTGATTTTTTTTTTTTACTTTAAAACTGTTGATTTGCGCACCCTGACAATATGTGTGTTCTATACCCTGGCTGTTTTCTTTTTGTTTTGCTACTCCTTCATCTACACAACAAAACAGAGAGTAATGGTCAGAGGTATTGCTTCTCAATATAGCAGCATATGTTGTTGTTTTGGTTTTTCTTACATGTGCATGATCAATGCATGTACTTGTTTTTCTGTTTACATCTTCTCTTGTGCATTGATTTAAAATACTCTCTAGCCCATAAGATAATTTCCATATATTTTGTTGTTGTAATATTTTGTGTAAGTATATCGATATTCATATCACCACCAACAATAATAATGTCTTGTTTGTTTTTAATTTTGTTTATTATTTGATCGAGTTCTATTATGAACTCATTTACATTTTTATTTGGTGGTCGATAGAGCGCAATAAGAGAAAAGGTTTTATTATTACTTGTTACATCAATTTGTATATTTTCAAAAGAGTTAGTACATGAAGATATGTTGGTGTGCATAATATTGTCCCTTACATATACATCTATGCCTCCTCCTCTACTATCTCTATTTAAAAAGTAAGAGTTGAAACCATCTATATTATAGATATGATTTTCGGCATCGGTTATGTGTGTCTCTACTAAGAAAATAAATTTGATGTTTTTAATTATGTTATATATGCTTGTTATGAAGGGTGTAAAGTTTTTACGGAGTGAACGAATATTCATGTAGATGATCGTTGTGGGATAACTTAAGAAGGATTTTTTGATGTGAGAAAAACTCTCAAGTGTTTCGTTTTGTTTATGGTTCATTTTTTAATTTAATAAGAGTACAAATTGGAAAAGACTATTATATTAGTAGGTGTGTTTGTTTTAAATTGTTAAAGTGATTAATTCAATATCTGCAGAGCTGTTTATTAAAATTGGGTTAGAGATTTCGTTTTTTTTTTGCAAAAATGTTTCCATTACGCAACCACACAAATTTCTTTGTTACACTGATCACAGAGATTCATTTTGATTTGCTTTTTTATTGTTTTCGTTTTAGAGAGTTCAATATTTTTATGTTTAGGGTTTTTAATTAACTTTAAACGAATTTTATTAATTAAAGTTTTAAATATTTTTTGTACAATTTGTAATATCGCTTTTTGAATAGAAATATGCAATTGTATCTATTTTTTTTTTGTTTTTAGAGTTTTGAACACTTTCTGTTTAATTTTACCAGAGCACAATAAAAGTTCGACCGTTCGCAATGACTGCTGATGACATACAAAACGATTGATTGTCGATGATGTTACCATATTGAAATAGCTAAATTCAGTATAAATTCACTCTGATTTTGTGCATTAGAATGGGGATATATCACGAGTTAATTTGAATTATGACTGCTAAAGCAAATTAACTGTTGTCTGTCTACGCTGTTATATTACGGTTTACGAACACACTTAACTTAAAGTTTGAGAATGCTTCATGTTCACACAACGATGACTCACAATAAACTGATTACTTTGATTGGCGCTGTTAGTCTATTTATACAGTATTCATAATTTCTGGATAGTTCGGAGCTAAGATACTAGAATGTTCACGACTGCAAGTCTAGAATTTTCGTGTCGAGAATATTCAGTCACTAAAACTTAATGTTGTCATATTTCTCAGCTATTTTTATAACAGGGTGTTCTTAATATTTATAAATTAGAATTTCTACAAATGCTAAACAAGTTATATGTCGATAAAAACACCGTGGCATGATAAAGATGTTGTATGTCGATACCGACCGTTAAATTTCGACGTTTAATTTCTAAATTATCAAATATGGTCCATCCCAGTGAGTTTGTAGTTTGGGAGGCAAACCTTTCTTTCATTGTAGGTTATAAACTTGGCCTTCACTAAATCCGTCAGAATTCGCCGCTCGATCATATGTTGCTTGTCATTTTAGTTCTTGTCCTGACGAATTGATGTAGTTCGTTAAGGTCATCTTACTGGTAAATGTTTTAATTGTCTTTATTTCAATTTGAGCTCAGCTCGATAGAATAAAAAATTTGTACGAACTCGAATAAATTGTACCGTGTAATTTATTTACGTAAATTTACTTTCGAAAATGAGTACACTTTTTTGCCCTTTTTTCGTATTCAAGAATACTACTTTTGAAAATTCAACTCTGTAATACGAAAATGTGTGTCAAAACGTTAAAATAACTCGTATTTCAATCGAAAGACATTTGGTTATCGGATAAGAAAAGATGTAAGTAATTTTATATTTTATCTAGATTTAATAATGTTGTATTTCATTTAAATTATAGGAGTGTTCAAAAGAAAAACGCTAACACAAAATCCAAACAATTTGAAATTATGGTAAATTTTATAGTGGAACATGCCGAGTTTGCAAAGAGGCACATAAATTCTCCCGAAGCAAAAAGCAAAGCACGGCATTTATGAGAAATATTAACTTTGGAATTAAATTCTGCATGTTTGCCCACACGTGATACTAATGGCTGAAAAAAAGTATGGGCCGATTATAAAAACCACATAAAGGTAAGGTGCAAGCGCAACAAAATGGGAATTTTAGGCACCGGTGGCGGTCCTAGTAATTATTGTCCTCTTACACCACAAGAGGAACAAGTGTAGGAACTCGTCTCCTTAAATACATCCATTCATGGCATAATTGCAGGGAAGGATTTTGGTGCTGCACCTACAAACAAAGAGCCCACATCCTCATCTATAAATATAGCTGAAGAAGATTTAGAGAACTATTTTGAAAACATAGAGGAATCACTTTTACATCCTCAGGAACAAAATAATGAAAATTGAAATATAAATACTCCTAGTAGAACCAGTCGGAAAAGAAGTGCGCCTAATACTGAAAGCAGCTTGTTAAACAAACAAGTTGAAAATCAAATATCTTTCCAAGAAAATTCTTTGAAATATTTAATTAAAATTTATGAAAATAAAAAAGAGAATAACAAATTACTCAAATCATTAAAAGACAATATATTTGACTTTAAGAGGTACTCAAAGCGCAAATGTGAATTATTAGAACGGAGCCTGTAGCTCCAAATCCAAAACTTTGAATTTGAAAAGAAAATCGACAGTTCTTTACATAATCAAATATGTATATAGAACTCTGGTTTCCGTGTCCCCACGTTGATATGCATCCTCTAGGAATTGTCTTTCATTAGATAAACTCCAAATATGTGAATCGTGATTTGCTCCTCCAAAACGACCATTGACAGACTTTATACACATTTGGTGGTCACAAATCTAAAATGAATTATAAATGTTTATAATAATTAAGTGACTTGTTTTAAATATTCGGACTTTAACTTTGAATCTCACCATTATTGCATTAATGCTTTGTTTCAATGTTATTCCTAAATACAAATGCTCGTCAGTTGTGGGTTTAATGACTTGTATATGCGTACCATCCACCTCGCCAACTATGTCTGGTATTCCACATTTATTATAAAAATACATTTCGCTTCTCTCTTTCTTTCATCAGTCATTTCAAAAACGATGTGTTTGGGGCATAGAATATCCTCAATTGCTTGACATACCTCTGTAATACAACTAGAAATTGACTGCTGCAAAATTCCCAAAAGGCGATCTGGATCAATTTGGTGCTAATAGTCACTTTGGCCTAAGAATTTGAGGGTTGCGGCTAATTTTAGCATAGGCGGAATGGCTGTAGACCTTTGTGTACATTTTAAGTGATCCTTTATGGAATTAAACACCCACATAAAGGCATCTTTGTTGAGCCTAAAATTCTTGAGAAAACTAAAAAAAAATAGTTTTGAATATAAATTCGTACATGATTTTACAGTATGTACTTACTTTTTTCATTTAAAGCCTTAAATTGTGCCTTACCAATTTTCATATAAATTATTTAGCCACAAAAAACAGAATCCATTTAGAAGAAAACAAATTTATTAGGCTGAACGTTTTTTTTTTTTATTTGAATATTTTCAATTTTGACATGTAAGCCGCCAATTTTTCTACATTTTTTTTGTCACTTTTGACATTTAAGAATAATAAGTTAATCTTATTTTTCTACACATACTAATCAATACAACACTGCTACCTGTTCGAAAATGTAAGCCGGTACCAATGTAATTTCGTATCGGAAATTTTGTTCGAAAGATTTTCTTTTTCGTATCGAATTACACGGTAAGGACCCTGTATGCTACCAGAAATTTTTATATGTTTTACTAGAACGTAACGGTTTCCGTCATCACTAACTGGAAAAGGACCTGCCACATCCAATGGAATCCGCTCAAATGGTTCACCTGAGTTGTACTGCTGAAGTTGTCCGGGACCATTGGCTGCTTTGAATTTTGGGTAATTTGCATCCAATCGGCTACAGCTTGTTGACAACCGATCCAATAAAACTATTGTTTTAATTTTTTTAGAGTTTTTCTCACACCAATATGACCACCACTATGCCAGTTATAGAATTCTGTCAGTATTTCATTTATTTTAGAGACCCGCGCCACAATTAGATTTTTCGCCGTCTGCACTCTCCCATGTACGGTACAAGCAATAATTTAACAAGTGTAATCTTTTCCATAGAGCCCAATATGATTTCATCAGTGGAATTTCGGCAGATATTTCATTCTGTCCTTCTTTAGCGGCTATTATATTTACCAAAATGGGGTCACTTCCTTGCGCCACAGACCAATCTTCACTGGAATCCATATGGGTTGGGCGAACATCGATGACGTTTTCTTTTACCTCGGCTTTATTTCCATATCCAACGTCAAGAGGTATTTCAACATTTCGTCAAATCATTACCTTTTGCCCCATATGCCTAATCAAGAAATCTGTACCAATGAATACTTCGTCCAAAATGTCGGGACCAATAAATTCATGATTGACGCTAATGTTCGCAATGGTTAATTTCACAGTTACTTTACCATAGACAATGACGGGTTCTCCAGTACCTGTGCGTAAACTTACCCTGCTCAATGGTTCAATTGTTTTCTTTACTATATCGGGTCTGATGATAGCCTGCGATGTTCCTGTGTTTTCGACCGTTAATGTATCCACAAACAGTAAGATTGCTTTCTTACTTGCCCCGTAGTGCTAGCTCGTTTTCGTTTTAAATGTGGCTCTTGAGATAACTGATTATTCGCTTGCCGGTTATTTATTGATTGCGAAACTGATCCGAATATGGCCGACTTTACCGCAGTTATAACATTTTACTTTAGCTTTACTTTTCATATAGTGCCTGCATAACTGCCCCTTTTAAATAATTCACTATACATCTCTCATTTTTAGTGGTAACCTCGATGCTTCGCACCTTGCATATTTCCGGTTTAAAAATTATTTTTGCCGTTTTCTGTGCAAGCGCGAATGAGACGCGTTCTTTAAATGATGACTTACGTGTAGCACAAACTGCATGTTTCACTTCAAGATTTACAAATGCCTCGATCTTGAATTGATCCAAGAGAGAATGATTTTCTCCTGGATAAGTCAGCTGTACCAAACGTTCAACACCCATCGCAAAGTCCTGTAGACTCTCATTGACATTCTGAAGTCTACAACGTAATTTCATTCGGTATATTTCTTTATTATGTTCGCCACCATACTTACGTTGTAGTGCATCCATTATGTCATCATACGTATTTCTGTTGCACATTGGTAGGATAAATTTAAAAGATTTGTCGTCATTGCTCCACATGTTCCTAATGGCAACTGTATCAAACTGGAATTTGAACACATTGAACGCAGTTTGTCGGCAACATATTTGGCATGTATTTTCATGCCATTTTCTAGTTCGGATAGCTTTTTGTCAAATTTGCCGACTTGTATTTCAATCTGCTGTTTATGACGTCCGAAATTTCTTGAAGTTTGTCGTTTGTGGCTCTAGAACTTTCTTGAACTTCAGCTTTAACATCAGCTATCAGCTTCTCGTTGTTGACTTTAGAAGTCTGTTGAACTTCATCTTTTAATTCAGTTAGAAGGTTTTCGTTGTTGGCTAGAAGATTCTCGTTGTTCATTTGATAACTTTCATGGAGTTTCATTTCCATTTTTCCATCATAGCGGCAAACATTGTACTTAAATCCACGTTGCTTGTAATTGCACGGGTACAAACCTCAGTTTCTTCTTTATCCTCAAATTCGTAAGTACTGATGTCGATGTCGCGTAGCATGAATTCATCTATCACCTTCTTTGGCAATTCCGCTTTATTACCTGTGTTCGGTAACTCCAATTATTCAATTCTCTCTTGAGTTTGTTCACTTTCAGATCTTCAAACTTCATGATTTTTTATTTATTTTTGCAGTCCCACTTCTGACACCAATTGTTACGTTTTTACCTTTTAAATACGGTGGTTTATTTCCTTTAAATAAACCGGATTCCTTTTAATTGTAAAATCTTAATTTGGGAAATACTTTGGAGACATTTTATTATTTTTTATTAAGCTCAATTGTTCATTAACTTACGTTAGTTACCTTGGTAATATTGAGTTGTTATATTGCATTATTGCCAAATTATTTAATTAGATATTTTGTTTAATTTTGTCCATGTTATTGTTCAATATTTTAATTTTTTAGGGGCAACCATAGAAACCAAAATAAAAACAACTGTGTTTTATTTACAATATAAAAATAATTTATGTGAATTGAAATTGCTATGATTTTTTTAATTTTGTAATAAATTGAATGAAAAATGTTTAAATTTATCGCAATTAACATTGAAATTGAAAGTTAAGGTAGTAGACAACAGTTTATGTTGTAGAAATATACAAAATAATATATAAAATATTGTTTTGTGATGCACACAAGCACTTATTTCTACTCGTCTGTTTTTGACGATTGAAATTTCAATGTAGAAACCATAAAAAAGATAGTCTTACGTTTTTACTCAAGAAAATTGACACTAGTGTTATAGAACCCCAAAACTAATTTTTGCACTCATTTGGGCGAAAATTTGAGTCACTCGTTATTTAGAAACATTATCAAGACTTTAGAAAACTTTTGTTGCAAATTAAGTGATAAAGCAATAATAATAGGCTTCAGTATGATTTCGGGTTTCCGTTCAAGTAATCATATATTTTGTATAAATCATTTGCTAAATAATACAGTAGAAAAATCAATAAAAGAAACTACAGATCTCGCTGAAATTTGCAACAAATGCATAAAGTTTGTATAATATTTAAAAAATCCGGTTTTAATTCAAAGTTACAGTCTACCCCTAAGCGGCAAAGGATGTTTTACGTGTATTTTATTGTTGTAACAAAAACAAAATACAGTGGTGGTCCAGTATAACGAACGCCGATTTAACGAATGCCCAGTATATCGAAAGTTTTTTTCTAGTCCATATGTACATAACTATAAAATAGAAAATAATAATACTATAATCACCGATTTTTTATACCTTTTACCTTCATGAGAAGGGTATATATTCCGTTTGTAAATTCCACAATATAATTTTCCGACCCTATAAAGTATATATATTCTGGATCCTTATAGATAGCGGAGTCGATTAAGCCATGTCCGTCTGTCTGTCTGTCTAGATGTTGAAATCAGTTTTTTGAAGTCCACAGATATCTTCGGGATCCAAATCTTCAATAATTCTGTCAGACATGCTTTCAAGAAGTTTGCTATTTAAAATCAGCAAAATCCGTCCACAAATAAGGGAGATATGAGCAAAAAACCGAGGCAACCTCTGAAAATTTCATCAAAAAAACTAAGTGTATTAATATTGTTACAGTTAATTTTCGCATAAACAGATGGAGCTGATCAAACAAAGTGTTTAAGTGTGTTCTTAAACCGTATATAAATGTGTAAAAAGCTATATACTGTCTTTTTACACATTTATATACGGTTTAAGAACACACTTAAACACTTTGTTTGATCATATGTATGTATATAATATAATTATGCATCCACAACAAAGGCATAGTCGAATATAGCACTCTTACTTGTTTTTATTAAATTTCAATGTTTTGAATTTATACCTATTTATATAAAAACATTATTACTGTTAAATTAAATTGCCGATAATCTTTTTATCGTCGTTCTGGGCCCATAACCTATATTATAAAATATTAATAGTTTTATTTAATATAAAGTTATATTTATTACCTATAAAGAATCTTTATTAAAGTAAAATTTCTGACAAACTAAAAACTATTCAACATAAAACATATTTCTTAAAAACTACTTCGATAGAAAATTGACATTGAAACTAAAGTATATTTCAAAGAAAGTATATTTCCAACAATTACATTATTATATATTGCTTTCATCTCAACTGTATAAACAAAAATACTTGCAGTACCACATGAAGAGAACATGATTTTTAAGGTACTTCTTGTTTGTTGTTCACATTTCATAAGTTCTTTCATTTTTGGTACTCTATTAACTTCGGCTACTTACTAGTTCGTATTTAATAAGCAAACATTCTCTTCACTTCCCTACTTGTTCTCTGAGTAAGAGTACAAATATATACTACATTCGACAGCGAGTTTCACATATTAAGCATAGTACTCTGTTCAGAATTTCAAGTGGAATGCTGCCAAAATACATGTTAAAAAAATAAACATGAAATTTTCATGAAAAAATGTTGCAAAAGTAGTACTCTGTTCATTTTATGAAAAACATGTGAAATGTATCTGGCAACATTATTTTTTCACAGCGAAATAATTAAAGTAGCAATTGTTCACGTGGAATTTTCATCCAAAAGCTCTTCTGTCGCAACAACAATATCTATTACTTGTTGTTCTGCTGCACAAGCGGTTAGTAATATATGTTTATTCATTTTTATTTAAAGATTTCGATTCAACACAGATTTTTTAATATTTTAACTTTTATTTATTTTCGATTTAAATTCACAAAAAAGCAAAACATATGTGTTTTGTTTACATAAGCAAAACAATGTGGCGTACTTTCAATTAAAAAAAGTCAAATTATGTAAATTCGCGTGATAGGCAACATTGGCTATACGTCAAATTTTCCGTATGAAATAATTAATGTTGCTGAACATTTTTCCCAAATTTGAACAGAGTACTAGGCTTAAAGCTATACAGTAAATAAATTAATATTTTTAAAATTGTAAAATCTAGAAAATGCTAAATATACTATTCAAAAATGCTAAATAAAGTGCCAAATGCTAAATTTAAAAATTTGTAAAAATAAATTAACAGCCTGGCCCATGATATCGAAAGAAAACTTATGCGAAAGAAAATCAGTCACTCACTTTCATTTGCAACAGTGCCTGACTATCTTACGAATTATCGTTCGTTTTGCTTTACGTTTCAAACGTAATCCAAATAAATACTTAAGTTGCCACATCTTGATTTTAGAAAAAAATTGACAATATGTAACAAAAAATCGCTTAAATGAAAAATGCAACTGTGTGCTGCTTAAAGTTGACAATAAAATGGTAAACAAACCAAACAAAACTTGTATGAAAACAAAAATAGTGCACAATAAAATTTATAAAATAATAAAAAAATATACAACTTAAATTTATACATATGTGTCTAGCTAACAATATAAATTGAAAGAAATAATAAGTAGATACAAATTTTTTGTCATTGTCATAAGAAAAAGAAAATTAAAAACCGAGTTTCAAAACCTATGATAATCTTTTAAATACATGCATATATGTATGTACATATTTGACAGCGAGATGTTTCATTGTGTTTGAGAAAAACCACATAAAATAGTTAATGTGGCCACACTGTACACATTTGCCATATTTGTTTAATCCACTGTAATTTTTAATGAAATTTCTGGATTTATTCGGATTTTGAACAACAAACAAAACAAAATTTAATATTTATATAATAAAATGAGTTTGTAAGTATTTAACCAAAAACCATATGATGGCGAATCACTTAATATGGTGATTATATTACTATTTTAAATAATTTGTTACCAATAAAAAAAATCAAAAATAAAAATATTAATTAATATTTGTTCAATAAAACACAAATGAACTAATGCTTTCATTAGCTCTAATTAACATGTTAAGCAAAATATGTTATGTATTGTGCGTGAAGATAAATAGTTGCAATTACTATAGCTAAGAAAAGTGGTGCTTTAGGTCGTAAATACTATCACTTTCAATTTTAAAAACTCACATTTTAATGTGTAATTTTTTCATATTTATTTTCTATAAACTACTGCATTGACATTGTTTTAACAATAAAATATTGTTCTACTGTCCACAGCAGTGATGGAAAATGTGTTTTTGGATTTCGTTTTAACTATAAAAATAAAATGCACGGTACCATTTTACAATGTTATACTCTACTAGCTGACCACCCCGCTCGATACTTACTAATTATTGGTATTTCATATCATTTCAACTTAAAAAAAATGAGAAGCCTCCTTTTCAGGCTTTGGTGTCTGTTGTTTAAGTTTATTCAAAAAATGTCTCTTATTAAGAAAAATGAGAAGCGAAAATGAGGCAGTAACAAATTTAGTTCTTTGAGTTTTCATAAAATTGTCTCGTACTTAAAAAAATGAGAAGTAAAAAGAAGGCTTTGGTGCCAGTTCTTCAAGTTTTTTCAAAAAATGTCTCTTATTAAGAAAAATGAGAAGTGAAAAGGAGGCAATCAGGCATGTGATAGAAATCGAAAACGAATGAGTTTTAGAAGTCAATTTTTTTGTAATATTTCTGTATTGAAAAACTTTTATCACATAAAATATAAAGATATTGGGCTACTAAAGAGAAACTTAAAACAAAAATTTTAAAGATTAGATTATAAATGCATTAAAATGTTTTTTCAAAACTGATTCGATTTCGATTTCCATCACATGCCTAAATATATTAAAAACTTAAAATTTTCGAGTTTTACCAGGAATTTTTTAATTTTTTTACAAATCATTCCATGACGATTTCCAATAGAATAAAAAAATCAGCCAAATCGCTCCAGCCGTTTTCATGTGATGCCATTTTAGCTTTTTGAAAGCGGCGTTGCCCGGAGATTTCTTATCTTCTATTCCTGACCGCTGATCATTTTAAATTATTAATTTTTCCGTATTTGACATTGATTGGTATTCCTAAAAAATGTTGTTCTATCAAATACTCTCGAGTGATCAATAATTGAAATATGCAAATCGTAATAGTTTAAATGGTTCAATCTGAACTTCTTACGTTTTTGATCATAATGTGTAATGTTTTGTAGGTATGTAAGACTACTGTAATTGTCGCTAAAAATTTTGTGATAAAGAGACATCGATATTCAAGATTAAATTAATATTAATATTTAAATATTAATATTTTTAGGGATTACCAAATAATTTTTAGAGACTATAATTTGTGTACAATATGTCAATAAAAATTTAATTATATAAATATATTACTTAAGTTACTGCTACTCCACCATTTAGAATTAATTTGAAAGAAAGGCATTACACAAATTCAATTCATTTTGAGTAATTTTATTGATTTTGTTCATTTTGAAAAAGAGAAGGCGGTCTAAAAAAAGTATTCTTAATCATGCCGGAGTCTTAGTTAAGTCCCGTCAAAGTTTTAGTAAGATCGGTCCAATGGTCTGGCCTTCTCGGCAGGCGTTGTAATTAATTAAAAAAGAAACCTTTCCGGGCTCATGCACAACAACTTTGCCAAAGATAATCACATGATCAAATACAGTTTACGATTCTATAAAGGACATACATACAAACATTCAGTTTTTGAGATAGGGCATGAAAGTGGGCGTGGCACATAACATTTTTATTTTTACCTCGCCTTCAGTAAGATGTGTATACAACTTGTTTGAAATAAATCTGTAGAAACCCATGCAGAAGCAATTAATCAATTAAAAAAAAGTAGGCGTGGTCGTACCAACTCAGAAACCTTTCCGGGCTCATGTACACCAATTTGCCGAAGATAATAACATGATCAGATGCATAGTTTGCGAGAATAGAATCGTAGAAATTAATTTCAAAAAAGTACCAATATAAGTGTAGTGAAATTTGGCCCTTTTCCTTGTGGATGGAAGAATATTTCTCGTTTTTTATTTTTAAATAAATAATATCAAATATCCGTTTTTACCCCTTTTTTGTCACCTGTGAAAAATTAATTTCAAAAAAGTATATATTAATTATCCGTAATACGTACTATTTGAAAATAATAGTTCATGGAATTGTTAGTGAGAAAATACATTTTGATAAAAAACTACCAAAAAAGAATACAATTTTTAGGTCATAGGAATTGGAATTTCAAAAAAATACCAAAAAGATTTCTAGTCTTTATTGATCTGAGCCAGATGCATTTAATATAGTATTTTTATGTTTATTTATGTAGGAGATATACATGTTAACGGAGCGTTCTACGAGGACTATTTTTACCCCATATGGTCACTTGAATTTCGAATTTCAAAAAAGTACCAGATGCCTGTCAGCTCATTTTTTTATTAAAGGCGGACGCATTTAAAATATTATTTCTAAGTTTATTTGTTTTGGAGATATAGAGGTACTGATTTACCCCATTTGTCCCCCTTAACGACCGAATTTCTAAAAATCCCTTCTTAGTAGATTTACGTGTTGTAAAAGGAACCCATTTCAAGTTTCTAGCTTTAGCGGTTTGGGCTGTGCGATGATGAATGAATCAGTCAGTCACGTTACTCTTTTATATATATATAGATTGATTTATTGCAAGTGATAAAAAAGTACGGTATAAGATTTCTAAAAAAAATCATTATCTTATTAATATAAATGCCGTTAAACTGGTTTCTATTGCGACATGCTACCAGATAAAGCGATTGTTCACGATACGCAACTAGTATTCCAGAAGAAAGCTAACAATTTTATTTAAATGCAAAAAAACAAAGCTCGTTTCGTAATACATACAATCGTGTATGTTCTAGCTTTCGAATTCACAAGATCAAATGTGAAAACGAACGATTTCACATTTTCTTGATGTTCTCGTTGTCACTTCCGAACTAAAAAATTCGTATTCTTTTCACTTAAAAATAGTTTGGTGAAAGCAAAACGAATCAGCTTTTTCTTTATGAAATAGTGCTTTTTGGTCAAAAGCAATTGAAATAATCTGATGGGTTACAGATTATTTTAAATCTTCCTAATATGGGATTTTGGAAGACTATAATTTTAGTTACTCCAATAGTAATTAGAATTATATAGGGTTGAAATGAAAAGAGGAAGGGTTAATAATTTCTTTTCAAACGTTATAAATTTGGAATTTATTTTAAGTATGTATGTTACCTTTGATTTTGGTTCACAGTTGTTGCGGTAATTGTAATTTGTATATGTATATAATTAAATGTAAACATATAAGTATGTGTATAAATACTAGAAATTTGAGTTGAGTGTGTAATAAGGATACCGAACGTGATGTTGTCCAGCCTGTTGCTAAGTGAGAATTAAGTATTTTTCATTGTATATTTTAGTTTTAATATTTTCTATTAGCAACAATTAAAAGGAAATTTGGAACTTTTCCGTTACCATGTTGCTGGCAACATCAATTTCGTTATTAACTTAAGGTAGTACATATTTTTATGTTAACAATTCATATACATACATATAATTCATTAGATATTAAGTTTAATAAATAGTACATTTGAAATTCATAAATGAGAATGCAATTCATAATCATAATTACAGATTTTAAGCTTAATAATACTACAATTTTACAATTCTTAATTCAAATTCAATTATAAAATTCATACATTACTACAAATTTTCAATTCTTAATTAATATATTTATCATAAATTATAAATTTCATTTAATAAGTTTATTGTCTAAACCTGAGTTTAGACAGCAATTATGAAAATTTAAATTTTATACTTTAATTTATTTAAATATTACTTTATTATAAGAATTTAACCTATTTATATAATAGAAAAATTACTTTTAAGTCAACAATAAAATTTACTCAAAACTTGTTTAAAAAATCCTTAAACTAAGGGCAGTTATTTAAAAATAATTTTTTAAATGAAAAAAGACTACTTTTGATTTTAAAAAGCCTTTGTATTCTTTATATAGACAACAAGTTATTTTTTTCAAATTCCAAATACCCTTGTTTTTTAATAATTTCTTCAAAAAAGCAATTATAACAAAAATTTGTGAGATTTCACATATTTTCATAATTTTATGAATATGACGAGCAACATTTTGTTTATTTTCGAAAATCTTGAGATGCCACATTCACATGAATGTCGAATTTAATAGTAATGACAGACTTTGATAACATTATTACTTCAAACTTTGTTACTTTAGAATAAAGTCTAGAATTTACCAAATAAATAGCTGTGAACAATTTTCTAAATAAATATTTTTTCTAAATATTATTTATACAAAAAAAGTTAATAAGAAACACTTTCAAACTTTTGAAATGTTCTCTGTGCTTCCTAAAACATTGTGGCATCACCGCTACCAACCAACCATATGTTTTTGACAACAAAAAAGTTGTATGTTGCTTTTATTGACAAGCTATTTGTTGAAGCGATTTAAAAGTTCTTTGCGCGTAAAATTTAAAAGAATAAAAAAAAATAGTTTTGTTAATTAAACCAATCTGAAAACATGTAAGTAAAAATGTATCTACAGTTCAGGTACATGTGCATAAAATAATCAAATTTTTGTTTAGGAGAAAGCGTAAAGCTGGAGGTCCACACCAAGCGTCTACGCGTTTCACGCGTTCTAAGCAAGTGTCAAAAAAGTAGAATCAATGTAGTTGTATGAGTTAAGTTACACATTCAAAAGCGTAGGACGCGCTGACGCCTGACACGCGAAAAGTTCATTTACTTTCTACTTTTGAACGTGGTGCTCGCGTCACAGCTGACTTTGACAAATGTAAAGCAAATTTATTTTAAAGATGATGTCACCAGAATAAATGACAGCTGAAATAACATTTTTTATATGAGTTTGACAAACAAACCGATAAAAAACTTCATATAAAAAAAAAATCAGCTGGGCATACGGCATCACCTACAAAAGTACATACATATAAAAAAAAATATTGACGCGAAAAATTATCGCATGTAACTTGAAATGCCTGACGTTTAGAAAGCTTAAAACGCGGTGACGCCAAAACGCAAGTTGTGGACCTCCAGCTTAAGAATGTAGAACAAAAAAATCTTTGTGAGGTTTATGAAAGACCATACCGATTTAGCGCGAGGTTTTTCTAAGGGCGATAGGACATCTCATGCTGCCTGACCTTCAACAAAAGATTTAGCATTCGGGAAAAAAGTAAGTTAAAAAACGTTTAAAATTTTTTTGTTTACTGACAAATATTTTATGTACTCAGACATGGCTTGATTGGAAAAGCAATGTAAAGAGTAAACTTTCCCACAACAAAAAAGAAGTTCGTCAAACTGGAGGAGGCAACTTCAATCAGTATATTTTAAGTCAATTGGAGAAAGAACTAGCAGTCATATATCAGAAAGTTGATGGAATAAAAAATACTCAGTCTTTTGGAAAGCGTGTTATTTCGAAAGCTAATAGTGATGAGCAATGTCCTTCATCTTCAGAGTCTAATGGTGCTTCGTCTCCATCGGCTTCTCGCTCAGCATGTCCATCAACTTCAGATTAAGAAAAAAGAAAGCGCATCAATTCCGGCAAAAACTCGACTCCAAACAAATACAAATCAAATGGAAATTTGGAAGAATTAATGAGAAACGAAAGTTACCAATTGAAAAGCATTGACAAGAAACTAGAACACCTTTCTCAAATTAAAAGCGATGAGCGATCAGTTCTTGAAAATTCTGGTATTGATTTTTATGCATTAATTTCATCATCATCCATTTCCAGGTCTATCCAAGTTGGGCAAATACTTCTTTCAAGCAAGTTAACAACATTCCATAGAACTTTCGACATAGTGCTTCGACCAATGCCAATGTTCACACCATTTGCTATTACTCCTTGAAATCCACCCACAGCAAAAAATCTCAGTGCTGCTGCCAATTGCATTTTCTCAGGAATTGAACTATTTGTTATTATTAAGGGAGCAATTTGATTAAAAATCATTGAAAATGCCATCTTGTTTACGCGGTAAAGTGCAATAAACCTTAAAAAACTTAAAATAAATAGGCGAACTTTACAAAAACAATACTTACGACGATTCTGGCATATCCATTGGATTTGCTTCAACCCTTAAGATTCGTCGCCGTATAACTTCTTTGTGAAGTTTATATACGGCGATTTTGTAAAAAACATAAAATAAATGCTCCACGCATTTTTCTTAAATTATTTTTATTATTTTTGTTTTGACGCGGGGTATTCTTGCAACCACAGAGTATAACAGAGGTGACAGAAGAGCAAAGATAGTGTAGTTTTTTTCTTGTCTCTTTCTTTGGAACCTGCCTTTTTGTTTTCTTTATGTTACTATTTTTCTGACGCAATAAAATTAATTTTTGGCACAGAGTATTTTTGTATTGTTTTAGTTAGTTATTAAAATCACAAACATATAAACAAAATTTCAATTTAAATATTCTAACTCAAATTGTTTTGTTTATTTTGTTTTGTCCACAAAATTCTTGTTGTATACAGTGCTTTGCTTTTTCACATTACAAATTTACTACCAGAAAATATTTTCTTTCTCTTTTTAATATACCTGCCTTTTTAGCTGATTGTAGTTATTTTGAAACGCCAAAATTGACGCCTCTGTGTTCTCTGTGCTTGCAACCATATGTATTTACTAAATTTATTTTGACATTAGTCAATCTTGTTTCGAACAGTACTTGGAATATGTAAAAACAATGTGAAAACGAAAACATATAATTTTAATTTCATGTGAAATCTCGATTTCATGTGATTTTAAAATCTGTCGGAAGCTAGAACATACACGAATGTTTCCTCTAATATATGTATCTTCATTTGGGATTTGTTTGTATTTGTTTAAAGATATTTTGATGGCTACTTCTAAATCTTTAAGAATATTACTTGCGTTTATTATTGCGATTACCTAAATATATTCTTATTTATGAAGTATGTATCGGGTTATTTGCGGAAAGTTAACCTTGTTAAATAACGAGCCTCCTATCGGAAAAATGGTGTCGTTCTATTCATCGTTTTGGGGAAAGTAAAGTGGTGGCTCTAGATATTTCTAAGGCGTTCGACAGAGTCTGGCATGGTGCTCTCTTATCGAAACTCATTGCTTTTGGTGTCGGTGATAACTTCTCTCGATTTATATAGAGTTTCCTCAGAGTGATTATAGATGGGATCTCATCAGACGAGTTCAAGATTAATTCAGTGGTACCACAAGGCTCCGTTCTTTCTTCCACTTTATTTCTCATCTTTATAAATTACCTTGTAGCATGATTGCACCATTTCAAGTGTCTGACCAAAACAAGTGTTCTGTTACACTTAAACAAAACAAATTACTATTTTATGTTTGAATTGTATCAAGTCAGCTAATTGGGCCTATATTATTTAATGTAAATAAAAAACTTCTTTACATGTTTTCCAACGTTTCGTCAATTTTTTGTTGACTTCATCAGGGTTACGTCTATTTAATTAAAAATTATAATACATTAATAAAAAATAATAATATTGTTTCTGAATTGCACAAAAGTGGATATATTGATCTATGGCAGAAGAGAAACTTATTGTGTTCATCTGCCATCGCTCCCAGAATTTACGGCTTGCCAAAAATTCATAAAAGAGATACTCCACTTCGGCCAATTGTTTCCTCTATGCAAGTTCCCTGTTATAGACTCTCAAGACATGTGGGACAAATACTAAAACATATTATTTCAGACGAATATAACTTTAAAAATTCAAATGAACTAAAAAATCAGATGAGAAATATTAGAATAGAAGAAGATGAGATTTTAATATCATTTGATGTTGTTTCTCTATTTACGAATATCCCGGTACATACGGCAATAAAAAATATAATGGGAAAATGGGAAACGATTAAGAACTTCACAAGAATTCCAGGCTCGAAGTTTCTAAAATTACTTAATTTTTGTCTCTCCGATAACAATTTTTTTGTGTTTAATGAGAAAATTTATAGCCAAATATTTGGAATGCCTATGGGCAACCCTCTTTCTCCTACAGTGGCCGATATAATACTTGATAGCCTACTTGACGAAGCGATAAATGAATTAAGGAAGAAGAATATCCACTTTAAGTACATAGTTAAATATGTAGACGACATATTAGCGATAGTCAAAATTAAAGATAAGGATGAAATACTAAATGTTTTAAATAATTACCACAACAAAATTCAATTTACCACGGTATTGGAAGCAAATAAACAGATTGCCTATCTAGATACTAAGATACACAGGGACAATAACAGGATCACATTTGATTGGTATGCTAAGGAATCATCATCAGGAAGACTAATGAACTTCAATTCTACACAACCTAAACACCAAAATATTAATACAGCAAAAAACTTTATTTTCAGAGTTTTAAATATTAGTGACCAACAATTTCATGCCAAAAATATTAAAAATATAAAACATTTATTAATTAACAATAGTTTTCCAATTAAACTCATTTATTCATTAATTGAACAAACACAGCTAAAATTAAAAAATAATATCACTACACAAAATAATGATGGAAAATAAAAAATATTTTTTAAGTGTACGATTTATTCCTGGTTTAACAGACAACAAAAATATAAAAACAACAATAGAATCACAAAACATATGTTTTGCTTATACTCCTAACTCCACACTCAGTACAATTTTTTCAAATGTAAAAGCACCGATCGAAAAACAACAACAATGCAATGTTGTGTACGAACTTGAATGTATGGGAAATGATGAACAGAGATGCAATCGGATATATATAGGTACGACAAAACGATCATTACAAACAAGAATTATTGAACATAAAAACGACATAACAAAACTTAGGGAATCAACAGGGTTGGCAACACATATTCTGTCATCTGGACATAAAATCAACTTTGATGACGTAAAAATTTTAGACATAGAGGGTGGAGTAAGGAAAAGGTACACAATAGAAAGCTTACGTATACAACAAGAAATAGAAAGGACTATGAAGAAGAAGGAGGATACTGACAATATAAATACAAGCTATAGAGTTGCAATATAATTTCAAACTGTGATATTAATTTTTAAGCTGTGGTTTTAATTTATTGCTTGTGTTAAATGTTCTTTGTTTTTGTAAAATTTATTTAATTTTAATTTAATGTGAAAATTACTGTTAAATTTGTAAGTCTAAAAGGAAAAAATATTTGGTGTATTTATTTTTTATTAATGTATTATAATTTTTAATTAAATAGAAGTCAACAAAAAATTGACGAAACGTTGGAAAACATGTAAAGAAGTTTTTTATTTACATTAAATAATATAGGCCCAATTAGCTGACTTGATACAATTCAAACATAAAATATCTATTGAATTTGGCCAAATAACACATTAGCAAAACAAATTACACTTGAATAAAATAAGTAAATACAACTGAGTGCCCATTGCCGGCATGGTGTAAAGTGACACTATTGCAAGTGTCGAACGTTTAGGGCACTTGAAGTGGATGCACACGTTTAGCTACAACCATATGCATGGGAATGTCTGGTTTGCTTTAAGTCAAATCAAATTACCCAAAATATTCCCATGCAATAGTTTAAGAATTAGTAGTCTAGTAAATTCTCATAAGTAGTATATAAGTAGAATGTATTTAGTATTAAGAGACTTGATTTTTACTTCAACTGTCAATAAAGCTAGAGTGCGACAATTTGGTTGCACCTAGAATGTAAAAAGAACCTCAAAGATTTTATTCCAACTACATGGCGATCCTGCCAGTCCTGTGGAGTGCTTCAACATAGAGCACCCAAAGAAATATAAAACAAGTCCTTTGGAGTGCTTATATTAAAGAGCACCCAAAACAAAATAAAATTCTATGAGAGTGCTCTTGAAGCACCTCTAAATAATAATAATACTGTCGAGACAGCCAATAACGGCCTGAAGGAAGGTAACACCTGGCCAAAAGGTGCAATAGAAGAAACAGGAATACAAGAAGAGGCAACAGGAAACCAAAAAGACCCCAGATGACCTAAAATAAAGAAGCCAAAGAGAAGAGGAGGATATACTCAACGCCTCAAGAGAAAGAAGGCAATATTGCTCCGAGAGGCACAGCGGGATCCACCACCAAGCTGGAAAAGAGCTTCAGCTATCTGGCAGAGGATAGGTAAACTGGAATTCCTTAAGGATTCCTATATAAAAAATTAAAATATATATACACAAATATATTAATAACAATTAAAATTGGTGTGCGTTTCATCCGCACTCTTAGAGCCAGTAAGCGTTAACCGCTCGTGGCAAGAATTTTTTTTTTACAAAATTAGTGAAAATTGTTAAATGTCATATAAAGAGACAAATTTATAATTAAATTTAATATGTTAAGAGTATAATAGGAATTTCAAACTGAAAACAATGTAAATAAAAAAAACAAATAGTAACTAAAGAAAAAAAATAGATAATAATAAATTTTGTTGGACCTTTAATGGAAAATGTGTCAGTCTCAGACAAAATTAGATAGGCCATCAGCCAATGTTATAAATGAAGTAGAATTGACACAGGGTACAGTAGATATACATACAGTAGAAATTTGTTTAATAATAATAGTAATACTAATTGGGTTGAATTTTGCACTACGCATTTACATGATGCATAGCCGTAGGTTACAAAAGAAATATACCAGCAGAGCCAATGAATTAGATAAAATTTAATTATTTTAAAATAACATTATTATTTCTCAAAATGCCAAAGAAACCAAAAAACCCTATTAATTGGTCACCAAAAATTAAGGATGAAGAAAGGGGGAAGGAAATATTCTTACAATAGCTTTCAAACTTATGGAAAGAGATGGGAATAGACAGAGTCCCAAATAGAAAAGATTTAGAAACTAGGAAAATGGTAGAACAGGAAACAGTATTCATGATAAAGAAGTGGGGCCATTAAAATATTGAACAGTTATTTATGGTATGGATTGGCAAAGTATTTTAGATAAATGCAGAAATATTAAAATAACATTTGAAAAATCTTGTAAATGTCTTAATATAGACAGACCTATAAAAGATGATACAATACACAAACATTTTGACATTCTTTTGCATTGTTTAGAGCAAATAAGAATAATTTTAAACGTTAATTATGAACGACTAACACTCGCACACAAAGTTGCAGCAGACGCATTTTTAATTGATATCAGAAATAAAATATTAACAATAGCATCAAAGAAAGATTTGAAAATTGATTTACCAGAAACTTTACATGAAAAAGTAAATTTTAAACAAACAAACAACAAAATGTCACAAACAATTATAGAATTTCTCAACACGGCCTCCAAGTTAATCACGGATTTTGATGGTAAGCCTGAGAACTTACGTTCTTTCCTTGACTCATTGTCCTTAGTAGATTCCATAAAAGGAACTCATGAATCCGTTGCAATTTCACTTATCAAGACAAAATTAAAGGGAAACGCTAGGAACCTTTTAGACAATGAGAACACAATTTTTGAAATTATTAATAAATTAAAGACCTATGTCAAGGGAGAATCTGTGGAGGTCATATCGGCAAAAATCATGAATATAAAGCAAGGTGGTAAGCCTATCCTTGCAGACTGCTTATATTACTGACGGTCTATCAACTGAACTAGCCAGTAAATATTCCACACAAGTAGCTTTGAAAGCACTCACGAGAAACTGCAGCACTGATAAGGTAAAACTTATCATGGAAGCTGGACAGTTTAATAACATGAATGAGGCAATTAACAAATTTGTCAGCAGTTGTACTGAAGCTACTGGACAACAAAATGCCATTTTACATTTCAAACAACGACCAAATAATAATAATTCATATCGTAGAAATTATAATAGCTTCCGTGGACGAAACAATTACACACGAAACAATAATAGGAACAATAACAAGAGAAATAACAACAATTCTTACAATCAAAGACGAACTAATAACAGTAGAAACAGAAATTACGTAAATATAACGTCAAGCAATGAAAGAGATTCGGAAAACTCGAATCCTCCCCTAGGATCAGACCAATAAAGTCAAAAATATATAATATTAACCTTAACCTTTGTTTTTATATTAATTCTTATATCAATAACACAAATATTCGAATAACATTGTTAGTAGATACTGGAGCAGATATTTCATTAGTGAAATCAAAATATTTTAAATTAACCGAGATCAATAGAAATAAAATAACGACACTGAGTGGAATAGGAAAAGGTGAAATAAAATCTTTAGGAACTAAATTTTTTGAGTTAAGAACCCAAAATTTCCATATACCACACAACTTTCATGTAGTAAATGATGAATTTCCGATACCATGCGACGGTATAATTGGAACGGACTTTATGAAAAAATACAATTGTGTTTTAGATTTTAATGACGAATTTGATTATCTCATCCTAAGACCATCAAATATACCACATGATATAAAAATACCACTTATAAATAATAATAATGCCATTGTCTTACCAGCAAGGTCAGAAGTTATACGTAAAATAACTATACACTCAACAGAATCTGAATTATTCGTACCAAATCAGGACCCAATACCAGGCATATTTATTGCAAACACACTAATAAGAACTAATAATGCTTATATTCGTTTATTTACTAATGACACTAACTCAACAATAAATCTGAATAACATATTAACAGAAAAAAGGTCAGACTATGATATAATCACAAGCAAGAATAATAGTAACACAAAAAGAAAATCAAAAACACTACAAATATTACAGAAAAATTTTCCAAAACCTTTCAACAAAATATTAACTGAAATATGCTCTGAATACAATGATATTTTTGGAATAGAAACAGAATCAATAAGCACTAACAATTTTTATGAACAAAAGTTAAGAGTAAAAGATCAAACACCGGTATATATAAAGAACTACAGAATACCACATACACATAAAGAAGAAATAGACAGACAAGTTAACAAATTAATAACTGACAAA
Source organism: Bellardia bayeri (assembly GCA_950370525.1). NCBI lineage: Eukaryota > Metazoa > Arthropoda > Insecta > Diptera > Calliphoridae > Bellardia > Bellardia bayeri. Next base: position 46,142,036 of record OX493265.1, on the reverse strand, counting down.
ATAGTAGAACCGTCTTATTCTGAATACAACAGTCCAATCTTATTAGTACCCAAGAAATCACTTCCAAATTCTGAAAACAAAAGATGGAGACTTGTCATAGATTATAGACAGATAAATAAGAAACTAATAGCAGACAAATTTCCACTACCTAGAATAGATGATATATTGGACCAACTAGGTAGAGCAAAATACTTTTCTTGTTTAGATTTAATGTCTGGATTTCACCAGATTGGTTTAGAGGATAAATCTAGAGATTTAACCTCATTTTCAACAAATAATGGTTCATACAGATTCACAAGATTACCATATGGTCTAAAAGTGGCACCTAATTCTTTTCAACGAATGATGACACTAGCCTTTAGCGGATTACAACCCAATCAAGCCTTCCTGTATATGGATGATTTAGTTGTACTAGGATGTTCAGAGAAACATATGGTTTCAAACCTAAGAGAAGTTTTCGAATTATGTAGAAAACGCAATCTGAAACTACACCCAGAAAAATGTTCCTTTTTCATGAAGGAAGTTACATACCTTGGTCACAAATGTACTGATAAAGGAATACTGCCGGATGATACTAAATATGCAATAATTGAAAATTACCCTAAACCAACAGACGCCGATGGTGCAAAAAGATTCGTTGCCTTTTGCAACTACTATCGAAGATTCATTAAAAATTTTTCGGAATATTCAAGACATTTAACACAACTAACTAGGAAGAATACAAAATTTGAATGGACTAATGAATGCAACTCCGCATTTGAATACCTTAAAAAGGCGTTAATGAAGCCAACATTACTCCAATATCCAGATTTCACTAAACAATTTTGCATAACCACAGACGCAAGCAAAAAAGCTTGTGGGGCAGTATTAACACAAGAGTACGATGGAAAACAACTTCCGATAGCATATGCCTATAGAGCATTCAGTAAGGGCGAAAGTAACAAATCCACTATTGAACAAGAATTAACCGCCATCCATTGGGCCATTACACATTTTAGACCATACATATATGGAAAACACTTCCTAGTACGGTCTGACCACAGACCTTTATCTTACCTATTTTCTATGAAAAATCCAAGTTCAAAGCTAATAAGAATGAGACTCGACCTAGAAGAATATGACTTTACCATTGAATATCTTAGGGGAAATGATAATTACATTGCAGACGCGTTATTAAGAATAACCATTGACGACTTAAAGAATATGACTAATTCAATACTGAAAGTCACTACCAGATCAATGACAAATAAACGGGAGAATAATAATGATAATACAGTAGTTCAACAGCAAAAAATCAATAAAAATGAAAATAATAAGCCCAGTATATATGTACCTTTAAACGATACTGACGTCAGAAAATATTATAAACTAAAGATTTCCCCCGGAAGATGCTACATCAAACGAGGAAAATCTATAGTAGCATATATATAAATAAATGATTTATTTACTAAAGGGAATCTTGACTTAGGACAATTTTTCCCTAGGCTCGAAGAAGTGGCCGGTGAACATAACATTTATAATTTACAAGTGGCACCTAGCGAGAAAATTTTCCAATTTGTCTCATATAATGATTTTAAATTTATGGGCAATAAAATATTGAAGAAAATTAGAGTAGCGCTACTCAATCAGGTGACCCAAATTGATAATAAGAATGCCAAGGCAATTCTTGAAATTTTGCTGAAGTACCACGATGATCCAATAAATGGAGGACATTGCGGAATATATAGAACTACACAGAAGATACGAAAATATTATTATTGGAAAAATATGACAAAGGACATTGCTAATATGTAAGAACATGTCATAAATGTCAAGTTGCAAAAACTACCAATCACATCAAAAGTCCGATGATTCTCACGGAAACTCCTGACAAACCATTTGATACGGTATATGTAGATACAGTAGGACCATTTCCTAGATCAATTCAAGGAAATGAATATGCAATAACAGTAATATGCGACCTAACCAAGTATTTAGTAACAATACCAATACAAGACAGAAGCGCTAAAACAGTAGCCAAAGCTATATTTGAACATTTTATACTTACTTATGGACCAATGAAGACGTTCATTACGGACATGGGTACAGAATACAAAAACTCTATTATGACTGAACTCTGCAACCTATTAAAAATTGAAAAATTAACTTCAACAGCACATCATCACCAAACATTAGGTACAATAGAAAGAACTCATAGAACTTTTAACGAGTATGTACGTTCTTACATATCAATAGATACAGATGATTGGGATGAGTGGCTTAGGTATTTTGATTACTGTTTTAGTACAACACCGTCGACAGTACATAATTACTGTCCTTACGAACTAGTTTTCAGGAAAATACCAAATATTTTTAAAGATTTCAATGAAATAGATAGAGTTGCACCACTATATAATGTGGATGATTATGCCAAAGAGGCAAAATATAGGTTAGAAGTAGCACTTAAGAGAGCAAAACAATTATTAGACATAAGTAAAATTAGGCAAAAAGATAAATATGATAGGAATACATTAGATTACAACTTAGGTATAGGAGATTTTGTATTATTAAAAAATGAAACAGGACACAAGTTGGTCCATATGAAATTAAAAACATAGATCTAAGAAATAATGTAACTATAGTAGATAAGATAAATAATAAAGAACAAATAGTACATAAGATTAGACTTCAAATTTATAACAATAAATAAAATACAAGTACTTGTAAGTTTTAAAGGCGCCTTAAAAATACATAAATACGCTTTAATAATACATAAATACGCCTTAATAATACATAAATACGCCTTAATAATACATAAATACGCCTTAATAATACATAACTATAAAAATAAATATAAATACTTTGTAAAAAGAATGTCCATATAAAAAAAAAAAATTATATGAACATTCTTATTAGGAAAGGAGGTGTAGCATGATTGCACCATTTCAAGTGTCTGACCAAAACAAGTGTTCTGTTACACTTAAACAAAACAAATTACACTTGAATAAAATAAGTAAATACAACTGAGTGCCCATTGACGGCATGGTGTAAAGTGACACTATTGCAAGTGTCGAACGTTTAGGGCACTTGAAGTGGATGCACACGTTTAGCTACAACCATATGCATTGGAATGTCTTGTTTGCTTTAAGTCAAATCAAATTACCCAAAATATTCCCATGCAATAGTTTAAGAATTAGTAGTCTAGTAAATTCTGATAAGTAGTATATAAATAGAATGTATTTAGTATTAAGAGACTTGATTTTTACTTCAACTGTCAATAAAGCTAGAGTGCGACAATTTGGTTGCACCTAGAATGTAAAAAGAACCTCAAAGATTTTATTCCAACTACAACCTTCTTTGTCAAACTTCGAACCCTATCTGTTCTTTTGCAGATGATAGCAGCATTTTCCATTCATACTCATTTAGCCATAGACCAAACCCTTTGGATATTGGGGAAATAAGACAAAATATGAACGATACGCTAAGCCGGGATCTTGAGACAATCTCGGAATGGGGTTGTGCGAATAGACTAGATTTTAACGCACGTAAGACTCAGTGTTGTTTATTAACGTACAACAGATCATGTTGCTTCTGTTTTTATGGGCAGTGTAAATATTAAGGAATCAGACGCTCTTGATATTCTAGGCATGAGAATCCAGTGTGATGGCCGCTGGACCAAACACATTTTTCAAGTGTCGAAAGAAGTGCTCAAGTGCCTTGGTTTTTTTAAAACGGTGTAGAAAATAATTCACTCCATCTGATACACTACCTGTATTCGACCGAAAATGGAATAAAGCTCTCATGTATGGGCCGGTGCTTCGAAGTCTATTTTGGAGTTACTCGACCGCGTACAGGAGAGAGCGAAGATGCTTATCGGTGACAGTAGGGTATCCAACTCTGTTGAATCATTGGAGCATCGTCGCAATGTGGGTTGTGTTTCACTGTTCTATCGATACTATAATGGAATATGTTCTTGAAACACGCAGTTTTTACGTAATACACATTCTTCAGTCAGGGCTCATCCATTTGTGGTCGACTGGACAGTGGATCGCACAACACACTACAGGGAAAATTCGTTCTACGGCTACTGTCCGTATGTGAAACAAACTAGCAGCAGAAGTATTTCCTGCCACTTTCAATATAAGAAAATTCAAGTCAAATGTTCACAAATACTACTCACTCTCCCTCCCATAACCTATTTTCTTAGTTCCAACACAATACATTGCATAAGTAGGGGTCATCCCCTGAGTGCTGGTCCAACAAAAAAAATATAGATATGTATATATGTATGTATATTCCTGCATCCTTCGATTGCATTTCGAAGATTACTAGATGTATTATTTCAAGAATAGAAGAAATAGAAGGTTTATCTTCTAACGATTTTAAAATCCTGCCACAAAATCATTTAATGTGAATTAATATGTATGTCAGAGGCTACAATTGTTCGATAATTCAACCAACAATTTCTTGTCGTTAATCATCTTATAGATGCATATTTAAAGATCAAATTGATATTAGTTCCAAAATATTAATGAAATTTATTAAAATCTCTTTAGCTGGCCCTATTACACAAATAGTATGTAACTTAAATGATATATTTATCTATTTCATCTGAAATACCAAATTTTGATGCAACAGCATTTTGAAATTGTACTAAATGACTAGTGGTAGTACCACGGTACCATCTGTGTCTAAAATGTATCAAAAAAAGTACAACACATAGTGTTGCCAGCAAGATAATTATATGTTCATAATACAATGCAATTGGCAGCACAACATTACATGTCAGCTGTTTATGCATAATAATGTACTTTACCATGACCAAATTTCCTCTCTCTGCGCATCACGTCACATGTATAACCACCATGTAAAAATAACTTTTGTTAACAATATTTTAAAAAAATTAATTTTTCGTAAATTTTTTGAATCAAAATAAAGCATTTAACTTTTTACTAGTCGTTCATTTTAAGTGATTGTTCATTTTAGTTCAGTTGAATAAAGTGAACTAGGTCGTTCTTTTCGTTCAGTTATTTACTGAACAGCTGATTGTATCATTTTGTAAATATACAAGGTGAGTGCATATCGGCAACAATATACAGAAACAACAGGCATTTTTGTTTGTGTAAAATATTGTACTACTGTCAAAAACACTTGAAAAAGTATTACTTTTGACATAAGTAACTCGTAAGAAAACTCTGTCAGCTGGGCTCTTGCACTCACTTTATAAATTACTACACACATTGAACGAAAAGAACAAACATGCTGAAAAACTGATGGAAAAGAAACAACTATAGTATAGTTAGTTCATTTAGTTGCATGCAACGTTACAATTTGTCAAGTTTTCACTTTTTTTTTGCAAGTTTTTTGAGATGCCAAAAAGTTTTAAATTTATCGGGTAAAAAATAAGTTTTTGAAAAAATATAAACATATAAAAAAAAGGCTTTAAATTTAAATAAGAAATAAATTTATAATGTTTGTGATATTTTTTTAAAGACCTCATGTTTTTGGCTTAAGTCGGTTTTAGTAAATTTATTCAAATCACTATCAAAATTTTATCGGGCGGTCACGCCTATTTTCGAGTGTGCGGGTACCAAAGTTTGTAATATATTTAGCTATATCTTGAAAACCATATTTGGTTATTAGATGATATATATATCAAATGATAGGTATTTTAAAGACGATATGTAACATGACCTATTTATATGAACCACCTATTGATAAATTTTGCAAAATTATTTTTTGATCTGAAATTTTTTTAAAAAATCCGGGGAAAAGGTCTATATGAGTAAGTAGATAAATTACAATATTTTCAAGTCAAGAAATTAAGCTTTAATTAAAGGATAACATGACTCTGTAGGTAATATAAATCCGAAGATATTAAAGAAAGATTATGACATTTCACCATAAAAAATACAATCTGTACTATACGAAGCCGGTACAGAAGTATACCATGGAGGAGAAAATCCTTCTGCCCGGCCGTAGACCAGCAATACAGGAAATTTGAAAAATGCCAAGCCGGTATTCTGTACACCACAGAGGAAAAAATCCTAACCTGTATACAGAATTTTGAAAAAATGTGTTTTTTTTAATTTTTCAGATCTTATAATTCTATGATTATAGTACATAGAGACACATATGATACCTTAAATTAAAGCTTACTGTCTTGGCTATTTATATTAGTAAACTAAAATAACACTTACATATTCTTTTTTTTAATTTTTTTAGATATTAAAAAAAATTCGGGTCAAAAAATATTCTTTTCGGATTTAACCCATAGTCGGTCCATATTTTATAATCATGATATATATAGGTATTTTTAATTCCTTTTCTTAGATGTATTACAAATTATCAGACACCCAGTAGTTCCAGAGATATAGGCCTATATATTTTCAACGTTAAGGGCCCGCCACCTCGAAAATAGGAGAGACCGCCAACAAATTTTTTTTGCTGTCATCTCCTCTAAAAGCCCTATTTGATGGAATGTTTTTTTATTATATGTTGTGTTTGATTTTAAATGGTTTTTATATTTTTAAATAATATTAATTCCAAATACATGTTTGTGTTTTCTTTCAAAATGTTGGTACTTTTGTAGCAAAACAACGAAGTTGTTTTTTTTTCAGATACATATAAGAAGTTTTTAAAAAATATATATGGTAACGCTGGTTGCATACAATATAAAAAGTTGTTCACTGAACTAAATGAACTGAACAAAAAGAACGAACAACTGAAAAAAAGAACAACTGAACGAAAAAGAACAACTGAACCAAAAAAGAACGAAAAGACTAAACGACATCACATCGTTCATATAAGTGAATAGTTCAATTGAACTAGGTCGTTCATGAACGACACAACTCTACTTTTTACTATTTTATGTAGGTATATTAATATGTACATATGTACCAAAAAAGTGAACTAATATATATATATATATAAATATATTTGTATTATCAATTTATTATTTTTGTTTGTTTCCAATTGTGTTTTTTGTGTCGATTTAGTGTTCTTATTTTAAAAAACATTCGTGATCGAAAAAAAGTGTTTTAGCTTTAGTATTCGCATTGATATTACTTGACTCATTTATATGCTTTTTTAAATACTCGTTGCAAATCAAGAGATTTTCTCCATTCAAAGCTTTTTAATTTGACACATAAATTCTTTAGTAGGCTTTGATAACCTAACATAAGGTATCTTAAATGCAAAACAGTTTTCAGTTACCCATTTTTAATTTCATATCTCCTGTTATATCATCTGCCTTAAAGATGTAGCACAGCTGACTGACTTTGTTTACAATTTACTTACATATGTCAAAAGTAATACTTTTTCAAGTGTTTTTGATAGTAGATAGTACATTATTTTACACAAACAAAATGCCTGTTTTTTCTGTATTGTGTTGTATTTGTTGCCGATTTGCACTCACCTTGTATAGTTACACCATGGTTGTATCTTTGGCTTGTATGGATATGAATATGAAATAAATATATATATGTATATATGTCTATGTTTGCAAATCGATATTAATGCATGTAATTATTAAAGATTTCTTCTGAGTTGTTGCCTTTCCTTTAGAACACTACATATGTACATTAGGTTGTCCCAAAAAAAATTTCTTTGGTGATCAAGCCTAATTTGAAAGATTATGAAAAAGTATTTTCGGATTTTTTTTCATATTTTTCGGAAAAGGTTTTAAGGTCGCACAAGTCGTATTTCTTCCAAAAATCCATCAGTTGTGCAAAAGTTCTCGTTTATACCCCTATTGTTATTTCTACGATGTTCACAGTCTATATATTCAGCCAATTCATTTTCGTCTGTTATATCTGTATGAATTGTTAATATTAATATTGGTAATAACGGTATTCAATTTATTAGGAATAAGTTGTTTTTTATTAATGATAGTCGAACTTCCCTATAATTAATCTTGACGGGACCAGAAAATCACTTCATTATATAGAAACTTCATTATACAGAAATTATATTTTTTCCCGACTTTTTATTTAAAATAATTAGGCATGTTAGTCTGGGTTACACTTTTCCATTTTTCTTCTACATCAAAACCTTGTAATACCAAATAACAAAACCATTATTGAAAAATAATATTTTTTTCCATTTTTATTTAAAATAATCAGGTATTTTAGTTTGGATTACACTCTTCCATTTCTCTTCCTTAACAAAACCTTCTATGTAATACATTAGGAGATTTAAATGCAGTAGTCGCCACGTTACTCCACATCTCCACAAAAGTTCGAAGTACATCTATTGATGAAGAAACGTGCTCCAATGTAGGTATCGTCTTATTAACGTCAGCCAATTCTTCACTTCTAATCACTGAACACCGGCAACTGATGTCAAAATTGTTATTGATGTGGCTTTCTTCTTTTTTTTTTGTTCTTATTTTCCTCTTTTGGGAATCCCCTCATTATATGTGGCATCTTTCTTGGTACACAGAGTTGTTACTATGCGTAACAGAAAATTGTTTGAAAAATTCATTATATGGAGACAAAAACGCATGTGAGTCAAATATTACACCTGCAAAATTGCTTCATTGTATAGAAAACTTCATTCTATTATAAGGAGATCAAAAACAATGAAATTGGAACGGAAAAAGTTGTGTGTTTGAAATCAATTCATAATAGGGAGAGCTTCATTGTATGGAAGTTCACTATAGAGAAGTTCGACTGTAACATAGTATTCTGGGGTGACAATTGTAATTGTTTCAATGAGGTCCACAATCCTTCTTATTTATAACAATTTGATATTTAGAAAAAGTAAGGGAATTATAAATAAAATAAATCTGTAACTTCTAAACGAATAGCTCGAGTTTAATAAAATATAATGATAAGTTTAAGTTTTGAATTTGGGCTTAAACAACCAAGGGGGGCCGATCCACAATGCCCCAAAGTGGGGCACCTCGGGTATACCAAAAATTAAAAATAATGCCAAATTTTTGTTTGCGATCCAATTTGAAAGATTTTTATATATATGGAATGTACTAGACGAGATCTACATAAAACATTGCTTTAGCCATATATTATCTCTTATAGTTTACGAGTTATTTGGTATTTTGCTAATAACGGATCCAATTCTTTCCCGAATTTTTTTGAATTAACAACAAATTTATTAATAATCTTAAGAAAGAAATGTAAAAAAGTATCTACTGAGTCAAAAGTTATGTGCATTCAAACTTAAAAAAAATAAAAGTCGTTTTTCCGCCATTTTTTTCTCGAAAAAAGTAACTACATTAATTTTAAATTATACAGAAAATGAGAAAAAGATAATAATGTGTTTATATTTTTATATAATATCAAAATTTTTATTATTGCGTGGTCCAGAGCCTTCCGAAGTAGACCTATTTTTATGAAAATTTTAATTTTAGACAACATATTCTAAAATCGCCTAACTGCTTTCAAAAAACTAAGATCTGTTTTGTATGTCCCAATCTGTTCTTCAATATTATGCAAAGGGATTTTATAGCCCCGAGCTTGGTGCCTACAATAGATCCAAAAATCAAAAAAATCACAATTTTGGTATTTTTGAAAAGTTTTTTGGGAATTGTGGGATTCTCAATAACAAATCTAAATCCAAATTTTTATTTTTGCATTGCGACAAAAAATGTCTATATAATTGTAAAATTTAATTAAAAAATATTCATAAACCAAAAAGCTATAGCAGTTTAAAAATTTAAATTTTCAAAAAAAAAAAATTATCTTTTTTTGCAAAAAGTCTATGAAGTTTTTAATTTGTAATATATTTAAACATTTTTGAAAAGAAGATACAATTTCCAAAATATTGATGTATAATATGTCTACCTTATTTTGTCCACGTGCCACAGTAATGAACGAATGATTAACATCTCTAGTGAAATTTCTTCACCAAGTTATTTTCTTCCATAACAAGTTCAATGTTAGGTACCTACATATATAATACATAAGTACAAATATAAACCGATTGCAACTCTTTTTTAACTATGAATCCCAGGTACAATATGAAATACCTGGGATATCCCTAAAACATATTTCATACTTAATACTATTTTTTTACTCCAGGTAATATAACAGGTAGATTTCCAAATATACCTTTATTAAAATCGAGCTATTGGTTTAGAAGTTACAGATTTATTTCCACTTTTTTTTAGATCCCCTACTGTGGCACACTACAAAAGTAGACCGATAGGGACAGCAAACGACGCCATATTTTTTGGCGGTCTTTTGACATTTCTCTTCAGTAAGGTTTGTCATATCATGATGGAAATATAACAACGAGTCGAAATTATTATAATTTACTACCGAAATTCGGAGTCAGTGGCCTCAACGTTAAGAGCGCTACGTTCAATTTGAGGTCGTCATAATCGTCCTACCAGATCAGCAATTGAGCGTCTAGTGGAAAAATTTAAATCCACAGGCACAGTACAAAATGCTCCCGTGCCATTGAGACAAAGAAGTGCCCGTAGTGTCGAGAATATTGCTGCCGCTGAGGCTTCAATTGACGAAAGCCCAAATGTGTCTTTCACACGTCGTTCTCAAGCATTGGGCATCTCTTGGACGTCATTGTGGAGAATTTTGCGAAAAGATCTTGGAATACATCCTTACATGATCAAAAAAATAGAAACAGGATTCGTCTGTTGTTGTTATATTTAAATAACTCGCGGTTCAATTCACGGTAACGAACCGGCACTTCCATTCTTTATTTTATGACGTAATCATATTCCCCGATCTTGAATCTCCATCTCACTAGCCTACTATTTGGTGCCCTTATTAAAAATAACCATTGTAATGGCTGATGATCCGTATAAATGTGAAACTTCCTGCAGAATATAGCAAGTAATTCCTTACTTTTTATCATGTGGCAAAACGGCCCCGAGAGCAAAATTACTTGCATTTGTATTCCGTACGAATAATTTGGGTAAACTAACAGAGGGTCCTTAACAAGTAATTCTTTCAAAGTATGAAAAGTTTAAATATATTCAGGGTTATCTATATTCAATTTAGAGTTTGTTTATGTTAGTTCGATTTTTTTTTTAATCGACCTTCGAACTTTGCAGTCAAATGCCGATTTTCAGCATATTGTTTATATAGTTTTTTGGCTATAACTCGTCGACTAATTAGTATTTTTTAAATCTGCAACAAAAATTATTGCTAATTATTGCAAGATAATTTTATCTTCATCTGTTGATATGCCAATTGCTGTTACACGATATCCCACATACTTAACAATGCACACTTTACGCTTAGTTTCAGTTGTTTATCAAAAGTCTCGAACGTGACTGGAGGATTACAGATTACAAAATGGCATAACATTAAACTGTCATAATCCATCATTAGCACTAAATGCAGCTTTCTCTTTGTCCGAAATTTCTACTTGCCAATAACTACTTTGCAAGTTAAATGTAGAGAACCATTCAGATTTTTAAATTTGACGCAGAATCTAGTAAAGTTGACTTTACCGCAGTTGCATATAACATTTTAATTTAGCTTTACTTTGATGCCTTCATAACTGCCTCTTTCAAATCATTCACTATATTCCTCTTATTTTCACCAATAACATTGATTTTTCGCATCTTGCATATTTGCGGATTCACAATTGCCTCGATCTTGAATTGATCCAAGAGGGGAGGATTTTCTCTTGGATAAGTCAGGTGTACCAAACGTTCAGCAACCATCGTAAAGTCCTGGGGGCTAATTCTTGCATTCGTATGCGAATAAATTTTCATTCGAACGTTCGAATTTTTTAACATTTGAGATTCCCTCATTCTATAGCGAATAAAATGTATCGAAATTTCTAATGATGGCATTCGTAAGCAAAGAAGCATTCGAAATAACTTTTTTTTTTAGCAAAAAGAAGAAAAAAAAGAAAATGTTAGTAAAAAATGTGTTACTTACTTCAGAAAATATTATAATATTAATAATTTTATTACTTTTAGGTCAAAAATATCGAAAATAAATTTTACCTATGCTTGCTTTGTGAGCCTAAAACATCTTTTGAGTTTAGAAAAACACATATGTACATACATTAATATATATGTATGTATGTATGTATGAATGTACTTATTTATACTTACTCATTGTTTGTCAGTCTTAAGAGGTCGGAGAGGTTTCTCATTTGTTTCCTTATGTCATTAATGTTTTCAATCTCGTCAGAATCAAAAGACGATGAGTAAAAAACATAACTGGATCCATTTTTAATTTAAAATAATTTCTTTAAAAAATTTTGCTTTTACTTGAGTTATTTTTTGCAGAACCAAATGTTTTTTAAGAGAAAAGTTTTTTATTCAGGCTAATAGTTCGAATAATCAAGAATACTAAGTAAAGTACTGGAACAATTGGCAAATTGGAATGCATTTTCTACCCTGCCAAAGACGTCATCAGCAATCTTTATTGCCCATGATCAATCTGTAAACATCATCTATTTAACTCACCGTTTTTTGAGAAATGTTTTTTGTTTACACTTTTTTTTTATTTTATTCATGGTTGTTATACGTACTTATTTAGGGTTTTTACAACACTGCAGCAATGAATCGATTCGTATCGAGTACCATCATTGGAAATGTTGCACTGTCGAAATAAATTTCGATTCGAAAACAATTTCGATCACGACTGCCAGAATTAGCCCCCTGTAGACTCATTGGCATTCTGCACTCCACCACACTATTCTGCACTCTACCACGGTATATTTATTTCTTATGTTCGCCACCATACTTAAGTTGTAGTGCATCCATTATGTCATCATAACTGTTTCTATTGCACATTGGTACGCTTTCAAGAACTACTACTGCGTTTCCTTTCAAGGCCAGGAACAACTTCAAAGTTTTGTCTTCGTTGCTCCTAATGTTCCTAATGGCAACTGTATAAAACTGGAACGATGTGGTTGCGGCTTTATTCTGTTGGAGTTTTCTGTAATAATTCGCACTGGTCAATCTTGGCATCCAATTATTAATTTTTATTTTCAGAACGTTCAGTTTGTCATCAAAATCATTATCTAGCTCGGATAGCTTTTTGTCAAATTTGCTGATTTGTATTTTAAGGTTATCGACTCTGCTGTTTGTAACTTCCGAAATTTCTCGTTTGTGGTTTTAAAACTTTCTTGAAGTTCAGCTTTACCTTCGGCTAACAGCTTCTCATTGTTGATTTTGGAGCTTTCTTGAACTTCAGCTAGAACCTTCCCGTTGTTGACTTTAGAATATTCTTGAACTTCGGTTAACAGCTTAGAATTTTCTTGAACTTTAGATAGCAATTTCTTGTTGTTAATTTCGGTCAGAAACTTATCGTTGTTGGCTTTATAACTTTCTTGTACTGAAATTAACACCTGACAGTTGCCATCTGTAATATGTTTTTGGCAACTGTCAACTCCACTGTGGTTGCCATCTGTAATCGACTTATTAAATTACAATTTGAGGACACTTCGATGTTCACTCAACAATGACCCATAATCACAGAGTATACAGAGGCGACAGAAGGGGAAAGAAAATGTAGTTTTATACTTGTCTCTTTCTTTGAGAACTGTCTTTTTGTTTTCTTTATGTTGCTATTTTTCTTTCAATTTTGGTCACAGAGTATTTTTGTATCGAAAGTTCCTTTCTTTTGCCATTGAAATTTTAATGTTGCCATACTGCGTGTTATAACAATGTAATGTAAACTTTTACTTATGTAATAGTGTTTTTACACCTAAAGTTAAAACCCGGTTTTAACATTAAAACTATTAACAGCTGATTTTGCGTTCACACTACAATTTTAATAAAATCAGTTTTTAACTCACTGACAATAAAATTTATTTTTTGAAGAAATAAGTGTATTTCTTAAAGCAATATTTTCCAGTTTTCCTTTGTATGAAAAAGTAAAAAATTTTGGCAATGCGTTCCAAAATAGAAATTATTTTTTATTTTGTTAGTGAATATTTTAAAATTATGGAACTTTTTATACGAAGTGAAGTACTTGGAATTGAAATTGTTCTATATAAAAACTAAAACGGGTCCATTCTTGGCCAACTCAGCAGCCATTTCTTTATATATATGGGAGCTCTTCCTTTTTCCTCTTAACTCGTCCATTTTTTCCTCCCATAATTCCACAAAAACATTTTCTGTGTGCACTGTCCAAAAGCTTCGTTTTCTTTTAATTTTTTTATTTGTTTTTAATTTTTTAATATTCCACTCGTAACGTATTTTTTAATTTAATTTATTTTTACTGTCATTATCTGTTGTTTTCAATATTTTTTACTTGGTGGCACTGAATTTAGTACAACTAAAACATGGTTGTATTTCATAAAACCTACTTAAAACCAAATCAAAAAAGGTTTTAAGATGGTTTTAACAAAATTATTCTGTATGGTAAAACCAGGTTTTATTGCTTAGTTTTAACGTTAAAACTAAATTTTGTGTTAAAACCTTAAGCATGGTACTCTGTTCATCATTTCGTGCGAAATACTATCAAAAGCCCATAAAAAATTGATGCGAACTAATGCTGCTGAAGTTGTACTCTGTTCTTATTGTGAAAAGTTCCGAAATGTTTCTGGCAGCATGTTTTTTCAACAACAAAAATGTATATGGCAACATTTTTTTCCAACTGTGAAATAATGTAAGCGGCAATACAAAAGCAACAGAAACAACATGGTATTTTTGTTTTTGCTTTCATGTTTGTAATGTCAAAAACAACTGGTTATTGTTTACAAACATTTTTGCAGGAAAAATAAATACATACATACCATTTTTTTAATTTCAAGATGAAAATAAAAATAATTTATAGATTTGTTAATTTATGAAACATTTAATTTATGGACAATTGTTTTTTTTTCACTTTTTTTGTATAACTTGATACGTTTCCTATTTTTTTAACACAACTTGAGCATACATATGTATATAAAGTTTGACATAATGAACATGACTAACAAAATACAGCTGGCGTTTCAACACCGCCGGCGTTTTGTTTACATAAAAGAAACAATGTTGCATACCTTAGGGCAATAAAAACGACAATTTTCTTCTAAATCGCGGCATTGTCACCACTTGCTAATTGTCTAAATTTTCAACCGAAATAATTGATGTTGCTCAACAAATTTCGCAAATTTGAACAGAGTACTATGCTTTAAGCATAGAACTCTGTTTAAAATTTCAAGTGGAATGCTGTCAAAATACATGTTAAAAAAATTCACATGAAATTTTCATGAAAAAATGTTGCAGAAGTAGTATTCTGTTCATTTTGTGAAGAACATGTGAAATGTATCTGGCAACATTATTTTTTCACAGCGAAATAGCAATTGTTTCATGTGGAATTTTCATCCAAAAGCTATTCTGTCGCAACAACAATATATATTACTTGTTGTGCTGCTTCACAAGCGGCCAGTAATATTTCTTTATTCATTTTTATTTAACGATTTCGATTCAACATAGATTTTTAAATATTTTAACTTTTATTTATTTTCGATTTAAATTCACAAAATAGCAAAACATGTGTTTTGTTTACACAAGTAAAACAATGTGGCGTACTTTCAATAAAAAAATAAAACATTGGCTACACGTCAAATTTTCCGTATGAAATAATTAATGTTGCTCAACATTTTTCCCAAATTTGAACAGAGTACTAGGCTCTAAGCATAGTACTCTGTTCAAAATTTCAAGTGGAATGCTGTCAAAATTCATGTTAAAAAAATAAACATGAAATTTTCATGAAAAAATGTTGCAGAAGTAGTACTCTGTTCATTTTGTGAAAAACATGTGAAATGTATCTGGCAACATTCTTTTTTCACAGCGAAATAATTAAAGTAGCAATTGTTTCACGTGGAATTTTCATCCAAAAGCTCTTCTGTCGCAACAACAATATCTATTACTTGTTGTGCTGCTGCACAAGCGGCTAGTAATATTTGTTTATTCATTTTTATTTAAAGATTTCGATTCAACACAGATTTTTCAATATTTTAACTTTTATTTATTTTCGATTTAAATTTACAAAAAAGCAAAACACATGTGTTTTGTTTACATAAGTAAAACAATGTGGCGTACTTTCAATAAAAAAACGTCAAATTGTGTAAATTCGCGTGATAGGCAACATTGGCTACACGTCAAATTTTCCGTATGAAATAATTAATGTTGCTCAACATTTTTTCCCAAATTTGAACAGA
Source organism: Bellardia bayeri (assembly GCA_950370525.1). NCBI lineage: Eukaryota > Metazoa > Arthropoda > Insecta > Diptera > Calliphoridae > Bellardia > Bellardia bayeri. The sequence continues at coordinate 46,125,956 of OX493265.1, read as the reverse complement.
GTACTAGGCTTATGAAATAATTAATGTTGCTCAACATTTTTCCCAAATTTGAACAGAGTACTAGGCTTTAGGTGTGAAAACACTATAAATGTTGATAAACAAGTTGTTTGTTCTATTTTCAACATTGTTTCTACAGTCGCAATTCAGCTCTGGGTGGAGAAAGAACTCGCGCGTCATTGTCATTATCGCTTAAGGGCAATCAGGCCGTCCTTCTTTCTCTGCCTTCGAGAGATTTGCGTCTCGCTTTTGCATTGCATCACATGCTAAATTTTTTTTTAATACAAGATTTAAGCGTTCCAGCTTTTTATATGATGGTATAGGTCGACTAGGGACTTACTTAAATCGATCGTGGGCTAACCTGGCAATTTGAGGGATTAATTCTCCGCCAACCTAATTTATATTCAAAAAAAAAACATTGTTTCTAGAAATCTCCACTAATGGATTGTGGCGTTGCACAGTGGTTTAGAAACGTTTTATTTTGGCAATTATTCGGTATATTGGGAGCTTTTACAGATATCGTAACGAAATTTCACATGGTTATAGCTAGGGATGCAAATCCCGAATAGTATAATTGTTTTATTTGCTCTTTTGGTCTACACAAATACACAACATATTCATTTAACATAAATCAATGTTTTTAAGCATTTATAATAAGAGAAAATAAAATAGTTCTAATAACAGATTAAATCGCTAAATGTAAAGGTCAGAAACAAAATTATTTACAAAGTCACCACCAAAAATTAAAAATTTAAAAAAGGATGTGGAAGAAATAAAGGTGAATGAATAAAAATTAATTTTGGATTCCCAAACTCGAACACACTTTTTATGCGCCTACGGTTTTTGGATTGATTTTATTTTTATTGATTTTAAAGCTCAACTGATGACAGATGAAGAATTTGTTTTACTTAAACCAATAGTTGCCGGTTAAAGTAACAAGGACAGCGTTTGTCGCAGTGATATGAATCTCTGCCGATGTTGCACTTTTATTTAAGTTCAAAATGTGTCTACATATTAAGCGATGAACTCATAAACCAGAAATCAAGAAAAAGGGATGATTTACTCAAAACTGTAAAATTAAAAAAAAATTAGAAATTCATTGCGAGACGAATGAAATAATGAATGTAATTGAAATATATGGAATCAAATATTGAATTGGTTTCGGAGGGTGAGAAATTGCATTTGCACACAATAATTTGCTAACAATTTTGCCCCCCACATGCGTTGATTGTGATCGAAGTTTTTCTTCATATTTTGGCAACAAAATTAAATCAAGATTTTCTTTACTTTAATTTTTAATATTCTATAACTGTTAAATTAATACATATAGAAATTAAATTAAAGGCGGAATGGCACAATATTTTGTCTCTATCTAATTTTTAATTTAATGTTATTAAGTTTTTAAATTATTAATGGTTTATAAAAATTTGTTTATAAAATACAAAAAAATTAGCTGTATAAACTTTTAGTAAATTTAAAAATTATAGCTACGAGGAAAGAAAATGTTTGTTTTCAAAAAAATTTACAGTTTTGTTTTAACACTCCGATGAGTGACAGTTCTGAACTTTACGGCCGTGTGAAAAGGTCCATACGGACCTTTTTTGTAAATCATTTTTTTTTCATATAAAAAATTTTTTTTTGATTTTTTTTTATTGTTTATAACTAAATTCTACATACAAAAATAATATTTTCAATTTTTTTAATTCAAAGACATTAGGGATGATGATAAAACAAAAAATTCTAAGAACTGGTTTATTGCTAGTAGTATAAAATTAGAGTATTGTGCATTTCCTTGAAAGCAATAAAGTTCATGTCTTCGAATTTTTTGTTTTTATCATCATCCCTAATGTCTTTGAGTTTAAGTCTTAGTGTTCAGAACAAGTAAATTATGTTTTGAAACAGTAAATAGTGACGGACGTGTTTTTATTAGCTCCGCATATTGTCGTCTTTCTTATTGTTTTGTTTTATGAAATAAGATCTTTTCAATACACTATAATAAGTAAAACTTTACAAAACAAACACAAAAATAATATTACAACAATATCAATAATTAAATCATTGTACAAATAAACAAACAAACAATATAAAATCAACTTATGAAAAAATCAACCCCCAAAAAACAAAAAGCAACAAAAATGCAAAATACCGCTAATCAAAATATTAACACAAGCGAAAATAAAAATAACAATGATCTTGAATTTGTTAAAACTCCGTCATCAAAGAGAATGAGAGAAGCTCTACAAAACTCTTTACTTGGTAATATTTCAAAAACACCGAGAATTACTGACACTGAATCTCCGCTCAAATTTATTACGATTATGGACAAACGCTTTGAAAAACTAACAAACCAAATACAAGAAATGATGCAAAATAAAGTTGTTGAGTACAAAAATGATCTCTTAAATGAACTAGATAAGAGATTGTGTACAATGAAAAATGTTATTAGTGAAGTGTCAGCAAAAGTAAACAAGCTAGAAACAGAAATAACAAAAATAGAAACAGTAGAATCAAGAATAAAAGAGATGGGTGAAGAAATAAAAACTTTAAAAACACAATTACGGCGACAGGAAAATTTTACTGTCGCGAAAGACATTCGTATTAATGAAATACCCTTTAGTCCGAATGAAAATTTACACGAAATCTTCAAAAATATATGTTGAACGATAAACACAACCATTCCCCCAATCAAAAGCATATATCGGTTACAAAACCATAACAACAAAAAGAAAAACGACTCGCCTGATGCTGCAATTATTGTAAAAATGTGGTCCCCATACGACAAAAATTTTTTCTTAAAAACATTATCGAATTTTAAGAAACTCCATAAAGACTTTTCCTTTCGATTGAATCAGATCGGTTTCGTTTCTGAAAATAGATTCTTTGTGAATGAAAGCTTAACAAAGGATAATTATAAAATTCTACGTGCTGCAGTAAAAATGAAAAGGGAGCGCAGAATACATAGTGCCTTCTCCATGCGAGGGATCGTATATGTTAAAAGAAACTGCAAATGATCCTATTATTCAGATTGATGAAATCGAGCATTTGGATTGGTTATTTCCTGTATCAGGTGATCAGTTTAGTTTTGGCGCTGGTCACCAAAGCAATAACACAATGCAGCTACAATAATATATTTTTATTTCTGAATAACTTTATTTTTTCTTGTCATCTACTTTATTTTATATTCTTTGCGATATTTTGTCTTTTTCATTATGTTTTTAATTTTACAATGCTTTTATTTATAAATTATTTTTATTCAAAAAATCCTTTGTTTACTCTTGCGTTACTTCTTTTATTTTATTTTTGTGTATATATAAATGAACTTTCAAAATAATTTAAGGGATGGTTCCATATACGGTACTGCAAATATGATCAAAATTCTTTTTAAACAAGCACACGGTTTAAAAATCTGTCATATAAATGCTCAGAGTTTGGCGTCTAAAATTGAAGAATTCCGGTACATATTTGAGAACTCCAACATGGATATTGTATGCGTTTCAGAAACATGGTTTCACACAAGTATCGCTGATCTTTCAATTTCTCTAAGTGGCTACAATTTAATAAGGGTTGATAGAGTTAGGCGCGGTGGTGGAGTGGCTATTTATATTAGAAAAGGCATAGCTTACAATATTAAAAGCACATCTTATAGTAATGATGATGGTGATAGTAATAACTGCTTGGTGGAATACGTCTTAATAGAAGTCATATCCGATCGAAGAAAATTACTGGTTGGAAGTTTGTACAGGCCGAATAATAATATACCAATGGAACCGTTTTTTTCAATTTTGGAGAACTTCACGGCTTAATGCAATGACGTTGTCCTTGTGGGTGATTTCAACTCAAACCTTTTGACTGACAGTAGCATTATCGACATCTTGGCACCATTAGGACTTGCTCCAACTAACGTATCCACACCTACTCACTTTACCTCGTCCAATAGCACTCTAATAGATCTTTTCTTTGTTGGTAATAACAGGAATGTTCTATTTTACGACCAACTGTCTGCCTCGTGTTTTTCGAAACACGATTTATTGTTCATGCCCTATAATTTTCAATTGCAATAACTTTTCGTGATTTTGAAAATATTAATTACATAACATTGGAACTAGAATTACTCAGAATTAATTGGAATGTAATCTATTTTATGGCTTCACCAGAGGATCAACTAGCCTTTCTTGAACGTAATATATTATGTTTGTTTGATCAATCTGTTCCAATAAAAACCAAAATAGTGGGTCAAAAAAAGAGACCATGGTTTTCATCATATATTAAGCAAGCTATTAAGCAAAGAGACTTAGCTTTTTCTCGTTGGAAGAGGTTTAAAACAAACGATCTACACGTTGAATATTGTTCAGCAAGAAAGACAGTACACAAAATAATTAAGCAGGAAAAATCTAAATTTTACACTGAAAAATTCTCCTCGGCTCTGGGATCTAAACAAAACCTGAGATATTGTAAAAGAAATCGGTATTGGTAAATCTAGAAATTATGACCCTGTTTTTATTGTTCCAGATGTTCTTAATGAAAAATTTTTGAATATTCCTTTTGTAGAAGCTGATATTAGTTTTTACAATCATAGCCATAACAATCATGAACCTCATTATAACTTCTCTTTTGATTGCGTAGATCAGTTCGATGTTATAAGGAGCTGTATGTCAATAAAATCAAATGCAGTTGGCGTCGACGAAATTCACCCAAGATTTTTTAAAATAATTCTTCCAATAATATTGCCATATCTTGGTTTTTATAGAAATAATTTCTAACAGGCTTTTAAGGTCAGTTTTCCTCCTAAATGTAAATAAAAGACTTGATTTATTTATGCATTTTCTATCCGACGTTTCGTTGGTATTTTGCCAACATCTTCAGGGGATGAATTTTTATTAAATATATCTTTTCTTATACAGTTTTACATTTAGTTTTAATTAAAAGATGTTTTTCACGACACAAATAATACGACATATAACATATAATTTGAAATAAATGCAAAAATAATTAATTAGAAATATCACAGTAGATTGTCTCCTAATGCTAGGTATCACAGTTGTCTTTAATCTTTATAAATATGTTACACATATATTCATCAATATAATTACCACTAGTCATTTTCCCTCAAATTGGAAAAAATCTAAAATTATACCAATACCTAAAACTAAATCAGAATATAGGCCAATTGCTATTTTACCCTTTATGTCCAAAATATTTGAGAGGATAATACATAGTCACATATCTAATTTCGTAAATGATCATAATTTGCTTAATGATAGACAATCTGGGTTTCGGCAAAAACACAGTTGCATAACTGCTCTTGTAGATGTTACGGAAGATATAAGAAGTGAGATAGATGAACGAAAAACCAATATGTTATAAACTACAGCACATGTTTATGTTTTCTACAGCCGCTACACAAATATTTACATATCTTACCAACAGGCATCAGTATGTTCAAAGTGGTAACGATAAATCAAATTTACTACCTGTTATTAGAGGTGTACCGCAGGGGTCAATTGTTGGGCCTCTACTATTCTCGCTTTATACTAATGACCTGCCGAGTCAACTTACGCACTGTAAAATCAGAATGTATCTGACGATATACAAATTTACATCAGTTGTGATTTATCTAAAATTGAACAGTGTGTCTTAACTCTAAATACCGAGTTAAAACATATTTATAAATGGGCCGTACGTATTCCATGCTTAGAACTCTCTGGCAAACGCAGTATTACACACCTGTCAAAATAAGAGTACTTCTTGCAAAAACCTATTTATTGCCAATTCTGATGTATGGATGCGAATTATTTGCCAAATGCGATACGCAAGTACAGGAAAACTAAACTCAGTTTACAAAAGTATTGTGCGCTATGTATATGGCGTGAAAAGGTTTGATTCTGTTTCGCCTTTTACGGCAAATTATATGGTATTCAGTTTGATGACATACTCAAAACAAGAGTACTCCTGTTCATGCACAAAATCGTGTATACCCAACAACCACAACATCTCTTTAACCGCTTAACCCTATCGGGTTCTAATAGAGGAAAGCGAATCTTATTGTTTAGACATCATAGTTTAACTTCTGATTGGCAATTTTTTCTTAATGCAATCCGGCTTTGGAATCTACTCCCGCACAACATACAAATAATAAGTAACGCACTGAGATTTAAAAAATGCATTATTAATTTTCTTACTTGTTAATTTGTTAACCAAACACTTTTTTTTCGTTTATAAATTTTCTTTTCTTTTATAAATTAATTAGTTTAGGAATTTTTATCTTTAAGAATTATATATATTTTTTTAATGTTTCTGCTAAAACAATGTTCTATACTGCAATAAGAGACTTTAAGTCTTGTGTATAGAATTGGAAATAAATAAATAAATAAATAAAATAAAAAAAATTATAATGATGCCCAAAAACATGCATTTATTAGTGAAATTCAGTACAAGGTCCATACGGACCTATTCACACGTCCGCGTACTATTCTCACTAAAACCTCAATAACTCCTAAAGTAATGATCCGATCGGCTTGATTTTTTTTCCAAAAGATGCGCAACAAAATACTCTTGGAATACAGAGTTGTAGTGGCCGAAGTAGGAGTAATTTCAGTTTGAAAAGGCAAAAAGGTCCCTAGGGACCTTCTCACTCATCGAAGGGTTAATAAGAAAAAAAATCTCGGGATCCGGGGATTTACATTTTTAATATCTCGAGTGCCGGGATTTGAAAGTCCAGTCCCACTTGGCTTCCCTACTACATGTATATACCAATGTAAACAACAAACAAATCCACAGGGTGCCGAGAGCCATAAATATATACGGTCCTATGACAAGGTCGAAAGCAAGTGCAACTTTTTTGGTTCAGATGTTCAACGTAGAGTCTAGTGAAAGCTAAATAAAGCCTTAAATATAAGTAATAATAATTGATTTTTTAGCAACTTTTCTTTTGGCAAGACTGTTATTGGCAGCTTAGCTGTTTTCGTGTAACATGTTACTGTTTAATATGTCCACTTTGGTTTATAATTTAACCATGAATCGAATTACGATTTCTTCAAAGACGAAGAAGGAGGCAGGATCGTTACTGTGAAAGGACTTGGCTAACTTGTGATGTCAACAAGAAGGTGCCCCATGACACACAGCTCGCGAAGCAATGGCCCACTTGAGAGTTCGGTGAACAGTTTATTTTACGTTTGGGACCGGTCAATTGGCAGCTTTTAGAAATTTTTTTGTGGAGTTATGTTAAGGCTAGGGCCAAGTCCGCAACAATTAACGCGCTGGAAGCTAATATTGAAAATAATAATATTGAGATACCGGCCGATATTTTGGAGAGAATATGCTTAAATTGGATCCATCGCCGGAACCATTTGAGGCGTAGCCGCGGTCAACATCTTTAAACATTGAATTATATAAACCGTTCTATCGAATCAAATAATGATTTCATACATTTCTTAAAACTTTATGTATTTTTATACCCTTCACCTTCATGAGAAGGGTATATATAAGTTTGTCATTCCGTTTGTAATTTCCACAATATAATTTTCCGACCCTATAAAATATATATATTCTGGATCCTTATAGATAGCGGAGTCGATTAAGCCATGTCCGTCTGTCTGTCTGTATCTTGAAATCAATTTTTTGAAGTCTACAGATATCTTCGGGATCCAAACCTTCAATAAATCTCTCAGACATGCTTTCGACAAGTTTGCTATTTAAAATCAGCAAAATCGGTTTCGGCCAACCAGAGTTATGGACCAATATGTGAGACAACCTCCATAAAAATTTTATATTTTTTGTCCATTTTATTGCAATATTTTGAAATATATTGCAGATAATATCATGAAATTTTGTATACAATGTTTTTATGATAAAAGAAGAAAGTGTGCGGAAAATAGTAAGAATCGGTCCATGATTTCTTATAGCCCCATACAAAAATTTTCCCGAAATATTTTCTCAATTATACATAAATGCCTATAAAACTGAAATATCAATACAAAATTCAGCAGGAATAAGTTTCATTTCGTAAAACGAAATTTTTTTAGTTCGGTCCATGTTTGACTATAGACCCCATATAAAGCCCACTTCCAAAATTCACTTGAATACGTACAAAACAGATATAAATAATGTTAAACTGCTAAAATTTGACATATAATCTCTATAGGCAAATAAATTGTTGTACTAAATTTTATGGTGGTCGGCCCAGAATTGGTCATAGCTCCCATACAAGGACCACATCTGAAAAAGACATTTATCCCTATATATATTGTATAAATATCGGTACCGACTCAAAACTTTACACAAATCATTTACATATATACAAAAATCATCCCACAAAATTTTGTGAATTTCGGTCTATTTTTAACCGTATGATATTCCGAAAATCACTTTAATACTCATAAATTTCTTATAAATAAGGGTACCAATCCAAAATTTTACACGGATCATTTACATACATGCCTAAATCACACTGCCGGATTTTGAGGATATCGGTCCATATTTGACTATGTTCCCCATATAAGGTCCACTTGCGAAATCCATGTTTAAACTAAGATATATCTTAAATATACCGTTATTATGTTGAAATTCGACGTGAAATATCCTCATATGCATGAAAATCATTGTTCCAAAATTTAAGAAGATCGGCCCTTAATTTGTCATAGCTGCCATATAAGAACCATTTCCAAAAAAAAAAAAAACAAATAAATTCGGGTCAAAAAATATTATTTTCAGATTTAACCCATATTCGGTCCATATTTTATAATCATGATATATATCGTTGGAAAGGTATTTTTAATACCTTTTATTTAATGTATGACAAATTATCATACACCCAGTAGTTCCAGAGATATAGGCCTATATATTTTCAACTTTACGGGCTCGCCCCCTCGAAAATAGGCGTGACCACCAACAATTTTTTTTTGCTGACATCTCCTCTAAAAGCCCTATTTGATGAAGTTTTTTTTTTTGAGCAAAGTCACTAAAACCGAATTGTTCCCCTTTTTTATACTCTGTTTGTTAAATTACACTCAAGATTATTATGAACATCAGACAAACTCTGTAAATTATGGTAAGAATTGGTAATTAAATCAATTAAAAATGGTGAAAATTACATAAAATTTCAAAATATTGGTCGTAAAATTGTCTTTCAAACAATATATCAAATAATAATTAAATTTGCACTAAGACTGAATAGAAAACACAGAATAACGATATTCTAGTCCTATAACCAGTGTAGTTTTTGTATTTCTTATTACGTTTAGGTGGAGGGTATTTAAGATTCGGCACAGCCAAATATAGCACTCTTACTTGTTTTATATACATAAAATGTTTTATATACATGTTGATAAAGTCTTGTAAATATATTTTAATTAAAAATTGTGACTATACTTTTTAGTTAAATATACAGTTGATCTCTTTATTTTGTTTATCTGTATATTTAAAAGAGTAACGTGATTGACTGACTGATTTATTCATCATCGCACAGTCCAAACCGCTAAAGATAGAAACTGAAATTCGTGTAATGGGTTCCTTTTACAACATGTAGATCCACTAAGAAAGAATTTTTGGAAATTCGGTCGATAAGGGGGACAAATGGGACCAAAACGGGTAAAACCAGTACCTCTAAATGTCCAAAAGAAATAAAACTTGGAAATAATAAATTAGAGTTGTTTTTATCCGACCTTTCAGTTATAATTTTTAAAAAATAAAATTGACCTCGAGCTCAAACAACTTTATTTCTTAAAAAAAAAAAACTTAGAAATAATATTTTAAATGCGTCCGCATATAACCACAAAAAAAGGGACAAGTGTCTGGAACTTTTTTGAAATTCAAGTGACCATATGGGGTAAGAATAGTCCCCGTACAACGCTCCGTTAACATATATATCTCCTACATTAATAAACATAGAAATACTATATTAAATGCGTCTGGCTTAGATCAATAAAGACTAGAAATCTTTTTGGTACTTTTTTGAAATTCGAACTCCTATGGCCTAAAAATTGTATTCTTTTTTGGTACTTTTTTTATCAAAATGTATTTTCTCACTAAAAATTCCATTAACAATTATTTTTAAATAGTATGTATTACGGATAATTAATAGGTATTTTTTTGAAAATTATTTTTTTCACGAGTGACAAAAGGGGTAAAAACGAACATTTGATATTATTTATGCAATTTAAAAATAAAAAACGATAAAATATTCTTCCATCCACACAAAAAAAAACCCCAGAACATGCTATTCATGATTCAAATATAAAGGTGTAAAAAGGGCCAAAATTCCAGTACACTTATATTGGTACTTTTTTGAAATTCATTTCTACTATTCTATTCTCGAAAACTATGCTTCTGATCATGTTATTATCTTCGGCAAATTGGTGTACATGAGGTTTCTGAGTTGGTACGACCACGCCTACTTTTTGTTAAATTAATTAATTGCTTCTGCATGGCTTTCTACAGATTTATTTCAAACAAGTTGTATACACATCTTACTGAAGGCGAGGTAAAAATAAAAATGTTATGTGCCACACCCACTTTCATGCCCCATCTCAAAAAAAAAATGTTTGTATGTATGTCCTTTATAGAATCGTAAACTATGTATTTGATCATGTGATTATCTTTGGCAAAGTTGTTGTGAATTAACCCGGGAAGGTGAACACGACTATTAGAGTAGTCCACTTTTTTAAATTAATTATAATGCCTGCCGGGAAGGCCAGAGCGCTGGACCGATCTTACTAAAACGTTGACGGGATATAACTAAGACTCCGGCATGACTAAGAATACTTTTTGACCGTCTATTTTTTTTCAAAATTAATAAAACTACTTAAAATGAATTAAATATTTGTGTAATGCCTTTCTTTCAAATTAATTTTAATTGGTGGCGTAGAAACGCGCGCAAATGCCATCTTGTTTTGTATAAAAACTATGGATTTGTTTATGTTTTGTTTTTATTAAATAAAATAAATATTTTGTTTGAGAAACGTTTTGTTTTCTATTTTTAACGATTTCTTGATGATTCCTTAAAATTAGTATGACGATTTTACGATTTTCCGTTCGAAATTTGACGAATTCACACATATTTCATCTGGCAACTATGGGTGTGAGTTTTGTTTATTGTTTTTGTAGCACAATTGTGCACTGAAAATGAAGATTTGGTTACCCCTGATTTAAATACGAATTAGTACATACAAATACATTCAAATACACATTAATAGATACCAATGCATTCAAATACACGCTAATGCATACTAATACAGTAGTTCGAAACAATAAATACAACGCATACTAATTCATACCAATGAATGAAAAATTATTTAAAAAATTTCATTTTAATTAATTTTTGGAATGTGGTACATTCTTCTTTATTTACAAATATAGTATATGTATGTATATCGCACCTGTTCAACAAAAAGTTATTAACTCAAAATTTTGAAATTTTCACTTTTTATTAAAAAACGGTACACGATCTACTCTACCCACTGTAAAAATCTCCTATTGTTTTGTCTACTCTTTCGTCAAAAAATACCGGTATGTCACTCTTCATAACTTCAGCAAAGTCACTAAAACCAACTTGTTCCATGTTTTTATTATATGTTGTGTTTGATTTTAAATGGTTTTTATATTTTTAAATAATATTAATTCCAAATACATGTTTGTGGTTTCTTTTAAAATTTTGGTACTTTTGTAGTAAACATTTTTTTTGGAAACGAAGTTGCTTTTTTCAGATATAAGAAGTTTTTAAAAAAATATATATGGTAACGCTGGTTGCATACGATATAAACTGAACTGAACTAAAAGAACGATTAACTGAACAAAAACAACAACTATCTGAACTGCACAACTGAACAAAAAGAACGACTGAACGAAAAGACTGAACGACATCACATCGTTCATATAAGTGAATAGTTCAATTGAACTAAGTCGTTCATGAACGACACAACTCTAACATCGTGTGATACATATGAAACTTTGCATGTGTAAAATACATGTGGAAATACATATGTAATTTTTTCGATTAGAATACGCTCTATTTTTCTGTGACAAACATAAACAAAACCGCTGGCTTGTTTTGTAACAAAATTGTTTGCAAAAATATATTGTAAAGACAAATTAAAGAAAATGGATAATGAACGTGGAAAAATAAGTCTTTTTCGATTTTTAATTTATTGCAGTTAGATTGGCCAAAAGAAGCAATTCTTGAAATTTATACACGTTAAGGTGGCTACGTGTTTTTGCTTATGTATTTTTAAGTTTACAACTCACATGTTTTTCTTTATGTCTGTCAAAATTGGTTATTTTACAGAAGGGTTTTAATTTTTGGTCACCAACTTGTATGTACAATTACACGTGACATCGCCATGATTATTTACAACAGCTGATGCGATTAAATATTATTCTTTTTTCACACATAAATTTCCATGTTGTTTCTTTAAAAAATGCATTAAAGCCGGTGCAAACATTTTTGGTAGCGTCACTTAACTGCCGTCGTCAAAAATATTGATTTAAGGTTTTTCGTTTTTTAATATACAAGATGTGGAGCTTGTATAAAAAATGTTTAAATAATTAATAATGTAAGGGTTTGTTTTATCGTTTCCTAATTTAAAGCCCTATAGTAATCTTATTTTATTAAAAAGAGCCTTTGAGTAGTAGGCGGCTCTATAAAATGGCAACGTTAATTGCCGAAGTTTGTTTCTGAGGAATAAAACAACTCTCTCGTTTAAAGTCAGAATTATTTCTATTTTTATTTACAATTTACCCTAGCTTATATACTATTTCTTATTCTATGTTTTTCTTAAAGAATAGTCTTTTCTCCTACTTATAATAAATAATTTCTATGTTTATTACATACTTATTTATTTCTCCTACTTATTTGTTCATATTTATTTAAAACTCAAATTACCATACTAATGCACTCAAGTGACCCACTTCAGTTAACACTTGACTATGCAATTTTGTTTGGGTTCTATTAATTACTTTTCTTTTAACTTATTCTACATATATATATATATATATTTTTTTTTTTGGGTGTGCATGTTTATAACACATGTTTGTTTGTTTGGGTATGCATGTTTATAACACATGCACTACAATAATAATTGTTATTAAATTATCAAAATGGGATAAAAAAAATATTTAATTTATCACTTATGCAAATTCTACATACGGCCGGCTAATGATAGCGCAGACATTTAACCGTCGAGAAATCTTTTCGCCTAGTATATACATTTAAAAACATGTGTTTGAACATAAGAAAATAGAACATGTTCTAATTGAAATTTTGTCTTATGTTTTGTCTTATATTTTGTAAAATACACAAGCAAAGTTTTAGAGGTCACCAACTATATGTTTTTACTCCCTTATTTATAATTTGACATGTACAATGTAAAAAACACGTAGTGTATATGCACCTTTAAAAAGACAGCTCTGGTTTACATTTATAGGTTATGTCATACGGAAAAACATAAGCAGGTGTAATAGCAAAAATTATGAATCGTATGTAAAATAAAACTTTTAACATACCTACGGAATTACATATAGGTAAGAAAAGTGACAGTACATATGTAAAATACATCCCGTCTGATAGCACCTTTAAGTATATTAATATAATTAATAGTATATTAGAAAATTATTTGCAGTTTTATGTAATTACTAGCATGCAACCCGTTAGCGAAAAAAATGTGGAAATAACAAAACAACTACATAAATTATTTTAAAATGTTTATTATAGAACTTTTAATTATTGTGTAAAATAAATACACTTTACAGCATGATATAGGCTGTTTCCAACAATATTAAAATGTATATTACAAATGCTGAATCTTGAATTACGAAATTTACAAATTATGTATTATTGTTGATCGTACATATTGCATTTGAAAACATTTGAGATCGTCCAGCGGATGCCCAATAGATAGTGTGTATCATAACTTGAATATCATTGATGTCCAATAGCTTTTAAAGTATTTTGTACATTATAAATATTAAGCAAAATTGGTTTAGATAATTTAAAAAAAATAGTTCTGCGAATGTATCTAACGTGAGCTGTAAGAAGCAAAGTTTTAAATCTACAAAATGATTTTTTAGAAATGAAATCTTTTACCAATATTTTTCTTGATTGACATTTATTGAGTTACATTATTTGTTGCACATAATGACAACAATGTTTTTAAGCCATGATGTGAGAGAACCACCGAAGAAGAATTTACCTCAGGTTTAGTGGATTAAATTCTTTCGAAAGCGAGGCCCTCTGCTTCCTTTCCTCCCGCAGACATTTATATACCCTATCACACATCATCAGATTAATCCAACGATTGATTGATGTGATACTATATAAAAACAAGTAAGAGTGCTATATTCGGCTGTGCCGAATCTTAAATACCCTCCACCTAAACGTAATACGAAATAGAAAAACTACACTGGTTATAGGATTAGAATATCCTTATTCTGTGTTTTCTATTCAGTCCTAGTGCAAATTTTATTAGTATTTGATATATTGTTTGAAAGACAATTTTACGACTAACATAATTTATGTTAAATATTTTGAAATTTTGTCTAATTTAGGCCAAACAGAGTTATGGACCAATATGTGAGACAACCTCCATAAAAATTTGGTATTTTCTGTCCATTTTATTGCAATATTTTGAAATATATTGCAGGTAATACCATGAAATTTTGTATACGTTGTTTTTATGATAAAAGAAGAAAGTGTGCGGAAAATAGTATGAATCGGTCAATGATTTCTCATAGCCCCCATACAAAAATCTTCCCGAAATATTGCTCTATTATACATAAATGCCTATAAAATTGGGATATCAAGACAAAATTCAGCAAAAATAAGTTTTATGCAAAAATAAATCGCAAAACGAAATTTTTTTTAGTTCGGTCCATGTTTGACCATAGCCCCGATATATAGTGACCTTCCAAAATTCACTTAAATACGTATAAAACAGATATAAACAATGTTAAACGTCTAAAATTTAGCATGAATAATCTTTATAGGCAAATAAATTGTTGCACTACATTTTATGGTGGTCGGCCCAGAATTGGTCATAGCTCCCATACAAGGACCACATCTGAAAAGACATTTATCCCTATATATATGGTATAAATATCGGTACTGTCTCAAAACTTTACACAAATCATTTACATATATACAAAAATCATCCCACAAAATTTTGTGAATTTCGGTCTATTTTTAACCGTATGATATTCCGAAAATCACTTTAATACTCATAAATTTCTTATAAATAAGGGTACCAATCCAAAATTTTACACGGATCATTTACATACATGCCTAAATCACACTGCCGGATTTTGAGGATATCGGTCCATATTTGACTATGTTCCCCATATAAGGTCCACTTGCGAAATCCATGTTTAAACTAATATATATCATATATATAACGTTATTATGTTGAAATTCGACGTGAAATCCTCATATGCATGAAAATAACTGTTCCAAAATATAAGAAGATAGGCCCATAATTTGTCATAGTTGCCATATAAGAACCATTTCCAAAAAACAAATAAATTCGGGTCAAAAAATATTCTTTTCGGATTTAACCCATATTCGGTCTATATTTTATAATCATGATATATATCGTTGAAAAGGTATTTTTAATATAATTTAATGTATTACAAATTATCAGACACCCAGTAGTTCCCGAGATATAGGCCTATATATTTTCAACTTTACCGGCCCGCCCCCTCGAAAATATGTTTGACCACCAACAATTTTTTTTCTTTCATCTCCTCTAAAAGCCCTATTTGATCAATTTTTGGCACTAAACCGACGTGTTCCCCTTTTTTTATACTCTGTTTGTTAAATTATACTCAAGATTATTATGAACATCAGACAAACTCTGTAAATTATGATAAGAATTGGTAATTAAATCAATTAAAAATGGTGAAAATTAGACAAAATTTCAAAATATTTAACATAAATTATGTTGGTCGTAAAATTGTCTTTCAAACAATATATCAAATAATAATTCAATTTACACTAAGACTGAATAGAAAACACAGAATAACGATATTCTAGTCCTATAACCAGTGTAGTTTTTGTATTTCTTATTACGTTTAGGTGCAGGGTATTTAAGATTCGGCACATTTAAAAAGAAATAAAGACTCGTTATACATATTTTCTTCAAACTACTTTACGCTTTTATTTCGCAATTAAAAATATTTCGCAATTAATCTGGGTTTTTTTAAAGGAAATAAACCACAATTTTTATAAGGTAAAAACGTAACAATATAATATACATATATATATATATATATAGGGTTTTCTAATAGCTACTTGACAACTCTGAATTTAAATTGTGAACGCACTATTTCACTGATCATCTAATTGTTGCTTTCTTTTTTTTCAGTAAACTTAACATTTTCGTTATGGTAAAGTACACGAAGGAACAACGTTTGGAAATTATAAAAATGTACTACCGAAATTCGGAGTCGGTGACCGCAACTTTAAGAGCGTTAACTCCAATTTTCGGTCGTAATTATCGCCCTAGTAGACAAGCAATAACAAGTTTAGTGCAAAAATTTGAGTCTACATATTCATTGTGTGATGCTGTCGTGCCAGTGAGACAACGGCCTGGTCGAAGTTCCGAAAATATCGCTGCCGTTCAGGCGTCCGTAGCAAACGATTCAAATCAGTCGATTCCGCGGCGTTCTCAAGAACTGGGCATCCCCAAGACCACTTTATGGCGAATTTTGCGTAAGGATCTGGGTTTACACCCATACAAGATTAAGCTGACTCAAGAATTGAAGCCGATGGACCATTTGAGTCGACGTACGTTCTCCGATTGGGCTCTGGAGAAGATGCACCAAGATGATGAATTTCATCGCAAAATCATCTTCAGTGACGAAGCTCATTTTTGGCTCAATGGGTTCGTCAATAAGCAAAATATGCGTTATTGGTCTGCTGAAAATCCACATGTGCTTCACGAATCACCACTTCATCCACAAAAAATTACTGTTTGGTGCGCTTTGCATGCCGGCGGCGTCATTGGGCCATATTTTTTCGTCGACAATAACGATCGTCACGTTACTGTGAATGGCGATCGTTATCGCGCAATGATTAGCGATTATTTTTGGCCCGAATTGGAACACATGGACTTGGATGACATGTGGTTTCAACAAGACGGTGCCACAAGCCACACAGCACACGTTACAATCGATTTACTGAAGAGTAAGTTTGAGTTGTCAAGTCCTTATTGGAAAACCCTATATATATTATATATATATTATAATTATATAATATAATTATGCATCCACAACAAAGGTGAAGGGTATATAAAAATCGGCATAGCCGAATATAGCACTTTTACTTGTTTTTAATCAAATCCGAAAAATCACTCTTTATAAAATACATGGTTAGTTATGATGTCGGTTCTATGGGAATATGAGGCTGAATTTGTGTCAGTGGAGTTGGTAATATTGTATATACTGATGAAATTATAGACCATCAAGAATATTGACCCATCCCAAAGCCGAAAAATAGATCTACAAAGAAATATTGTTATCTTTAACATTAAATGACGAGAAGTTACAACTAGGGTACCCACCTTTTTTTTGTTGCAATTAAAGTACATTTATTATTAAAGGTTAAGAAAAAATGTACACAGTATAAATAAAAAGTACAATTTATTGTTATTTTTGAAAACGTATTTTTTATCGCTTCTAGCAAGTTTAAACAAGTTATTATCATTGCTAAACAATTCAACAGTATTTTTACAATCTATATTTAAATTAAAGTAAATAATTAATTAATTTTTTATCAGATTCAGAGACGCTTTGTTTCTTTCGTCTCGCCATTTGCTCTTCATTACAGAAAACACTCTCTCTGTGAATGCTGACGTGACAGGAATAGAAAGTAAAAATTAAATTACTTTATACCATGGTGAAATTAAATACAAGGTGACAGCATAGCGCCAGCTGATTATTTTTTGCTCTGTTCATGGTGAAATTGAAAATGTCAAAAAGTTGTTTACAAATAGTCAAAGTTTATAAAAAAAACGTTACAAAATTATTTTGTTTTTGAAAAATTGAGTTTTTTCGCCGTTTTATCTGCGTAAAATAGCTTAAAAGTGTTAAAAAAAAAAACTATATTATATTAAATAGTGTGTTTGTTTTTTGAGTTGTTTTACTGCATAATTTTAATTAAAACATTATTATTAGAGGGTTCCTTAATGGTGGGCAATCTGAAAATAGCCTTAACCACATTAAAGTTGACCTCTTTGAGAGACATGTTGTACGCGTAGCGGGAAGAATTAATTTCGGGTATATAGAAATCTGTATTTGATTTCTCCTGAAAACCTCTGGACAAAGAATCGACCACTTACGATAGGAAAACTTAAAAATAAAGTAGCCTGTATTAACAAAATTATACAAATCTGTTATTTAAATGGCCTCACTATTGGCATCATCAGGTAGGGAAGAAAAAGGTTGTGAATCTTCTTCATCACTGCTGGAAAAGTAATCACTTTCATCCTGTTTCAGAGGTAATTTCATAATTTTTATAGCAGCAGTCTTAATTGCCAATATATCAGCCAATTGTTCACCTTTCGAGCATACTGTTCGCGTGGCAAGAGGGAAACACAGATACGACTGTCTAGAATTTCCTCATTAATCAAAATGCCCCAAACAAAATCATCACGAGTTTCGAAATTGTTTAAGAAAATAAAATAAACAATTTTTCACTACTATTGTTTTCTGTTTTTATCCATGTTTGTATGTTTGTTTTCTTTATTTTATGCCAGATGTTTTTGACAGTAACGAAAGTATTACACAAACAAAAATGCCTGTTGTTCTTGCCTTGTTGTAATTGTTGTAGCAATGCTGTCACCTTGTATTTAATTTCACCATGCTTTATACAAATTTGATAAATTATGATCAGTCTTATTAAATACTAGCTGCCATTTACTTGCAGTAGATAATTCCACAAAACCATCAGAACGGTATATCTTATCATAAAGTTTATTTAATAACACAGTTTCTCCATAAATATCATCCATATTTATATTACGTTTATGCAGATTTAAATTTTCGATTATGTTAACAATATTATCAAATTACATTACTCTTTAAATTTATTTTGCTAATTGTACATAACTAGTTTGTGTTTTTAAAATCAAACTATTTATTCAGGTACTGTAAGGCTTTAGCAATAAATAATAAAAAATTCGTGTGAATTTCGCTAGCCAGTTCCGGTGAAGACAACAGTTTTACTTTTTTTTGTTTCATATCAAAAGAATAGATCTTGTTTTCTTTGTAATAGTCCATCTCTCAAATTTACCATTATTCCATTAATATCTAAAATTGTTATGCAATTGCCTTCTAGACATTTTACAGCTTTATTAAATAAATTTCACATGTGACTGCAAAAATGGAAATAAATTTCAATCATATCATTTTCAGTGTTGTTGAGCATCAATAAATTTTGTAAAATCATTGGACAGTTATCTAAGCTTACAAAATAACTTCTAATAGGTGACCAATTTAATAGTAATGTATCAATGCTTGGCAAAAGAGAGAGCCATCTCGTTCCCACATGGCGTTTTACTTCATGGAAGTCTCCATCTACTGTTGCTATAAATCTTGTCAACTCATCTCTTCTTACAGCAGAATGTGAAAAATATAAATTTTTAGAATTACATTTTCTGTCATATAATAAAAAGCTCATGGCATGTTTTACGCAATTATGCACTATGTATGCATGACAGTTTCCTTTTATCAAACCTGGTACCAAATCTCTCATATTTGTAAACAAAGAATGGTTGGCACCAAAATTAGCATTTGTGTTGTCTGCGCTGAGGGCAGATACATAACCAAACGATAATTGGTATTGGTCCAATGAGTTTTTAATTGCTTCAAACATACCTTCAGCAGACTCATTGCTGTTTTCATAAAAATCTACCAACTTGTTTTGAATGCCATTTCGTGCCGTAAAATATTGTATCACTAATGGGAACAGTTTTATATTTTTTTTGTTCGAAGCGTCTGTTTGTAAGCAGTAATATAAGTTCTCTGTTTTTATATCATTTATTACGTTTTGCATTGTATATGGTCCCAAAACCTCTGTAACTAGTGCTTCCATTTTTGTTCTAACTAGGCGAATTCCTGTAGCTGCACCTGAATTGACATAAATGGTCTTATTCAATTTTATAGTGCAATCCATGCTATTGTAGGATAAATTATGTTTTACAGTGTGATATATTAGGGCTAACTCAGCTGCAACATTTTCTTTATCACTACAGAATGAACTTTTAGATGATGTGGAAGCAGAAGAAGTGCCTAGAAATTTCTCAAGTAGTCCAGATGTTTTCTTCATTTCTGATTTTGATTTGTGTTGTTTTGTTTGCAGGTGTTGTTTAACCTGAAGAAAAATACCTTCATCTTTTTATATTCTTTATACCACAACCACACTTACCTGTCCTATTCCAGCTGAAGCAATCGTAAATGTTATTGCACACAATTTGCATTTTCCGTTATATTCATTTTGAGGATCACAAGTTAACCAATCACCATGTTCAATTACCCATTCATTTTTATACTTCTGCAAGCGTTCATTCTTCTGTTTTATTATATCAATTTTTTTTGACGTATTTTTTAGGTGTAAAATATTCAATATCTATTTGATCCCTTTCGTTATCAAAATTACGGTTTGTAGGAGTATTTTGCTTACTAAAGTTGTCCGCCTCCATGGTTTATTCACTTTAGTATAAACTTTTAAATAGTATTCTTACTGCACTCAAACAAAACAAACAAGTGAAACAGTGCTGCGAGATTATATTTTTTCAAAAATTGTCATGACATGGTCTTAAGAAAAAATCGGCAATATAAAAAATCGTCAATAAATGGCCTTAGATAACACCTGAATCTATTTTGAATTCTAGATAAATCTAATCATGCGAAATAAAGTATTTTCGCGTACTTTATTATTCTCATAAAGTATAGAGTACAATTACTCGAAATAACGTACAATACTTTATTATAAAGTACGGGTGGCAAGCCTAGTTACAACCGAGGTCATTAAGGAAGAAATTATTACTACATAATAACAATTGGAATATGTATAACACGTATCTTTTTAACAAAAGAAATAAAAAATTAATAAAAATTAAAAAAGACTAAAGGCCCAATCATAATTTGCATAAGCTAGCTTAAGCAACTGTCAAAAATGAACGAAAAGTCTGTCAAATGCATATGTAAATAAAGAACACTTTTAGGAGGCCATAATGTACTTACATGAACTTAAGATGCATGTAACCCTTGTTGCATATTTGTGCAGTATTTTCTGTTTTTGCAAGTATGTACTTTAAATTAAAAAATACCAAAAATTACAGCCCTGTATTTGTTTATTTGATGTTTTATTTTATTGAAAATTTGCAAACAGTAAAAACTAGTTTTAATTTAGGAAATTATAAAAACTAAAAAACTAACAAACACTTTCATATATACATACATACATACCACTTTTGCTACAAATTTCTGCTACTTGTTGCCAAGACTTTTCTTTAACATTTCTGGGGCTTCTCTTCTCGCACAGGCAGTTTTGTTTTTGCACATTTTCAATTAAATTAAAAATGAACGCCGATTCCTCATCTATTTCTTGATTTTGCATTTTAATTTTTTATATTTTTTAATGAAATCAAAAAACAGATGATTCCGTATGGAAAGTGCGTTCAATTTGGCACTTTGCTTAAGCATATGACATTTGAAGAAAAGTTTCATTAAGTACATTATGGTTTGTTACATACGTTTTACATGTATTCGCACAGTTGCTTGAGTTGGCTTAAAGCTGGAGGTCCACACCAAGCATCTACGCGTTTCACGCATTCTAAGCAACTGTCAAAAAAGTGGAATCAATGTAGTTGTATGTTTTAAGTTACACACTCAAAAGCGTTTCTTCGTTTACTTTCTAATCGGCGAACAGCTGACATTGACAAATGCAATCAAATTTATTTTAAAGGTGATGTCACTAAAAAAATGACAGTTGAGAAAACATTTTTGATATGAATTTGACAAACAAACCGATAAAAAACTTCATATTAAAACAAAATTAGCTGGGCTTATGGCATCACCTCCGAAAGTACATACATATACATATGTATATAAAACACAAATGATTGACGCGAAAAATCTTCGCATGTAACTTGAAGTACTTGACGCTTAAAACGTTTAGAAAGCTTAAAACGCGTTGACGCCAAAACGCGAGTTGTGGACCTCCAGCTTAAGCTAGTTTATACATATTATGGTTGGGCCTTATGAAACTCAAAAAATTAGCATGCAAAAACATTTTTGACCTTCAAATTATGATGCAAAATAATAAAATGAAACAATAACTAAATAATAATTAATATTTGTTAAGTTCTATTCTGGTTTTTCCAGTCTCAATAGCAAAAAAATATCTTTTTACTTGTTTTTTGCAATGTTATGAATAATGAAAAAAAATATTTTTTTGATGCACTGTATATAAGGTTATTTCTTAAAAAAAACGGACTTTGAGGGATCATAAAGTAACATCGTGGTTTGATTTCAATTAATTCTTGTTACAATTTAATACGCCACTAGATTTCTACAATCACTATTCTCAGAGTATCGGTTACGGCGCCAAGACCTTTCTCTATTAGGCCCCGCTTCTAGAATTTCGGCACAACTCTCCATTTTTGGTCTATAGTCCCCCAAATAGTTTTAGTGACTTGTATGAAATTAGTTTTTGAAAAATTTTGTTCGAACACATAACTGTACAGACAAAAACCAAGTATGAAGAAATATAGCCAAGGCCCCGTTTTTTAAATTTTGGCACAAGGCCAAAAATTAGTTCGCGTAATTTTTTCATATCTTCTACTTCATTTGCTTATAAAACTCTTAAATATTAAAATGTCGTAGGTATTGTACAAAATATTTATATAGGAATTACCAACAACATTTGTACAACTATTGTAAATTCAGACTCCTACGACACAACAACATCACTTGTGAATTGAATATATGTTTATTTAACAGTTAATTTAAAATAAATAAAAAAACAGATTTTAAACAAACATGTATTAAGATATTATATATTATCTTCAATTTTAGATGCGAAAATATCCCCCTGGCAGTGAAGAACCTTTCAATGGAACCCGCCTACATAAATTCATGAAAATGGACTTAGCTGTCAACTACCACAAGAAAGAATAAACATTTGAATGGAGTCAAACAAATTAAAAATGTAATAATATAAAATTAACAACGGAATTTATAATGAAAAGCAAGTACTAACGGCTAGTTTACACTATCAGGGATGTATTTACATATATATAAATATGCTAACAAAAATTGTATCAGACAGATACTTTACTGTCTAAACTAGCCATGGTATATGGTTCATATTTCCGCTACAAACTCATATTCGAAACTGATGCACGTATTAATTCGCAGCTTGTTTGTTACCATTTGCTTTTCATCACTAATAAATCAGTAAAATAAAATTGTAATACAAGATTTTGAGCATTAATGCTCGTAACCTGAAAAATTTTGATTGTAGATAATTTCTTAGTATAACATTTCCGCAAGAAGTGTTTTTACACTTTTACAACAGGAGCAAATCAGTTGAGTACATTTGAGATGTAATGTGTATTCCATCTCCACCGACCTCCCTTTAGTATTTTTAAATATGGTTTCCATATCTAGTGTAAGATGTAACGATCGAGCGTTATTTGTCAATCAAGAATAATTATTAGAGAGTTAGGGAGTTGGAGATTTCGAACCAATTCTGATCCAGAAATACTTGATTTTCCCCTTCCGTCTTCGTTCAACTTGAAGATAATCCTGCGGATTCTAATGCTTTGATTAGCTCTTTTATGGAATCTTTCTTTGCATGAGTTCCAGTAAGGACAAGGTACATCGAATTCCGCAAAATAGAATATGCAATCGTACACGTGAATTGGACATCATCCAACTGATGCAAATCGGAAAGCAAATTTATAATCGCAAACAGTATCATTTGAATAACTTCGGAACAAGATTCTTGGTTCACTAAGATCTGGCTATTAATTTTTTGAATGGCAGTATTGAATACGAATAAGAAAAAAACGCATTCTTAGTAGTAGACCTGTTAAAAACAATTTACATCCCTAATGTGCTCGTTCGGACGTACTTTTAATCCGCTCTATGAACATTAATTATCATTTATAAAATAATTTGGTTTATACATCATTATAAAATCGCTAAACCTTATAAAGTGTTTCATAAAATCGCGTATTACTTGTGACATTGAAAAATGTTCTTAAGATACTCTTATTCAATGGTTAAATTATACAAAATAAACATTTTTTAATTTTATTTGTACAATATACAAGATTTGCTTGTGAATAATTTTTGCAACTGTGGATCATTGTATTACACCTGTGTTACCATAATTAATAATTCTTACAACTATGGATCATTGTATTACATCTATGTTACCATACATATAAATACAACTTTAATTGGTTTGTGTATTTGCTATGATTTTTATTTATCGACATCAATAAAAATATTTGAGACTCAACCCAGAAAAATCATGTCCTGCATTATTAAAAACTGCACTATTATCAGTGATGAGGAAAGAATGATCACTTGCTGGCTATGCCACGGCCTGTGTCATTTTAAATGTAGCGGTCTGTCAACACTTGTCACCGAATCTCTGTCGAAGAATAATGGACTTCATTGGTGCTGCAATACTTGTAAAAAAATTAGTGTAACCTTCTATCGTTTCTTCCAAGGAACTAAAAATTTTTTTTAGAAATTCAAGATGAACTATCTCAACGAGTTTCTAACTATGGTAAACTGTTTGAATATTTTAAATCATTAGATGCTATACAATCACCTACTCATTCTTCTCCTAAGATACGCAAATCTTCTAGAGAAATCAATAAGGAAAAACAAGTTGACCCTTCTGTGAATCCTAACATGCTATCGATACAACATAATCCAGATGTTGCCACTACTTCTGCTGCTACAACTTCTGGTCTAATACTGCTACAAAATTCTAGTCCTGCTTAAAAACAACATAACATGAATTATGCTAAAGTCATAATGAATTTTTTATTTATTTATTTTATTTATTTAATGTGCTTATCCTGAACAACAAGATTAAATCTTATAATTATAGTACAGGAATTTTAGATGTGTAGAAATAAATTTAAAAATTAATTGAATTAAAGGTAAGAATACAAATAGAGTTGACAAAGTACGAAATTAAGTAATTATATGATATATAACGATTGAAACAATTAGTACATAACAAAAAATGTGAAAGGTAAAAAAAGAAAGAAATATCAATAAGAAATTAAAACAGTAGTAAAATGGGAATAAAATTAAATTAAAGTGATATGAAATTGTATGAACGAGTACCCATATAAAAATCAAAGTTAGGAAGTTTTTTAAAACCAAATTATTTAAAAATCACTTAGATTTCAAAAAGATTTTTAAAATGCTTTTGCATTACTAAGGAGCTGAATGTTATGTGGAAGCAAATTTAAAAGACGAACAGCATGTATAAAGAATTGCCACTCGGAAACAAGACTGCAACGCCTTAATGGTACAATTTTCCTTCCCCTGTTGCTTCTATTAAAGTTAATTTTCTGATAAAGATAAAAAGGCTTACCAGTATAAATAATTTTTATGAAGGAGCACAAGAGTTCTGACATTTATAAGGTTGTCGAGTGAAACGCCATAAAGTGAGCGGAAAAAATTCGACACATGATCAAAACGTTTAATACTATACACGTATCGAATTACATTATTGAAAACTACATTTAACTTCTGCTTACTTACGGAGTCGCAGCTGGCGAAAAGCGCACAGCCATAAAGTAAACCAGGCAATTTACGTTTTTGCTAGTAGCATTCTAATATTTTGCGGGATAAAATGTTGGGTTCGCCAGAGTGACCGAAGTTTAGCATACGTTTGACCTACAATAGCATTAATATGATTTGACCAGGTCAACCTATCACTAAAAACTATCCCAAGGTTTTTTGAATGTGACACAATTTCTGTAGGTACGTTATTCAGAAATATATTAAGTTTACAAATCTGTGCAGAACGTCTCTTTTGTATTAGCAAGCATTTAAAATAATGGAAATAATTCTGTTGCTCCTGGAGAGTTAATAGTAGTCCCTCCGAAAAAATAAATTTTTATATCCCGTTTAGCATTTGACACTTCTGCAGAGGACATTGATCTTTATATTAAATCGAAACTGAATACTAATGCTGATATTGTCGTCCAAAAATTTAAATATTCTCAACCAAGGACCATAACGTCATTTAAAATTACGGTTCCTTTTGAGGTATTTAGCAGCATCGTCAACCCGTCATTGTGGCCAAACCACGTTTTAGTTCGCGAATATGAATATAATGTCAACCAACGTCCCAGAAATATTGCCTATCTTCCATCCCGTAAAATATCGATCCAAAAACACTAATTAATACCTATGATAATCAGTTTCATATTACGTACCAAAATGTTCGAGGAATGAAAACTAAATGCTCCAAATTATATGAAGAAAATTTTGATTTTAATCATTTTTTGTCTCACTGAGACCTGGCTTAATAATACTTTTTTAAATACTGAGATTTTTTGCAGCAACTTTAATGTTTATCGTCGTGATAGAGTTACAGTTACGACTGGTGGTGGTGTTCTAATAGCTGTGTCAAATCTCTTTGCATCTGAAAAAAATATTTTTGATTTGTCCCTTACTATTCATTGCAGTGGTCATAAAAGTAAATCATATTAAAATATTTTTTACCTGTTCCTACATTCCCCCTCAATCGGATTTATCAATTTATTATCAGCACATTTCATCAATTGAAATGGTTTATTTAAAAACTAATCCTAATGATTTAATCTTTGTTCTTGGTGATTTGAATTTGCCGCAAATAACTTGGAATTTTTTTTATCGAAACTTGTAGCTATATGCCTATAAGTTCAGAAGAAAATAGTGACGATATATTCAATAAAATTTCAAATCTGTGTCTTCACCAAATTAACGGAATATACAACAATTTAGGAAAATTGCTTAATTTGGTATTTGTTAATGTACCAAATGAATGCACAGTAAAACGGGTTGATCCAGTTACCTTACCGGAAGATCTTTATCATCCTACAATTGAACTAAGTTGCAATATTTAAAGTTCTTGTCGTGATAAAATCTGCACTAGAAAGGATAAAGTGTATTGTTTCAAACGGCGCAAACTACAACGATCTTAATAAACTTTTGTATGACACCAATTGGCTTCAATTGTTATCCATCCCTAATGGTATGCCAAAATCTATTGACAAAATAATTGAAACTTTTTATACAACATTGTATCAATATATGGATGAATGTATTCCAAAACTTTTACAACATTCAAAGTATGGTCCATCCTGGAACTGAAAACAATTTTCTTCGTTAAAGAATTTGAAAAATAAATACTACAGAAAATATAAAAAATCTGGCTGTCATCAATACTACATGAAATATTCTGTACTGGAAACTGGGTCAGTTAGAATCCATCCAAATATGGTTTATTGGGCTAGAAGAGACTGTGAAACATTATATGTACATAATAAAAATATCGGTGATGAGATGTATTTTCTTTCCTTTAATATTTTGAATAATATAAAGAATATTTGTTATTTTATTAGGACAAGGTTTGTACTACCTCACTTTGGCAACGCTAATTCAATCACAACTGGAATATATGAATGGTGAAAGATCGTAGGGGTGCATTAAGTGATGTATTCAGAGAGATGCATATGAGTGATTATTTAAAAGCTAAAAGAGTCCCGATAGACTAGGCGTAGTGTGTCAGACTATCAGTCAGAGGGTTGCGGGTTCGATTCCCGCCAAAGCCTCTGGGTGTTTTCTGCAAATAAGCTAAAAACTTTGCAGTTTGTGTTCGCAAACCAGTGCTGCCATTTTAGCACTTTTAGTGCTAGATTTAGCATTTTGTTTCTCGAAAATGCATTGAAATTTTTACAAATTATGCTAAATGCTTTTTAGCATAATTTGCTTGATACAAAAAAATTTTTTTTTGATGAGAGAAAGTGGGATTTCTCGAAACATATGTAAATTCAACAACCCAGGTTCGATCCCCAGTCAAGAAAAATTATCA
This sequence comes from Bellardia bayeri, assembly GCA_950370525.1. Lineage (NCBI taxonomy): Eukaryota > Metazoa > Arthropoda > Insecta > Diptera > Calliphoridae > Bellardia > Bellardia bayeri. The sequence continues at coordinate 46,097,857 of OX493265.1, read as the reverse complement.
AACATTTTTTAATAATAAATTTTTCAAGTTGTAATTCCTAACTTCAGTAAAAATAATTTAATGAAAATTAAATTTAATGAACTCGAGCCTAACTAAAATTTATCAAGAAGTAAAAATTAACAGTTCGATTATGAAATTAATTATTATTCTATAAAAATTTTTTTCTCGAAAATTTTTTTACTATTTTACTCCAAAAAATACTTTTGGAGAAATAAAAAACAACTTTTATTAATATTTTAACTAAATTTCTTTCGGTGTGGGAAGTAAATGTAAACGGAAATTTTTGAAGTAATATATGAAATGTAATCTATTAAAACAAGTTAACGATTGTTATGAACAGAATTAGAAAAAACTATAATTAATCAGCCATGTCACAGAATTTAATTCCGTTCCGAAGTGGAATTAATTCCGTATGCTTCTATAGAAAAAGCAAAACGAACAATTTTTTCGGAATAAAATCTAGAAATTCTTAAAATTTCAATTCCACATAGCAAATTTAAAGTGGTTTCAAATCACTAAAAAATTCACTTCAGACCAGCAACTCTGTATTGACGGAGGATGTGCAGCAGTGTTGCAAAACAATAGGAAAATTAACCGTGGAAGTTATCGCAGTCAAGTTGGAAAATAGAAAACACCACAACTCTACTGCATTTAAGCAGAATGCAAAATTTGACAAACTGCCATTCCTGTTGAAGGTGGACTTAAACACTTTTAATGATGAATTGGAGATGGACGAGGATTGTTGGACGAGTTTGTACGTACTATATTCGCACGTTGTTTACCATATTTCCCATTAATTTGTTTTTTGTTTTAGAAACATTTCATTGGAAAAGTTGTTGGCGATGGACAGTCGATGTTTTTAAGATGTGCTATAAGAAAAGTATTCACTGAAGAATTGGCCTCTTTATTCAGTTGGAAGGGGACTAATGAAAAACCTAGCGCTGAAAAATTGTTCATTACAACAGTAATAAAAAGTAAGAATGTAATAATTTTAAATAAAAACATGATACAATTTTTGTTCTTTTATAGATATTTGTCATCTGAAGTATAAGGCCGAGGACAAGAAATAAATAGTGTTTTACAAAAACATTTTGCCCATTCCAAAGAACGTCTAAGCAAACGTAAACGTAATTTATGAATTAATTTAACATTAATGTAAAATAAAAGAAATTGAAATACAATAAAAAATGTAAAATGTTTTTCATTTGTAGCAAGATGTGCCTAAGAAATTTGTCGGAAATAAATGAAAATGTTATCAGAAAATGATCCCAAATTATAGTAATATGTGTATAAAAAATTAATCAAAAACAATACCAAATATGACTATAACAAATATACATGGAAACTGCATAAAAGCAGATATCAGAAATGCAGGGTACCATTTTCTCCCGATGACAGAATAATTTTTGATTAGAAAATGTGTGCATATTCGATAGTTTTAATCATCTAGAATAATCAAATGTGATTATTTTTTGATCATTACTTTCACAAAATGCTAGCTGGGTATTTGTAACATTTCAAATAAAAATTGTATTGTTACATTGAAAAAATTTAGCACTTTTATTTCTTCTGTAGAAGAAATTTTTGAAATTCGTACTAAACTGTACTAAATACAAAAGAGTATTTTACAAGAGTATAAAAATACTCAAGAACGATAAATATTAGATAATAAAATTAACGAGATAGATACATACATACTGTTGGGGGGTAGTGAACGAAGAAATGAGGAAGGAAATATCTTAGATTTTGTTGTTTTTTATTCTTTGTATTGAAGGTGGCGCAAAAGTAATCCTCCTATCAAAAAATGCTATAAATTTTGCGATTGGCTCCTAATGTCAGTTCTGTTTTGTGTAGTAAACACATGCGAAATACACGTTAATAAACAATGTTACGCTACATATTGCTGACTATTTATTTAACCAATAATCGGTGGATGACTTTGGCACAACGTGAATTTCGTCGCAGATTTCCTGGCCGTCCAACGCCTACTGGTGAAATTCTGCGACGTTTAGCCGCTCGCCTCGAAGAGACTGGCATGGAAGCGCCGTCGACATCGACCAGACGACGTGCCACGCAAATGGGTATCAGTCGACGGTCTTTACAGCGAATTTTGGTACGAGATTTGAAGATGTTTCCGTACAAAGTCCAGACTGTTAGCTGCTGACCGCCAATCGCGTCTAACATAAGCTCAAGCCACAAGAAGAATCAAAGTTTTTAATTTTTTTTTTAATTACAGCCAAAAAACATCGGAAGTTTACTTTTGCGCCACCTGTTATATGTATATTTCGTCGATTTGGTTGCGTTTTATACATAAATTTCTTTTTATTTGATTAATAATAATTTTTTGTAGCAATAACCAAAAATTAGTCGAAAATGTCAGTCGAAATGAACTTTTAAGACTTAAGCGAACGAAAAACGTACCTTTGACAATATATATATGTACGAGTATACATATGAATATGTATGTTGAGTTCATAGTTAACTTCTAGTCCGGTTCGAGTGTGACAAAATTATATGGTATAGTGGAAAAGAAACAAATGAAAAAAAGATATTCAGTTATTTATGAATTTCATTCGATTTCAAAAGTAAATCGATTCCTGAAAACGAGTTTGGTGTGATGAAATTCGATCAATTTCATATTCCACTTTTTGTTCTATTCCGTTTAATTTATTATGAAAATACAACTAAGCTAAAAATACAACTCTGATAATAAATGAAAAACGAAAGTTCCAAGAATTTAAAAATAAGTAAAAATGGCTTTTATTTTAGCAAGTTCATTAATTTTATTAAAAGATGAAAAAAGTATTAAAAATATAAAAATAAAACGTTTAAGGGATGACTCTGATCCTTTGAGCTTAACAGATAACATGTAAGTTAATCATTTTCACATTAACCGGTATTCGGTGATTTCGCCTAAAAAAAGATGGCTTTATAATTATTTTACTGGACAGACACATCGATCCCCCTAATTTTGCAACTTGCAGCTACTTTAAGATTTTTAGCTGAAGGCAGTTTTCAAAAATCCGTCGGAAATGATGTGCATATTTCAATGCATCGTACTACTTTTTCAAAGTCGTTATCAAAGTGACTATGTATTCTGGACAGAATTTGTCCACGTCTTATAAATTTGACACAAAGCGAAGAAGAAATAAGGAAATCAAAAAGACATTTTTATGACAAATATGTTATTCCTGGAGTAGTGGGGTGCATTGATGGTACCCATGCAGCGATAAAAAGTAAAGCCGGAGACAGAAAATGACATTAACACAATGATTGTGAGTATTGAACTACATATCATTGAGTTTAAATAATTTTATTTTAACCACATTATTACATTAAATTTCAGATTTGCGACTTCAAACTAAATAAACCAGCGGTGGATGCTACTAGGTCAGGGTCAAGTCATGATTTCTTTATTTGGAACATGAGCGCTGCTCGAAGTAGTTTTTTAACACGATATCAAGTTGGTGAACATTGATATTAGCCGACTCAGGATATCCGCTGGAACCTTTCGTAATGACGCCATATAGGAGTCCAAACACTCCCAGCCAAGAAAATTTTAATAAGTCGCATACGTTTGCTAGAAATGTAGTCGAAAGAACAATCGAAGTCTTAAAAAGCCGGTTAGATGTCTTTCTCGTAAGATTTGGTATTCCCCTTTAAAGGCTTCACAAATAATCAACATATATTGTGCTTTACATAATCTTTGAAACACTCTAACAATTGAAAAAATAGTTGAAATCGAAATAGACGATGACCATTCTGAACCAGATGCAGATAGTAATTATAATGATTCGCTACAACGAAATGACGCTGTATCTATAAGAAATAACATTTCAGAAAGTATAATTACTGCAACAAATGTTTAGGGATTTTTTTATTTATTAAAAACTAGCTAAACCCGGAGTTATAAAATAAAACGTATTTATATATTTACAAACATTTATTTATTTAATTTTAATGTATTTATTGCAATGCTTTAGGTTTAGTTTGCCCATCAGGAGCATACACATATACACGGGATATTAACCTTGAGCTTTGTTAACAGTCATCGCAAATACTTACCGAACAGGAAAAATTTTTTAAAATCGAATAGTAAATCTGTTGGAAGAATTGGAATGCGTAGCAAAAGTACATCTGTTCCTTTATACTTTCCTGTTATAATGGTCGCTTCTATTAAATTATTAATCAGTTTTTTTGCTGCAAGAGTGCCATTTCAAACTCGTGGTGAACGATATTACGCAGTAAAATAATTGGCACTCCAATTTTAAGTTGTAGCACATGTGGTGGAAAGCCTGGCACATCGAGTGAATTTAAGAACTCAACAGGATAATTAACGGCCTTACGGGTTGCTTGATTGATTTGACGCATTTCAATGATCTAATGATACCAATACCATATGTACCGCATATGATTGACGTAGGTCAAAATATGGCGATTTAAATTTTTGGGTTATATGTGCGGTGAGTGGCCCTTTTGTACAATCAAAACTTCATATAGCCTATTATTCCTTCCAGAGTCACAGTAACAAGCTGTGAAAATGTCATCAAACTCGGCCCAGCCGTTTTGGAGTCCATACGTTACATACATACATACATATATCCTTTATATATATATACTAGCATGCAACCCGCTACTTCGTTATCAAAAAAAATGTGGAAATACCAAAACAACGACATAAATTATTTTAAAATGTTTATTATATAACTTTTAATTATTGTGTAAAATAAATACACTTTACAGCATGATATAGGCTGTTTCCAACATTATTAAAATGTATATTACAAATGCTGAATCTTGAATTATGAAATTTACAAATTATGTATTATTGTTGATCGTACATATTGCATTTGAAAACATTTGAGATCGTTCAGATGATGCCCAATAGATAGTGCATATCATAACTTGAAAATCATAGATGTCAAATAGCCTTGAAAGTATTTTTTACATTATAAATATTAAATGCAAAATTGGTTTAGATAATTTAAAAAAAATAGTTCTGTGAATGTATCTAACGTGAGCTGTAAGAAGCAAAGTTTTAAATCTACAAAATGATTTTTTAGAAATGATACTTTTTACCAATATTTTTCTTGATTGACATTTATTGAGTTACATTTTTTGTTGCACATAATGACAACAATGTTTTTAAGCCATGATATCAGAGAACCACCGAAGAAGAATTTAGCTCAGGTTTAGTGGATTAAATTCTTTCGAAAGCGGGGCCTTCTGCTTCCTTGACTGGAATATCATTTCAACCTCCAGCAGACATTTATATACCCCATCACATACATCATCAGATTAATCCAACGATTAATTAATGTGATACTATACTTGACTAATATAATACCATTTTTAAAATGCCTGCAATAAGATCGTCAAGCGCAAGTCCCAAATGGTCCGTGTATTCAAATGTCTTCCCCAATATTGGTTCCTAATGAATTGCAGGATCATTTGAAGAATTTTATTTTGTTAGATTTCTTTAATACACAGAAGATTCATCTAGTTAGAGTAGTCTATTTTGAAAGAATAAATAATGTAATAGAATAGTAAATCATGTAATGTTATTAAATTTTGTATTAAATTTAAGTTTTTACCTATGTATTGATTATTTGTTTGAAAATATTTTTGTACCGTACGCGCGTTGCTACACCACCAATTAAAATTAATTTGAAAGAAAGGCAGTACACAAATATTCAATTCATTTTGAGTAATTTTATTGATTTTGTTAATTTTGAAAAAAGTATGCGGTCGATAAAAGTATTCTTAGTAATGCCGGAGTCTCAGTTATATCCCGTCAAAGTTTTAATAAGGTCGGTCTGGCCTTCCCGGGAGTAGAGTTGTGCCCGGTCGTTCATTTCAGTAACCGGCCATTTTCGTTAATTTAGCTAAGACTGATTCGTTCATTCAATTCGTTCATCGTTCACTTTGAACAAATGAATACAACCCTTATTGAATGTGATTTTCTTCTTGTCTTTTGATAAACAGCAGCTGAACGAAATTGATCCGTACACTATTGAAAGAAAACCGTTCAGTTAAATGACCGGCTCATTCCGTTCAATGAAGTGATCCGTTCATTTTAACCCGTTCGTTCATGAACGACACAAAATTTACAATTGAAAAGGAAATAGATCGAAGACTACCTTACCTGGACGTAAACATAATTAGAGAAAATGGTAAACTTGGAACAAATTGGTACACAAAACCCACATCTTCAGGCAGATTAATCAATTATTATTCGAACCAACCCATGCAAATGAAGACAAACACAGTGACAAACTTAATATGGAAAGTATTGGATATAAGTGAGGATAAGTTCAAACAAACGAATATGAAAAAGATAAGAAACATATTGAAAATATATGACTATCCAATAGTCATAACAAACAAACTAATAAACTCAGCTTTAAAAGCACAAAAAAAAACAGAAGGGAAAAACAAGACTCCGTTTCAGAAACAACAAAACATTTTTACAGTGTACCATTCATCCCAAAACTCACAGAGATGAAAACATTAAAGGAAATAATAACAGATGACACAACAACAATTGCATACAAATTAAACAGCACATTGCGACAGCTATTTACGAATAACAACCCAAGATGGACAAATTAAAAACAGACAATGTTGTGTACGAAATAAAATGTGAAAGAAACGAGGGGGATATGTGCAATTTGGTGTATATTGGCACAACAAAACGAATGGTGGGTACAAGAATCAACGAACATAAAACAGATATAAGAAATGGGAAAATATCGACGGCACTTTCCCAGCACGTAAAAGAGTGTAATCATGTGGCAGATTTTGATAATGTTAAAATATTAGATATAGAAAGGAAGGAAAACAAAAGGTATACACTGGAGAGTTTACGCATACAAAAAAAATGAAAACAACAACGAATACGAAAGAAGACAAAGACAATACGAAACTTCAATACTCCTCTGCAATTAATAATTAAATCAGTTCTGTGATATTAGCTTTAAGTTAAACTTGACTTAAGTTTTGTGGTCGTTTATTGTATATTATATTTTTATTAATTATTTGATTATTTATACCAAAATTCTGTTCGTGATGTCCCGTTTTTTAGTATTTTAGTAACTAATTAATAATAAAAATTAATATCCAATGATAAAAAACATCAAAGCTGTAAGTAAAACTATATAATAAGTTAATAAGTTAAAGCTGTGTAATAAAACAATAAATTTTGTCACTAGATTATTTGAGAACGAGACCCCTAAAGAAGTTAGAATAAAACTAACGAAACGTTGGGTAAATAAAATAAAAAATAAAAATCGAACAAGTTTTTTATTTACGTTTGGAAACAAACATTTGACCAAATCAGCCTGAAGGAAACTCCTTAAAAATTATAATAATTATAAACATTGGTCACAAAAACAAATTAAATAAAATTTTTAATTAACTTAATTAAAGTGCTAAATAAATCTCTCTATAATTCTGTAAATTTTATTGAGCTTTTTTTTAAAAGAATAAAAGTATTTGAAACAAAAATTAAAAATTATTTAAGACTATAATGTATTATCTTAATTTACAATAATTTGTTTAAAGCACCAAGTAAATAAATCTCTCATTATTGTTTGCTTAAATTGCCATAAAATTAAAGAAAATAAAAAAAGACGTTATTATTACACTGTGCTAGAATTTGGCACTTTGGTGGGTTAACCTAATTCGGGTACGCTGAATCCAGTGGTGCTAACCGTTTTTTTAGGTTAGCTCCTGTTTTCGAAATATACCGTTATTTCGAAAATGGAGGAGGTTGCACAACATATATTCGCGTAACTCAAAAACGGTTTAGTTTATTGAATAAACTAAAAAACCGAAATTCTGCAATGAAATTTTCTTTAAGAAAGGTTAATATGTGCAGTCGTTGTAGAAACATGCTTTTTTTTTACCAAAAAAATAGTTTTTTAGCAAAATTTCGAAAATTTTGTTTTTTTAAATGGCATAGAAAATTGGAAAACGCAGCTGTACTTTTAATTTTCTGCACGTATAGCAAACAAAGTTCCAAACAAAACAAGACATAAATAATTAAAATCTGTCTACAACTTTTGATTTTATTCACAAAAGATGAAATATAACGGGTTGTTAAATTTCAAGGGCCGATGTTGATTCTGAATAAAACACAAACTATTTAGGAAATTATTGTAATTTTATTTTATTATGATATATTGGTATTACTCAATTATGTATGGAACAAAATATCGGCCAAATGGGCGCCGCGACCACGGCGGCACACCTCCATCCGATGGTCCAAATTTTCCATGACCCTGAGGCATAATGGAGCTTCTATGCTGTTAATGTTCCGAATTATCTCATCCTTTAGCTCTTGAATTGTTGCTGGCTAATCGACGTACACCTTTTCTTTCAAATAACCCCAAAGAAAAAGTCCAGCGGTGTCAAATCACATGATCTTGGCGGCCAATTGACATCGCCATTACGTGAGATAACACGGCCATTGAATTTGTTGCGCAAAAGAGCCATTGTTTCGTTAGCTGTGTGGCAAGTGGCACCGTCCTGCTGAAACCACATATCGTCCACATCCATATCTTCCAATTCGGGCCATAAAAAGTTCGTTATCATCTCACGATAGCGAACACCATTCACTGCCTGACCGGCCTCATTTTGGAAAAAATACGGCCCGATGATGCCGCCAGCCCATAAACCGCACCAAACAGTCACTCTTTGTGGGTGCATTGGTTTTTCGACAATCACTCTTGGATTCTCATTCGCCCAAATGCGGCAATTCTGTTTATTGACGAATCCACTGAGGTGAAAATGTGCCTCATCACTGAAGATGATTTTCTTCGAAAATTGATCATCCACTGTTGCCATTTCTTGCCACCATTCTGCCCATTCACGACGTTTGGAATGGTCAAGAGGCTTTAGTTCTTGAGCCAATTGCACCTTGTAAGCGTGTAAATGCAAGTCTTTATGCATAATGTTCATCAACGACGAGCGTGAGAGGTGCAATCGTTGGGCACGACGACGAGTTGAGGTGGACGGCTCTTCAGCCACACTATCGCGAACAGCAGCAATATTTTCTGCAGTACGAGCATGCACTGGTGTTCTCACATCTTCTACAGACCCGGTTTGCTCGAATTTTTCCACGATTTTTGCGATTGTACGCACATTTGGACGATCAAATTGACCAAAAAAATCACGAAGTGCACGATATGCATTTTGATTTGAACGCCCATTTTCATAATAAGTCTGGATAACTTTAACACGTTGTTGGATTGTGTATCTCTCCATGGTTGAAATTGAGTAGGGAAATGAAATAAAGAAATGTCAAATAAAATTCGGAAAAAAGCTTGGAGTTTAGGTGTGGTTCACATTCAACATCGTCTCTTACAATTTAACCACCCTTTATAATAACCAGACAAACCTTCAAGAATTAAAACATTTATTTTTGTTGTTAATTAAAGTTTAAGTTTTTAGTTACAAATTCATTCTTCTTCCTCATGCAGATTCCAACAAATATTCTCTAATACCGAATCAAGTTGTTTGCCATTATACCAGTGTTCGAGTCTGGCTGTTACTTGGTGAAATCTCTCGCCATGTTCATCAGACTCGGCTGCTGATTGTTCATTAAATTTTTCTGCATGAAAATGCAAAAAATGTATCTTCAATGACATTCTAAAGTTTAAGTTTTTAAATGCGGTTAGCATATTTTCAATTCAAATTCGCCAATTTTCAGACCGATGATTTTCTAATACATTTTCTATTACTGATTTCACACAATTCCAGCCCAATAGCTCCATATCATTCAATGCAAGTTCAAATTGTTGGTCCTTCATTAGACGACGAATGTCCGGTCCATTAAGAATTCCTGTAAAATAAAAACATTATGATATGAAATATAAATCTAATTTAATAAAGTAGCTAGAGCTCATACCTTCTTTTACTTTCATGCCGTTTAATCGTGGAAAAATTCGGCGCAATTCGGTAAAAGCAATTCCATCTGGTTTCAAAGCTTTTATGAAATTTTTTACAATACCCAGTTTGATGTGGAGTGGAGGAAGCAAAATCTTTTCCATCGGCACAAGTTGTAATTCAATAATATTATTTCTATGCAATCTGCTATCCTCATGTATACCCCAATCCCGTGTATTGTACTGGTCGCCATGGAAACGCGTATTCCATAACCTCATGAAGCACATATTTATACCCTACACCACACTAGTGGCACAGAGTATAACAGAGGCGACAATTTTGGCGTTTCAAAATCGCTACAATCAGCTAAAAAGGCAGGTATATTAAAAAGAGAAAGAAAATATTTTCTGGTAGTAAATTTGTAATGTGAAAAAGCAAAGCACTATATACAACAAGAATTTTGTGGACAAAACAAAACAATTTGAGTTAGAATATTTGAATTGAAATTTTGTTTATATGTTTGTGATTTTAATAACTAACTAAATTGTATTTTAATAACTGTTATACTTTGTGGTATGCATTGTGGAGTTTGTGCATACGTTAGATGATATAAATGCATTTTTTTTATCGTTGTATCAAACAATACAAAAATACTCTGTGCCAAATATTATTTTTTTTTGCGTCAGAAAAATAGTAACATAAAGAAAACAAAAAGGCAGGTTTCAAAGAAAGAGACAAGAAAAAAAAACTACACTATCTTTGCTCTTCTGTCACCTCTGTTATAGTGGGGAAGGTATATTGGATTTGTGCTGATGTTTGTAACATCCCTAAATATTGATCCACCACCCACCTTAAAGTATACCGATCGGCTTAGAATCACTTTCTGAGTCGATTTAACGATGTCCGTCGGTCCGTCCGTCTGGCTGGCTGGCTGTCCATGTAAAGCTTGTGCGCAGAGTACAGGTCGCAATTTTGAAGATATTTCGATAAAATTTGGTACGTGATATTTTTTTGGCCCAAGGATGGATGGAATTGAAACTGGTGTAAATCGGTCCATTATTTCACCTGGCCCTCATGCAAATGTCCTCCCGAAATGGGTGTTTTCCGATCATAAATCTTTGAATTATGCAAGTATGCAAACAAAATTTACCACAAATGAGTAGTATATGAAGCTAACGCACATCTACAAATTTCGTGAAGATCGGTCCATAATTAGTCGTAGCTCCCATATAAGGCCCACTTCCAAAAATCACTTAAAAGAGCAGAACTCTCTTAAAAACGTTGGTATCGAAATAATATTGAACACAAATATGTTTCGTAGATATACATAAAATATTGTGAAATTTTATGACGATCGGTCCATAATTAGTCGTAGCTCCCATATAAGGACACTTCCGAAAATGACTTAAAATAGCATAACTCTTTTAAAAATGTTGGTATCCAAATAATATTGCACAAAAATATGTTTCGTACATATACATATAATACGGTAAAATTTTATGGTGATCGGTTCATAATTAGTCGTAGCCCCCATATAAGGCCCACTTCCGAAAATCACTTAAAAGAGCCATAACTCACTCAAAAATGTTGATATCCAAATAATATTTAACACAAATATATTTCATATATATACAAATAACACGGTACAATTTTATTCTGATCGGTCCATAATTAGTCGTAACTGCCATATAAGGCCCACTTCCGAAAATCATTTTAAAGAGCATAACTCACTCAAAAATTTTGGTATCCAAATAAAATTTAACACAAATATATTTCATATGTACACTAATAATACGGTACAATTTTAATATGATCGGTCCATAATTAGTCGTAGCTCCAAGAGCATAAATTTCTTAAAAATTGTTGGTAATCAAATAAAATTCGACACAAATATACAGAAATAATGACAGCTAATTTTGCAATGGTCGGCCCATAATTAGTCGAAACTCCCAAAAAAGACCCTCTCCGTAATTCACTTTAATTTCCATAAATCTTTTAAAAGTATTTATATCGAGATAAAGTTTAACACATATAATATTTATATTCACAGAAATCATGACACTGAATTTTGGTCCAAAATAGGTGATATCTCGCAAATAACGCCCATTTCTGAAAAACTTTTTTATATTTACATATACTTGGTGTAGGGTATTATATGGTCGGGCTTGACCGACTATACTTTCTTACTTGTTTTAGTATAGCTTAGTGCTATCGGAATAGGACTTTTTAAATTAGTGGCATGTAGCAAAACTGCTCTTAAGCTACTTTTGGACGAATCGATGAATAAGCGCCAATCTTCAGGATTATATTCATGTTGCATTGTTAGAACTAAGCCGCGGATGTCAGTACAATACGCGAGAGAATTATTCTCAATAGATTTAAAAAAAGTCGTAAATCGACGATGGCGATTGATAGCCCCGTATATTTGTACGTCTGGTGTTAAAATATCAGCTTGTTTTAACTCTTTTGTTAAGAGAATGCTCTGTCTTTGAGACAATTTTAGGCGCGTGATTTAATTGTGGTTGCATGAAATCGTGATGTATGACGGTTGATACATCCACAGGTTTCAACAGATTGAATTATTGAGGGAATATCTTCTGTAGGTATTTGGCTATCAGGAACAGGAATTCCGTCAGAATGTGACAGCGGAAATTGAGCATATATTGTTGCAGTGTCCAAATCATTGGAACACCAAATGGCATGGCGTCTTCATTTTTTTTTTCACTAATTTGAATGGTAAATGCACTTTGATGGGACCAACTCTTGCCACATATGGTTTACACATGCAAGTGCAAGTTGGAAAAAGTCAATACATTCACACTTTTTTACCCTGCCTTTACACATGCAAGTTCGTGCATGCGAGTGCTGTGTACGTATTATATACGAAAACTTATTCGAAAAACTCGACTAGCTCTGCAAGTGAAAAAATGTGAGTGTATTAGTAAAAAAATGTGAGTGTATTGAGTTTTTCGAACTTGCACTTGCATGTGTAAATGCCGGGTTACTAACACAATCACACATGCAGGCACTTGCAGGTCACTTGCAAGTGAATTTAGCTGGACAGTGATTTTTTGACACTTTCAGCAATAAAGTGACAGAAAGGTAAACAGAGTTGCCAAATAAAAAAATTCAGAATAAATGTAATGGATTGTGTAAAAAAATATATTTTTTTTCAAATATGGAAAAAGAAGTGTATTGATGTCATTTTAGAGCATTAAATAATAATTAAAATAATAATAATAAATTGTAATAATTATTTCCCTACAATTATACTCATGTGGCAACTCTTGGTTATCAAATACAAACTTTGTGCGCCATTTGTTAATTTAAACTCATTTTTTGAAGTTTCCACTTTGACAACATTTTGAAAATGAACTTTCACTGTCCTGTGTAAACAGTAATGCTGCTTGCAAATGATTCGAGTTTTTCGAATAAGTTTTCGTATATAATACGTACACAGCACTCGCATGCAAGTACTTGCATGTGTAAAGGCAGGGTTAAAGAAAAATATGTTTCATACAAGTTAATTGTTTTAGTAGTCATTTTACGACGACTCGACATATTTACCACACACATAACACAAGTAATGAAACTTGTTACACGCCTCCATTTTAGATATTTTAATATACAGTGGGTGGCCAAATTATTAGTTACACTATAGTTTTTCTTATTAATTAAGATTCCACCCATGGTGAAATTAAATACAAGGTGACAGCATACCGCCAGCTGATTATTTTTTGCTCTGTTCATGGTGAAATTGAAAATGTCAAAAAGTTGTTTACAAATAGTCAAAGTTTATAAAAAAAAACGTTACAAAATTATTTTGTTTTTGAAAAATTGAGTTTTTTCGCCGTTTTGCGTAAAATAGCTTAAAAGTGTTAAAAAAAAAACTATATTATATTAAATAGTGTGTTTGTTTTTTGAGTTGTTTTACTAAAAGTGTTAGTTTTTTTCTGTACGATAAATGTTAAGTTTCCTCTTTAAAAGTGATTTGTTTTTGCTGCAGAAAAATGCGATGTTGCATCTTATGCCGTAAAAAAGGAGTAGCTGGAAGTGGTACTTTCTTTAAGGTTCCTCAAGACCCAAGAAAAACAGAACAGTGGAGTAAGTTATGCCAAAAGAATCTTACTCCAAGCAGCTTTATTTCCAATAAAGCCAGTTCGAGAACACACTATAAATTTTTTTTTTATTATGTATATTTCTCATTCACATAGTGTTGCTTGAACTGGTCGGACGTGTTATTTTTAGTGCGGCTGAATTTTCGTAATAGGTGAAAAAAAAAATAAAAAAAAAAAAACTTGTAATAAGTGAAAAAAAAAAAAAAATATATATATATATAAAAAAAGATATCGTAATAGGTGGAAAAATAGTGGTTTTTCGGTAATTTAAAAATCGCAAAACAACTGCATGAGTGTCCCGCTCAGATGTAATTCTGAGAAAGAGCTAAGCTACAGTAGAAAAAATTTATGGATCTCTGAGGAAGAATCCTTAAGAAAATCCGTGGAGTCTCTTCTCACTACAAAAGCCGAAATACGGCGCAGTTCCTGTTCGCCCAATATAGTTATCTCATCCGATGAGAAATCATCATCTTCATCAAATAGTGCAGTCAAACCCAAAAAACAAGTAGGTATGGATAAGTACATCACCGTTCTCAAGCGACAGAGGAGTCCGACATCTGCTCAAATGTCTTCCAATTCCAATAAAGTTCCTAAGACCGTCAGCAGTGATAAGCCAAATGATCAAAACAGATTTGCTCTACTTCAGACGGATGACCCAGAAATACCGAAAAAGACGTTTAAGCCCCCACCAATTTACCTGAGAGAGCCCACTTCCAATAAACTGGTACAAGGAATTGTTGCTGTAATAGGTGAGAACATGTTTAGCGTAACCTCAATTAAACATGGAAAAATCAGCGAGACAAAGATCCAAGTGAATAGGGAAGATGATTTTCGAAAATTGTCCAACCAGTTGGAGAGGGAGACCAGGGATTTCTATACCTATCAGCTCAAAAGCGCAAAAGGACTCCAAGTCGTTCTAAAGGGTATAGACCCATGTGTTGATCCTGCGGAGATAAAGAACGGATTAATGGACAAAGGGTTCAAAATCAAGAGCGTAGTGAATATTAGAAACCGTGAAAAGATTCCTCAGCCCATGTTCAGGGTAGAATTGGAACCTGGAGATGTTGCCTTAAAGAAAAACGAGTCCCATCCAATTTACAATCTTATTTATCTTCTGCATCGTAGAATTACCGTGGAGGAACCGCATAAGCGTGTTGGACCCGTCCAGTGTCTTAATTGTCAAGAATTTGGTCACACCAAAGCGTATTGTAAATTGCCGTCTGTTTGTGTTGCATGTGGGGAACTACATGCAACTGCTCAATGTAATAAGTCCAAAACGGACTTAAAAATAAAAAATGCAGTAACTGTGGAGGAAATCATACCGCTAATTATAGAGGTTGTCCAGTTTATACTTATTTGAAGGGCATAAGGACCAATAAGTCGCCAGTATTACCTGACCATCCTCAACAACCTAATTTCACGTCGAGTAAGAATTTTTCTCAAATTGTACGACCAACTACTCACGTAAACGCTCCTAATTCTAGACAAGTTTCTTACGCAAACGTGGTCAAATCTAATATGCCAGGTCTGGAGCAGGAACCTATATCGCAATATTCTGAGCCACATATCAACAATCTAGAGACAACATTGCAGACACTTGTCCAAACTATGAACACTTTTACGACCACCATGACATCCATGATGCAGGAAATGCTGAAAATGCAATCCACTATCTTGCAAGCCATTTTAAAGAAATGATTTATTTAAAAATTTGTTTTTGGAACGCGAACGGCCTCCGCCAACATAAAAACGAACTGGAATACTTCCTGATGGATAAGCAGATTGATGTTATGATGATTGCTGAAACTCACTTGACGTCGACAGGGTACTTCAAAATTAATGGCTACGTGTTGTACGATACTAAAGATCCCCGCGGAAGAGCTTGTGGAGGTTCGGCAATTCTTATAAAGAACAGAATAAAACATTATCTAATGAATAACATAAGTGAGGATTACCTCCAAGCAACAAACATTTGCATTGAATTCTGTCAATACAAATTTGTTTTATCATCGATTTATTCTCCGCCTCGATTCTCAATAAAAGAACACCAATACCATAACTTCTTTAATTCCCTTGGAGCTAGATTTTTAGTTGCTGGCGACTTTAACGCCAAACACACATTTTGGGGTTCACGTCTGGTAACCCCAAAGGGTCGCGTACTCTTCAACACCATTGCTCAAATGGGCTTAGATGTACTCTCAAGCGGACATCCCACCTACTGGCCGACGGACCGACGGAAGATTCCCGATGTTATTGACTTTGGAGTAGTGAAAAATATCCCTGTAGAATGGATGCAAGTGGATCCTTCATTAGACTTGTCCTCAGATCACTCTCCTACTATCATTTCAATGCATTTCCCTCAAGTGTGTGGCTCTCCATTTAGAAACATGACTAAGACCCGAGTAAGCTGGATAAAATACAAAAAGTATTTAAGTTCTCATTGCACGGAAAATATTGTGTTGAGAACTACCGACGATATCGATGAGTCGATTGGCAACTTTACCGAGGACCTTCGACGAGCTGTGCATCACGCTTCCACTTATCACGTTGAATGTAGAAATAGGACAAACAGAACTTATTTATCTGAACTCGAACATCTCCTATCAGAAAAAAGAAGAATGAGAAGAGAGTGGCAACTTCACAGGTCTCCTGAACTGAAAGCTAGGCTACGGGTATGCAGAGATATACTAAGACATTTCTTAGAAACCCAAAGAACGGCTTCACTTACATCCTACTTGGAGGGTCTTGATAGTACCCCACAATCTGACTACTCGTTATGGAGGGCGGCAAGAGGTTTAAAAAGACCAGTGAGAGGAAAACCTCCTTTGCGAAATCCGACTGGTGACTGGGCTAGAAATGATTCCGAGAAAGGGACATTATTTGTTAACCATTTAAGAAATGTGTTTACTAAAAACAACTCAAATAACGTATCTGATTTGCCACCACTCGTTATGAGACCTCCTGTACCTCTAAGACTAAACTTTGGTGATGTCCAAAGCGCTATTGGTACTCTGAACCTTAGAAAGGCTCCAGGTATGGATAAAATCAGCAATAAAATGCTTGCGGAGTTACCTCGTGTAGCTAGAAGAATTATCCTCTTTATCTTCAACGCTATTTTACGCCTAGAATACTATCCTGCAGATTGGAAGGTGTCTATGATCACTATGATTCCTAAGTCAGGGAAGGATCACACCAAAGTTGCCGACAATTTCTAAACTGTTCGAAAAATTGTTAATGACTAAGTTGATTCCAATTCTGAACGACACTGAATGCATTCCTAATCATCAATTCGGCTTCAGAGCTAAACACAGCACCATCGAACAAACACACAGATTGGTAAATGTGATAAGAGGGTCGTTTGAAGACAAAAAATACTGCTCCGCCCTTTTCATTGATGTGTCCCAAGCGTTCGACAAAGTTTGGCATGACGGTTTAATGCACAAAATAAAATTAACTCTGCCTGCTAACACCCATAAACTTATGGAAAGCTATTTATACGGTCGCAAATTTAAAATCAAAGAAGGCGATTTTTTAAGCCCCGCTCAGCCAATTGAAACAGGTGTGCCACAGGGTAGCATACTGGGTCCTACTTTATATTTGATTTATGCCTCCGACATGCCGTCAGACCCCAAAATCCACACGTCAACTTTCGCAGACGATACAGCCTTTATCAGCGTTCACAAGGACCACCAAGTAGCATCACAGAATTTGCAGAATTATGTTTATAAACTAGAGAATTGGCTAGAGCTTTGGAAAATCAGGGTTAATGAACAGAAATGTATCCATATCACTTTCACATTGCGAAAAGAAACTTGCTCGTTCATCAAAATAAATAATCAAATTATTCCTCAACATAATGAAGTCAAATACCTCGGCATTCACCTCGACCGCCGTTTAACTTGGAAGTCTCATATTGAAGCGAAACTTACACAGATGAGATTAAAAGCAGTGCAACTTAATTGGCTAATTGGCAGAAATTCTTCACTAAAGTTGGACTGCAAACTATTGTTGTACAATGCAATTCTAAAGCCAATCTGGTGCTATGGAATTCAATTATGGGGTACTGCCTCAGCATCAAACATTGAAAAAATTCAAAGGGGTCAAAATAAAATTCTACGTATAATTACTGCAGCTCCATGGTATGTTAAAAATTCTCGAATTCACAAAGATCTATGCGTGCCATCAGTAAAAGTTGAATTTACAAAACACGCGTCAAAGTATGTCAGCAAACTTGAACACCACCCAAACCCACTTGCACGAGACATCCTTAACTTTAGTGGCCATAATCGGTTGAGAAGGAGGGATACCCTTGCTTTAACTCAAGCGCAAAATAGATGACTGGATCAGTTGATGTGAAATTTTTTTAGTATCATAAAATTTTTGTCTAGCACTGGCTGGGCTTATTATTTTCTTTTTAGTATTAAGATTTGAATACTTATTGTCATTTCATTATATGAAGATTCAATAAATAAATAAAGGCTAAAAAAAAAAAAAAAAAAAAAAAAAAAAAAAAAAAAAAAAAAAAAATGTATATTTCCAATCTTTTATTTTAAAATTTGAATAAAAATAAAAACTTTTTTGGAAGAATAAGACTGCATTAATTTTAATTAAAACATTATTATTAGAGGGTTCCTTAATGGTAGGCAAACTGAAAATAGCCTTAACCACATTAAAGTTGACCTCTTTGAGAGACATGTTGTACGCGTAGCGGGAAGAATTAATTACGGGTATATAGAAATCTGGATTTGATTTCTCCTGAAAATTTCTGGACAAAGAATCGACCACTTACGATAGGAAAACTAAAAAATAAAGTAGCCTGTATTAACAAAATTATACAAATCTGTTATTTAAATGGCCTCACTATTGGCATCATCAGGTAGGGGAGAAAAAGGTTGTGAATCTTCGTCATCACTGCTGGAAAAGTAATCACTTTCATCCTGTTTCAGAGGTAATTTCATAATTTTTATAGCAGCAGTCTTAATTGCCAATATATCAGCCAATTGTTCACCTTTCGAGCATACTGTTCGCGTCTAGAATTTCCTCATTAATCAAAATGCCCCGAATAAAATCATCACGAGTTTCGAAATTGTTTAAGAAAATAAAATAAACAATTTTTCACTACTATTGTTTTCTGTTTTTATCCATGTTTGTATGTTTGTTTTCTTTATTTTATGCCAGATGTTTTTGACAGTAACGAAAGTATTACACAAACAAAAATGCCTGTTGTTCTTCCCTTGTTGTAATTGTTGTAGCAATGCTGTCACCTTGTATTTCACACATAGTGTTGTTGAACTGTTCGGACGTGTTATTTTTAGTGCGGCTGAATTTTCGGTGAAAAAATCGTAATAGGTGAAAAAGTGTAATAGGTCGAAATAAAACAAAAAAGTTAAAAAATAATTCGTAATAGGTAAAAATACCTACGATAAAAAAAAAAAAAAATAAAAAACATTAAAAATCGCATAAAAACTGTATGAGTGTTCCTCTCAGATGTAATTCTGAGAAAGAGCTTAGCTCGACTAGAAAATCTTTATGAATCTCTGAGGAAGAATCCTTAAAAAAATCTGTGGAGAATCTTCTCACTACAAGAGCCGTAGAACGGCGCCGTTCCTGTTCGCCCAATATAGTGATTTCATCAGATGATAAAACATCAATATCTTCTACATCAAATAGTGCAGTCAAACCTAGAAAACAAGTAGGTATGGATAAATACGTCACAGTTCTTAAGCGACAGAGGAGCCCGACATCTGCTCAAATGTCATCAAATTCAAAAGCTCCCAAGACCGTGAGTATTGACAATCCAAATGATCAAAACAGGTTTGCTCTCCTCCAGACGGATGATCCAGAACTTCCTAAAAAGACGTTTAAGCCCCCACCAATTTATCTGAGAGAGCCCACTTCCAGTAAATTGGTACAAGGAATTGTTTCGGTAATAGGTGAAAATATGTTTAGCGTAACCTCAATTAAACATGGAAATATCAGCGAAACCAAAATTCAAGTGAAAAAGGAAGATGATTTTCGAAAATTGTCCAACCAGTTGGAGAGGGAGAGTAGGGATTTCTATACCTACCAGCTGAAAAGCGCAAAAGGACTCCAAGTAGTTCTAAAGGGTATAGACCCAGATGTTGATCCTGCCGAGATAAAGACTAGTTTAATGGAAAATGGCTTCAAAATTAAGAGCATAACGAATATTATAAACCGTGAAAAGATTCCTCAGCCGATGTTCAGGGTGGAATTGGAACCTGGAGATATCGTCTTAAAGAAAAACGAGTCCCATCCCATCTACAATCTGATTTACCTTCTGCATCGGAGAATCACCGTGGAAGAACCGCATAAGCGTCAGGGACCCGTCCAGTGTCTTAATTGTCAAGAATTTGGTCACACCAAAGCGTATTGTAAATTGCCGTCAGTTTGTGTTGCGTGTGGGGAACTACATACAACTGCTCAATGTGATAAGTCGAAAACTGACCCAAAAATCAAAAAATGCAGTAACTGCGGAGGTAATCATACCGCAAACTATAGAGGTTGTCCAGTTTACACTCATTTGAAAGGCATAAGGACCAACAAGACGTCAGTATTACCTGATCATCCTCAACAGCCTAATTTTGCATCGAGTAACAATTTTCCTCAATTGTTACGGCCCATTAGTCATGTAAACGTGCCTAGTTCTAGACAAGTTTCTTACGCTAACGTGGTTAAATCTAATATGCCAGGTTTGGAGCAGGAACCTAAATCACAATATTACGAGCCTAATATTAACACTCTAGAGACTACTTTGCAGACACTTGTCCAAACTATGAACACTTTTACGACCACTATGACATCCATGATGCAGGAAATGCTGAAAATGCAATCCACTATCTTGCAAGCCATTTTAAAGAAATGATTTATTTAAACTGGAATACTTCCTGATGGATAAGCAGATTGATGTTATGATGATTGCTGAAACTCACTTGACGTCGACAGGGTACTTCAAAATTAATGGCAATTCTTATAAAGAACAGAATAAAACATTATCTAATGAATAACATAAGTGAGGATTACCTCCAAGCAACAAACATTTGCATTGAATTCTGTCAATACAAATTTGTTTTATCATCGATTTATTCTCCGCCTCGATTCTCAATAAAAGAACACCAATACCATAACTTCTTTAATTCCCTTGGAGCTAGATTTTTAGTTGCTGGCGACTTTAACGCCAAACACACATTTTGGGTTCACGTCTGGTAACCCCAAAGGGTCGCGCACTCTTCAGCACCATTGCTTAAATGGGCTTAGATGTACTCTCAAGCGGACATCCCACCTACTGGCCGACGGACCGACGGAAGATTCCCGATGTTATTGACTTTGGAGTAGTGAAAAATATCCCTGTAGAATGGATGCAAGTGGATCCTTCATTAGACTTGTCCTCAGATCACTCTCCTACTATCATTTCAATGCATTTCGCTCAAGTGTGTGGCTCCCCATTTAGAAACATGACTAAGACCCGAGTAAGCTGGATAAAATACAAAAAGTATTTAAGTTCTCATTGCACGGAAAATATTGTGTTGAGAACTACCGACGATATCGATGAGTCGATTGGCAACTTTACCGAGAACCTTCGACGAGCTGTGCATCACGCTTCCACTTATCACGTTGAATGTAGAAATAGGACAAACAGAACTTATTTATCTGAACTCGAACATCTCCTATCAGAAAAAAGAAGAATGAGAAGAGAGTGGCAACTTCACAGGTCTCCTGAACTGAAAGCTAGGCTACGGGTATGCAGAGATATACTAAGGCATTTCTTAGAAACCCAAAGAACGGCTTCACTTAGATCCTACTTGGAGGGTCTTGATAGTACCCCACAATCTGACTACTCGTTATGGAGGGCGGCAAGAGGTTTAAAAAGACCAGTGAGCGGAAAACCTCCTTTGCGAAATCCGACTGGTGACTGGGGTAGAAACGATTCCGAGAAAGGGACATTATTTGTTACCCATTTAAGGAATGTGTTTACTAAAAACAACTCAACTAACGTATCTGATTTGCCACCACTCGTTATGAGACCTCCTGTACCTCTAAGACTAAACTTTGGTGATGTCCAAAGCGCTATTGGTACTCTGAACCTTAGAAAGGCTCCAGGTATGGATAAAATCAGCAATAAAATGCTTGTGGAGTTACCTCGTGTAGCTAGAAGAATTATCCTCTTTATCTTCAACGCTATTTTACGCCTAGAATACTATCCCGCAGATTGGAAAGTGTCTATGAGCACTATGATTCCTAAGTCAGGGAAGGATCACACCAAAGTAGAGTCATATAGGCCAATTAGCCTACTGCCGACAATTTCTAAACTGTTCGAAAAATTGTTAATGACTAAGTTGATTCCAATTCTGAACGACACTGAATGCATTCCTAATCATCAATTCGGCTTCAGAGCTAAACACAGCACCATCGAACAAACACACAGATTGGTAAATGTGATAAGAGGGTCGTTTGAAGACAAAAAATACTGCTCCGCCCTTTTCATTGATGTGTCCCAAGCGTTCGACAAAGTTTGGCATGACGGTTTAATGCACAAAATAAAATTAACTCTGCCTGCTAACACCCATAAACTTATGGAAAGCTATTTATACGGTCGCAAATTTAAAATCAAAGAAGGCAATTTTTTAAGCCCCGCTCAGCCAATTGAAACAGGTGTGCCACAGGGTAGCATACTGGGTCCTACTTTATATTTGATTTATGCCTCCGACATGCCGTCAGACCCCAAAATCCACACGTCAACTTTCGCAGACGATACAGCCTTTATTAGCGTTCATAAGGACCACCAAGTAGCATCACAGAATTTGCAGAATTATGTTTATAAACTAGAGAATTGGCTAGAGCTTTGGAAAATCAGGGTTAATGGACAGAAATGTATTCATATCACTTTCACATTGCGAAAAGAAACTTGCTCGTCCATCAGAATAAATAACCAAATTATTCCGCAACACAATGAAGTCAAATACCTCGGAATCCACCTCGATCGTCGTTTAACCTGGAAATCTCATATTGACGCAAAACTTACACAGATGAGATTAAAAGCAGTGCAACTTAATTGGCTAATCGGCAGAAATTCTACATTAAAGTTGGATTGCAAACTTTTGTTGTACAATGCAATTTTAAAGCCAATCTGGTGTTATGGAATTCAATTATGGGGTACTGCCTCAGCATCCAACATTGAAAAAATTCAAAGGGGTCAAAATAAAATTCTACGTATAATTACTGCAGCTCCATGGTACGTTAAAAATTCTCGAATTCACAAAGATCTAGGCATTCCTTTGGTGAAAGTCGAATTTACAAAATACGCCTCAAAATATGTCAGCAAACTTGAACACCATCCAAACCCACTTGCACGAGACATCCTTAACTTTAGTGGCCATGTTCGGTTGAGAAGGAGGGATACCCTTGCTTTAACTCAAACGCAAAACAGATGACTGGATCAGTGGATGTAAATTTTTTGTAGTATCATAATATTTTGTCTAGCACTGGCTGGACTTATTATTTTCTTTTAGTATTAAGATTCGAAAACTTATTGTCATTTCAATATCTGAAGATTCAATAAATAAATATAATGTATTATAAAAAAAAAAAAAAAAAACCTTGTATTTAATTTCACCATGATTCCACCGCTTTTAATACGTATATAAATTTGTTTCTTGTACCAGATGTTTTCGTATTTTAATTCTGGTAATACTGTTAAATATTTTGTGCAGTGTTAACAATGATTGGTAACATTAGAGTGCAGTTGTAGATCATTCTGCTCTGAAATGTGAAATATGCAATTTTGAGGTTATACTGTTATACAAACAAAATCTTATAGAGGCATTGATTAAAGTCTGGCATCACGATTAAGAACTAAAAGAAAATGTTCAAAAATGCATTCAGAGCATGCAAAAAAGGGTGCAAGCTGTAATTGATGCCAAAGGAGGTTCTACGAAATATTAAGATTTTTTTTTTCAAAAAATTTGTTTTCCTCAAATATATGTTTTTAAAACAAAAGAATTTATTTTTAATTGAAATAGAAACACTTAATTTACCTAAAAGAACAAATAAAATGATAAATTTTCACTATTTTAAAATGTTATAAGGCTTCAAACTAAACAATTTTGCATGTGTAACTAATAATTTGCCCACCCACTGTAACTGATTAGACTCAAGACCGTCAAAGACTTTCAACTTCACTTTCGCAAGCACTCGCCTTATGACATTGAAGGGGTTGAGGAACTCTTATTTATACTGTAATTTTTTTATCAAAGTACCTGTCAACACCTTCATGAACATAGTTTGTAAAAAAAAAACAAAGCCGGGACGATCTGTTTCTATTTGTTCCAGGTATAACAATAGAATACGTTACTTAAGTTTTTCACAAGACCGATTTGTGCGCTTTTTGTCCGCACAAGAAAATACAAATATGTAAAAATGTATGACTTTATTATACCCTAACCACAATTGGGGATATGGTGCCATGATATGGCACCACCTGCATACGCCACCACAACACCAGATGTTGACCGCCAAAATCAGCATCACTGAAACATTCTAGTGACCTAGGTCCTTTTTTTTATTATAAACAATGCCAACGTCTAAGGTTCCACCTATGTATCTAAATCATAGCTGGGGAATTTCGATTAGAATTAGAAATCATTACGATTAGAGAAATAAAATAATCTAATCATTAGAATTGAATTTTGAGAAAAATTTCAGATTACTAATTGATTTGATTAGAAATAATCAAAAATCTATAATGAGGAGTGTGGAAAAATCTACATTGGTACAACGAAGAGATATTTAGGCGTGAGAATAGACGAACATAAAGTTGATATAAAGAGAGGAAAACAATCAACTGCACTTGCACAACACTGCATTGAAAACGGACGCAAGCCAAACTTTGAAAAAGAAAAAAATTTAGATAAAGAGAAAAGGAAAAACAAGAGATACACGTTGGAGAGCTTGAGAATACAACAAAAATCGACAAAGGCAATAAACACAAAAGAAGACAAAGACAATACAAATGTAACCTACACCATTGCGATACTTTAGTATTAATAACAACTTTGACTAAGTAAAAAAATACAAATTTTCTGTGATATAGTTTTAGTTTACATACATTTATTTGAATATTTTAAGTTTTTGTGTTTGTTGTCC
The DNA here is from genome assembly GCA_950370525.1 of Bellardia bayeri. Lineage (NCBI taxonomy): Eukaryota > Metazoa > Arthropoda > Insecta > Diptera > Calliphoridae > Bellardia > Bellardia bayeri. The sequence continues at coordinate 46,072,691 of OX493265.1, read as the reverse complement.
ACCTATACAAAATACTGTGATATAATTTATAAATGATGTTAAATTGACGAAAAAGATTATTGTAAGTTAATTTGTTAAAAATGAAGATTATAATTATTGGCGCATATTCAGAAATGATAACTAAGTTTAAACTTTTTTAAGTACCAACTTAAGTTATTCTTAGTTGATTACTTTTAGCACGAAAAGTTACAACTTAATTATGGGTAAAGCGTAACTAAATGTCAACTAACAAATACATTTAAAGAACAGCTGATTGATTTATATATTTGAAAAGTGCTATAGTTTTGCGGTGGTAAAAAAATAAAACAATGGAAAACATTATAAGAGACATTCAAATATTAGCAGATGAAAACATGGCGAAAAAAGTTAGAACGTATAAAACTCGCTGCAATCCATTTGAAATGGCTGATGAAGTCTTCTACGAAAGATATCGTTTTGACAAAGAAACAGCCTGTTTTATAATTGATTTAGTGGACTCCAAAAAATTTCAGACTAAGAGCAATTCCAATGAATTTGCAAGTGCTTTCTACCTTGCGCTTTTTGAGGCGAAACGTTCACCAAAGTGATATAGGTTGGTACATTCATAGGCATGCAAAATCTTCTAAACTGATTTTCAATTTTTAGCTGATTTGCACAGTTTGTCGCAACCATCAGTGAGTCGCATAATAAAAAATGTGACAAAGCAGTTAGCATTACGAATACCGTAAGTTTTTATAATATAGCCCGCTTTCCTTGCGTTATTGGTGCTATCGATTGCACGCATGTGCGTATTAAATCAAAAAATATGGGTCCAATAATGGCTGGACATTTTAGAAATAGAAAAGGATATTATTCTTTAAGCGTACAGGTAAATACTATAAAACAGATTAAAACATTAAGTACATATGTAGAAAAAAATTCCAGATTGTTTGTGATGCTGATTGCAAAATTTTAGACATTGTCGCTCGCACCCGGGGTTCTGTTCACGATGCAAGGATTTGGTCTATGTGGCGATGGCGGATACCCGGCATCTTCTATATTATTGACTCCTGTTAGGACTCCAGCGACAGAAAAAGAGAGACGGTATGATTATATTAACAGTAGCTTATTTCTAGCTCAAAAAATGTTGCGTTTATAACCATTTCTTTATTTAATTTTCTATAAAGAAGGCAACAGTTTTTGGTAAGCAAAATCTCTATTTATCTTTCGCATTTATTCTTTTAAATCTGCAATTAAATATATAATAGAATTCACACGGCAACGAGAGTCAAAATTGAATGTTTAAATGGCCAACTTAAGTCTAAATTCCAATCTGTGTTGGAAAGGATCCGTGTAGACCTTGATACCGCCAAAAACATTATTGTAGCTGTTGCAGTCTTGCATAATATAGCTAAGGAAAGAAACATGCAATGTAAACTTTTCACAGATTACATAAAAAATCTCGAATTATACTTTTTTTATTTTGCAGATCTGAATGAAATTCCACACAATCAAGCAGCTTTGTTACAACCACAAGATATTGATAACCTCATTGAAGGTGAAACTGGCAGAGCTTTTAGATCAGGATTTATTGAAAAACATTTCTAATGGTTTTATTTAAACATTTAATAATTTTATTCTATTTTCTTCGACCTTTTTTATGATTTTTTATTAAGTAATTTTTAAGCTTGAGGTCACTTTGTTTTTTATAAAAGATTTTTTATTTCTATATATAATTAACTCGATATTTCGATTTCCTTTGGAAATCTTCTTCAGGAGTAATTTTAATATTATATGTGTAACAAATATTTTGATATAACTTATATCAAAATATTTGTTACACATATAATTATAATATAACTTATATCAAAATATTTGTTACACATATAATATTAAAATTACTCCTGAAGAAGATTTCCAAAGGAAATCGAAATATCGAGTTAATTATATATAGAAATAAAAAATCTTTTATAAAAAACAAAAAGTGACCTCAAGCTTAAAAATTACTTATTAAACATTTAATTTATTTTAATTATATATAAATAAAAAATATAAAATAATGCACTAACATATTCGTACATATGAATATACATACATACATATATATAAAAAGCTTTAAATATAAAAACTAAAACAAAAGTTTACTTTTTTCAAATAATTAAAATTAGGAGATCAGAGATTCTTTTTATTCTATAAAAAATATAACGAAAAATTTAATTCATTTCATTAACCTATTAATAAAATTAAGTATTTTGTACTTGTGTGATTGCTTGTTTGCACTGAAGGCATTTGAGTTTAAGCAATATAATTATTGCTTGTGTAAAGGTATCTATGTGCATATAAATATATAACTATATCACATATTAAATGCCGTTAAAGGCTATCGTTATTATTATTATAAATTAGCTTTGATAATAATTGGTTTTTCATTTCGTGCAGCTTATCCGCGTGTTTTAATTGTTTTTTGTGCAACTACGGTGTCCTGGTGCTTAATTTCATTTTCTAATTTTACAATTTGCTTTTTCTGCAGTTCCTCGGCAAGCACAGTTTCCTTTTTAATTTGGTTTTCTCTTTATTCTAATACAGACAATTTGTTTTTGGGTTTCGACAAACATCTCAAATGTACGGTGACACTTGTTCCTTATTTTCTTTTTTTACAGGACTTTCTTCTAATGGCCACATAATTTCTACCGTATCAATCTTTTCCCAATTTGAGTTGCTATCTATTAAGCACGTATCTTCTGCTACCTCTGGCGCTATTAAATTTAAAATCTCCTCGTCATTTTCGTCGAGAAAAGGAATCTCAATATTATTTCCTGTAGCATAAGTGGACTTTCGTACAGCTACGACCTTTGTTTTTGACTGTGCTTTCATCCTGTTCCACTGTTGCTTCAAACGACTCGTGTCTCTTATATATCCTATTGACTTCATTTGCTCGTTGGTGTGGCGCCAAGCTTCTTTTTTTCTTGTATATCATCTTTGTGTCGTTTCTCTTGTCGTCGATGATGTTGACATATTTGGCCACCAATTCTTTAAATGTAGTTTTTTCATCTGGCGACCTTTTTAAGTCTCTCTAAAATACACAAAGCAATAAATACACATTTTTTTCTAACAATAATAATAAACTTACCTTATTTTCTTTGCTAATTGTGTCCATTTTGAACATAAAAAAATCACAAAAAAAGAAAACTAGAGATGTGTTTTTCGTCAACAAAAATCTACTAAATGCAGTGTTGCATTTGTTTTAACAGCTGAAAGCAGTTGCTAAGTTAGTTATCATTTGTGAATCGATCTTTAACTATTTATGAACTAGTTTTAGTCTCTGTTTAATAAGTTTCGACTTTAGTTACGATTTCTGAATATGCGCCATTGTTATTATTGTCTAAATTTTCCTTTGTATTTTTACAATGTTACCGTATTTAAAAAAAAAACTCAATCCCTGAAGAATTTGAAAAAAATACCAACGAAACGTCGGATTTTATTGGAATTGAAATAAATAATCTTTTATTTACATTAAATTAATGACCTTGAAAACCTGCATATAGGAAACTATAAATTATTAATATTAACCGAAAAAGGTTGATCAACATTTATAATTACTAATCAAAACTAATTGATTAGATTTCTTGATTATTTTTGATTAGATCCACTATTTTTAACTATTTCTGTGAAAAGAAAATATTTATTTATCACATTTGTTACTATATTTACATAATGTAACTATTTGAATATTGCATAAAATTGCATTATATATTGCCACATACATGTACATAAAGGGTGGTTAAATTGTAAGGGCCGATGTTGAATGTGAACCACACCTAAACGCCAAGCTTTTTTCCGAAATTTATTTGACATTTCTCTATTTCAGACTTACTCAATTTCAACCATGGAGAGATACACAATCCAACAACGTGTTAAAGTTATCCAGACTTATTATGAAAATGGGCGTTCAAATCAAAATGCATATCGTGCACTTCGTGATTTTTTTGGTCAATTTGATCGTCCAAATGTGCGTACAATCGCAAAAATCGTGGAAAAATTCAAGCAAACCGGGTCTGTAGAAGATGTGAGAACACCAGTGCATGCTCGTACAGCAGAAAATATTGCTGCTGTTCGCGATAGTGTGGCTGAAGAGCCGTCCACCTCAACTCGTCGTCGTGCCCAACAATTGCACCTCTCACGCTCGTCGTTGATGAACATTTGCATAATTTGCATTTACACGCTTACAAGGTGCAATTGGCTCAAGAACTAAAGCCTCTTGACCATTCCAAACGTCGTGAATGGGCAGAATGGTGGCAAGAAATGGCAACAGTGGATGATCAATTTTCGAAGAAAATCATCTTCAGTGATGAGGCACATTTTCACCTCAGTGGATTCGTCAATAAACAGAATTGCCGCATTTGGGCGAATGAGAATCCAAGAGTTATTGTTGAAAAATCAATGCACCCACAAAGAGTGACTGTTTGGTGCGGTTTATGGGCTGGCGGCATCATCGGGCCGTATTTTTTCCAAAATGAGGCCGGTCAGGCAGTTACTGTGAATGGTGTTCGCTATCGTGAGATGATAATGAACTTTTTATGGCCCGAATTGGAAGATATGGATGTGGACTATATGTGGTTTCAGCAGGACGGTGCCACTTGCCATAATTGAAACTTTCTCCATTGGGCTAGGGACAGGGCGACATTCAGAAAAGTTAAATTTACTTAATATTTTCTTGGCATATGCTTTTTGTTGAATCTTACCCTGCCTTTACACATGCAAGTACTTGCATGCGAGTGCTGTGTACGTATTTTATACGAAAACTTATTCCAAAAACTCGATTAGCTCTGCAAGTGAAAAAATGTGAGTGTATTAGGAAAAAAATGTGAGTGTATTGAGTTTTTCGAACTTGCACTTGCATCTGTAAATGCCAGGTTAATATAGTCTTCCTTCTTTTCTATTTCTAATCCAAGAAAATATGATGCGTCCTTGTTAACAATTTTGAATTCTTTTTTCATTTCTTTATTATTCATTTATTCATATTAGAAGCTGCTATCAAACCATCATCTACGTACAATGCAAATGTTATTTTATTTCTTAACCTATTGTAAGCAGAGTTTTTATTGAAGTGAAAATTATTTGATTGAAAAAATTATTACAATACAATATCATTAAAAACATAACTTCAACACTTCCCTTTGGTTTCTTCTATATTTATAGTTATATATTTATCATTATGTTTGTTCTTTGTTTTAGTCTTATGTTTATCTTTGCCCATATATTTGCTGCAATCTATAACGCTTTCTGTTCATGTCTGAAGGATGGTATTGGTGTTCCCATCTCTGTCCTGTTGGGAGATGATGTTACCATCAACAATATAGAGAAACGAAAAAATATAGAGCGCTGCTATGATATATATTTTAACTTTAAGTTAGTTTTCGTTAAATTTTATTTTAACATTATGTTAGATTTTCGAGCCATTTTGATTATTATTAATTGTTCAGACTTTAAAGAAATAAGTTAATTTTTTTTTATAATCTTGTTGATTTTTGTATCGAGCTGTTTTTTTTGAATTTCTAAATAAAACATCATTGTTGTACACCCACACCATCGAAAAAAGTTAAAGGAACGTGTTTTCTTTTTTTTTCAATAAAAACTGAATTTGCAGTAACTCGAAACAATCCCCTTTTTTTATTAAAACAAACCAAGTCGTTTTGAAACTTGGTTAGTACATTTGCAGGTCCCACAAAACCATTTATACACACTTGGTGACTTATCATTTGCCCCAGACGAACCGGATACTTTGGTGGGACAAATTTTGCAGATAATTAAAAAGAGGTGATTTTTAATTTTATTGTTTTTAATATATTGGTTAGAAAAAAAATCTAGCAAACACATTTATTTTGTTAGCCACACATCATTAAGATAATGTAGTGTTGTAGTTGATCTGCATTATCATTCAATGGTTTGTGTATTAGCTAAAATTACCCAGTATTTTTACCAACACTGTCGTACTGTTTTTAGCTCAACAACACTGTCTTCGTATGACAGCTGTCAATATTTGACATTTTTTCTTTTTGGATATAAATAAACAAAACAAAAAAATTCGCACAAAGGTGCTGAAATAAAATTATGCATTAAAATATAAATAATTAAGAGTGAAAATAGTGAAGATCGTTGTATTTCGTAACTTTTGTAGTAATAAATTAATTGAAATAGTTTTTACACAAATTAAATTTTGGGCAAACAAGTGAGGATCTATTTAGGGAAAGTATAAATTAGCTAAGCGACCAGCCCGGCCAATCAAACAAACGTTCAACCAATCAATCAGGTCAATCATCGAACAGTCATCCAGTAAACCGGCCAAAAACATCCAGCTGTATACAAATTTAGTATCTTTTGGAAGTTTGAAAGTTGTTGTGTTAAAAATCTTTACAAATCTATAAACGTACACATAAACAAGAATGCAATTTGGTTTTTTGTGTGTCATTTGCCAGAGAAAAAATTTGGAGCAAATGTAAACAATAATAATAATTTAAAAGTTCAATAGATTCTATTTTAAACTGCATTTCTTTTTGTCTTTTTTCCTTGAAAAAAGGGACTTTAATGATAAATGTTTATGAAAATAGAAAATATTATTGCAATTGATGAACATATTTTAATTTCACAGGAAAATAGGTTGCACTATAACAATATATGATTTTGTTTTGTATTAATAAACAAATTGATTGTTATTGTTTGTACTTTACTGCAGAATTTTTCCTAATGAAAATTCATTAAATTTTGTCAAAATTTAACAAAATAACAATCAAATATATTTTGGAAATAAATCATAATATTTACAGTGCTGTCTATTTTATTGCATAATATCCTTCATTCGAACAGTCTAGGAAATTTGTAAAAGATTTATTTTGGGAAATATTTTTTATTCTTCTCATATAAAATTGTTGCGATCAGAATATTATTTCAATTTCAATATTTTTTTTGGTTTATCAATTATTTCGCCATTGTTGGAAATTATTCTGTAGATATTTTAGGATTTTGTGAAAGGGCTACATTTATTTGTTGATTTTTTCTGAGAATCCTCTGAAAACTTTTCCATTGAAGTTTTTTCAACAAAAGTTGTTAAAATTTAAGATTTTTGTTTTGTTTTTTTTTTCTTAATTCATCTTACAACTTTCAAGCTATCCCTGGTGTTTCAAAACTATAAGCTTGAGAATATTAGTTTTTTTTCTTTCGGGAGCTTAGTATAATAAATAATATAAAATGAAATCGGACCTTTTAGTAAGATTTGAAAAGCTGGCCGCTTTATTTCTTGAGTCTGAAAATGACTATAATGAAATGCCACAAGAAAATCGTAGTTCTTTTAGCGCTGACCTTCAAAAAGATGAATTTAAGGATTTATGGGAAAAGGTAAAAAAAGCAAGTTACGAGGCTTTCGCTATTAACAAGACGGTTGAAGATTTAGATGCAGATTGTGATCAGGCAAAACATTTGTATAAAGAATGTAGATTAGCCTAAATAACTATTGCGGCTTTAATGGATAAACTGTCTCAATCTTTTATAAACAAGTCAGTTTTGAGTTCAACTCATTGTGTATCTGGGAACAGTGGAAACTCAGCTACTATGGTGAATCGCACTTTTAGCCATCATATGAAGTTGCCACCTTGCACTATGGAAGTTTTTAAGGGAGATTAGGGTTCGTGGCCTTCTTTTAGAGACATGTTCACCGCGGTATATATCAACTGTGCGGAACTATCGGGTGTGGAAAAAATATTTTACTTAAGGCAATTTACATCTGATGAGGCTCTTGAAATTGTTAAAGATTCGCCTTTGACAAATCAAGGGTTTCAAAATGCTTGGTCTAACTTAAGTGGGGCTTATGAGAACAAACGAATTTTGGTAAATAGCCAACTTAAGATTTTGTTCAATCTTTTGCGGGTAAAGACTGAGTCCGCCAGAGACATTAAAAGGCTCCAAAGAGACATTAATAATTGCATTTCGATCTTGAACTTACATGAGATATATATTTCTACTTGGGACCCTATTTTTGTATATTTGTGTTCCATTAAATTACCAGTCCTTACTTTGTCGTTGTGGGAACAGAGTGTGAAAAATAAGAAAGAGATACTGAAATGGCGAGAATTGGAAACATTTTGATAACATCTGGATTTCAATCTTTGGAAACAGTGTTCGACATTCGTAATTCTGGGTTTATGAGTGAAACACAAAAGTCTGATTCAGAAGATGCTGTCAACCCTAGGGGAAATAGGCAAAATGTGAACAGATTGACGTTCAAGAATAAGGCTAGTTTTGGCAGTAATGCATCATCTGGAGGAAAATTTAAGACTTTTCAGGCCAAGGTGATAGGAAAGTCCTGTAATTTATGTTCAAAAGACCATTTGTTGAGATTTTGCTCGAAATTCTTGGAAATGAATCCCGGAGAAAGATTTTTGATCATAAAGAGAAACAATCTTTCCATTAATTGTTTAAGTACCGGACACAAGTTAGACACTTGTACGAGCAAATATAGTTGCTCAATATGTAAATTGAAACACCATTCTATGTTACATCGGGAGGTAGCAGAAACCTCTACAGATATTAATAAGAGCTCAGATAGGCCAACTACCAGTCAGGCAGTTGTACAAACTCAGACCGTACAAAATTGTTTTGTAACTGCGAGACAACAAGTTTTGTTGGGAACCGCATTAGTAAATATTATATCTCGAGGCGACGTGTTTACTGCAAGGGCACTTATAGATTCAAGATCACATGCCACTTTCATTTCGGAAAGATTGCAGAGGAAACTTGATTTGCCTATTAAGAGTAAGGTTTCAAGTTTGAATAGTGCGTTAGCAGGGTCTGTTCAAAAGTAATGCACGTTTGTTTTGACCTCTCCCCAAGATTCAGATTTTAAGCTTGAAGTGCAAAGTCTTGTTTTACCAAAATTTACTGGGAAGTTGCCTGTTGATTCAGTTAATGTTTCTCAATGCTCCTTATCCAATCTCAAGTTAGCGTACCCAAATTTTTCGAGAAGTAGTTAAGTTGATATTTTGATTGGGGGCGATAACTATCCTAAGATCATGCTTGGTGGTGCTAAAAAAAATGTCTTAGGAAATTTAATGGCGCAGGAAACACATTTTGGATGGATTTTGACTGGTCCACTTCTTAACACAAATAAAGAAGTTTTCAGAACAAGTGTTTCATATTTTACTGATGTTAGTTTGAACAATCAACTCGAGAAATTTTGGACCTTGGAAGAACTGCCGCAACACAGAAGATGAATATTGTGAAGAACATTTTAAGAATACAGTTAAGAGAAATTCTGAAGGTCGTTATGTTGTCTCACTACCTTTAAAACCGCAGTATTCGACTGATAGGTGTTTAGGACATTCGAGTGAGAAAGCCAGGAAACAGTTTTTGCGAAAACGTAATAAATGGAAATATGTGCGGAAAGACATGCAGATTGGTGTATGGTAGTCACTCGGGAAGATAACTACCTACAAACGAATAGCGGTTAGGTCGTGTAGAAAAGCTGCATATTGGTCAGGATGGTCACGTTAGAGTTGTTGAGTTAAGGACAGCACGTGGCTCAATAGTAAGACCAGTTGTGAAGTTAGTGGTACTTCCAACTGACTAGTTTTTATTTAATTTTTTTTTTCTACAGACATTTTCCAGAAACAAAATGGTAAATCCTCGCAATAATGCTGAAGGTCGTCAAACCTCAAAAAAGATAATTTGCCGGATTTGCCTCAAAAATCATCCCTTAAAATCTTGTCACAAATTTATGCAAGTTGACCATGAAGAGAGAATGCGACTGGTCTTCATTTATCGCTATTGCGTGGGCTGTTAGGCTCATGACCATACCTGGCGTACTTGTGAAAGTACGGGCCGATGTGGGCGATGTGGTGACATGCACCACACATTGGTTCACAAGGAAAGAAGAAGTGCTATATCCTCGCAGAGAAGGAACCAGCGTCATCGTCGAGAGAATGATTCGTCCGATCGCCGAGAGTCAACCGAACCCAGTTCGTCGAGAAACTCTACCAGGGAACTTAGGTTAACCAATGGTCATGAGAGCGAGAGACCTAGCACGTCTTAAGCCCTTGTTTTAAGAAAAAACAAGGACCGTAACGCCCGCCGCAGACGTAATCGTAGGACGAGAAATGCGTTGAAAAGGAGCACCGTCGCAGGGACCGTGATGGGACCACCAATTAATGTAAGCGGGTCAGTGTTGCTGAAGCCAACGGCTCTGGTAAATATAGAAGCGAATGGTCGTTTCGTTAGTGAACGTGCAATAATAGACGCTAACTCGGAGGTTTCCATTATTTCGGACGAAGTGGCATGGAGAATTTCTGCTCGTAGAATCATCGTTGGTGACAAAGAGAAGTCCTTCATTAGAATTGGTGGTAACCACGGTTCCAGCACCATAATTGAGGTCTACACGGAAATCAAGCGGGCTCTGAACATAATGGCACCACCGAGATCAGTCAATGGTCACATTTTTGACGAATTTCCAGGGCTGCAATTGGCAGATCCGCATTTTAACATAGCAGTCCAGTGAACCTCTTATTGGGTGGTGATGTCTATAGCCCAATTATAAGAAATGGCGTGTATGGAGGGTCCCTCGGCAAACCACTTGCACAATACACAATTGTTGGCTATATCATTTCTGGATTGTGTTCATCTTAGAGTTTGTATGGAATTACATTAGTCGTTATTTTTTAAAAATTTTTAAATAATTAACAAGAAGTAAAATTTTATATCTTATTCTTTTTTAGTTTTCTTATTTGTTTTCTTTTGGCCTTTGGATGGCTTCAGAAACTTGGATTACTATGGAATGGAGTCATCACATTGAAATAGTTCTTACTTTATTTTGAAATAAATGGATTTTTTGAAGTTTTTTGTTTGCTCTTTTTTCTATTTTATTACCTTTAGGTTTCCAACAACTGGCTTGTGAGTTGCTGTACAGCAAGGGCGCCGAAATGTTCATGTCTGAAGGATGGTATTGGTGTTCCCATCTCTGTCCTGTTGGGAGATGATGTTACCATCAACAATATAGAGAAACGAAAAAATATAGAGCGCTGCTATGATATATATTTTAACTTTAAGTTAGTTTTCGTTAAATTTTATTTTAACATTATGTTAGATTTTCGAGCCATTTTGATTATTATTAATTGTTCAGACTTTAAAGAAATAAGTTAATTTTTTTTTATAATCTTGTTGATTTTTGTATCGAGCTGTTTTTTTTTTGAATTTCTAAACAAAAAACATCATTGTTGTACACCCACACCATCGAAAAAAGTTAAAGGAACGTGTTTTCTTTTTTTTTTTCAATAAAAACTGAATTTGCAGTAACTCGAAACAATCCCCTTTTTTTATTAAAACAAACCAAGTTGTTTTGAAACTTGGTTAGTACATTTGCAGGTCCCACAAAACCATTTATACACACACTTGGTGACTTATCACTTTCCAAGAACTTAATATCTCTTTATCTTTAATGTACACGCGATATCTTTCATCTCCATCATAACCAACAAGAAATCCTTTAATTGCTTTCTTATCTAATTTCTTATCATGATGATCCGATAATTCTGAGATGACTTATTCTAGGTTGCTTTCCATGCCAAAGTTCAAATGGACTAACATCTTTGACAGAACTCTTTCCTATTCGATTTAGAATATAAATAGCTGACTTCACAAATTTAGTCCACAGACTATCAAGAAACTTAACATTCTTGTTTGAATATTTAAATGTTCGCGCCATCTCTACGATTGTCCTATTTTCTCTCTCGGCCTTACCATTCTGCTGAGGGGTGTATGGAGCAGTTAGTTTATGATTAATACCATTATCTTCGAAAATGTTCTTTATATCATTAATAATAAACTCTCCACCATTATCACTGAGAACTGTTTTAATAGTGTGGCCCTGATTTTTTGCATTAGCTAGCATTTCTAATAGGGTATCCTTCACATATGATTTATTTCTTATAATATATCCATACCTGTAGTTTGTATAATCATCTTTATATACCACCATGTATCGGTATCCTTTAAATGAAGGAGGGAAGTAGAAATAAGTTCACCAGGAGTTGTTGCCGTCTCACATCTTCCAAATTGTAACCTGCACGATTTCCCATATACACATGATTCACATACCTCATTATTATATTTAACTTTAACACCAAATTCTTTTTGTATTTTATTCATCACATGTTGCTTATTTTGGTGTCCCCATCTTTCATGGTATAATTGTAAGATCAAACTTTTATCAAGGACCATGTTCACCTCATTTGTTGTTATTGGAATAATACTTGTTTTGTACAGCGATCCGCCTACTTCACATTTACCAGTTAAAACTACTTCATTATTTACTTTAAAATAACATTTTTGCGGAAACGATTTGAATTTACTTAAAGAACTTTTATCGTGTGCTGCCAAGACCGAAAAAAGGTTCCTTGTAATTCCCGGAACATACCAAACATATTCCAATTTAGTCTTGATTTCCTTATTGTTGTTAATTTTCTATAAAAACTCTATAGTACCTTTTCCAACAGAATTAAGGGTTTATTTACCAGCAGATTGAATAGAGCGTGGTTCTTTGAAGGTTTCATATTCAATGAAAAATTCCGATGAATGTGTTACATGTTTCGTAGCACCATTATCTACCCACCAATCCACTTTATAAGTCACATAATTTACTTCTTCTGATAGAGATTCGAGTACTACGTTGGAATGTTGAACTTTTTCTTTTTGAAACTTACTTGGTTTTCCATCTGAAATCCATTTGCGACATTCTTTCAACCAGTGTCCTTTCTTTTTTGCAATAATGACAACTTTAGTCTTTCTTATTATGTGTTTTGAAATTCCTTTTACGATTGAACTCCTTTCTTCGGTTTACCATCAAAGCTTCTTCATTTTAACTCTTATTCGAATTCCTTTCGAAAAGAAACAACTGCATTATTAATTCATCAAGTGTCTTATCTCCGTCTCGGGTAAGTATCATCCAATGTAATATACGAATCTTACAGAAATGGAAAAAGAAAACGTAAGATATATTTTTCTATCTATTATTTCATAAAAACATTGTTTTACAAAATTATTATTTTTTTCCTTTGTGATAATATAATAATTAAAAATATAAGATATACTTGATTATTATTTGTAATATTATTTTATTATTATAATGGTATTATTTAGAAATATGTATTTTTTCAATTTCCATTCCCTAACATTATCATTATTAACAGAAGTCTCCATTGGCAATTTTTTTATACGCAAATTTATATTTTTTTTTTTGTTGTTTGGCGATGTTATAGAATATAACAGTACGAAATATTTTATACATATTAACTGGTATAATTTTGGATGTTGTCTTAACTATAGTGCTAAACCAAATTGATAATGTTAAAGTGATATTATCTTTGTATGCTAATCTATTTTACGAATGGCAAAAGAAAGAAGAAGAGATACTTTGTTAAATAAATAGATTTTTTTTCAATAAATTAGATATTTTAATAATTTGTTTTCATTAATGTGTGCATTAGCTGTGTTTATTTGTAATACTCATACAGGGTGGGCCAACTTGGACTGACTGATTTGAAATAATTTTGAAATTTTGATAAAGTTATTGGTCCATATTTCTTCGAAAATGAGCTTAATGAACCACCGGACCATGTTGGAAAATTTTTTACGTCCGATAGTTCTCAATAATCGTAGCATATGGTTCCAGCAAGATGGAGCTACAGCTCATACCGCAAGAGCCACAATGGCACTTCAGTCAGTCAAACTTGGCCCACCCTGTAGTTACCATTCACTGGTAAATATTCTGACCAATGTTGTCAACACATTTTTATGGAACTGTTGCAAGCCAACAATTCAAACATTTGATTGACCATAGACCATAACTCAAGCTTTAAAACTCTTAAACTTTTGAAGCGAGGTGTGCTAATAGAAATTTCATTAGGCAATAATTCTTTTCCTTCCGCCAGCGAACAACTTCACTAGCAATAAATGGTATAGAACAACCTTTCAAGAAACCTGAAGCTGAAACATAATTATAATAACTATATCTACATTAACTTTATTTTTTTAAATAAATCTTCGCAAAGGTAATTGAATAAATTTGTTTGTTAACTTAAACTTATTCTCTTATTTTTTTTTGTCATATTTTCTTCTATTTTTTTTTTTAATTAGAATCGTTTTTTTTAACATACAAAAGCTCTTCTACTTAAAACAAGAAAAAAAAAAGGAGAAAACGCAATTAAATTTATTTTTATCTTTGTGGTGGACTCATTATTTGAGCCACCACTGTGTGTTTTTGTATCAAGCATATGCATATTTGATTCACTTTGTACATTAATTTACCGATATTCTCTTCAATTTGTTGCGAAGACATTGAATTCTGATTATTAACTTAAACAACAGAAACAATACCATAAGAAATTTAAAACAAATAAGCAAAAGTAATCAAGTTGTGATTACCTCGCGGTAGAAGCTTTGGATTAATTGCCTGATTATAAATCACACCAAATACCAACCATACAGAAATTTCCAAACTAACTATTAAAGAAAAAAAAAGTTGAAGCTAAAATATCGTATAAAAGAAGTTTCCACCTAAAACCTTGGATGTCAATTAAATATTAAACGGCAACTTCATGAAGAATTTTCAACCAAGGAAATTTGTGTCATCCAATTCTATGATGGAAGTGTCAATGGAGAAATATCTATAATAATATTTCTTTTGGTTGTCCCCATAAATATATTATCTACTTATTTAAAAAAAAAAAAAAAAACTAAATTTCATAATGCTACAATAAAATTTAAATAAGATGTGCACCAAACTTAAGAAATAAAACAAAGATAGAATTTTAAAATTTTTAGCTAAAACAAATAAAACAAAAAAAATTTAATATCACAGAATTTAAAGAATTAAAAAAAAATTATATTGACTACAGTCATTTTTTTTCTAAAGCATTATGGAATTTACATATTATTATTTAATCTGGTTTTCATAATTTCTTTCATTATTTAAGGTAGCTAAGTAATGATTAAAATTTTTTGCATGGAAATACCCATCATTATTTCTTTTCTATCACAACACACATAATATTGTAAACATATCTACAAAAAAAAAACACTTCAAGAACCAGCAATTGAAGAGGCCTCATCAACCGCTGCTCTCAACATTTTTTTTGGTGAGTGAAACCAACTTTGTATATATGTATGTATATAATAATTAATATATCAATATGTTTAAGTCAAGCTTTAAATTCGTTTAAATATGTTGCTTAGAGAGATATTAAAAATAGCTCGTCAACATTCTATAAATAGATTTTAGTTTTTTTTTTCATATTGAGAACAAATACATTATTTCTTTGTACTCTATTGTCGGTCGAAGACACATTATATACTTTTTGTCGAAAGCCTAAGCAATATTCTAGTGTTGGCGATTTCGGTAAAAACTATAATATTAATAAGCGTAATAAAAAAAATGAAATTATAAATCTGATATAAATCTAGAGCATTAATAAGTTATTTAAAAGTTTAATAGTATTAATGATATCATTAGAGCGTTATCTAGTTAACATATTTTCGCGGTTTGTACGATTAAAATATCATGATTATTTCTGAAATTGTTTTAATAAAAAAAAAATAAATTAACAATGGAAGAATAATTTGTGCAAAATTTCTTACGTAATGTGAAGTGATGAGGAAGTGGTAGGTTGACTATGGGATTTTAGTGTAACATTTCAGCGCCACTAAAATCAATGGTAGGGAGGGTAAAGGCGCGCTAAGTTACCACCTAACACCTGTGGTAGACTATTAAATGTTTTTTTTTTTTTCTTGTTATGGTTGATTATTATATTTTTTTTTATGTCTCCGTTTTAAGTTGATCTAAATAGGGGTTAATTACTGTCTTGATTTGTGTAAGAAGATCAACTTCCAGCCCATGTTTTTTTTAGTACTACGGGAGTCTAAAATAATATTTATGATGAACGTTATTTATTGACTAAAGGAAGTGTTGAAAACAAGAACCCCCCCAACCGACTGACCGCTAGTGGTTATCAATGGCTCCCATTTGTTTTCATACTTTCGTTGTAGTACATCAATAGTCAATAATACCTAAATTTACTACAACTAAATAGAAGTCGTTTAGTAGGAGTTTGGTTTTGGGAATTTTTGTTCATTACATAAATTGGCGCCCAACGTGGGGCCTGAAGTTTTAGTATTTCATTAAAATATTAGATTTTCATTGCTTTGCATCAAATTATTCAAATTTTTACTTTAAAATTTTTAGATTTCATTAACATACAAATTTATTAATTTTATGTATAATCAAAACTGTTCTAGTTCTAGACAAGTTTCTTACGCTAACGTGGTTAAATCTAATATGCCAGGTTTGGAGCAGGAACCTAAATCTCAATATTACGAGCCTAATATTAACACTCTAGAGACTGCTTTGCAGACACTTGGCCAAACTATGAACACTTTTACGACCACTATGACATCCATGATGCAGGAAATGCTGAAAATGCAATCCACTATCTTACAAGCAATTTTAAAGAAATGATTTGTTTAAAAATTTGTTTTTGGAACGCGAACGGCCTCCGCCAACATAAAAACGAACTGGAACACTTCCTGATGGATAAGCAGATTGATGTCATGATGATTGCTGAAACTCACTTGACGGCGACAGGGTACTTCAAAATTAATGGCTACGTGTTGTATGATACTAAAGATCCCCGCGGAAGAGCATGTGGAGGTTCGGCAATTCTTATAAAGAACAGAATAAAACATTACCTAATGAATAACATAAGTGAGGATTGCCTACAAGCAACAAACATTTGTATTGAATTCTGTCAATACAACTTTGTTTTATCATCAATTTATTCGCCGCCTCGATTTTCAATAAAAGAACATCAATACTACAGCTTCTTCAATTCCCTTGGAGCTAGATTTTTGGTTGCTGGTGACTTTAACGCCAAACACACATTTTGGGGTTCACGTCTAGTGACCCCGAAGGGTCGTGAACTCTTCAACACCATTGCCAAAATGGGCTTAGATGTACTCTCAAGCGGGCATCCCACCTACTGGCCGACGGACCGACGGAAGATTCCCGATATTATTGACTTCGGAGTAGTGAAAAATATCCCTGTAGAATCGATACAAGTGGAGCCTTCATTAGACTTGTCTTCAGATCACTCTCCTTCTATTATTTCAATGCGTTTCCTTCAAGGGTATGGCTCTCCATTTCGGGACATGTCTAAATCCAGAGTAAGTTGGATAAAGTATAAAAAGTATTTAAGTTCCCACTGCACGGAAAATGTAGTGTTGAGAACTACCGAGGATATTGATGGGTCGATTGGCAAGTTTACTGAGGACATACGAAGAGCTGTGCATCACACTTCCACATATGACGTTGAATGCAGAAGTAGGACAAACAGAACTTATTTCGCTGAACTCGAACATCTCCTGACAGAAAAAAGAAGAGTTAGAAGAGAGTGGCAAATTCACAGGTCTCCTCAACTGAAAGCTAGGCTACGGGAATGCAGAGATATACTAAGAAATTTCTTAGAAACCCAAAGAATGGCTTCACTTAAATCATACTTGGAGGGAATTGACAGTTCCCCACAATCTGACTATTCGTTATGGAAGGCGGCACGAGGTTTAAAAAGACCAGTTAGAGGAAAGCCTCCTTTGCGAAATCCGACTGGTGACTGGGCTAGAAACGATTCCGAGAAGGGGACTTTATTTGTTAACCATTTGAGAAATGTGTTTACTATAAACAACTCAAATAATGCAACTGATTTGCCACCACTCGTTATTAGACCTCCTGTACCTCTAAGACTTAGCTTTAATGATATTCAAAGCGCTATTGGTACTCTGAACCTTAAAAAAGCTCCAGGTATGGATAAAATCAGCAACAAAATGCTTGTGGAGTTACCTCGTGTAGCTAGAAGAATTATTCTCTTTATCTTCAATGCTATTTTACGCCTAGAATACTATCCTGCAGATTGGAAGGTATCTATGATTACCATGATTCCTAAGCCAGGGAAGGACCTCACCAAAGTAGAGTCATATAGGCCAATTAGCCTACTGCCGACAATTTCAAAACTGTTTGAAAAATTGTTAATGGCTAAGTTGATTCCAATTCTGAACGACACTCAATGTATTCCAAATCATCAATTCGGGTTCAGAGCTAAACACAGTACCATCGAACAAACACACAGATTAGTAAATGTGATAAGACGGTCGTTTGAAGAGAAAAAATACTGTTCCGCGCTTTTCATTGATGTTTCCCAAGCGTTCGACAAAGGTTTTATGCACAAAATAAAATTAGCTCTGCCTGCTAACACCCACAAACTTATGAAAAGTTATTTATATGGTCGCAAATTTACAATCAAAGAAGGCGATTTTTTAAGCCCCGCTCAGCCAATTGAAGCAGGAGTACCCCAGGGTAGCATACTGGGTCCTACTTTATATTTGATTTATGCATCCGATATGCCGTCAGACCCCAATAAACATACTTCAACTTTTGCTGACGATACAGCCTTTATTAGCGTTCATAAGGACCATCAAATAGCATCACAGAATTTGCAGAATTATATTTATAAACTAGAGAATTGGCTTGAGCTTTGGAAAATCAGGGTTAACGAACAGAAATGTATTCATATAACTTTCACATTGCGAAAAGATACCTGCTCGTCCATCAGAATAAATAACCAAATTATTCCGCAACACAATGAAGTCAAATACCTCGGAATCCACCTCGATCGTCGTTTAACCTGGAAGTCTCATATTGACGCAAAACTTACACAGATGAGATTAAAAGCAGTGCAACTTAATTGGCTAATCGGCAGAAATTCTACATTAAAGTTGGATTGTAAACTTTTGTTGTACAATGCAATTCTAAAGCCAATATGGTGTTATGGAATTCAATTATGGGGTACTGCCTCAGCATCCAACATTGAAAAAATTCAAAGAGGTCAAAATAAAATTCTACGTATAATTACTGCAGCTCCATGGTACGTTAAAAATTCTCGAATTCACAAAGATCTAGGCATTCCTTTGGTGAAAGACGAATTTAAAAAATACGCCTCAAAATATGTCAGCAAACTTGAACACCATCCAAACCCACTTGCACGAGACATCCTTAACTTTAGTGGCCATGTTCGGTTGAGAAGGAGGGATACCCTTGCTTTAACTCAAACGCAAAACAGATGACTGGATCAGTGGATGTAAATTTTTTTGTAGTATCATAATATTTTGTCTAGCACTGGCTGGACTTATTATTTTCTTTTAGTATTAAGATTCGAAAACTTATTGTCATTTCAATATCTGAAGATTCAATAAATAAATATAATGTACTATAAAAAAAAAAAAAAAAAAAAAAAAAAAAATAATTTTTAGAGTTATTCGGATTTCGATTACGTGAGGTTTTCAGGTTCGGATGTATCGACCAATAATATACTATTAATCCTTTTGGACTTCCAGAAAACAAGAAAACATTATATTTTGTAGTAGTTTATATATAGTTTTTGAACATCATTCTTTTAATGTAACTTAGTTATCGATATCTTGATTTTTTCCAGTTAAAATCAGTTCCTAATAAATGACGAAAATGCATATCGGTTTGTTTGTGTTTAAGATGGTGTTGAAATACTCGTTGATCTCCATAAACTGGATTAGTCTTCCTATCAACCATAAAAAAATACACAAAAAAAATAAAAAGTTTAAATACCCTTTCATATCACTAATTGTAAGAAATTGATTGTAAAGTAATTTTCGGTAATTTTTAAAAACCAACTTTTTGTAAGAAATTAATTTATAATTTTTGCTTTCGATGAATGATCTTTGCTAAAATTTGATTAATATTAATTTAGATGAATTTTCCCCGATTCAGTTTCCTGTTTTTTAACAATATTATTTTCCAATTTTATAAATTGTGTTTTAGTTTTTGGGTTATATATGAATTACATAATTGTCCTAATTTTAAAAAACATATATAACTATTTTGGCACTTGTTTTAATTTATTTTTGTTTCATGATTTTATCATACGTTTTGTTTTTTTTTTTTTTTTGAAACATGGTTGACTAACTATTCGAAGACACAAAATTTTAAATTATTTTCTTTCACAATTTTTCGTAGAAGTATCTATATTATTTTGTCAAGGTATATTCTTGAGTAGATTTCTAAACTTCGGTTCTTTTAGTATTTTTTATATAATTTTTGTTATTATGGAACGATCACCTCCACAACAATTACAGCCTTCTGCTGTACATAAAGATCAGAACTGTATACTTTGTAGTGAGATAATGACTGAAAATCAAGATTGTTTGATTATTTCGGAGTGCAATCATGCGTCTCATCGCATTGAAAATCATTTGGCCAACTCTTCTGAGTGTCCTTCATGTAAACGACCTTGCTCACTAGTAGAATTGAAGACAATAAATATTCCAGATACATCCCAATTGGTAGAAAAATCTAAAAATATTAGTCGTGGTAGACCGCGTGGTGTCATGGTGAAACAATATAACACTCGTAGTAATTCAAGGAATTTGTTTAATGAACCACAAACTCCACAACCGCCAAACCAACATATGTTGCTGGAAATGGGTGCCCCGATAGACTAGGCGATGTGTGCCGGACTATCAGTCAGAGGGTTGCGGGTTCGATTCCCGCCAAAGACTCTGGGTGTTTTCTGCAGACAAGCCAAAAAGCTTCGCAGTTTGTGTTTGTTAAAAAAAAAACCAAATGTTCAAAGAAATCAACCAATTCCGAATAATAGTAGTTCTCCTCAAGTTTATAGGCAATGAAATCCAAGAACTAATTGTGGAAACAATTCTCCACATTTTGATCAGTCTCAGTTAAATTCTATAATAGAAAACACTGTAACACGTCTTTTGCAAAACTTAAATTTGGTTCCAAATTCTCAAGCTTCTGTAAATATTCAAACTTCACAAATACCACCTCTCAGACAAAATAACTTGCAAAATTTTCCAAATTCATATCACGTCAAGATTATCGATCAACTTCTAACTCACATGTAGATGAAAACTTCGCAATAAGAGCGGATAAAATTACATCAATTATCCAAAACTGGAATATCAAATTTGATGGATCCAGTAATGTCATAAGTGTAGATGAATTTTTATACCGAGTATGCCGAAACCTTTAGTATTGTTAGCAGGTAGAGCGCGCGATTGGTATTGGCGCTACCATGCTCGACAAACTGTCAACTCCCATACCAGAGTCTGATCTAGTGGAAATACTGACCCAAAATCTTCGCCCAGAAATCAGACACGAATTGCTTTATGTACCCTTGCTCATTTACGCAAGTTGGTTCAGATGAGAGAACACTTAATGGATTCTGATTACTTTAAAAAGAATATATCAAACAGACCTACATTTAATTATACAAAACTCCAAGTGGCAGATATAGATTGCTCTCATGACTTATTAACGGTTTCTCATCCTCACAACGAATCGGAAATATCTGTAGATGCAATTCAGCAAACTCCCCAATTATATACGTGCTAGAATTGTGATCAAGCAGGTCATCATTGGGAAGATTGTTTGGAAGTCAGAAACATATTTTGCTATGGGTGTGGTATAAAAAATACATACAAACCTCAGTGTACCAAATGTGCCAACAGAAAACTTTCAAAAAACTGCAAAATTCCGAACAATGTTCGAAATCTGCCATGGAAACTACTTTGTTAACACCAAATGATTCTAACCCGGCATTTACACATGCAAGTGCAAGTTCTAAAAAGTCAATACAATCACACTTTTTTCACTAATACACTCACATTTTTTCACTTGCAGAGCTACTCGAGTTTTTCGAATAAGTTTTCGTATATAATACGTACACAGTACTCGCATGCAATGTAATGGTCGTGGTGACTATATTTCGCGGATAAAAATAAACTCAGCTCTGCTGGGTATTTATACAACAGAGCCATCTTGTAGTGACTTCTGACAACATCTACTGCGACAATCGAAGAAGAAATAAATACAACCCTGCAGTACAATAATCGGTATTGAGTACTTACTATGCAAATACTCTCGACGCGCACAACTCTAACAAACATTTTGGTTGTCAGATACACACCTGAATAGATCACGACAACGATAAGTAAAGTGTATAGACATTACAAAGTGAATTTTGGAAAAAAACGTAAACAGTGAAGAAATTACGAAGAAAAAAAACAACAACAAATTTTTTGATCAAAGGTAATATGGTAATGGAAAAATTTTTTTTTTTTCTCTATAATCAGGGAATTTTTTCTTCCTATAGATCATATACCGCATTTTTTTTTTTTGGTTTGGCAATATTAACATCAAATTTAAATTGCCTGAAGGTACCTCCCACTTATGAGCCTTCAAATTACCAGCGTTAACAAAGTCAGCTACTCAATCAGAAAAATTGCCTAATCAAGCCAGTTAAACCACCGAGACTATTGGCGTCACCTAAACATTCCTGGATTAAACTAAACATGTATCTACATGAGCTAAAATTCAACGATTTAAAACCTAAAATTTTCATAATTAATCTAATCATCACATGCTTAACCTAAGATTTTCGTACTTAACCTAATTCTCACAAGCCTAACTTAAACTTTACCTACCTGCCCTACCAAAAAAAAAAAAAACACAAAAAAAAAAAAATTTACCGGCTTTGTCTTAAAATTATATATGTAGATATATACTCTATAAAATCTGCACTTGATTTAAAAAGCACCTATTTAATTTGAGCCTTATATCTCTACACCTAGAAATTATGTGCATAATTTAAAAATTTATCTACTTAATCTAAAATATACGGAAGATGAATAAAAAGTTTAATAGAATCCACCTAGTGGCTAATAATATATGTTTTCTCATAAATTTTTTTTTTTTTTAACATATATATGTCCTATTAATCTGAAATTTCTAAAATAGTCTTAAACCAGGTTATAATCTAAGTTACAATAATATCTATTCAGATATTACCCCCATAAGTTTTTAAGCATTCCTAACAATGCTAGTAGACCCATGAATTCTTAGACGGTAGACTTATCCTAAATTTTAATTAATTACTAACACTTGGGCAAAATAATTAAGACAAGAAAAAAAAACAAAACAAAATTTACTAAATGATTTAAAGATTTTCATCACCCCGACATCAAGATCCTGTTGGAGGCCTTCACCAGATACGAGAATGATGCGGTAAGTTGATACATAAATTCTTTTATTTTTTCCCCATTAAACACCATAAAAGTTTTTTTTTTATTCAAGTGAAGCAAAAAAATGATTTCAGAGAGATCTATCCTGAATATTGTAGAACAAAAAGGTGAAACTTTTACATAGCTATGTTAAATAAGGGAATAATAACTTTAAGAAAAACAAAAACAATGAAGATACATTAGCTTGGTGTTTGTTATTATGTTAGCAATACAACCAGTAATGGAAATAAACCAATGTTATTGGCAGTATTCATTTTTTTGTTTCTCTCACTCTAGTGGAAAGAATTCTTTTGCTT
This sequence comes from Bellardia bayeri, assembly GCA_950370525.1. Classification (NCBI taxonomy): domain Eukaryota; kingdom Metazoa; phylum Arthropoda; class Insecta; order Diptera; family Calliphoridae; genus Bellardia; species Bellardia bayeri. Next base: position 46,049,226 of record OX493265.1, on the reverse strand, counting down.
CTCTTGTCTAGTTTTATATTTTGCCTATTTACGTACAATTAAATAACAGACACAGTATATTCTATCTATTTTCATATTATATAAATTTTGTTATATTTATTTATTCATTTGAAGAAAGATTAGGTAAATATTAATGAACATAGATGAAATAATGTATAGATTTAAATTAAAAAAATTATCTCCTTTTAAATTTACATTTCCTTTTTATGAATAAAATTGTTTAGACATCATGTATTGGTAAATGAAAATATTAAGGGTGTTTTCTTTTGGAATAACTGAGGCAAGAGTGTAAGATCATTAGTTTAGTTTTAGTTTGGGGTTTCAAGAAAATTCTAGCCCATGAAACATGGTAGGCGTGGGTGACGAGGCTCAATCTCTCAGTAACACCAGAGAGAGATTTTTACTAGGACTAAATTCAATGACAACTTTGTAGATTTTTTTTTTGTTATGACTAGAAAAGGGGCAAAATAATAATGTAGTAATCTAGTCATGCTGGCCCTAACACCGGAACGATAGAAAAAAAATGAGAGTCTATACGAAAATTTGTAGTGAAACTGAGGACTTATAGGAAAGGACCGAACTCCCCCACACCACTGTTGCTAGCACTTCAAAGGCTCTCGCAGTCCTATCCCTATAAGATTCCTTCGTGTTAACGAAAAGTAGCACTTAATAATAGTCCCTGATAGAAACGTAATTCGCAACCTGAAGCTTAATTGAATCGGTTCATGGTTACATTACGGAGAACTTGATTGAGCAATTCACCAACACACTCACTCACTCGAGAACATTACAAAAAAATGGCGCCCAACGTGGGGCTGATAGGACGTTAAGATTTTTTTTCAGCTCTGCAAAAATTTCCGTTTTATTAAAAGTAGATTTCAAATTCATTAGCTTGATTTTCAATTCGCAGGTATTTTACTAAACTTTTTGGAGAATAATTTTTAAAGTTTTGCAGGATTTTTCGACTATTTGAGGAGTTCAGTTTCAAATATGTTGACCGCTTAATGTTTAAAGATCCTTTCAATAACTAGTTTGGTAGATACATTGCAAATGTAAGTCTATGCGTTATTGTTCAAAGTGAATGTTTTTTTTTCAAAATTTTTAAATGCTAAATTAGCTAACGAGAGATATTCGGAATTCATTAATTTTGCTCTATGCGAGTTGGTGACCAATACTCTTTTGTATAAATTTAAATATTAGAGACAAATAATATCGAGTTAATGCTTTGAAAATTTTGGAAAATAAATTTTTATTTTGTACAATAAATCCATAACCCGGTTATAGTAACCTATGTCTTGAATTTAATCCAGTAATAATGATCTTGCACTAGCTTTCGGTCTAAGGAAAACACCCAGTTTAACTCTCACTATAATTTAAACTATTGAATACAAGTTTTTGTTTATATATTAAAAAGAAATTTAGTAATAAAAACTTCTCGATGTTCTAAAATACAGTTTTAACGTGACAACCACTATTTTCATTAATAACTTTTATGAGTTGCTTTTATGTTGCTAGTCTCATAAAAGACAGAAACCCAACATAAACGAAATCCAAATTTTAACTAAAGCATGCATTTTTTTAAATAATTTGAAAAAAAAAAAAATCGCATAAGCCTGATAAATTGTCTAAATCAAGTTTTTACTTTATGGTTAGTACAACAGTCGAATACATTTCATCAACTGTAACTAAATTCTATATACAATATACTTAACAAATACTATCATTCCGAAATTAATTGCTTTTCACATTAAACATCCGAGATACCATTTCCCTAATTGTGAGATAAATCCTTAAAAAAAAAAAAAAATTTTATATAATGATGAAAACACCTATTTTGATCTCATTTGCTCATACATAGGTGTGCAAAGAAGATTGTATCTTAGATTTCTACAAAAATATAAATAACAGTTACTTGATTTCTTTAAATTTCGCAATTTTCGAGATTGAAATTTAATAACTGAAAGTCAATGAAACTGATATTACCAATTGAGTTTTGTTTTTACCAAGGTTAAATTTCTTCCTTTATAGAACATAATTTAAATTGGAAAAAGTTTCTTTTCTAAACGGTTTTGGGTCTAATTCTCGCTAGTAAAAGAAATACTTTAAGTAATACATATTTAATTGGTTTTTATACAATTTGTTTAACACTGTTAACAGTTTTGTAAAACAATAACTTTCTGGGCTATTTGGTCCAATCGTGTCAAGTTTTTGTTCTATAATAATTCTTCGTTTCGACTTTTCTTTCTGTAGATATTTGATCCAAAATGTCTAATGAAAGATCCCCTGTTCCAAATATTCCGCAGCCCCTGTTTCTGGCACCTTTACAAATTGAGCCTTCCGTATGTCATGGTTGCCATGAATCCATGGATGAAGGTGCGGATTGTCTTATTATTAATGACTGTTCTCATGCGTTTCATAGAAATTGTATCGAGACACATTTGTCTTCATGTTCGGAATGCCCCGAATGTAAAAGGTCCTGCCAATTGTCAGAACTTCGAAAATTAATTATTGTTTCCCGAGGTACTTCTGTTAGGAATAATCCTAAATCAAAACCTAGAGGAGCCATGGCGAAGCAGTATAATACTCGCAGTTCACAGAGAAATAATTTTCCTGAAGCAAATTTACAAAACATCCATAATGCAAATAGCCAAGAACAGTCCCAAAGCTTGACTGAATTAAGTCCTAACCATGACACTGAAAATATCTTAAATTCACCTACTAGAAGGACAGCTCACACACCTACTCAACTAAATACCAATTTTATAGATTACGGCGAAATAAATCGATTAATTGCGGCAAATTTAAATCGCTTATTAGGAAATCTAAATATTGTACCACAAGCTAATACCAATGGTATCCAAAATCATAATCCCAATAGTGGTAATAATTTTCCAATTCCACCTCATTTTACGGAACCTCAGAGAACACAAACTCGCGTAAACGGCAACAATTCCTATACATTTTCGCCAAACGCTCTATCCCATTTAAGTAGTAATCCCATGCATGCCGACAAAATCACTTCGATTATCCAAAACTGGAATTTAAAGTTTGATGGGTCGTCTAACGGCTTGCATGTCGAGGAATTTCTGTACCGTATAAGATCTCTGACTCAAGATAACTTTAATGGCGATCTTAGTCTGATTTGTAAAAACTTGCACATTCTTCTCATTGGAAAAGCACGAGACTGGTACTGGCGCTACCACAAGCAAGTTCAGTGTATTCAGTGGGATGACTTCTGCGACGCCATCAGAGCTCAGTACAAAGAGTACAAATCCTCCTTTGATATTAGGGAAGAAGTACGCAATCGGAAACAAAAGGCAGGAGAAACGTTTGACTCATTTTTCGAATCCATTCTAGCCATTATGGATCGGCTTCCAACTCCCATGTCGGATATGGAGCTGATTGAGATACTCGCCAGAAATTTACGCCCAGAGATTCGTCAGGATTTACTTTATGTACCTATACATTCGATTTCCCACTTACGCAAATTAGTCCAAATGCGAGAACATTTTTTGAATGAGGAATCGGTACGCAAAACGCCTTCGGGGCGAAACCAAAATCCGGTTATGACGCGTAGGTATATAGCAGACCTTGATTCTGCTACAGAAACTAATAGCGAAAATAATGATTTTGATTCATGCATTAATGCAATCCAGAGTAATGAAACGAGAACCAAATGCTGGAATTGTGATGAATTTGGTCATCACTGGCAAAATTGTCTTAAAGAACGTACTATATTTTGCTATGGATGCGGTTTAAAAAATATTTATAAGCCTAATTGCTTGACATGTGCCTCTAAAAACAATAAATTTCCAAAAAACTTTCGACCCTCAGGTCCTCTGACGGACCAAATATAAATCCCTGCTATTCCAATATTAACAAATGTGACAAAACCACTAACACCGAACATGAAAATGAATTCACTGATCAAAAAAACATCACAGACCTAAGAAACAAACCCATTACTATCCTTAAACGTTCAAAAACCTGTGACGATTCTACTTCTGTTGTTGATGTTAAAAATTTAATAAGTCCGAAACTTCCATATCATAAACGCTGGGAAGTATACCTGCAAAAAAGGAACGAAATTTTTAATATATCTGTGTTGTCTCAAAAAGTACCTATAAAACCTAAACGCTCTACCATTCGATTGCGTCAATTTTATAAAAATAAGAAACTTTGTCATAAATTTTTAATTTCGGCAATAATTTCAAATCCCAAAGATTTGAGATATTACGCAAAGGTAAAATTTCTAGATTTTGAGGAGTTAGGTTTACTTGATACTGGGGCAAATATTAGTTGTATCGGCTCTGAGTTAGCGTTGAATGATTTTTCTAAATTGTGTTGTTATACGAAATGCAAATCGAATGTTAAAACAGCTGATGGCAAGTTGCAAACTGTTTGTGGCTGGCTTGATATTGAAATTCTGTTCAGAAACGAGTGTAAAAGGATTCAATTATTTGTGATACCTTCAATATCACAAAGATTGATTCTTGGGATTGATTTCTGGAAGAAGTTTGCATTGTTTCCAGATATTGTTGGGTCTGGGGACAATATTTCTGTGACTAAAACGTCCAACTTGTCCATATCTGATCTATCTATTCCCGCACAGAAGTCCGAAAACTTGTCTGAACTCGAAACATCATCAAAAACTCCATTAGATGAAAATCGATATCCTTTATCCGATAGCCAACGGCAACAGCTAAACGCTGTTATCAATCTATTTCCGAATTTTGAAAAACAAGGGTTAGGGAGAACCAGTCTCATTAGACACTCGATTGATGTAGGTAATACTACACCCATTAAGTCACGGTTCTATCCAGTTTCTCCCGCGGTTGAGAGACTGATGTTTGGTGAACTTGACCGTATGTTGGCGCTAGGGGTGATTGAGCCATCCACATCCCCCTGGAGTTCACCAATGCGTTTGGTTGTGAAACCAAACAAGGTCCGTTTATGTTTAGATGCTCGCAAGGTTAATTCCGTAACCAAAAAGGATGCTTATCCTCTACCAAACCTTGAGGGAATATTCGCAAGACTTCCACAAGCCAATCTCATCACGAAACTAGATCTGAAAGATGCCTACTTGCTTTAGACGAAAAAGCATTCACAGTTCCTGGAAGGCCCCTCTACCAATTCGTAGTAATGCCTTTCGGACTGTGCAAGGCTCCTCAGACCATGTGTAGACTTATGGATGAGATAATTCCACCAGATCTGAGGCATTCTGTCAAAATTTTGCGTGACAAAAGTGAACTACCTAGGATACGTGATAGGAAACGGGGGTATCACAACTGATCCCGAAAAAGTAGTAGCCATAAATAACTGGCCCGTTCCAAAAACTTTAAAACAAGTAAGAGGATTTCTGGGATTGGCGGGGTGGTATCGACGCTTTATTGAGAACTTTTCGTCAATGGTATACCCCATCACACAAGTGTTATCATCAAAAAAAATGTTTAAATGGACACAGGAGGCTCAAACAGCATTTGAGCAGGTAAAGATGTTACTCACCTCGGCTCCTGTGTTGACAAATCCAGATTTTAGCAAGAAATTTTTTCTGCACTGTGACGCAAGTGATTTCGGAATTGGCGCAGTTCTGGTGCAATTGGACGAACAAGGTGAAGAACGTCCAATTGCATACATGAGTAAGAAATTAAATTCAGCGCAACGAAATTACAGCGTCACAGAGAGAGAATGTCTGGCTGCAGTTGAAGCCATCAAAAGATTTCGCTGCTATTTAGAGATGCAGGAGTTCGAGGTGATTACAGATCACTCCAGTCTGTTATGGCTCATGCGACAGCCAGATCTAAGCGGAAGGCTAGCCAGATGGGTTTTTAAGTTACAATCCTATAATTTTGCTATCAGCCATCGAAAAGGTAAAGACCATGTAATACCAGATGCTCTTTCTAGAATCCCAAATGATGATGTTGCAGCCCTGGAAATTGTCGAGCCTGAAATTAATTTAGATTCTCCACACTTTGAAGATTTGGATTATGCTGAGTTAAAGAAAAAAGTTTCCAGCCAACCAGAAAAATACCCTGACATCAAAATAATTGATAAATATATCTATTACCGCAACGAACACTACCTTGGCAATGAGAATCAAGAAAATCTGTGTTGGAAATTATGGGTACCATTCAAGTTGCGCAAAGATACCATTTCAAAATCACATGATACACCTGTCAAAGCTCATGGAGGTATGGGCAAGACATTGGAGCTATTAAGAAGACACTTTTTTTGGCCTGGAATGGTTCGTGACGTGACAAATTATATACGTGAGTGTGATATTTGTAAAACTACAAAAGCTCCTAACTTTGTGATGAAACCACCCATGGGAAACGCTAGTGTGTCAGTTCGTCCATTCCAGCGCCTTTATATCGACTTACTTGGTCCTTACCCCCGCAGCAAATCTGGATATACTGGTCTCCTAATAGTGTTAGATCATCTAACAAAATTCCATTGGTTGTGCCCACTACGTAAATTTACATCTACCGCAATTCAAGACTTCTTAAAGAAACAAATTTTCCACGTCTATGGTGTTCCAGAGACAATTGTTAGCGACAATGGTAGTCAATTTCGCTCCAATGATTTAAATGCATTGCTTACAACCTACGGAATAAAACATGTGTACACGGCATTATACTCCCCCCAATCTAACGCCTCTGAACGCGTCAACAGGTCACTTATTGCTGGAATTCGAGCCTATCTTAAGTCAGATCATCGATTATGGGATGAGAGGCTTAGTGAAATCAGTTGTGCCCTCCGTAATTCATATCACCAGTCTATTAAGAGTTCACCTTTTCACGCACTATTTGGATTTGACATGATAACGCATGCCACTTCGTATGAGCTGTTGCGGAAACTACAAATTTTAAACGAACCTACCGCTCGAATTTCCCGTGATGACAATTTACAACTAATAAGGCAGGATATACGCAAATGCATAAAACAAGCACAGGAGAAGAATCAACACCAGTATAACCTCAGAGCAAGACCTCAAAACTTTGAAGTAGGCCAAGAAGTATTGCGTCGAAACTTTGCACAGAGCAGTTTTGAAAAGCATTTTAATGCAAAACTCTCTCCCCTATTTATAAAGGCGCGAATTAAAGAGAAAATAGGTAACCACTACTATCTTTTAGAGGACCTACAAGGAAAAATAATCGGTACCTACCATGGAAAAGATCTTCGAAGCTAACTCCCTGTTTCCATTCACTTTTCTGACGCAATGCTGGAAAAATGTCCGGTTTTGTAATGGTCGTGGTGACTATATTTCGCGGATAAAAATAAACTCAGCTCTGCTGGGTATTTATACAACAGAGCCATCTTGTAGTGACTTCTGACAACATCTACTGCGACAATCGAAGAAGAAATAAATACAACCCTGCAGTACAATAACCGGTATTGAGTACTTACTATGCAAATACTCTCGACGCGCACAACTCTAACAAACATTTTGGTTGTCAGATACACACCTGAATAGATCACGACAACGATAAGTAAAGTGTATAGACATTACAAAGTGAATTTTGGAAAAAAACGTAAACAGTGAAGAAATTACGAAGAAAAAAAACAACAACAAATTTTTTGATCAAAGGTAATATGGTAATGGAAAAATTTTTTTTTTTTCTCTATAATCAGGGAATTTTTTCTTCCTATAGATCATATACCGCATTTTTTTTTTTTTGGTTTGGCAATATTAACATCAAATTTAAATTGCCTGAAGGTACCTCCCACTTATGAGCCTTCAAATTACCAGCGTTAACAAAGTCAGCTACTCAATCAGAAAAATTGCCTAATCAAGCCAGTTAAACCACCGAGACTATTGGCGTCACCTAAACATTCCTGGATTAAACTAAACATGTATCTACATGAGCTAAAATTCAACGATTTAAAACCTAAAATTTTCATAATTAATCTAATCATCACATGCTTAACCTAAGATTTTCGTACTTAACCTAATTCTCACAAGCCTAACTTAAACTTTACCTACCTGCCCTACCAAAAAAAAAAAAAACACAAAAAAAAAAAAATTTACCGGCTTTGTCTTAAAATTATATATGTAGATATATACTCTATAAAATCTGCACTTGATTTAAAAAGCACCTATTTAATTTGAGCCTTATATCTCTACACCTAGAAATTATGTGCATAATTTAAAAATTTATCTACTTAATCTAAAATATACGGAAGATGAATAAAAAGTTTAATAGAATCCACCTAGTGGCTAATAATATATGTTTTCTCATAAATTTTTTTTTTTTTTAACATATATATGTCCTATTAATCTGAAATTTCTAAAATAGTCTTAAACCAGGTTATAATCTAAGTTACAATAATATCTATTCAGATATTACCCCCATAAGTTTTTAAGCATTCCTAACAATGCTAGTAGACCCATGAATTCTTAGACGGTAGACTTATCCTAAATTTTAATTAATTACTAACACTTGGGCAAAATAATTAAGACAAGAAAAAAAAACAAAACAAAATTTACTAAATGATTTAAAGATTTTCATCACCCCGACATCAAGATCCTGTTGGAGGCCTTCACCAGATACGAGAATGATGCGGTAAGTTGATACATAAATTCTTTTATTTTTTCCCCATTAAACACCATAAAAGTTTTTTTTTTATTCAAGTGAAGCAAAAAAATGATTTCGGAGAGATCTATCCTGAATATTGTAGAACAAAAAGGTGAAACTTTTACATAGCTATGTTAAATAAGGGAATAATAACTTTAAGAAAAACAAAAACAATGAAGATACATTAGCTTGGTGTTTGTTATTATGTTAGCAATACAACCAGTAATGGAAATAAACCAATGTTATTGGCAGTATTCATTTTTTTGTTTCTCTCACTCTAGTGGAAAGAATTCTTTTGCTTCTCTTGTCTAGTTTTATATTTTGCCTATTTACGTACAATTAAATAACAGACACAGTATATTCTATCTATTTTCATATTATATAAATTTTGTTATATTTATTTATTCATTTGAAGAAAGATTAGGTAAATATTAATGAACATAGATGAAATAATGTATAGATTTAAATTAAAAAAATTATCTCCTTTTAAATTTACATTTCCTTTTTATGAATAAAATTGTTTAGACATCATGTATTGGTAAATGAAAATATTAAGGGTGTTTTCTTTTGGAATAACTGAGGCAAGAGTGTAAGATCATTAGTTTAGTTTTAGTTTGGGGTTTCAAGAAAATTCTAGCCCATGAAACATGGTAGGCGTGGGTGACGAGGCTCAATCTCTCAGTAACACCAGAGAGAGATTTTTACTAGGACTAAATTCAATGACAACTTTGTAGATTTTTTTTTTGTTATGACTAGAAAAGGGGCAAAATAATAATGTAGTAATCTAGTCATGCTGGCCCTAACACCGGAACGATAGAAAAAAAATGAGAGTCTATACGAAAATTTGTAGTGAAACTGAGGACTTATAGGAAAGGACCGAACTCCCCCACACCACTGTTGCTAGCACTTCAAAGGCTCTCGCAGTCCTATCCCTATAAGATTCCTTCGTGTTAACGAAAAGTAGCACTTAATAATAGTCCCTGATAGAAACGTAATTCGCAACCTGAAGCTTAATTGAATCGGTTCATGGTTACATTACGGAGAACTTGATTGAGCAATTCACCAACACACTCACTCACTCGAGAACATTACAAAAAAATGGCGCCCAACGTGGGGCTGATAGGACGTTAAGATTTTTTTTCAGCTCTGCAAAAATTTCCGTTTTATTAAAAGTAGATTTCAAATTCATTAGCTTGATTTTCAATTCGCAGGTATTTTACTAAACTTTTTGGAGAATAATTTTTAAAGTTTTGCAGGATTTTTCGACTATTTGAGGAGTTCAGTTTCAAATATGTTGACCGCTTAATGTTTAAAGATCCTTTCAATAACTAGTTTGGTAGATACATTGCAAATGTAAGTCTATGCGTTATTGTTCAAAGTGAATGTTTTTTTTTCAAAATTTTTAAATGCTAAATTAGCTAACGAGAGATATTCGGAATTCATTAATTTTGCTCTATGCGAGTTGGTGACCAATACTCTTTTGTATAAATTTAAATATTAGAGACAAATAATATCGAGTTAATGCTTTGAAAATTTTGGAAAATAAATTTTTATTTTGTACAATAAATCCATAACCCGGTTATAGTAACCTATGTCTTGAATTTAATCCAGTAATAATGATCTTGCACTAGCTTTCGGTCTAAGGAAAACACCCAGTTTAACTCTCACTATAATTTAAACTATTGAATACAAGTTTTTGTTTATATATTAAAAAGAAATTTAGTAATAAAAACTTCTCGATGTTCTAAAATACAGTTTTAACGTGACAACCACTATTTTCATTAATAACTTTTATGAGTTGCTTTTATGTTGCTAGTCTCATAAAAGACAGAAACCCAACATAAACGAAATCCAAATTTTAACTAAAGCATGCATTTTTTTAAATAATTTGAAAAAAAAAAAAATCGCATAAGCCTGATAAATTGTCTAAATCAAGTTTTTACTTTATGGTTAGTACAACAGTCGAATACATTTCATCAACTGTAACTAAATTCTATATACAATATACTTAACAAATACTATCATTCCGAAATTAATTGCTTTTCACATTAAACATCCGAGATACCATTTCCCTAATTGTGAGATAAATCCTTAAAAAAAAAAAAAAAATTTTATATAATGATGAAAACACCTATTTTGATCTCATTTGCTCATACATAGGTGTGCAAAGATAGAGATAGAGAAAAATAGTTATAAATATCTTTATCCTATAACCCCTTCTCATATAAGACTGCAAAAATATTTAGAAAAGCGAAAACAAATTTTTGAAGTAAATGCCCTAACGAACGCATTACGCAAACCAAAGCGATCACCTATAAGGTTGCATAGGTATTTTAAAAACCGTAAAATTAGCTCAAAATACATTTTATTTTCTATTGTGAATAACTCGTCCGATAAACGTTGTTACGCCCCAGTAAAATTCTTGTCTTTTGTTGAATTTGGTCTCTTAGATACAGGTGCTAATGTTAGCGAATTTTGATTTAGCAAATTTAGAGAATTTAATCCCATGAAAACCTGGGTTAAGACGGCTGATGGTACCACACAACGAGTTCGAGGTTTCCTGTATGTTGACGTTACTTTCAAAGATACCGTGAAAAAACTAAAAATTCTGATTGTGCCCTCAATTACGCAGAGGCTAATATTAGGTCTACATTTTTGGAAAAATTTCAACTTAGCTCCACAAATTTTTGAAAATGTTGTTTTTACCACTATTAGCGAAAGCCCCTCTCAAATTATGTCACTTTTGTCTGGTGAAAATTCAATTTTGTCCGAGGATCCGTCCTATTCCAATTGTAAAAAAGAATATCCTTTAACTACCTCTCAAAAAGAGCAGCTTGCTGTCTTAGTCAAACTTTTTCCTAATTTTGATCAGCAATGCTTAGGCCGAACATGTTTGATTGAACATAATATTGATATTGGCAAGGCAAAGCCTGTAAAACAGCGGTTTTACCGTGTTTCACCTGCTGCCGAACAGTTAATGTTTCAAGAAATAGATCGCATGCTTGTTTTGGGAGTGATTGAGCCCTCTACTTCACCATGGAGCTCACCCATGAGATTGGTAATTAAACCCAACAAGGTAAGATTATACTTAGATGCGCGTAAACTAAATGAGATTACTCGAAAAGATGCCTATCCCCTACCAATATCGAGGGAATATTTTCAAGATTGCCCAAAGCGAATATTATTTTAAAATTGGATCTAAAAGATACCTACTGGAAAATAGGTTTGTCCGAAGACTCAAAGCCCCTTACTGCCTTTACGGTCCCCGGTAGGCCATTATATCAATTTTTAGTTATGCGCTTCGGGCTATGTAATGCTCCATCCACTATGTGTCGTTTGATGGATAGCCTTATACCCCCTGATCTTCGCCATTCTGTATTTGGATATTTAGACGATCTCGTCATAGTTTCAGTACACATTTAACAATTCTTGTGCGAATAGCGGAACAGTTTCGAAAAGCCAATCTTACCCTCAATATTGCTAAATCTAAATTTTGTGTCACTGAAGTAAATTACCTAGGCTATATTATAGGAAACGGTGGAATTAAAACTGACCCATATAAATTACAATCTATTAGAAACTGGGATTTCTTGGTATAGCAGGCTGGTACCGCAGATTTGATGCCAACTTTTCTTCTATTGTAGTTCTTATTACTGATGTTTTATCGACCAAACGAAAATGCTGTTGGACCCCAGAGGCCCAAAAATCATTTGAGTTAATTCAAAACTTACTCACTTCCGCTCCTGTATTGTCAAATCCTGACTTTTCTATAGAGTTTTATTTACATTGCGACGCCAGCGACTTTGGCATCGGTGCTGTGTTGATGCAATTCGATGACGAAGGCAACGAAAAGCCTATAGCATTTATGTCCAAGAAGTTGAATTCTGCCCAGCGCAATTATAGTGTCACCGAACGCGAATGCTTGGCGGCACTAGAGGCAATTAAGAAGTTTAGATGCTATCTGGAACTTCAAGAATTTGAGGTCATAACCGATCATTCTTCTTTGGTATGGCTCATGAAACAGCAGGATGTGACAGGAAGGTTAGCAAGGTGGGTATGGAAGCTACAGGGATACAAATTTTCAATCAGTCAGGGAAGGATAATGTAGTACCAGATGCTTTATCGAGAATTCCATTTGAGGAAATTGCAGGACTAGATTTTGACGAACCAGAAATATATTTAAATTCTACCCATTTTCAAGATGAGGAATATTTAGAATTACAAAATAAGCTAAAAGAAAATCCATCTTAGTTCCCTGATATACAAATTATTGACCATTTCATTTACATTCGAACTGCTCACTATACAGGTGATATTAGTCAGGAAAATGAAGCCTGGAAACTTTGTTTACCACAAGGATTAGCAGCACACGGGGGTATGGTAAAAACATTAGAATTAATTCGCAGGAAATTTTATTGGCCAGGCATGGTTCGCGACGTTAGGATATATATAGGCGCATGTGATATATGTAAAGAGTGTAAAGCCCCACATATAATTTTAGAAACAACTATGGGAAATCAAGTAGTTACCTCAAGACCTTTTCAGAGACTCTATGTAGACATCTTAGGACCGTATCCACGGAGCAAACAAGGCAATATCGGCATACTAATAGTTCTTGACCATATGACAAAATTCCACTGGTTATGCCCACTTCGAAAATTTACATCTTCTGTCATCCAAAAGTTTTTGCTAAAACAAATATTTCATGTTTATGGTGTCCCAGAGACGTCATTATCACTCACTGATAATGGTTCACAGTTCAAGTCTAATGAGTTCAACTCATATGTGCATTAAACACACTTACACTGCCATCTATTCATCACAATAGAATGCCTCAGAAAGGGTTAATAGGTCCATTATATCCGGCATTAAATCTTATTTGAAAAAGGATCACCCGATGGGACCAACACTTAAGCCAAATCAGTTGCGCGTTGAGAAATTCGTTTCACCAAACTATACAGATCTCGCCATATCATGCAGTTTTTTGACAGCAAATGATAACCCATGGTAGCTCATATGCTTTGCTTAGAAATTTAAATTCACTTGATGAATCTGCAATAATTTTAGAAAAAGATGATAAACTTCAGCTTATTCATAAAGAACTTAAAAAACATATCGACAAAGCCTATGAACGAAACAAAAATCAATATAATTTAAGGGCCAGACCAATTACCTATGACGTAGGACAATACGTTTATCGCAGGAATTTTGCACAATCAAATTTCGAGAAAAAATTTAATTCGAAACTTGCTCCCACTTTTTTGAAATCAAAAATAAAAGAAAAAATAGGAAACAATTGTTATGTATAAGAGGATGAAAACGGAAAAATTTTGGGAACTTATCACGCAAAAGATTTGCGTGATAATATCGCTTCCTCCTAATACTGTTGTCAAGAGCCCAGTATTATGTAGTTTGTAATATCCGAATCTTACAGAAATGAAAAAAAAACGTAAGATATATTTTTCTACCTATTATTTCATAAAAATATTGTTTTACAAAATTATTATTTTTTTCCTTTGTGTTAAAAATATAAGATATACTTGATTATTATTTGTAATATTATTTTATTATTATAATGGTATTATTTAGAAATATGTATTTTTTCAATTTCCATTCCCTAACATTATCATTATTAACAGAAGTCTCCATTGGCAATTTTTTTATACACAAATTTATATTTTTTTTTTTGTTGTTTGGCGATGTTATAGAATATAACAGTACGAAATATTTTATACATATTAACTGGTATAATTTTGGATGTTGTCTTAACTATAGTGCTAAACCAAATTGATAATGTTAAAGTGATATTATCTTTGTATGCTAATCTATTTTACGAATGGCAAAAGAAAGAAGAAGAGATACTTTGTTAAATAAATAGATTTTTTTTCAATAAATTAGATATTTTAATAATTTGTTTTCATTAATGTGTGCATTAGCTGTGTTTAGTTGTAATACTCATAGTTACCATTCACTGGTAAATATTCTGACCAATGTTGTCAACACATTTTTATGGAACTGTTGCAAGCCAACAATTCAAACATTTGATTGACCATAGACCATAACTCAAGCTTTAAAACTCTTAAACTTTTGAAGCGAGGTGTGCTAATAGAAATTTCATTAGGCAATAATTCTTTTCCTTCCGCCAGCGAACAACTTCACTAGCAATAAATGGTATAGAACAACCTTTCAAGAAACCTGAAGCTGAAACATAATTATAATAACTATATCTACATTAACTTTATTTTTTTAAATAAATCTTCGCAAAGGTAATTGAATAAATTTGTTTGTTAACTTAAACTTATTCTCTTATTTTTTTTTGTCATATTTTCTTCTATTTTTTTTTTTAATTAGAATCGTTTTTTTTAACATACAAAAGCTCTTCTACTTAAAACAAGAAAAAAAGGAGAAAACGCAATTAAATTTATTTTTATCTTTGTGGTGGACTCATTATTTGAGCCACCACTGTGTGTTTTTGTATCAAGCATATGCATATTTGATTCACTTTGTACATTAATTTACCGATATTCTCTTCAATTTGTTGCGAAGACATTGAATTCTGATTATTAACTTAAACAACAGAAACAATACCATAAGAAATTTAAAACAAATAAGCAAAAGTAATCAAGTTGTGATTACCTCGCGGTAGAAGCTTTGGATTAATTGCCTGATTATAAATCACACCAAATACCAACCATACAGAAATTTCCAAACTAACTATTAAAGAAAAAAAAAAGTTGAAGCTAAAATATCGTATAAAAGAAGTTTCCACCTAAAACCTTGGATGTCAATTAAATATTAAACGGCAACTTCATGAAGAATTTTCAACCAAGGAAATTTGTGTCATCCAATTCTATGATGGAAGTGTCAATGGAGAAATATCTATAATAATATTTCTTTTGGTTGTCCCCATAAATATATTATCTACTTATTTAAAAAAAAAAAAAACTAAATTTCATAATGCTACAATAAAATTTAAATAAGATGTGCACCAAACTTAAGAAATAAAACAAAGATAGAATTTTAAAATTTTTAGCTAAAACAAATAAAACAAAAAAAATTTAAAGAATTAAAAAAAATTATATTGACTACAGTCATTTTTTTTCTAAAGCATTATGGAATTTACATATTATTATTTAATCTGGTTTTCATAATTTCTTTCATTATTTAAGGTAGCTAAGTAATGATTAAAATGTTTTGCATGGAAATACCCATCATTATTTCTTTTCTATCACAACACACATAATATTGTAAACATATCTACAAAAAAAAAACACTTCAAGAACCAGCAATTGAAGAGGCCTCATCAACCGCTGCTCTCAACATTTTTTTTGGTGAGTGAAACCAACTTTGTATATATGTATGTATATAATAATTAATATATCAATATGTTTAAGTCAAGCTTTAAATTCGTTTAAATATGTTGCTTAGAGAGATATTAAAAATAGCTCGTCAACATTCTATAAATAGATTTTAGTTTTTTTTTTCATATTGAGAACAAATACATTATTTCTTTGTACTCTATTGTCGGTCGAAGACACATTATATACTTTTTGTCGAAAGCCTAAGCAATATTCTAGTGTTGGCGATTTCGGTAAAAACTATAATATTAATAAGCGTAATAAAAAAAATGAAATTATAAATCTGATATAAATCTAGAGCATTAATAAGTTATTTAAAAGTTTAATAGTATTAATGATATCATTAGAGCGTTATCTAGTTAACATATTTTCGCGGTTTGTACGATTAAAATATCATGATTATTTCTGAAATTGTTTTAATAAAAAAAAAATAAATTAACAATGGAAGAATAATTTGTGCAAAATTTCTTACGTAATGTGAAGTGATGAGGAAGTGGTAGGTTGACTATGGGATTTTAGTGTAACATTTCAGCGCCACTAAAATCAATGGTAGGGAGGGTAAAGGCGCGCTAAGTTACCACCTAACACCTGTGGTAGACTATTAAATGTTTTTTTTTTTTTCTTGTTATGGTTGATTATTATATTTTTTTTTATGTCTCCGTTTTAAGTTGATCTAAATAGGGGTTAATTACTGTCTTGATTTGTGTAAGAAGATCAACTTCCAGCCCATGTTTTTTTTAGTACTACGGGAGTCTAAAATAATATTTATGATGAACGTTATTTATTGACTAAAGGAAGTGTTGAAAACAAGAACCCCCCCAACCGACTGACCGCTAGTGGTTATCAATGGCTCCCATTTGTTTTCATACTTTCGTTGTAGTACATCAATAGTCAATAATACCTAAATTTACTACAACTAAATAGAAGTCGTTTAGTAGGAGTTTGGTTTTGGGAATTTTTGTTCATTACATAAATTGGCGCCCAACGTGGGGCCTGAAGTTTTAGTATTTCATTAAAATATTAGATTTTCATTGCTTTGCATCAAATTATTCAAATTTTTACTTTAAAATTTTTAGATTTCATTAACATACAAATTTATTAATTTTATGTATAATCAAAACTGTTCTAGTTCTAGACAAGTTTCTTACGCTAACGTGGTTAAATCTAATATGCCAGGTTTGGAGCAGGAACCTAAATCTCAATATTACGAGCCTAATATTAACACTCTAGAGACTGCTTTGCAGACACTTGGCCAAACTATGAACACTTTTACGACCACTATGACATCCATGATGCAGGAAATGCTGAAAATGCAATCCACTATCTTACAAGCAATTTTAAAGAAATGATTTGTTTAAAAATTTGTTTTTGGAACGCGAACGGCCTCCGCCAACATAAAAACGAACTGGAACACTTCCTGATGGATAAGCAGATTGATGTCATGATGATTGCTGAAACTCACTTGACGGCGACAGGGTACTTCAAAATTAATGGCTACGTGTTGTATGATACTAAAGATCCCCGCGGAAGAGCATGTGGAGGTTCGGCAATTCTTATAAAGAACAGAATAAAACATTACCTAATGAATAACATAAGTGAGGATTGCCTACAAGCAACAAACATTTGTATTGAATTCTGTCAATACAACTTTGTTTTATCATCAATTTATTCGCCGCCTCGATTTTCAATAAAAGAACATCAATACTACAGCTTCTTCAATTCCCTTGGAGCTAGATTTTTGGTTGCTGGTGACTTTAACGCCAAACACACATTTTGGGGTTCACGTCTAGTGACCCCGAAGGGTCGTGAACTCTTCAACACCATTGCCAAAATGGGCTTAGATGTACTCTCAAGCGGGCATCCCACCTACTGGCCGACGGACCGACGGAAGATTCCCGATATTATTGACTTCGGAGTAGTGAAAAATATCCCTGTAGAATCGATACAAGTGGAGCCTTCATTAGACTTGTCTTCAGATCACTCTCCTTCTATTATTTCAATGCGTTTCCTTCAAGGGTATGGCTCTCCATTTCGGGACATGTCTAAATCCAGAGTAAGTTGGATAAAGTATAAAAAGTATTTAAGTTCCCACTGCACGGAAAATGTAGTGTTGAGAACTACCGAGGATATTGATGGGTCGATTGGCAAGTTTACTGAGGACATACGAAGAGCTGTGCATCACACTTCCACATATGACGTTGAATGCAGAAGTAGGACAAACAGAACTTATTTCGCTGAACTCGAACATCTCCTGACAGAAAAAAGAAGAGTTAGAAGAGAGTGGCAAATTCACAGGTCTCCTCAACTGAAAGCTAGGCTACGGGAATGCAGAGATATACTAAGAAATTTCTTAGAAACCCAAAGAATGGCTTCACTTAAATCATACTTGGAGGGAATTGACAGTTCCCCACAATCTGACTATTCGTTATGGAAGGCGGCACGAGGTTTAAAAAGACCAGTTAGAGGAAAGCCTCCTTTGCGAAATCCGACTGGTGACTGGGCTAGAAACGATTCCGAGAAGGGGACTTTATTTGTTAACCATTTGAGAAATGTGTTTACTATAAACAACTCAAATAATGCAACTGATTTGCCACCACTCGTTATTAGACCTCCTGTACCTCTAAGACTTAGCTTTAATGATATTCAAAGCGCTATTGGTACTCTGAACCTTAAAAAAGCTCCAGGTATGGATAAAATCAGCAACAAAATGCTTGTGGAGTTACCTCGTGTAGCTAGAAGAATTATTCTCTTTATCTTCAATGCTATTTTACGCCTAGAATACTATCCTGCAGATTGGAAGGTATCTATGATTACCATGATTCCTAAGCCAGGGAAGGACCTCACCAAAGTAGAGTCATATAGGCCAATTAGCCTACTGCCGACAATTTCAAAACTGTTTGAAAAATTGTTAATGGCTAAGTTGATTCCAATTCTGAACGACACTCAATGTATTCCAAATCATCAATTCGGGTTCAGAGCTAAACACAGTACCATCGAACAAACACACAGATTAGTAAATGTGATAAGACGGTCGTTTGAAGAGAAAAAATACTGTTCCGCGCTTTTCATTGATGTTTCCCAAGCGTTCGACAAAGGTTTTATGCACAAAATAAAATTAGCTCTGCCTGCTAACACCCACAAACTTATGAAAAGTTATTTATATGGTCGCAAATTTACAATCAAAGAAGGCGATTTTTTAAGCCCCGCTCAGCCAATTGAAGCAGGAGTACCCCAGGGTAGCATACTGGGTCCTACTTTATATTTGATTTATGCATCCGATATGCCGTCAGACCCCAATAAACATACTTCAACTTTTGCTGACGATACAGCCTTTATTAGCGTTCATAAGGACCATCAAATAGCATCACAGAATTTGCAGAATTATATTTATAAACTAGAGAATTGGCTTGAGCTTTGGAAAATCAGGGTTAACGAACAGAAATGTATTCATATAACTTTCACATTGCGAAAAGATACCTGCTCGTCCATCAGAATAAATAACCAAATTATTCCGCAACACAATGAAGTCAAATACCTCGGAATCCACCTCGATCGTCGTTTAACCTGGAAGTCTCATATTGACGCAAAACTTACACAGATGAGATTAAAAGCAGTGCAACTTAATTGGCTAATCGGCAGAAATTCTACATTAAAGTTGGATTGTAAACTTTTGTTGTACAATGCAATTCTAAAGCCAATATGGTGTTATGGAATTCAATTATGGGGTACTGCCTCAGCATCCAACATTGAAAAAATTCAAAGAGGTCAAAATAAAATTCTACGTATAATTACTGCAGCTCCATGGTACGTTAAAAATTCTCGAATTCACAAAGATCTAGGCATTCCTTTGGTGAAAGACGAATTTAAAAAATACGCCTCAAAATATGTCAGCAAACTTGAACACCATCCAAACCCACTTGCACGAGACATCCTTAACTTTAGTGGCCATGTTCGGTTGAGAAGGAGGGATACCCTTGCTTTAACTCAAACGCAAAACAGATGACTGGATCAGTGGATGTAAATTTTTTTGTAGTATCATAATATTTTGTCTAGCACTGGCTGGACTTATTATTTTCTTTTAGTATTAAGATTCGAAAACTTATTGTCATTTCAATATCTGAAGATTCAATAAATAAATATAATGTACTATAAAAAAAAAAAAAAAAAAAAAAAAAAAAAAATAATTTTTAGAGTTATTCGGATTTCGATTACGTGAGGTTTTCAGGTTCGGATGTATCGACCAATAATATACTATTAATCCTTTTGGACTTCCAGAAAACAAGAAAACATTATATTTTGTAGTAGTTTATATATAGTTTTTGAACATCATTCTTTTAATGTAACTTAGTTATCGATATCTTGATTTTTTCCAGTTAAAATCAGTTCCTAATAAATGACGAAAATGCATATCGGTTTGTTTGTGTTTAAGATGGTGTTGAAATACTCGTTGATCTCCATAAACTGGATTAGTCTTCCTATCAACCATAAAAAAATACACAAAAAAAATAAAAAGTTTAAATACCCTTTCATATCACTAATTGTAAGAAATTGATTGTAAAGTAATTTTCGGTAATTTTTAAAAACCAACTTTTTGTAAGAAATTAATTTATAATTTTTGCTTTCGATGAATGATCTTTGCTAAAATTTGATTAATATTAATTTAGATGAATTTTCCCCGATTCAGTTTCCTGTTTTTTAACAATATTATTTTCCAATTTTATAAATTGTGTTTTAGTTTTTGGGTTATATATGAATTACATAATTGTCCTAATTTTAAAAAACATATATAACTATTTTGGCACTTGTTTTAATTTATTTTTGTTTCATGATTTTATCATACGTTTTGTTTTTTTTTTTTTTTTGAAACATGGTTGACTAACTATTCGAAGACACAAAATTTTAAATTATTTTCTTTCACAATTTTTCGTAGAAGTATCTATATTATTTTGTCAAGGTATATTCTTGAGTAGATTTCTAAACTTCGGTTCTTTTAGTATTTTTTATATAATTTTTGTTATTATGGAACGATCACCTCCACAACAATTACAGCCTTCTGCTGTACATAAAGATCAGAACTGTATACTTTGTAGTGAGATAATGACTGAAAATCAAGATTGTTTGATTATTTCGGAGTGCAATCATGCGTCTCATCGCATTGAAAATCATTTGGCCAACTCTTCTGAGTGTCCTTCATGTAAACGACCTTGCTCACTAGTAGAATTGAAGACAATAAATATTCCAGATACATCCCAATTGGTAGAAAAATCTAAAAATATTAGTCGTGGTAGACCGCGTGGTGTCATGGTGAAACAATATAACACTCGTAGTAATTCAAGGAATTTGTTTAATGAACCACAAACTCCACAACCGCCAAACCAACATATGTTGCTGGAAATGGGTGCCCCGATAGACTAGGCGATGTGTGCCGGACTATCAGTCAGAGGGTTGCGGGTTCGATTCCCGCCAAAGACTCTGGGTGTTTTCTGCAGACAAGCCAAAAAGCTTCGCAGTTTGTGTTTGTTAAAAAAAAAACCAAATGTTCAAAGAAATCAACCAATTCCGAATAATAGTAGTTCTCCTCAAGTTTATAGGCAATGAAATCCAAGAACTAATTGTGGAAACAATTCTCCACATTTTGATCAGTCTCAGTTAAATTCTATAATAGAAAACACTGTAACACGTCTTTTGCAAAACTTAAATTTGGTTCCAAATTCTCAAGCTTCTGTAAATATTCAAACTTCACAAATACCACCTCTCAGACAAAATAACTTGCAAAATTTTCCAAATTCATATCACGTCAAGATTATCGATCAACTTCTAACTCACATGTAGATGAAAACTTCGCAATAAGAGCGGATAAAATTACATCAATTATCCAAAACTGGAATATCAAATTTGATGGATCCAGTAATGTCATAAGTGTAGATGAATTTTTATACCGAGTATGCCGAAACCTTTAGGTATTGTTAGCAGGTAGAGCGCGCGATTGGTATTGGCGCTACCATGCTCGACAAACTGTCAACTCCCATACCAGAGTCTGATCTAGTGGAAATACTGACCCAAAATCTTCGCCCAGAAATCAGACACGAATTGCTTTATGTACCCTTGCTCATTTACGCAAGTTGGTTCAGATGAGAGAACACTTAATGGATTCTGATTACTTTAAAAAGAATATATCAAACAGACCTACATTTAATTATACAAAACTCCAAGTGGCAGATATAGATTGCTCTCATGACTTATTAACGGTTTCTCATCCTCACAACGAATCGGAAATATCTGTAGATGCAATTCAGCAAACTCCCCAATTATATACGTGCTAGAATTGTGATCAAGCAGGTCATCATTGGGAAGATTGTTTGGAAGTCAGAAACATATTTTGCTATGGGTGTGGTATAAAAAATACATACAAACCTCAGTGTACCAAATGTGCCAACAGAAAACTTTCAAAAAACTGCAAAATTCCGAACAATGTTCGAAATCTGCCATGGAAACTACTTTGTTAACACCAAATGATTCTAACCCGGCATTTACACATGCAAGTGCAAGTTCTAAAAAGTCAATACAATCACACTTTTTTCACTAATACACTCACATTTTTTCACTTGCAGAGCTACTCGAGTTTTTCGAATAAGTTTTCGTATATAATACGTACACAGTACTCGCATGCAATGTAATGGTCGTGGTGACTATATTTCGCGGATAAAAATAAACTCAGCTCTGCTGGGTATTTATACAACAGAGCCATCTTGTAGTGACTTCTGACAACATCTACTGCGACAATCGAAGAAGAAATAAATACAACCCTGCAGTACAATAACCGGTATTGAGTACTTACTATGCAAATACTCTCGACGCGCACAACTCTAACAAGCATTTTGGTTGTCAGATACACACCTGAATAGATCACGACAACGATAAGTAAAGTGTATAGACATTACAAAGTGAATTTTGGAAAAAAACGTAAACAGTGAAGAAATTACGAAGAAAAAAAACAACAACAAATTTTTTGATCAAAGGTAATATGGTAATGGAAAAATTTTTTTTTTTTCTCTATAATCAGGGAATTTTTTCTTCCTATAGATCATATACCGCATTTTTTTTTTTTGGTTTGGCAATATTAACATCAAATTTAAATTGCCTGAAGGTACCTCCCACTTATGAGCCTTCAAATTACCAGCGTTAACAAAGTCAGCTACTCAATCAGAAAAATTGCCTAATCAAGCCAGTTAAACCACCGAGACTATTGGCGTCACCTAAACATTCCTGGATTAAACTAAACATGTATCTACATGAGCTAAAATTCAACGATTTAAAA
The DNA here is from genome assembly GCA_950370525.1 of Bellardia bayeri. Classification (NCBI taxonomy): domain Eukaryota; kingdom Metazoa; phylum Arthropoda; class Insecta; order Diptera; family Calliphoridae; genus Bellardia; species Bellardia bayeri. The sequence goes on along the minus strand of OX493265.1, from coordinate 46,025,974 downwards.
CCTAAAATTTTCATAATTAATCTAATCATCACATGCTTAACCTAAGATTTTCGTACTTAACCTAATTCTCACAAGCCTAACTTAAACTTTACCTACCTGCCCTACCAAAAAAAAAAAAAACACAAAAAAAAAAAAATTTACCGGCTTTGTCTTAAAATTATATATGTAGATATATACTCTATAAAATCTGCACTTGATTTAAAAAGCACCTATTTAATTTGAGCCTTATATCTCTACACCTAGAAATTATGTGCATAATTTAAAAATTTATCTACTTAATCTAAAATATACGGAAGATGAATAAAAAGTTTAATAGAATCCACCTAGTGGCTAATAATATATGTTTTCTCATAAATTTTTTTTTTTTTTAACATATATATGTCCTATTAATCTGAAATTTCTAAAATAGTCTTAAACCAGGTTATAATCTAAGTTACAATAATATCTATTCAGATATTACCCCCATAAGTTTTTAAGCATTCCTAACAATGCTAGTAGACCCATGAATTCTTAGACGGTAGACTTATCCTAAATTTTAATTAATTACTAACACTTGGGCAAAATAATTAAGACAAGAAAAAAAAACAAAACAAAATTTACTAAATGATTTAAAGATTTTCATCACCCCGACATCAAGATCCTGTTGGAGGCCTTCACCAGATACGAGAATGATGCGGTAAGTTGATACATAAATTCTTTTATTTTTTCCCCATTAAACACCATAAAAGTTTTTTTTTTATTCAAGTGAAGCAAAAAAATGATTTCAGAGAGATCTATCCTGAATATTGTAGAACAAAAAGGTGAAACTTTTACATAGCTATGTTAAATAAGGGAATAATAACTTTAAGAAAAACAAAAACAATGAAGATACATTAGCTTGGTGTTTGTTATTATGTTAGCAATACAACCAGTAATGGAAATAAACCAATGTTATTGGCAGTATTCATTTTTTTGTTTCTCTCACTCTAGTGGAAAGAATTCTTTTGCTTCTCTTGTCTAGTTTTATATTTTGCCTATTTACGTACAATTAAATAACAGACACAGTATATTCTATCTATTTTCATATTATATAAATTTTGTTATATTTATTTATTCATTTGAAGAAAGATTAGGTAAATATTAATGAACATAGATGAAATAATGTATAGATTTAAATTAAAAAAATTATCTCCTTTTAAATTTACATTTCCTTTTTATGAATAAAATTGTTTAGACATCATGTATTGGTAAATGAAAATATTAAGGGTGTTTTCTTTTGGAATAACTGAGGCAAGAGTGTAAGATCATTAGTTTAGTTTTAGTTTGGGGTTTCAAGAAAATTCTAGCCCATGAAACATGGTAGGCGTGGGTGACGAGGCTCAATCTCTCAGTAACACCAGAGAGAGATTTTTACTAGGACTAAATTCAATGACAACTTTGTAGATTTTTTTTTTGTTATGACTAGAAAAGGGGCAAAATAATAATGTAGTAATCTAGTCATGCTGGCCCTAACACCGGAACGATAGAAAAAAAATGAGAGTCTATACGAAAATTTGTAGTGAAACTGAGGACTTATAGGAAAGGACCGAACTCCCCCACACCACTGTTGCTAGCACTTCAAAGGCTCTCGCAGTCCTATCCCTATAAGATTCCTTCGTGTTAACGAAAAGTAGCACTTAATAATAGTCCCTGATAGAAACGTAATTCGCAACCTGAAGCTTAATTGAATCGGTTCATGGTTACATTACGGAGAACTTGATTGAGCAATTCACCAACACACTCACTCACTCGAGAACATTACAAAAAAATGGCGCCCAACGTGGGGCTGATAGGACGTTAAGATTTTTTTTCAGCTCTGCAAAAATTTCCGTTTTATTAAAAGTAGATTTCAAATTCATTAGCTTGATTTTCAATTCGCAGGTATTTTACTAAACTTTTTGGAGAATAATTTTTAAAGTTTTGCAGGATTTTTCGACTATTTGAGGAGTTCAGTTTCAAATATGTTGACCGCTTAATGTTTAAAGATCCTTTCAATAACTAGTTTGGTAGATACATTGCAAATGTAAGTCTATGCGTTATTGTTCAAAGTGAATGTTTTTTTTTTCAAAATTTTTAAATGCTAAATTAGCTAACGAGAGATATTCGGAATTCATTAATTTTGCTCTATGCGAGTTGGTGACCAATACTCTTTTGTATAAATTTAAATATTAGAGACAAATAATATCGAGTTAATGCTTTGAAAATTTTGGAAAATAAATTTTTATTTTGTACAATAAATCCATAACCCGGTTATAGTAACCTATGTCTTGAATTTAATCCAGTAATAATGATCTTGCACTAGCTTTCGGTCTAAGGAAAACACCCAGTTTAACTCTCACTATAATTTAAACTATTGAATACAAGTTTTTGTTTATATATTAAAAAGAAATTTAGTAATAAAAACTTCTCGATGTTCTAAAATACAGTTTTAACGTGACAACCACTATTTTCATTAATAACTTTTATGAGTTGCTTTTATGTTGCTAGTCTCATAAAAGACAGAAACCCAACATAAACGAAATCCAAATTTTAACTAAAGCATGCATTTTTTTAAATAATTTGAAAAAAAAAAAAATCGCATAAGCCTGATAAATTGTCTAAATCAAGTTTTTACTTTATGGTTAGTACAACAGTCGAATACATTTCATCAACTGTAACTAAATTCTATATACAATATACTTAACAAATACTATCATTCCGAAATTAATTGCTTTTCACATTAAACATCCGAGATACCATTTCCCTAATTGTGAGATAAATCCTTAAAAAAAAAAAAAAATTTTATATAATGATGAAAACACCTATTTTGATCTCATTTGCTCATACATAGGTGTGCAAAGAAGATTGTATCTTAGATTTCTACAAAAATATAAATAACAGTTACTTGATTTCTTTAAATTTCGCAATTTTCGAGATTGAAATTTAATAACTGAAAGTCAATGAAACTGATATTACCAATTGAGTTTTGTTTTTACCAAGGTTAAATTTCTTCCTTTATAGAACATAATTTAAATTGGAAAAAGTTTCTTTTCTAAACGGTTTTGGGTCTAATTCTCGCTAGTAAAAGAAATACTTTAAGTAATACATATTTAATTGGTTTTTATACAATTTGTTTAACACTGTTAACAGTTTTGTAAAACAATAACTTTCTGGGCTATTTGGTCCAATCGTGTCAAGTTTTTGTTCTATAATAATTCTTCGTTTCGACTTTTCTTTCTGTAGATATTTGATCCAAAATGTCTAATGAAAGATCCCCTGTTCCAAATATTCCGCAGCCCCTGTTTCTGGCACCTTTACAAATTGAGCCTTCCGTATGTCATGGTTGCCATGAATCCATGGATGAAGGTGCGGATTGTCTTATTATTAATGACTGTTCTCATGCGTTTCATAGAAATTGTATCGAGACACATTTGTCTTCATGTTCGGAATGCCCCGAATGTAAAAGGTCCTGCCAATTGTCAGAACTTCGAAAATTAATTATTGTTTCCCGAGGTACTTCTGTTAGGAATAATCCTAAATCAAAACCTAGAGGAGCCATGGCGAAGCAGTATAATACTCGCAGTTCACAGAGAAATAATTTTCCTGAAGCAAATTTACAAAACATCCATAATGCAAATAGCCAAGAACAGTCCCAAAGCTTGACTGAATTAAGTCCTAACCATGACACTGAAAATATCTTAAATTCACCTACTAGAAGGACAGCTCACACACCTACTCAACTAAATACCAATTTTATAGATTACGGCGAAATAAATCGATTAATTGCGGCAAATTTAAATCGCTTATTAGGAAATCTAAATATTGTACCACAAGCTAATACCAATGGTATCCAAAATCATAATCCCAATAGTGGTAATAATTTTCCAATTCCACCTCATTTTACGGAACCTCAGAGAACACAAACTCGCGTAAACGGCAACAATTCCTATACATTTTCGCCAAACGCTCTATCCCATTTAAGTAGTAATCCCATGCATGCCGACAAAATCACTTCGATTATCCAAAACTGGAATTTAAAGTTTGATGGGTCGTCTAACGGCTTGCATGTCGAGGAATTTCTGTACCGTATAAGATCTCTGACTCAAGATAACTTTAATGGCGATCTTAGTCTGATTTGTAAAAACTTGCACATTCTTCTCATTGGAAAAGCACGAGACTGGTACTGGCGCTACCACAAGCAAGTTCAGTGTATTCAGTGGGATGACTTCTGCGACGCCATCAGAGCTCAGTACAAAGAGTACAAATCCTCCTTTGATATTAGGGAAGAAGTACGCAATCGGAAACAAAAGGCAGGAGAAACGTTTGACTCATTTTTCGAATCCATTCTAGCCATTATGGATCGGCTTCCAACTCCCATGTCGGATATGGAGCTGATTGAGATACTCGCCAGAAATTTACGCCCAGAGATTCGTCAGGATTTACTTTATGTACCTATACATTCGATTTCCCACTTACGCAAATTAGTCCAAATGCGAGAACATTTTTTGAATGAGGAATCGGTACGCAAAACGCCTTCGGGGCGAAACCAAAATCCGGTTATGACGCGTAGGTATATAGCAGACCTTGATTCTGCTACAGAAACTAATAGCGAAAATAATGATTTTGATTCATGCATTAATGCAATCCAGAGTAATGAAACGAGAACCAAATGCTGGAATTGTGATGAATTTGGTCATCACTGGCAAAATTGTCTTAAAGAACGTACTATATTTTGCTATGGATGCGGTTTAAAAAATATTTATAAGCCTAATTGCTTGACATGTGCCTCTAAAAACAATAAATTTCCAAAAAACTTTCGACCCTCAGGTCCTCTGACGGACCAAATATAAATCCCTGCTATTCCAATATTAACAAATGTGACAAAACCACTAACACCGAACATGAAAATGAATTCACTGATCAAAAAAACATCACAGACCTAAGAAACAAACCCATTACTATCCTTAAACGTTCAAAAACCTGTGACGATTCTACTTCTGTTGTTGATGTTAAAAATTTAATAAGTCCGAAACTTCCATATCATAAACGCTGGGAAGTATACCTGCAAAAAAGGAACGAAATTTTTAATATATCTGTGTTGTCTCAAAAAGTACCTATAAAACCTAAACGCTCTACCATTCGATTGCGTCAATTTTATAAAAATAAGAAACTTTGTCATAAATTTTTAATTTCGGCAATAATTTCAAATCCCAAAGATTTGAGATATTACGCAAAGGTAAAATTTCTAGATTTTGAGGAGTTAGGTTTACTTGATACTGGGGCAAATATTAGTTGTATCGGCTCTGAGTTAGCGTTGAATGATTTTTCTAAATTGTGTTGTTATACGAAATGCAAATCGAATGTTAAAACAGCTGATGGCAAGTTGCAAACTGTTTGTGGCTGGCTTGATATTGAAATTCTGTTCAGAAACGAGTGTAAAAGGATTCAATTATTTGTGATACCTTCAATATCACAAAGATTGATTCTTGGGATTGATTTCTGGAAGAAGTTTGCATTGTTTCCAGATATTGTTGGGTCTGGGGACAATATTTCTGTGACTAAAACGTCCAACTTGTCCATATCTGATCTATCTATTCCCGCACAGAAGTCCGAAAACTTGTCTGAACTCGAAACATCATCAAAAACTCCATTAGATGAAAATCGATATCCTTTATCCGATAGCCAACGGCAACAGCTAAACGCTGTTATCAATCTATTTCCGAATTTTGAAAAACAAGGGTTAGGGAGAACCAGTCTCATTAGACACTCGATTGATGTAGGTAATACTACACCCATTAAGTCACGGTTCTATCCAGTTTCTCCCGCGGTTGAGAGACTGATGTTTGGTGAACTTGACCGTATGTTGGCGCTAGGGGTGATTGAGCCATCCACATCCCCCTGGAGTTCACCAATGCGTTTGGTTGTGAAACCAAACAAGGTCCGTTTATGTTTAGATGCTCGCAAGGTTAATTCCGTAACCAAAAAGGATGCTTATCCTCTACCAAACCTTGAGGGAATATTCGCAAGACTTCCACAAGCCAATCTCATCACGAAACTAGATCTGAAAGATGCCTACTTGCTTTAGACGAAAAAGCATTCACAGTTCCTGGAAGGCCCCTCTACCAATTCGTAGTAATGCCTTTCGGACTGTGCAAGGCTCCTCAGACCATGTGTAGACTTATGGATGAGATAATTCCACCAGATCTGAGGCATTCTGTCAAAATTTTGCGTGACAAAAGTGAACTACCTAGGATACGTGATAGGAAACGGGGGTATCACAACTGATCCCGAAAAAGTAGTAGCCATAAATAACTGGCCCGTTCCAAAAACTTTAAAACAAGTAAGAGGATTTCTGGGATTGGCGGGGTGGTATCGACGCTTTATTGAGAACTTTTCGTCAATGGTATACCCCATCACACAAGTGTTATCATCAAAAAAAATGTTTAAATGGACACAGGAGGCTCAAACAGCATTTGAGCAGGTAAAGATGTTACTCACCTCGGCTCCTGTGTTGACAAATCCAGATTTTAGCAAGAAATTTTTTCTGCACTGTGACGCAAGTGATTTCGGAATTGGCGCAGTTCTGGTGCAATTGGACGAACAAGGTGAAGAACGTCCAATTGCATACATGAGTAAGAAATTAAATTCAGCGCAACGAAATTACAGCGTCACAGAGAGAGAATGTCTGGCTGCAGTTGAAGCCATCAAAAGATTTCGCTGCTATTTAGAGATGCAGGAGTTCGAGGTGATTACAGATCACTCCAGTCTGTTATGGCTCATGCGACAGCCAGATCTAAGCGGAAGGCTAGCCAGATGGGTTTTTAAGTTACAATCCTATAATTTTGCTATCAGCCATCGAAAAGGTAAAGACCATGTAATACCAGATGCTCTTTCTAGAATCCCAAATGATGATGTTGCAGCCCTGGAAATTGTCGAGCCTGAAATTAATTTAGATTCTCCACACTTTGAAGATTTGGATTATGCTGAGTTAAAGAAAAAAGTTTCCAGCCAACCAGAAAAATACCCTGACATCAAAATAATTGATAAATATATCTATTACCGCAACGAACACTACCTTGGCAATGAGAATCAAGAAAATCTGTGTTGGAAATTATGGGTACCATTCAAGTTGCGCAAAGATACCATTTCAAAATCACATGATACACCTGTCAAAGCTCATGGAGGTATGGGCAAGACATTGGAGCTATTAAGAAGACACTTTTTTTGGCCTGGAATGGTTCGTGACGTGACAAATTATATACGTGAGTGTGATATTTGTAAAACTACAAAAGCTCCTAACTTTGTGATGAAACCACCCATGGGAAACGCTAGTGTGTCAGTTCGTCCATTCCAGCGCCTTTATATCGACTTACTTGGTCCTTACCCCCGCAGCAAATCTGGATATACTGGTCTCCTAATAGTGTTAGATCATCTAACAAAATTCCATTGGTTGTGCCCACTACGTAAATTTACATCTACCGCAATTCAAGACTTCTTAAAGAAACAAATTTTCCACGTCTATGGTGTTCCAGAGACAATTGTTAGCGACAATGGTAGTCAATTTCGCTCCAATGATTTAAATGCATTGCTTACAACCTACGGAATAAAACATGTGTACACGGCATTATACTCCCCCCAATCTAACGCCTCTGAACGCGTCAACAGGTCACTTATTGCTGGAATTCGAGCCTATCTTAAGTCAGATCATCGATTATGGGATGAGAGGCTTAGTGAAATCAGTTGTGCCCTCCGTAATTCATATCACCAGTCTATTAAGAGTTCACCTTTTCACGCACTATTTGGATTTGACATGATAACGCATGCCACTTCGTATGAGCTGTTGCGGAAACTACAAATTTTAAACGAACCTACCGCTCGAATTTCCCGTGATGACAATTTACAACTAATAAGGCAGGATATACGCAAATGCATAAAACAAGCACAGGAGAAGAATCAACACCAGTATAACCTCAGAGCAAGACCTCAAAACTTTGAAGTAGGCCAAGAAGTATTGCGTCGAAACTTCGCACAGAGCAGTTTTGAAAAGCATTTTAATGCAAAACTCTCTCCCCTATTTATAAAGGCGCGAATTAAAGAGAAAATAGGTAACCACTACTATCTTTTAGAGGACCTACAAGGAAAAATAATCGGTACCTACCATGGAAAAGATCTTCGAAGCTAACTCCCTGTTTCCATTCACTTTTCTGACGCAATGCTGGAAAAATGTCCGGTTTTGTAATGGTCGTGGTGACTATATTTCGCGGATAAAAATAAACTCAGCTCTGCTGGGTATTTATACAACAGAGCCATCTTGTAGTGACTTCTGACAACATCTACTGCGACAATCGAAGAAGAAATAAATACAACCCTGCAGTACAATAACCGGTATTGAGTACTTACTATGCAAATACTCTCGACGCGCACAACTCTAACAAACATTTTGGTTGTCAGATACACACCTGAATAGATCACGACAACGATAAGTAAAGTGTATAGACATTACAAAGTGAATTTTGGAAAAAAACGTAAACAGTGAAGAAATTACGAAGAAAAAAAACAACAACAAATTTTTTGATCAAAGGTAATATGGTAATGGAAAAATTTTTTTTTTTTCTCTATAATCAGGGAATTTTTTCTTCCTATAGATCATATACCGCATTTTTTTTTTTTTGGTTTGGCAATATTAACATCAAATTTAAATTGCCTGAAGGTACCTCCCACTTATGAGCCTTCAAATTACCAGCGTTAACAAAGTCAGCTACTCAATCAGAAAAATTGCCTAATCAAGCCAGTTAAACCACCGAGACTATTGGCGTCACCTAAACATTCCTGGATTAAACTAAACATGTATCTACATGAGCTAAAATTCAACGATTTAAAACCTAAAATTTTCATAATTAATCTAATCATCACATGCTTAACCTAAGATTTTCGTACTTAACCTAATTCTCACAAGCCTAACTTAAACTTTACCTACCTGCCCTACCAAAAAAAAAAAAAACACAAAAAAAAAAAAAATTTACCGGCTTTGTCTTAAAATTATATATGTAGATATATACTCTATAAAATCTGCACTTGATTTAAAAAGCACCTATTTAATTTGAGCCTTATATCTCTACACCTAGAAATTATGTGCATAATTTAAAAATTTATCTACTTAATCTAAAATATACGGAAGATGAATAAAAAGTTTAATAGAATCCACCTAGTGGCTAATAATATATGTTTTCTCATAAATTTTTTTTTTTTTTAACATATGTCCTATTAATCTGAAATTTCTAAAATAGTCTTAAACCAGGTTATAATCTAAGTTACAATAATATCTATTCAGATATTACCCCCATAAGTTTTTAAGCATTCCTAACAATGCTAGTAGACCCATGAATTCTTAGACGGTAGACTTATCCTAAATTTTAATTAATTACTAACACTTGGGCAAAATAATTAAGACAAGAAAAAAAAACAAAACAAAATTTACTAAATGATTTAAAGATTTTCATCACCCCGACATCAAGATCCTGTTGGAGGCCTTCACCAGATACGAGAATGATGCGGTAAGTTGATACATAAATTCTTTTATTTTTTCCCCATTAAACACCATAAAAGTTTTTTTTTTATTCAAGTGAAGCAAAAAAATGATTTCGGAGAGATCTATCCTGAATATTGTAGAACAAAAAGGTGAAACTTTTACATAGCTATGTTAAATAAGGGAATAATAACTTTAAGAAAAACAAAAACAATGAAGATACATTAGCTTGGTGTTTGTTATTATGTTAGCAATACAACCAGTAATGGAAATAAACCAATGTTATTGGCAGTATTCATTTTTTTGTTTCTCTCACTCTAGTGGAAAGAATTCTTTTGCTTCTCTTGTCTAGTTTTATATTTTGCCTATTTACGTACAATTAAATAACAGACACAGTATATTCTATCTATTTTCATATTATATAAATTTTGTTATATTTATTTATTCATTTGAAGAAAGATTAGGTAAATATTAATGAACATAGATGAAATAATGTATAGATTTAAATTAAAAAAATTATCTCCTTTTAAATTTACATTTCCTTTTTATGAATAAAATTGTTTAGACATCATGTATTGGTAAATGAAAATATTAAGGGTGTTTTCTTTTGGAATAACTGAGGCAAGAGTGTAAGATCATTAGTTTAGTTTTAGTTTGGGGTTTCAAGAAAATTCTAGCCCATGAAACATGGTAGGCGTGGGTGACGAGGCTCAATCTCTCAGTAACACCAGAGAGAGATTTTTACTAGGACTAAATTCAATGACAACTTTGTAGATTTTTTTTTTGTTATGACTAGAAAAGGGGCAAAATAATAATGTAGTAATCTAGTCATGCTGGCCCTAACACCGGAACGATAGAAAAAAAATGAGAGTCTATACGAAAATTTGTAGTGAAACTGAGGACTTATAGGAAAGGACCGAACTCCCCCACACCACTGTTGCTAGCACTTCAAAGGCTCTCGCAGTCCTATCCCTATAAGATTCCTTCGTGTTAACGAAAAGTAGCACTTAATAATAGTCCCTGATAGAAACGTAATTCGCAACCTGAAGCTTAATTGAATCGGTTCATGGTTACATTACGGAGAACTTGATTGAGCAATTCACCAACACACTCACTCACTCGAGAACATTACAAAAAAATGGCGCCCAACGTGGGGCTGATAGGACGTTAAGATTTTTTTTCAGCTCTGCAAAAATTTCCGTTTTATTAAAAGTAGATTTCAAATTCATTAGCTTGATTTTCAATTCGCAGGTATTTTACTAAACTTTTTGGAGAATAATTTTTAAAGTTTTGCAGGATTTTTCGACTATTTGAGGAGTTCAGTTTCAAATATGTTGACCGCTTAATGTTTAAAGATCCTTTCAATAACTAGTTTGGTAGATACATTGCAAATGTAAGTCTATGCGTTATTGTTCAAAGTGAATGTTTTTTTTTTCAAAATTTTTAAATGCTAAATTAGCTAACGAGAGATATTCGGAATTCATTAATTTTGCTCTATGCGAGTTGGTGACCAATACTCTTTTGTATAAATTTAAATATTAGAGACAAATAATATCGAGTTAATGCTTTGAAAATTTTGGAAAATAAATTTTTATTTTGTACAATAAATCCATAACCCGGTTATAGTAACCTATGTCTTGAATTTAATCCAGTAATAATGATCTTGCACTAGCTTTCGGTCTAAGGAAAACACCCAGTTTAACTCTCACTATAATTTAAACTATTGAATACAAGTTTTTGTTTATATATTAAAAAGAAATTTAGTAATAAAAACTTCTCGATGTTCTAAAATACAGTTTTAACGTGACAACCACTATTTTCATTAATAACTTTTATGAGTTGCTTTTATGTTGCTAGTCTCATAAAAGACAGAAACCCAACATAAACGAAATCCAAATTTTAACTAAAGCATGCATTTTTTTAAATAATTTGAAAAAAAAAAAAATCGCATAAGCCTGATAAATTGTCTAAATCAAGTTTTTACTTTATGGTTAGTACAACAGTCGAATACATTTCATCAACTGTAACTAAATTCTATATACAATATACTTAACAAATACTATCATTCCGAAATTAATTGCTTTTCACATTAAACATCCGAGATACCATTTCCCTAATTGTGAGATAAATCCTTAAAAAAAAAAAAAAATTTTATATAATGATGAAAACACCTATTTTGATCTCATTTGCTCATACATAGGTGTGCAAAGATAGAGATAGAGAAAAATAGTTATAAATATCTTTATCCTATAACCCCTTCTCATATAAGACTGCAAAAATATTTAGAAAAGCGAAAACAAATTTTTGAAGTAAATGCCCTAACGAACGCATTACGCAAACCAAAGCGATCACCTATAAGGTTGCATAGGTATTTTAAAAACCGTAAAATTAGCTCAAAATACATTTTATTTTCTATTGTGAATAACTCGTCCGATAAACGTTGTTACGCCCCAGTAAAATTCTTGTCTTTTGTTGAATTTGGTCTCTTAGATACAGGTGCTAATGTTAGCGAATTTTGATTTAGCAAATTTAGAGAATTTAATCCCATGAAAACCTGGGTTAAGACGGCTGATGGTACCACACAACGAGTTCGAGGTTTCCTGTATGTTGACGTTACTTTCAAAGATACCGTGAAAAAACTAAAAATTCTGATTGTGCCCTCAATTACGCAGAGGCTAATATTAGGTCTACATTTTTGGAAAAATTTCAACTTAGCTCCACAAATTTTTGAAAATGTTGTTTTTACCACTATTAGCGAAAGCCCCTCTCAAATTATGTCACTTTTGTCTGGTGAAAATTCAATTTTGTCCGAGGATCCGTCCTATTCCAATTGTAAAAAAGAATATCCTTTAACTACCTCTCAAAAAGAGCAGCTTGCTGTCTTAGTCAAACTTTTTCCTAATTTTGATCAGCAATGCTTAGGCCGAACATGTTTGATTGAACATAATATTGATATTGGCAAGGCAAAGCCTGTAAAACAGCGGTTTTACCGTGTTTCACCTGCTGCCGAACAGTTAATGTTTCAAGAAATAGATCGCATGCTTGTTTTGGGAGTGATTGAGCCCTCTACTTCACCATGGAGCTCACCCATGAGATTGGTAATTAAACCCAACAAGGTAAGATTATACTTAGATGCGCGTAAACTAAATGAGATTACTCGAAAAGATGCCTATCCCCTACCAATATCGAGGGAATATTTTCAAGATTGCCCAAAGCGAATATTATTTTAAAATTGGATCTAAAAGATACCTACTGGAAAATAGGTTTGTCCGAAGACTCAAAGCCCCTTACTGCCTTTACGGTCCCCGGTAGGCCATTATATCAATTTTTAGTTATGCGCTTCGGGCTATGTAATGCTCCATCCACTATGTGTCGTTTGATGGATAGCCTTATACCCCCTGATCTTCGCCATTCTGTATTTGGATATTTAGACGATCTCGTCATAGTTTCAGTACACATTTAACAATTCTTGTGCGAATAGCGGAACAGTTTCGAAAAGCCAATCTTACCCTCAATATTGCTAAATCTAAATTTTGTGTCACTGAAGTAAATTACCTAGGCTATATTATAGGAAACGGTGGAATTAAAACTGACCCATATAAATTACAATCTATTAGAAACTGGGATTTCTTGGTATAGCAGGCTGGTACCGCAGATTTGATGCCAACTTTTCTTCTATTGTAGTTCTTATTACTGATGTTTTATCGACCAAACGAAAATGCTGTTGGACCCCAGAGGCCCAAAAATCATTTGAGTTAATTCAAAACTTACTCACTTCCGCTCCTGTATTGTCAAATCCTGACTTTTCTATAGAGTTTTATTTACATTGCGACGCCAGCGACTTTGGCATCGGTGCTGTGTTGATGCAATTCGATGACGAAGGCAACGAAAAGCCTATAGCATTTATGTCCAAGAAGTTGAATTCTGCCCAGCGCAATTATAGTGTCACCGAACGCGAATGCTTGGCGGCACTAGAGGCAATTAAGAAGTTTAGATGCTATCTGGAACTTCAAGAATTTGAGGTCATAACCGATCATTCTTCTTTGGTATGGCTCATGAAACAGCAGGATGTGACAGGAAGGTTAGCAAGGTGGGTATGGAAGCTACAGGGATACAAATTTTCAATCAGTCAGGGAAGGATAATGTAGTACCAGATGCTTTATCGAGAATTCCATTTGAGGAAATTGCAGGACTAGATTTTGACGAACCAGAAATATATTTAAATTCTACCCATTTTCAAGATGAGGAATATTTAGAATTACAAAATAAGCTAAAAGAAAATCCATCTTAGTTCCCTGATATACAAATTATTGACCATTTCATTTACATTCGAACTGCTCACTATACAGGTGATATTAGTCAGGAAAATGAAGCCTGGAAACTTTGTTTACCACAAGGATTAGCAGCACACGGGGGTATGGTAAAAACATTAGAATTAATTCGCAGGAAATTTTATTGGCCAGGCATGGTTCGCGACGTTAGGATATATATAGGCGCATGTGATATATGTAAAGAGTGTAAAGCCCCACATATAATTTTAGAAACAACTATGGGAAATCAAGTAGTTACCTCAAGACCTTTTCAGAGACTCTATGTAGACATCTTAGGACCGTATCCACGGAGCAAACAAGGCAATATCGGCATACTAATAGTTCTTGACCATATGACAAAATTCCACTGGTTATGCCCACTTCGAAAATTTACATCTTCTGTCATCCAAAAGTTTTTGCTAAAACAAATATTTCATGTTTATGGTGTCCCAGAGACGTCATTATCACTCACTGATAATGGTTCACAGTTCAAGTCTAATGAGTTCAACTCATATGTGCATTAAACACACTTACACTGCCATCTATTCATCACAATAGAATGCCTCAGAAAGGGTTAATAGGTCCATTATATCCGGCATTAAATCTTATTTGAAAAAGGATCACCCGATGGGACCAACACTTAAGCCAAATCAGTTGCGCGTTGAGAAATTCGTTTCACCAAACTATACAGATCTCGCCATATCATGCAGTTTTTTGACAGCAAATGATAACCCATGGTAGCTCATATGCTTTGCTTAGAAATTTAAATTCACTTGATGAATCTGCAATAATTTTAGAAAAAGATGATAAACTTCAGCTTATTCATAAAGAACTTAAAAAACATATCGACAAAGCCTATGAACGAAACAAAAATCAATATAATTTAAGGGCCAGACCAATTACCTATGACGTAGGACAATACGTTTATCGCAGGAATTTTGCACAATCAAATTTCGAGAAAAAATTTAATTCGAAACTTGCTCCCACTTTTTTGAAATCAAAAATAAAAGAAAAAATAGGAAACAATTGTTATGTATAAGAGGATGAAAACGGAAAAATTTTGGGAACTTATCACGCAAAAGATTTGCGTGATAATATCGCTTCCTCCTAATACTGTTGTCAAGAGCCCAGTATTATGTAGTTTGTAATATCCGAATCTTACAGAAATGAAAAAAAAACGTAAGATATATTTTTCTACCTATTATTTCATAAAAATATTGTTTTACAAAATTATTATTTTTTTCCTTTGTGTTAAAAATATAAGATATACTTGATTATTATTTGTAATATTATTTTATTATTATAATGGTATTATTTAGAAATATGTATTTTTTCAATTTCCATTCCCTAACATTATCATTATTAACAGAAGTCTCCATTGGCAATTTTTTTATACACAAATTTATATTTTTTTTTTTTGTTGTTTGGCGATGTTATAGAATATAACAGTACGAAATATTTTATACATATTAACTGGTATAATTTTGGATGTTGTCTTAACTATAGTGCTAAACCAAATTGATAATGTTAAAGTGATATTATCTTTGTATGCTAATCTATTTTACGAATGGCAAAAGAAAGAAGAAGAGATACTTTGTTAAATAAATAGATTTTTTTTCAATAAATTAGATATTTTAATAATTTGTTTTCATTAATGTGTGCATTAGCTGTGTTTAGTTGTAATACTCATAGTTACCATTCACTGGTAAATATTCTGACCAATGTTGTCAACACATTTTTATGGAACTGTTGCAAGCCAACAATTCAAACATTTGATTGACCATAGACCATAACTCAAGCTTTAAAACTCTTAAACTTTTGAAGCGAGGTGTGCTAATAGAAATTTCATTAGGCAATAATTCTTTTCCTTCCGCCAGCGAACAACTTCACTAGCAATAAATGGTATAGAACAACCTTTCAAGAAACCTGAAGCTGAAACATAATTATAATAACTATATCTACATTAACTTTATTTTTTTAAATAAATCTTCGCAAAGGTAATTGAATAAATTTGTTTGTTAACTTAAACTTATTCTCTTATTTTTTTTTGTCATATTTTCTTCTATTTTTTTTTTTAATTAGAATCGTTTTTTTTAACATACAAAAGCTCTTCTACTTAAAACAAGAAAAAAAGGAGAAAACGCAATTAAATTTATTTTTATCTTTGTGGTGGACTCATTATTTGAGCCACCACTGTGTGTTTTTGTATCAAGCATATGCATATTTGATTCACTTTGTACATTAATTTACCGATATTCTCTTCAATTTGTTGCGAAGACATTGAATTCTGATTATTAACTTAAACAACAGAAACAATACCATAAGAAATTTAAAACAAATAAGCAAAAGTAATCAAGTTGTGATTACCTCGCGGTAGAAGCTTTGGATTAATTGCCTGATTATAAATCACACCAAATACCAACCATACAGAAATTTCCAAACTAACTATTAAAGAAAAAAAAAAGTTGAAGCTAAAATATCGTATAAAAGAAGTTTCCACCTAAAACCTTGGATGTCAATTAAATATTAAACGGCAACTTCATGAAGAATTTTCAACCAAGGAAATTTGTGTCATCCAATTCTATGATGGAAGTGTCAATGGAGAAATATCTATAATAATATTTCTTTTGGTTGTCCCCATAAATATATTATCTACTTATTTAAAAAAAAAAAAAACTAAATTTCATAATGCTACAATAAAATTTAAATAAGATGTGCACCAAACTTAAGAAATAAAACAAAGATAGAATTTTAAAATTTTTAGCTAAAACAAATAAAACAAAAAAAATTTAAAGAATTAAAAAAAATTATATTGACTACAGTCATTTTTTTTCTAAAGCATTATGGAATTTACATATTATTATTTAATCTGGTTTTCATAATTTCTTTCATTATTTAAGGTAGCTAAGTAATGATTAAAATTTTTTGCATGGAAATACCCATCATTATTTCTTTTCTATCACAACACACATAATATTGTAAACATATCTACAAAAAAAAAACACTTCAAGAACCAGCAATTGAAGAGGCCTCATCAACCGCTGCTCTCAACATTTTTTTTGGTGAGTGAAACCAACTTTGTATATATGTATGTATATAATAATTAATATATCAATATGTTTAAGTCAAGCTTTAAATTCGTTTAAATATGTTGCTTAGAGAGATATTAAAAATAGCTCGTCAACATTCTATAAATAGATTTTAGTTTTTTTTTTCATATTGAGAACAAATACATTATTTCTTTGTACTCTATTGTCGGTCGAAGACACATTATATACTTTTTGTCGAAAGCCTAAGCAATATTCTAGTGTTGGCGATTTCGGTAAAAACTATAATATTAATAAGCGTAATAAAAAAAATGAAATTATAAATCTGATATAAATCTAGAGCATTAATAAGTTATTTAAAAGTTTAATAGTATTAATGATATCATTAACTAGATAACGTTAACATATTTTCGCGGTTTGTACGATTAAAATATCATGATTATTTCTGAAATTGTTTTAATAAAAAAAAAATAAATTAACAATGGAAGAATAATTTGTGCAAAATTTCTTACGTAATGTGAAGTGATGAGGAAGTGGTAGGTTGACTATGGGATTTTAGTGTAACATTTCAGCGCCACTAAAATCAATGGTAGGGAGGGTAAAGGCGCGCTAAGTTACCACCTAACACCTGTGGTAGACTATTAAATGTTTTTTTTTTTTTTCTTGTTATGGTTGATTATTATATTTTTTTTTATGTCTCCGTTTTAAGTTGATCTAAATAGGGGTTAATTACTGTCTTGATTTGTGTAAGAAGATCAACTTCCAGCCCATGTTTTTTTTAGTACTACGGGAGTCTAAAATAATATTTATGATGAACGTTATTTATTGACTAAAGGAAGTGTTGAAAACAAGAACCCCCCCAACCGACTGACCGCTAGTGGTTATCAATGGCTCCCATTTGTTTTCATACTTTCGTTGTAGAGCATCAATAGTCAATAATACCTAAATTTACTACAACTAAATAGAAGTCGTTTAGTAGGAGTTTGGTTTTGGGAATTTTTGTTCATTACACCAACTTGATTTAAACATCTCAAATGAACTGGGTAAAACATACAATATTTTCAGTACACATCTTAAATAATTGGTCTTTCGATGTTGCCTCGTATTGTTGTTTCAAAGCTTCCCACAAAATTTAAAAGCACTTTCTCATCCATCTTTCAATAAAACTCACTACAACTAACTAACAACTAACGAATTTATTCTCCACCACATCTATTGCACCTTCATAAAATTCAAAAAGGTCTCTAACCTTTATTTGCCATATAGGCCAATTGGACTCACCAGATAGTTGCTTAATGTTTTTACAGAATTCGATTTCTTTAGACTTAATTTTTCTTGATCTTGAGTTTTCTTGTGTCATGAAATATCTTGAGTCTTGAATAATATTTCTTATTATTCACACACAATTATTCTTTAATATTTAAAACAAAATTTCTTTCAATTTTATTTTCTTTTTATTTGAATTTAAATTTCTTAGTCTTCTGGGCTCATAACCTATTGTAAGCAGAGTTTTTATTGAAGTGAAAAGTATTTGATAGAAAAAATTATTACAATACCAAAAACTATTTGGTCATAATAACAAACATAAGTTTTGTTTAAACAGGTACCATACTATTATTAAAAACATAAATTCAACAACAAATGTCCTCCCGAAATTGGGGTTTATAGGTCATAAATCTTTGAATTATGCCAGTATGCAAGCAAAATTTACCACAGATGAGTAGTAAATGAAGCTAAAGCATATCTACAAAAGATCGGTCCATAATTAGTCGTAGCACCCATATTAGGCCCACTTCCGAAAATCACTTAAAAGAGCATAACTCATTCAAAAATGTTGGCATCCAAATAATATTTAACACACATATATTACATATACATACAAATAATACAGTACAATTTTATTGTGATCGGTCCATAATTAGTCGTAGCTCCCATATAAGGCCCACTTCCAAAAATCACTTTAACGGTCATAAATTTCTTAAAAATGTTGGTAATCAATTATATTCTGTTTCTTATATACAGAAATAATGACACCTAATTTTATAATGGTCGGTCCATAATTAGTCGAAATTTAAATATAAGACCCTCTCTGTAATTCATTTTACCCTCCATAGATCTTTTAAAAGTATTTATATCGAGATAAAGTTTAACACATATAATATTTATATTCAAAGAAATCATACACTGAATTTTGGTCCAAAATAGGTGATATCTTCCATATAACGCCTATTTCTGAAAAACTGTTTTATACATATACTAGGTGTAGGGTATTATATGGTCGGGCTTGACCGACCATACTTTCTTACTTGTTTAACGTGCATATAGAAATAATTAAAAATGTTTCCTATAAATATTCACTTTTAGTGGGAATATTACAGTGGGTTATTACAGATTTTCATAATTTGCTCTCTAAACTAGAACTTTACATAACATACAAAAAAACTGAAAATGCATTTCTTATTGGTTTTGTTTTTTAAACATTTTGATGTTCTATCTGGCTTGTTAAGTTTTGTTTTCTTTAACATCAAAATACATTTGATCCATTTAAGCTTTTAGGTAGTAATAATATACAGCCATGTCACGGAATTAAATTCCGTTCGGAAGTGGAATTAATTCCGTATTTTGCTTCTATAGATAAAGTAAAACTAGCAGGCATGTCACAGAAATCGATCGGAATGGTTTCAATTCCGTATTCGCAAATCGATCGTTTTTACTTTGAGTTCTCTAGATTCCGATAGATTTTGTTTATTCCCAAAAAAAATTTAAATCTCGTTTTTTAACTTAAATATGGTAACGTTGTGTAACCAAAACAAAAAAAATATGATTTTTGTAATAAAAAGTATAACAAAAGCGAACAGAAAGAGCGCTAACAAAGAAATTTTAAATAAAAGTGAACAAAATTTTTTAAAAATGCCCGAAATTGATATATTTATTTAGTTAGGCATGAGTTCATTAAATTTAATTTTCATTAAATTAACTGAAGGTAAGAATTGTTTTTACAACATGAAAAAATGTTAATTAAAATTTTTATTGATAATTTTCTTGGCTGAGCGGGGATCGAAGCGGGGTTGAATTTACATGTTTCGAGAATCACCACATTCTCTCATCAGGATTCTTTACGTTGTAACCTCTGCACCACTGCGGTGCCTGCTAGCCAACAGTCAAACATCAATTTTTAACCAGCGGTACTGGTGGTTCGAAATCTGCTGTAATTATCATTTTTCTTTTTTCCAATTTTATTTTACATGTTGTCTCCTTTTTCTTCAGTTCGTATTCTTTCGTCAAGACTTTGTCTTGAAAACCTGAATACATTTTATTTATTATCTTTGTTTTGTTCACTTTTTGTCGATATTCTATGTGTACAACAAGTATAAATGCAAACATTATGAATTGTTGATGTTTTAAATGAACAAAGACATCAAAACGCAGTTGAAAAGCTACAAAGAAGAAATTTAAGGGATGCATCTGAAAACGACAAAAGTTTTCTTGTTGAGTTTCTGCTTTATATAGATTTCGTATGTATGTAACAACTATTTATACCCTACACCACCATAGTGGGAAGGGTATATTGGATTTGTGCATATGTTTGTAACACCCAGAAATATTGGTGCAACCTTAAAGTATACCGATCGACTCAGAATCACTTTCTGAGTCGATTTAACGATGTCCGTCTGGCTGGCTGTCCATGTAAAGCTTGTGCGCAGAGTACAGGTCGCAATTTTGAAAGTATTTTGATAAAATTTGGTAAGTAATATTTTTTCGGCCCAAGGACGGATGGGATTGAAACTGGTGGAAATCGGTCCATTAGGTTCAGTAGTAAAAGACTCGGCCAATTCTTCGGGTGAATGGACAAAGTTTCTGCCTTCGTTAACTGAAATTTAATACGATATTTATTTGTGGGTTACATAATTGTATTTGTACTTACATTTTGCATTGAAAACTCTTCCCAAAGCATGCATCATTGTACCGATTCAGCACGTCCGACGGATTTTAGTGTACTTTGACCTTTTCTCTTTCTTGAAGTTTTCCCACACGTTTCGTTAATAAACATGGTGCTCCTTTCAATGATTGCTTGTTGCTTTTTATGATGTATGGCCAACTCTTCGCTTGTTACTGGGGCAAAGACATCAATCCAATTTTTATTGAGATTTGTACATCAGCATTTGTTGTTCTCTCCGGGAACGTGGATGCAGAATTGCTGCAGTCATCTTCACCATACAAATCAACTGGTTCCGTAGTGGGCTCTTTCCTTGTAGGCTTTGGTATACCGTCTTTTGATATTTTAGGTTTTGGTAAATTGTTTTCCAGGTGTGAGAGTTGAGAAAACGTAGAGTTTACCAAAGTTTTCTTCAAAAATTATAGCTTAATATTCACCCTAGTAGAAGTTTCTGTAGTAGTAGTTTGAGTGAAATTAGTTTTTGAAAAATTTTGTTCGACCACCTATCTGTACAGACAAAAACCAAGTATGAGGAAATATAACCAAGACCTTCCTCTATTAGGTCCCGCTTGTAGAATTTTGGCACAAGCCCCCATTTTTGGTCTATAGTCACCCAAATAGTTTGAGTGACTTGTATGAAATTAGTTTTTGAAAAATTTTGTTCGAACACCTATCTGTACAGACAAAAACCAAGTATGAGGAAATATAGCCAAGACCTTCCTCTATTAGGTCCCGCTTATAGAATTTTGGCACAAGTCCCCATTTTTGGTCTATAGTTCCCCAAATAGTTTTAGTGACTTGTATGAAATTAGTTTTTAAAAAATTTTGTTCGAACACCTATCTGTACAGACAAAAACCAAGTATGAGGAAATATAGCCAAGACCTTCCTCTATTAGGGCCCGCTTGTAGAATTTTGGCACAAGTCCCCATTTTTAGTCTATAGTCCCCCAAATAGTTTGAGTGACTTGTATGAAATTAGTTTTTGAAAAATTTTGTTCGAACACCTATCTGTACAGACAAAAACCAAGTATGAGGAAATATAGCAAAAACCTTCCTTAGTTCGAGTGATTTTTTCATATGTTTCAATTCATTTGCTTAAAAAGCGCTTAATATTTGAGTGTTTTATGACAAAATAGAGCAATTCCATATGAAAGCGATCACCTTTTGGACGACCCCTCTCCGATTTTAAAATAAATAGTCTCAATCGATTGCCCAGCAAAAAATAATGTACCTACATATTTTTTTTTTTTGATAGTGACTGGTTTAGTGGTGGTGTACACCACTGTCATGTGACAAAATTGAAGAATTCTTCATAAGGGACCTCATTGAAAGTTGTTTAAAAAAAAACAGTACTAAAGCGATCGCAACGAGTGATAGCTCGTTGGAAAGGTATTGAATCAGGCTTTAATTGAAAAATAAAATTTTCCTAATTTTTCTTAGAAATTTACCTTTAAATTTTCCCATGAAAATTAAATTTTCCGATTTTCCACAGAAGCTCCTAAATTTTCCGGCTAATTTTTTTTTGGATTCCTCATAATTTTTGCTTTAAGAATCAGTAAGAAAAAAATGGGCCCCGACTCCTTGTTTGGACAGGAGAAGAGCATTTAAGAGACCACCTTGTTAAAAATACATTTTAAAAATTATTTTACAGTTAAAAATACATTTATGAAGAAAAAATCAATTTGTTTTTAAGAGCCCCAAGTTGAGTGTGTAGTGAATATGGTCTGCCTGCCTTCACAAGATCGGCCATAAATCCATGGATAATAGCAGCAGTGGCATGTAATGGCATACCAAACCCGACTGAGGCTACAGATCATAAAATATTTTGTAAATTTTTTAAATTACCAGGTAATAAATATTTCGCCTAAAATGACACGTGCAGAAACAAGTCATAAAACACGTGTCCAAAATACTTTGGACTTTATTAATTTTTAAATAAAAAATTTAAATGAATTGTATTCATATTAGTATTATTATCTAAATTGTTAAATATATTGAATTATGTACCAGGAATAGAATTGTATTTATATTAGTTTATTAATATCTAAATTGTTATTGAATTAGTTACAAAAGAATGAATTGTACTTACATTAGTAATTTTATTATTTACTTACCCTGTTGAATTATTCAAAAATCTATTACAATTTATGGTAACTAGTTATAAAAAGTAATCGTCAAATTTCACTCAAATCAATTTGCTTGAATCACAAGCTTGGTGCAAACTGAATTTGAGGAAATTAACTTACTTACTATCTGGCCTTTGTACATAGCACATCATAACAAAAATAATTCTTACAAATACTTATAATTGTGCACTTAACAACAAAACAAATTGTGAACTTTAATAACAAAACAAATTGTGAACTTTTACAAACAAACCAAAATACATACAAATTTAAATTCAACACAATACATAATTAACTTCTCACTCTTAATTGATCACGTCTATTATTCTCAAATAATTATAATTACTTCTTGCATAATAAGATTGCTCATCTCAATGCAATTCTATTATGCAAAATTACAATAACTCCCAAATTACAAAGGGTACGTTATTTCATGGTCCTTCGAGCCGGATCTAAACCGGATAATTTCGCAATCCCTCCCGACCAAGGAAGTTCATAATCCATCGAGCCGATAGGAAGTCAAGGCCCTTCAAGAGGTAAAAATTACAAGGTCCTTAAAGCAAAGGAAGAAGCCAACAAATTTCTTGGAAATAAATCTAGCCAAATCAACAAATGAGGTAATTCAACAAATATATATATCTACGCCCTCAGCTCCAATCAATCTTATTAAATACAAGTAAGTACCCACCCACAATAATTTAACAAAACCATACAACGACCATACATACATAAGTATATGAAAAGGTGTACAAATTTAAAACCCATCATTTCCACTGTAAAGTTTAATCATAATAGTAATCTTATAAAGCACAACCCTATAAAAGCTCTCTCTCAAAGTTATTAACATACTTAGTTGAATGCACAAGAGCACAAAGGTTAAACAGATCAGTTGAAATTTAATCTAGAAGCGGACGGTAAAACTGATTAGAGCGTTTTGTTTTGTTGTTGTGTTGTGAAAAAGTGTAACCTAAGTGATTGTGCAAATTTTCCATTTTCTTACTAAAAAATTCATAAAATTTAAGTGAAAACCGCAAAAAGAAATTGTTTTTTTTTTATAATTTAATTATAAATTCAAAAAAAAAAATTGTATTAAAAACAAGTGACAAAACAAGTCAGAAAATAATTGCATACACATATACATATGTAGGTACATACTTACATATATACATACATACATATATAGTGGTTAAATTAATCTGTGTGTACATATAACTAATTTAGAATAATTAAAACCAACAAAGAAAAAAACCATCGCCATCACTTGTTACCAAGTCTTCTTAAGACATTCCATAATAGTCCAGGCGGAATTAAATGAATAGAGGCCCAACTCCAACTCCCTTTAGAAACGTAAATCAAGGAAAACAACACATACAGTGAGCACACATAGCCACATATACATATGTTACAAAAAGTGAGTACATATATACAAACATAAAGTAAAATTATTGTTCAAAAATACACAATTATAGCATTCCTAAAAAGTCATAAAATAGAAATTGACTTCAAAAAAAGAACAACAAAACATACACGAAAATTTTACCGCAATCGTAGTATAATTTGTTTTTGTAAAAAACCACCACCTTATCAACCGTATTATATTCGCTCTTCTCTATAAATTAAATCTCTATATATAAAAGCTTTTACTTGAATTATTGTGATGCCAGATAATGAATAATAACAAATTGCTAAGTTGGAATTATTGTCGGAAATAACTGGCAGATAAATTAAAACAAAGAAAATTTAAATAAATTATAAAGAAAAAAAAATTATAAAAGAAAAATAGCGGAAAATTTATGAGAATTTACAGTTAGAAAAAGGGAACTGTTTTCTCATCTACATTTATATATATATATGCATTTACATCTAAATTTCCCGCTATAATTCTATATATAATATAGAAATACCTTGAAAGAAGAACTAAAAAGAACAAAGAAAATTATTATTGTTGTATGTACATACATATGTATTTCATCGCACGGAAAGTATTTACAATTTCTACTTAATTGCAATTCAAAAGGAACACGAAAATTTAAAAAGTAATAACAATTGGTTGTTGGGTGAACATAAGAACTAGAATATAAAGAAAAGAAAACAAATTTAGCAAGGAAACCCAACAAACAGTTTATAAAAAAAATTTATATAATTTTCACAACACAATTTACATAAACAAAATAAATACACATACAGTGGGGAGCAGAGGTGAGCACATGTTCTTATTTTCTGCATTTGCAGGTGCATAAAAATGGTAATAACAAAGCGATTTAAATTATTACTTTTTTATGTTATTTATTATTTAGTGGATTACAATAAAGATCTTAAAACAAAACAAAAAACTACGTATTCAGGGAACAAACTAAATTAAATAAAATTAAATCTTATGTACTCAGTTTTGCACTTTCAGGAAACAAACAAAAACTTTTAAATTTTTAGTACTTAGTCCACAGCTCTTTATTTTTTTAATCACTATTTATGCGATTGGGCATACTTTCAATCAACTTTTGGATAATTTCATGTGGAATTCTTTGCCACTCCAGCTCCACACGTTGCCACAACTCAGCTAAGTTCGACGGAGCTGTTCGACACTGTCACAACCATCTTTCCACAATTGACCATACATTTTCAATTCGATTGAGGTCGGGACTTTGCGGAGGCCACTGCATCAATTGATATTTTTGCCCATTCAACCATTCCTTAACGATTTTGAGGGTTGTTTTGGGTCTCCATCCTGTTGAAACACGACTTTTTCCGCAGGGTATGCGCTCAGATCTACAAAATCGGGAAGATGGATCTGCAATATTTTTAAATAGTCTTCTTTTCTCACCACCACGATGTTGCCTCCGCCGTGCTTTACATTCTGTTTAACATGGTGTCATTGTATACTCCCCACTGTCGATGCCAATTATACTTTTTACCGTCAGATTGATATCGGTTAAACTTGGATTCATCTGACCATATTACACGTTTCCAGTCATCAACAGTCCAATCTTTGTGTTGTCTGTCGAATTTTAAACGTGCTGAAACATTTTTATCTGACAGTGCAGGTCTAGGTTTTTTCTACAGCTGAGATGTATCCAATATTGTGTAGCGCTCTTCTTGCTGTCCATCGGATAACATTTTTATTTATTGCTAAGGAAGCTTCTTTTGAGGTTAAAGACGTGTCAGCTCTCATCTTTCTCATCATAAGGCGTGCGTCTCCATCAGATAATAATTTTTGGCGACTGAAAACCTGTCTGTGGAGCGATATTTCGCCATTTTAACACTCTAATAACTACTGATTGGCTTATATTAAGCTCTTTCGCTATCATACGTGACGAGGAGCCATCCTTTGTTTTATTTATTATCAAATTTTCCACGCCTATCGATAGTTTCTTCATTCTTACAAAAGCTATTAACTTTTACTTTTTTAAATTAACAAAACGACGTTTTTGGAACACGGAGTTATTCAGTTATGATTTAAAACTAAAATTCATGCTGACAAAACTAAAGATAGCAGCAACAAATTTAAAAACTTAATTTCAAATAACGGTATCTTAAAAAATTGTACAATAATTTGGTTGAGAACAAGTGTGAGCAAAACTGAGTACATACAAGTTGTTTTGTTGTTATTTAAATTACTCTGTTGTTTAATTGTGCTTTTATTTATCTTATTAAGAATTATATTAAGAACTAAATAAGAATTAAAATAGATAAAGAAATTTAAAAATCGCTCCATTATTACCATTTTATTGATCTTTACAATGCAGAAAATACAAACATGTACTCACCTCTGCTCCCCACTGTCAGTTACACACAATTCTCAAATAAACAACATATTTACATAAAAGTTCCATATCAAATACAAAAATTTCACACATCTAAAATTAAATGAAATTAAACATAAATCTATATCACATACAAAATTTTCACACACACAAATAAAAATTTAAAGAACAATAATTGCACAATTCATTACACGAAAAATACTAACTATATACAATTTATATATATGGTGCATTTCATGTCAAGTGACCCAATTTTAAAATCGATGTCTTCCGATTTGGATGAAATTTGCACCAAGGTTAGTACTACTGAATAGTAGGCCAGACACAAATTTTTAGCTCTATCATTCAAGAACTGCCGGGGTTAGAGGGGGTCAAAGTTGGACAATTTGGTCATGCAGGGTTTTTTTTAAATGAGTGTTCTTATTTTATACAGAATAAAATAAGATTAAAAGTAAATGTAGAGAATACATTTACAGCCACATATACTCACAGCTGATTGAAATTTAGGATCAATCATTGCGTTGATTATTGTTTTTTTTTTAATTAACACTAATATATCTCTTACTCACTAACCACTAAACACTCAATTATACTTGAAAAGATTATACTCTTGATATTCTTATCCACTAAAAGCTAATCTCACTAACTACATGAAAATTTATAGTCACTCTATATAAATCGCGAATACCGGTGGTAAAAATAAGTGCGCTCGATTTAATATTAAACGTCTTGCGAAAATTCTCTTATTTAAGTAAAATATCAATAAAGTTACGCTTATAATTATTAGCCAGACGACCTAAGAGAAATAAACACAACGGCTCTTCGTGTTTAGTTTTTGGCCATTACGTGTACCCTATGAATTAAAGCGAAGTAATATTGATCGGAAGATTAATATAATACAAAATGCAAATTTGATGGTTAAAATCAAATATGTTTTAATGAAACGCATTAATAGCCCCGAATCTCAAAGATAACTTTAAATAGATAAATACAAAATCTATTGCTATTTCTCAAATAGCCCCAAATCTGGAAAATATCTAATGCTATTACCAAAATAGCCACAAATCTACGAAAAACATTTAACTCGATTGCTATGTCCCACATAGCTTCAATTACATAAATAAAATTGAAACTAGATATTACAAATCTTGCTATTTCTCTAATAGCCCCAATATACCATTAATATTAAAACTAGATCGTAAAATCTAGTGCTATTTCTCAAATAGCCCCAAATATATAAATACCATTGAAACTAGATATTACAAATCTAGTGATATTTAGCTAATAGCCCCAACTATATAAATAAAGTTAAAACTAGATACCCATATCTAGTAAAATCTCTAAATCACTCTTTTTTTTTAACCAAACTTAAGCTAGTGTATCATACCTATTGCTAAGTTCCCATTGGTTAAATAATTAACTAGATCCACATATTTAGTAAAATACCAGTCTTGAAAATTTTAAATTAACTTGCAATTTAAAAAACTCAATAACGTTCTTCATTACCAATCCACATTTCAAAAATGCCTTCCGTAACTGAAGAATCTGTCACAGCTTTTAATCCGCTATATAAAGAGCAGTTTCTGTTTGATTGTGGTCACTTGCTTGAGATCTGTGATACATTCAATAGTAATACGTTAGAAGAACCCAATGAATCAATTCTTGAATTAAAATTAACAGAGCTATACTCAGAGTGGGTAAATTTAAAGGATTCATATCGCAAAGTAATGGTTTCACGAGACGGATCAGTTGAAACTGAATTTAAAGCGAAGGCAAAAGAAGATTATAATGCTTGCTCAGAAGCATATTACCACTGCCATTCTCAAATCAACGATATGCTAAAATTTAGCAGAGTAAATACGTCTCCAATTCCAATGCTCCAATCCACATCTCGTTATCCCGTCCCAAATCCCACCTTTATCACTGAGAACTCTAGCAATTGCACTATAAAGTTACCTCCTTGTGACACAGAGATTTTTCATGGCAGTTACGAGGAATGGCCATCATTTCGTGATATGTTCACAGCTGTGTACATTAATCATACAAAACTGTCACCGGTAACTAAACTATATCATCTTCGCAATAAAACTAGAGGAGAAGCAGGCTCAATAGTAAAGAGATACAACTTATCAAATGAAAACTTTAATCTAGCATGGAATGCTCTCAAAACTCGTTATGAAAATAAACGAGTTCTTGTAGACAATCAGCTAAAATTACTTTTTGATATCCCTTCAGCTATCAATGAAGATAGTGAATCTATAAGGATAATTCAGTCCTCAGTAAATGACTGCTTAGCCACTCTGAAAACCCTTGAAGTTGAAGTCAACAGTTGGGACCCTATTCTTATTCGCTTAATTTCCACTAAATTGCCAGACACAACACTTTCTCTTTGGGAACAGTCACTCACATCTCCACGTGAACTTCCGAAATGGTCCCAAATGTCTCAGTTTCTCGTCGGTAGATAGGAGGCAGTAGAACGTCTCGCTAATATTAGAGTCTCAAAAGATAGTTTCAACATGTCTAATAATATACACGATCAAAATATTCAAACGTATGTGTCACAAGAAAATTTGAAATTTTCTTGTAAATTATGTTCTGAAAATCACAATCTAAGGAATTGTCCCAAATTTCGAACATTCACTGTACAACAAAGATTCGATTTTGTCTTTAAGAACAAGTTTTGCAATAATTGTTTAGCTACTTCTCATTTTAAAACAAACTGCAAAAGTAAAAACACATGTCTCCATTGTAAAAAACATCATCACACTTTACTTCATATGAAACAAATGTTTAAAAATCCCATTCAAAATACAGAACATACCAAAAATAATGAAGAGCCAAAAGAAAATGACAATAATCCTCGAAATAATTTGTCAAAAACAGCTCAACCTCATCTGAACAGAAATCAAATTGAACTACCTTCAACTTCAAATCAAATTCAGTCTAATTGCTCTATGAGTAATGAAAATATTCTCTTGCGTACTGCTTTAGTACAAATTGATCATCAAGGTCAACTATTTACAGTTAGAGCCTTAATTGATCCGGTTCTCAACGAACATTTTTAACAGAAAAAGTGCGAAATCGTCTACAACTCCCTTATCAAAAATCTCATTTTGAAATTGTTGGTATTGGTGGGCAAAAGCAGTCAGCAAACAAAGAGTGTGAATTTGTTATATATGCTAAAAGATATGAATTAAAAGTTCCAGTTAAAGCTATAGTATTGCCGAAAGTTACTAAATGGCTCCCTACATATTCATTTGAAATTCCTTACTCATTAAAGCTTGCTGAATTAGATCTCGCAGATCCAAATTTCAATAAATCAGCTCAAATTGATTTAATTATAGGAAACGATTATGAACACTTTTTGAATTTAGAAGGTATAAAAAAGAATAGTCAAACATCTGCGTACAGGACAGTATTTGGCTGGGTTCTTAGTGGTCCTATTAAAACTCAAACGATTCAAACGTTTACTACTTCAGTCGCATCATATGAGACTTCTGAATTAAATGAAACGTTAAAAAAGTTTTGGGAGCAGGAAGAAATCCCTACTACCAACGCAACCTCTATGGAACATGAAATTTGTGAAAAGTTTTATACACAAACTACTACTCGTCAGGAGAATGGTAAGTACATCGTAAGACTACCATTCAAAACTGAATTTCCGGACAAAGTTTTCCTAGGCTCTTCTAGATTTATTGTGCTAGCCCAATATTCCAGAATGGAAAAAACACTCGCAAAAGACCCAGAACTTCAGGCTCAATATAAAGCGGTTCTGAATGAATACATAACTCTAAATCATATGGAAGAAACTCATTCCTATGAAACTATATCTCAAGAAAAGCATTACTCATTTTACTTACCACACCATGCAGTTGTTCGCCCGGAACACAAAACTACGAAAGTAAGAGTCGTTTTTAATGCTTCTAGAAAGTCAAAATCCCAATTTTCTCTCAATGACATTCTATATACAGGTTCCACTCTACAAAATTAATTAATCACTATAATTCTTAATTGGAGAAAGTACCAATATGTGTTTAGTGGTGACATACAAAAAATGTATCGCCAAATACTCGTTCACCCTGCTGACAGACCGTTTCAACGAATTTTATTCCAAACTGAACCTGATGGTCCAGTCAAAGATTATCAACTCAAAACTGTCACTTTTGGTGTAAACTGTGCCCCGTATCTTGCGATTCGGACCCTACTTCAACTCGCATCCGATTCTGAATCTGCATACCCTAAAGCAGCATCAATACTGCGCACAGAAACATATGTTGATGACATTCTCTCAGGAGGTCATACTATTAAAGAAGCACGTTCTGCTC
Organism: Bellardia bayeri; assembly: GCA_950370525.1. Lineage (NCBI taxonomy): Eukaryota > Metazoa > Arthropoda > Insecta > Diptera > Calliphoridae > Bellardia > Bellardia bayeri. Next base: position 45,994,945 of record OX493265.1, on the reverse strand, counting down.
AAACTCAGCTCATTGAAACATTAAACTCAGCGGGACTCCCATTAAAGAAAATTACTGCAAATTACCCAGAATTACTTGCTCATTTACCCAAAGAAGATCTTTATGACTCAGACTTTCTACGTTTTCACGAAGTAAGCTCTACTAAAACACTTGGCATTAAATGGAATGCAATTACAGACACATTCTCATACAGTTTTTCTGCCCTTGATGAATCCCAAAGAATAACCAAACGCCAAATTCTCTCGTCAGCAGCAAAACTTTTTGATCCAGCTGGATGGCTTGCACCTATAGTCATCAAAGCAAAAATGCTAATGCAGCAGCTGTGGGTAGAAGGTTTAGAATGGGATGAAGATGTTTCTGTTGAATCTCTTCAAAAATGGAATAATCTTGTTCGAGATTTATCCCAAGTGGAAACAATCTCTATTCCACGCTGGCTACAGTATAATCCATCTGACCATATTCAAATTCATGGCTTCTCAGATGCCTCTAAAACTGCATATTGTGCCACAATTTACATTCGATGTAAAACACAAACTTATAATACTTTCGTCAATTTACTAGTAGCAAAATGTAAAGTAGCACCAATTCAAACTGTTTGTCTTTCCAGATTAGAATTAAATGGTGCAGTATTGCTGGCAAAATTAGTAAACTACGTAATCACATCTCTGAATTTCAATACCCAAGAAATTTTTCTTTGGACCGACTCGTCCATAGTGTTAGGTTGGCTCTCGAAACACCCCTCTTCATGGGAAACATATGTGGCAAATCGCATCACAGAAATTCACCGTATGACACCAAACGCAACATGGAAACATGTCCCAACTCATGACAATCCAGCAGATTTAGGAACTCGAGGTTGTAAACCGCAAGATCTCTTACACAATTCTCTTTGGTGGGATGGCCCATCATGGCTAAATAAACCCTCGTCTGAGTGGCCTAACCGTAACCCATTAAAAACTCCTGAAAGTTCTAAGAAAGTAATAGCAATGCATTCCGAAATTCAACATACAGATATTCTAGATAGATTCTCGTTATACAGCAAAGCTCTACGTGTTATCTGTTATGTTTACAGATTTATTAATAAATGCAGAAATATTATTTGCAGTAATCAAAACACTTTAACTCAAGAAGAAATGAAAATTGCAAAAACTAAACTCATGATACTCGCTCAAAAAACATTCTATTTCGAAGAATATGAATGTTGCCTAAAAACCAAAGTTTTACCCAATCAAAGTTCGTTAAAAGCTCTTAACCCATTTCTTGATTCAAACTCAGTTGTACGTGTAAATGGCAGACTATCTCAATCATCACTTCCCTATAGAGAACGGTATCCCATAATTCTACACGGTAATTCAAAATTCTGCAAACTGTATCTCAAATATTTGCACGAATTTTTATCTCATGCCGAATGCAGTCTAATGTGCCGAATGGTGCAAACTGAATTTTATGTGTTCAGACTCAAACCTCGTGTAAAAAACATAATACGACACTGTAAACCTTGTATAATTTACAAACAACAACCGTGTACACAGATAATGGCTCCACTACCTCCTACCCGATGTAATTTATCTCTACCCTTTCAAATAACAGGAATTGACTTCGCTGGACCTTTTGAACTTAAAGCTTCATCTTTGAGAAAATCTATATTGGTCAAAAGTTATGTTAGCGTTTTTGTTTGCTTTAGTACGAAAGCCGTTCATTTAGAAGTATGTTCAGATCTGTCCTCAGCGGCATTTCAAGCTGCATTTGCTCGTTTCGTTGGGAGGCGAGGACTACCCCAAAGGGTAGTATCTGATAACGGCAGGAACTTTTTAGGCTCAAGCAGAGAACTTTTGCGTGAATTTTCATCTTTCATAAAAAACACATCACAAGATATAGCTCAAAAATACATAACTCACGGATTTGAGTGGAAATTCATACCCCCACACGCTCCTCATATGGGCGGCTTATGGGAAGCCGCCGTGAAAAGTTTCAAGTTTCATTTAAAACGAATTACTGGTGCTCAAAAATACACTTTTGAAGAATTTTCAACAATTTTGACTCGAATTGAAGGTGTTCTAAACTCTCGCCCAATATCAGCTCTATCTGAAGATCCATCAGATTTAACGGCACTAACTCCAGGAAATTTCCTCAGAGGAGCCCCTATAATGGCTCTCCCAGAACAAGGATTTGAAAATATGTCGCTAATTAACCGCTGGGAAAAACTGAAAGCTATTCATCATCAATTTTCTATACGATGGAAAAACGATTATCTTAAGACTCTACACAACCGCTACAAATGGAAAAACACTACGTCAAACCTTAAAATCGGAGATCTTGTCGTTGTAATGGACGATCTTCAGGCGCCTTACGAATGGCGATCGGGAAGAATCGAGAAAACGTATTTGGGATCAGATAATAATGTACGAGTTGCCGACATACGCATAAGCTCAGGAATTATCACTCGACCTATCGTAAAATTATGCTACCTACCCTTTTTGAGCGAAAATGATGTTTAAAACATTACTAACATTACTTTATATTACACTTAATTCTTCTCATTATTAAATTTAACTCATAATCATAAACCAACTCTAACCCTATCTCCCCCTAAGAACATAAATGTACTTCTTTCCAGATTCCAATTTAAATTTAACATCAACTAATCAAATTATTTGTCTTTCTGTTATATCCCATTTATCAGTCATAGATCCAACCGTAGACTAACGGCTACAAGAATAACCAGCCCAAGCCGTGAACCCATCGACAGTAACAGCCAACAGCCTCGTGACCTAGAAGTCTTTTACTGCGTAATATGCAAGGGTTATCACGGGTTGAGATTCTGCTGGAAGTTTGCCAAGATGACGGTAGAGAGGAGGCGAGAGATAGTGAGCAATTTAGGCTATTGCTTTAATTGTTTGGCAAGAAGCCATAACCTGAACTCATGTACGTCTATGGGTGCATGCATGAAGTGTGCCCAACTGCATCACACACTGCTACATCTACCTCAACAACAAAGAAGTCAACGGGAAGCAACCCAAAGACGTAGCAGATCTCAACACCATTCCCCAAGCCCTAGAAGACCACATCTCCAACAACGTGAGCACCAGCGTCAACATCGTCATCGTCAACAACAACAACATCATCACCAGCAACAACCAGCTCAACAGCACCAATCATCTCAACAACAACATACACAACAATCTGTGCAACAAGTATCAGCACTAAAAACAACTTCAAATCCACTAATCATAGTTGCCGCCATTAAATCACTTGCATCTGTATTATGCCCAAATGAATAATTGCCTAGACGGCAAGGCCGGCGCCATGTCCAAAATACTTTGGACTTTATTAATTTTTAAATAAAAAATTTAAATGAATTGTATTCATATTAGTATTATTATCTAAATTGTTAAATATTGTAGTGCATGTGTTATAAACATGCATACCCAAACAAACAAACATGTGTTATAAACATGCACACCCAAAAATATATATATATATATATATATATGTAGAATAAGTTAAAAGAAAAGTAATTAATAGAACCCAAACAAAATTGCATAGTCAAGTGTTAACTGAAGTGGGTCACTTGAGTGCATTAGTATGGTAATTTGAGTTTTAAATAAATATGAACAAATAAGTAGGAGAAATAAGTATATTATTAAGTATATAATAAACATAGAAATTATTGATTATAAGTAGGAGAAAAGACTATTCTTTAAGAAAAACATAGAATAAGAAATAGTATATAAGCTAGGGTAAATTGTAAATAAAAACAGAAATAATTCTGACTTTAAACGAAAGAGTTGTTTTATTTCTCAGTAACAAACTTCGGCAATTAACGTTGCCATCTTATAGAGCCGCCTACTACTCTAAGGCTCTTTTTAATAAAATAAGAGTACTATAGGAAACGATAAAACAAACCCTTATAATATATTGAATCATGTACCAGGAATAGAATTGTATTTATATTAGTTTATTAATATCTAAATTGTTATTGAATTAGTTACAAAAGAATGAATTGTACTTACATCAGTAATTTTATTATTTACTTACCCTGTTGAATTATTCAAAAATCTATTACAATTTATGGTAACTAGTTATAAAAAGTAATCGTCAAATTTCACTCAAATCAATTTGCTTGAATCACAAGCTTGGTGCAAACTGAATTTGAGGAAATTAACTTACTTACTATCTGGCCTTTGTACATAGCACATCATAACAAAAATAATTCTTACAAATACTTATAATTGTGCACTTAACAACAAAACAAATTGTGAACTTTAATAACAAAACAAATTGTGAACTTTTACAAACAAACCAAAATACATACAAATTTAAATTCAACACAATACATAATTAACTCCTCACTCTTAATTGATCACGTCTATTATTCTCAAATAATTATAATTACTTCTTGCATAATAAGATTGCTCATCTCAATGCAATTCTATTATTCAAAATTACAATAACTCCCAAATTACAAAGGGTACTTTATTTCAACACGAATTTTCCATAAATATGGGGAAATATTTATTACCTGGTAATTTAAAAAATTTACAAAACATTTTATGACCTGTGGTCGGCTTATTGGCAGTAACCAATTAAGTCCCTCTTTAAAAAACATTTTATGACCAGTAGTTCAAGCAAATTTTCCTATTAAAGAAAAGCAAATATCGCTTATTTTTTTTACCTATTTTTTAACAAAAAATAAATATAAATACTTCACACACTCTGAGTCAAATTTCAGTTGAATACTAAACGTGAAAGTGTTAAAGTGTTTTTTTTTTTTTTGTAAAGTAAAGAGTGAAGCTGTAAAGACAATTTAAAGTAAAATGAATAAATTTTGCTGCAATCCGTTTAACAAGAGTGGACATCGTTCGAAAAAGATAAAAGTATTAAAATTAACTGGTGTTTCGAAGCGATACATGAATGAATTAAATATACAATACGGTGAAGAAGCAGAATTCATTTGCCCCAAGTGTAAAATCGATTTGTCTCAACAAGCAAATACATTGAAACAAATGCAGCCACAATCCGAGAGTGAAATGACAAGTGAACAAAATATTTCATCTGATAGTGAGGCAGACATTCCGATGGTCAATATGTCTTTGAGTCCTTTGAATGAGGCTATTACCACTTTAGGTGAAACGCCTATTAGAAAATGAAAGTTGCGAAGTGAAACATACAGGAAAGAGAAAAAAGGCAAGGTTGTGAGTGCAATCGCGACAATATTTGATGAAGGCTCTGATAACGAATGCAGTCAAGCAGATGACGTTGATGACGGCAAACAAATGATTGAGCAGTTGAAAAGAAAATTCAATTTAGCGACCACTTTTCCGGAGAAATATCTCATTTTATCTGTGCTCCCTCAATCATGGTCTAAACGCAAGATTTCTGACCAGTTTCAAACATCTTTTTACATCGCGAGAAGAAGCAAAGAATTAGTTCGACAGAAGGGCATATTGGCGACTCTCACCAAGAAATTTGGCTCAAGGACCCTCAGCGAAGCAACGGTGAAATTGATTCAAGATTTTTACTGCAATGATGACAACAGCCGCGCCTGCCCAGGTACACGTGACTATGTTATCACATGTGAAGATGAAGAAAAAGTACACAAGCAGCGCAGATTATTATTATGTAATCTATCCGAAGCATACCATCAGTTCTATGAGAAATACCCAGCAGAAAAAGTGGGATTTTCTAAGTTTGCCATCCTACGACCAAAAGAATGCGTGCTGGCATTAGACAGGCACGGATCGCATTCAGTCTTCGTTTGCATGTTTCATCAAAACATCAAATTAATTTTCTTTCAATGCAAGAACTTGAAAGTATTTTACGGTGAAATTGAAACATATAGGGACCTTCTGTCGAAGTCGTTGTGCGCATATCCCACGGAAAATTGTCATCTGTCCAAATGCGACAATTGTCCGAAGATTGACGAGCTAGAGCAATATTTGGCGGAAAAGTTTGAACAGCTGTTAATTCAGGAGGTGCATTTCAAACAGTGGATAATTAGCAGCGGCAAATGTTCCCTTGAGACCGTGGTAAAGCACATTCCGGAATTCATCGAGGAATTCGAAGAAAGATTTTTTTTGTTATAAATGTATTTTTAACTGTAAAATAATTTTTAAAATGTATTTTTAACAAGGTGGTCTCTTAAATGCTCTTCTCCTGTCCAAACAAGGAGTCGGGGGCCCATTTTTTTATTGCTGATTCTTAAAGCAAAAATTATGAGGAATCCAAAAAAAAAAATTAGCCGAAAAATTTAGGAGCTTCTGTGGAAAATCGGAAAATTTAATTTTCATGGGAAAATTTAAAGGTAAATTTCTAAGAAAAATTAGGAAAATTTTATTTTTCAATTAAAGCCTGATTCAATACCTTTCCAACGAGCTATCACTCGTTGCGATCGCTTTAGTACTGTTTTTTTTTAAACAACTTTCAATGAGGTCCCTTATGAAGAATTCTTCAATTTTGTCACATGACAGTGGTGTACACCACCACTAAACCAGTCACTATAAAAAAAAATATATGTAGGTACATTATTTTTTGCTGGGCAATCGATTGAGACTATTTATTTTAAAATCGGAGAGGGGTCGTCCAAAAATTTGCCAATTTTGATCGTTTTCATATGAAACTGCTCAATATTTTTATTTTACAAGTTAAAAAATTGTTATTTTAATTCTATTTCATTATATTTAATCAAATTTTATATAAAATATTTAAATAAATTAAAAATAACGTATAAGTGACTAAAAGTTTGTTGAAAGCAGTATACTCCATACAAAGTGTAGGAGCATGAGAAATTTTGACAGTTAAAAAACTACCGGTATTTAGGGATGACTCTAATGATTGTCTAGTTCTTGGTTTAGATATTTATAATTAAAACTGTAAAACAAATCTAATTGGAATAAATATATGAACATATTTTGTAAGGAACCTCTGGTTACTACTGTCTTGTCGCTGGGGTAATTCTTAGTCTGTCCAGGATCCTTTACATAAAGCTTTAATTGATAAGACCTTATTAATTTACTTTAAGAGGTTTTTATTTAATTCACTCTTATGTTTCTTTCTTTTATTGAGAACAATGTGACGACCTAACAGTGAATTGTACTGGTGCCCTACTCCTCCTGTTAATAATATTCCAGGATTTAATCCTGGAATCTAGTTTTGCCCCTGATTTTTCCGAGTGTTAACTACCAAGAAAACTATCTTTCACTTTGGCCCTGAGCCAGTACCCTATGATCCTCCCTCAACGGATGTAAATCTGTTTTGGGCAAGGTAGGATGTAATCCTCCTCGCTTAATGATTGTAAACTATCGCCCTGTTCTTACAAAACAAAGATTGGTGTTACCAACCCGACTACTGTAGCTTTGTAGCTACTAAAATTTCATCTGCTGGCTGAAACTCATCTCATTTGTTCGATGAGTGTCCTTGGGTCGTTGTTGACCTGTGTGTGATACTGTACTATGATGCTGAATGGTTGTGTATTGCAATTCTGGCTTATGCATCTTATGTCTTCCTTCACGTCTCTCTGCTGATACACTCTGTTGACACTCTACTTTTGACACACTCTGATGTTAACCCTCTCAGCCAGTGTTGAACCCAGCGACCTACGGTTAATCTGTAATGAAATAAGCCCGCTTTGGCGGATTTAATCCGCTCCACGTGCATGGATGTCATCCATCCTTTTTTATTTTTCCTATTTATTACCAAAAAATGCACATTTGTGTGGGCTAAAATTTCCAGAATTTTGGTTCCTCACAAAGTAATATTGAGTCTCTACACTTGATCGGCTTAATTGTAGTTTAGATTTTAACTTGAAAGGGGTAACGTAAAAATAAAACAACACAAAAAAGTTTGGTAAGTAATGGCTTTAGTCTCTTTATTTTTCTGTTTTTAATTTGTTATTTTACTTACATACAAACACTAGTTATAACTATCAAAAAACTATTATCAATTGCAACAAAAAAATAAAAAATGTACCTGTATTTTTTTCCACTTATGTATTTCATTCATACAACATACAAAATAGTTTTGTGATATACACACATATAAATACATACATATGTACTCGTACATACATACATATGTAAAGGTATGTATGTATGTATTTACATATTTCCTTTTCACATTTAATTATTTCTTTTCGCCAAATAACATATTGTGTTGGAGTGCTGCACGGCTACGAATTTTGGTAGTTCTGAAAATAAATTATTGATATTAATTATTTTATAAACAAAATATATATTATATGTATATGAGATAATAGCTAAACTGATGCATTGAATGCTGGTAGAATTGTCTAAGAATATAACATGGGGCGCCTATTTTATTTTTCAAAAAAGCGGGAAGCATTTGTAAGTATTTCAAAATGGCATAGAATAATTGAATAGAAAACCCCTTTAATAGTTTGTGATTTTTTTAACTCTAGCCAAAAAAGGTGCTTAAGTTAACAATAAAAGTGTTAAGTGTTAAAATTCCTCCACCCTTAATGGAACAATTTCTGATGTGTGTTTAGAAATCAAAGTCAATTACGAATGGAACTAGAGATTAGTTGGCAAATATTTTCAGCTTGTCCGAGTGTATTGAGTAATCAGACTTAGAATTTCTCAGAATTTATAAAAAAAAATCTAAAATATTTCTTCAATCGACCTCTAGAAATATTTAAAACATGAATAAAATTAAAATAAATATTAAAAAATTACAAAAAAAAAAATCATCCAGCAAACTATTTGAATAAAGCAGTGGAAAATTTCACTTCAAATGTTATTGGAAACAAAGTAGCTATATGAAAAAAGTTTTTCCTATATTTTTACTCACAATTTTATACAGGTTCAACCTATTTTGTTAACTTTTAAGTTAGATTTCTAGTATCGTGTTTTTATCGTATATCATTATACGCAGTATTATTTAAGTTTTTCAATACTTTTATTTAAAAGAAAAGATTTGATTACGAACGCATACATATTATTTGTATACGTTCGTGATCCATTTTTACAAATAACACCGCGTTACAAAAACGAGCTTTTGTTCTGTCCTATGAACCAAATATACTTTTTCGGAAAGGGGAGAAAAAATAAAAATACACGTGTATCGGCGATTTTCATTTACACGTCAGAATTGTTTTACATATAAAGCTCGTAGCGTCCGTCTGTTCGCCTGTGTGAAAGACCCTTTTTAACCCTTTTTCCGTGATCCAATCGAGCTGAATTTTTTAGGGAGACTCGTGGAAATGTCTGTATCACGTCAAATTTTTAAAAAAATAGATTTTTATCAATTCTCAGATTTTTCTGATTTTTTTTTAATGGTTATCGGTTTTTTTTGTAACGGTTTCAGTTCGTTAAAAAAAACGATTGTTTTATTAATTTTGTTATATTAAAATTAAAAATTATATTAACATTAAAAATTGCAATGCGATAGTGTGCCGGACCATCAGTCAGAGGGTTGCGGGTTCGGTCCCCGCCAAAGACTCTGGGTGTTTTCTGCAGACAAGCCAAACAGCTTCACAGTTTGTTTAAAAAAAAAAAAAAAAAAAAAAAAAAAGGCCTTTTATTTTTGCGTTTGTAAGCATTTGTGACAGTATCGCGACAAATAGACCACCAGTATGCGCCAAGCATATGCGTAATGTCTTCTCCTTGAGAGCGCTTTTCAATAACCGTAATGTCCTGATGGAACCTTTCGCCATGCTCATCGCTACAAGTATTATAAATCATCATGGAAAAACTCTAAATGATTGTGAAGGAAATGGATCTTTAGCGACATTAATATGCCCATTTCGCCATAAGCCGAAATCATTTCTGCGACAATATTTTTATAATTGGCAGCTCGTTTGTTGCCAAGAAACTGTTCAATAACGGCAACTGCGCATTTCCATGCACGTTGTTCGATAGCATTCAATTTTGATGAAAATTCACAACTTGGAACTATTTTTGTTATCTGCGGACCATTGAAAATAAAATAAAATTACTGAATGACTTCTTAAAAAAATACCTGCATGAATCTTTGCGCCACTCAATTTCGGAAAAATTTTGCGCAAACTTGCAATCGCCTCGCGATCCAGTTTTTTAACTAAATTTGATACGAGACCGCGCTTAATGTGTAGTGGTGGCAAAATTATTTGAGATGGCTGCACCAATGGTACCAAATGCACACACAAAGCTCTAGTGGGTTGGAAATCCACGCTTAACACCCATGAGTAATCCGACAACTTTTAGATCGCAACATATTTTCCAATTATGCTCTTGGTACTTTGTCAGCTGTAATATAATTCCATGCTTTCGTATGTTTCTTTGACGTTTGTGGCATATGCGATCGGGACAGATGGATGTTTGTTACCGATATGAAGCAGCACGACTTTAAGGCTGTTGACCGATGCATCGATGAAAAGTCGCCACTCCTCTCAAATATGAGGGTAATCAAATTTTGCAAACATCGAATAAATATCATAACAATAAGCCATGTTTTTCTCCGATCTTCGTGCACGAAGCACGACGAGCGGCTGTTATTTTAAAATAAGCCGCCACTATATTTCACTGCTTAAAGCGTGATGCAAAGAGTTCCGCTGTTCTCCTCGACAAATTTCCGTCTCGTACAAGGTCATTGAAGTCGGCTTGCGTTACTAAATGCGGCACTGCAGTCCCAAGTTCACTGGGTGTTGGTACAAATTCCGATACTTCAGGACTCTCGCATTCGATGCAAGAAATGTTAATAGCATTGTTGGTACTACTGTTGGCTCTCCATCGCTTATTTCGGGAACATCATCAAAAATCTCCACTGAAGCCGCTATACGTTCTTCTGGTGAGTACAGAACCGCTGGAAGTATATACATTAGCGTAGCGAATTTTGTTGCGGCAAAAGTATTGGTACCCTTTAGTTTGAGTAAAAGTTACGCAAAAGTAGCACAATTCATTGCAGTGCTCCGTACGTGGTAGCCATATTGTTGGTACAGCGTACTTTATTGTTGACCTTCCATCAGTAAACTTGCATAAATTTCTGTAGAAATAGTCGCACACGACTTCCGGAGTATACCACAAGTAAGAAACATAAGCAGTATTGAATATTTGTTGAAACGAATTAACCACTGTTTTCGTAATATTTTTCAAATTTTTACTTGGTGAGAATAGCCACAAACAAAAGTTATTTCGATTCGAGCACTGCATTTTTTCTCAGATAAAATATATAGAAATAAGTTTTCGCACAACAGAACTTAAAACAATTGTGCAATTCAATATTTCATCTGTCATACCAGTTGTATGGGTTGTAAAAGTCATAAACAGTTTAGTGTTAGAAAGTTACTAATGAAAAACTAAAATATATGAAGTAGGAAGGATCGAAATTTAAAAATTTGGAGTCCCTTCAAGTTATGCTAAAAAAAAGTGAAAAAAAAAAATCAGGAAAATCTGAGAATTAATAAAAATCTATTTTTTAAAAAATTCTACGTGATACAGACATTTCCACGAGTCTGCCTAAAAAAATTTAACTCGATTAGATCACGGAAAAAGGGTTAAAAATCGATCCAAAGTCTTTCACACAGGCGGACACTACGAGCTTTATACTTTACCAGCTGACCCTGTCCGCGTTGCTGGCCTTAAGCAAACATTAGTGTTGTATAACCACACGATTTAAATTGAGATTTTCATGAAATTTACGGCCTTTACATAAAAATCCATGGAATACCTATCATAAAGTTTTGTTACAGAATAACTTACATATGGTGTAGATATGGGCTCAATCAAAAAAGAAACGCATCTATTTAAGGCAAATTGTAAATTATATTTATTTATTACTTCATCTTATGGCTAGCGGATAGACAATAATTTTTGTTTTTTTGGCGTGCCAACTCGGGAGCAAGCCACATACAACTGGCCGTGTGAAAAACATTAACTTTCCAAAATTAAGCCAGGAATAGTCAATGATTGGACTTGTGCTTTATTGATGGTAATAGTAAAGGCAAGACGCAAAGGGAATTGGAGCCGCTTGAATTGGAATGGTAAATCGTTGGAAATTGTTTTGAGAATGTTTGGGCAGACGGGTCTTGAAACAAATGCACACAAAGATATGAAGCTTTCAAGCATGCGTTCAGCTCATGTGCGCGAATAACGGGCAAAGTTTGACGGAAATCACCAACAAAAAGAATAAGAGCGCCTCCCATCGGTTTGTAGTTTCCTCGAAAATCACGTAGAGTCCGGTCAACCGCTTCGAGCGGTTTGAATTTACCGTTATTTTTTTACCATCGTTTGAAAAAAAAACTCACAAATGTGCACAACATGTATGTAGGTATCTTAACCCTAACCATACTGACAACATTTTCACACGTAGACTCCTGACAAAGGTACCCTTGTGTGTTTATTTGTCCGTTATTATTTAAATGTATGCCATATAAATACAACGCTATGCATTTTAAAACGGGAAATCCCTTTTTTGTATTTATATGTTATATACAATTGTACTGTGGGTATGCATCGTAATACAAAGCATCGTTAAGTCGCGATAGATTTCAGCAAATACTACGCGTAATACGTTTTGACAATGCTTTCACAAGAGCGACAGGAAAAGCTGCTCCTATCTCTGATATCTGGAATATGTTGATGCAGAATCTACGTTTAAATTATTTTCCAGATGAAAATGTGACAGTAGACGAGCAGTTATTTCCATTTAGAGATAGAACCAGTTTCAATCAATATATTCCCTCAAAGCCAACTAAATACGGAATAAAAATATTTTGGTTGTGTAACACAGCGAATAGCTATCCTTTGAATGGAATTATTTACACAAGCAAGCCACCTGGTAGTCAACGACAGGTAAATGTAGGAGAAAACATCGTTCTAGATCTGGTGGATTTCTACAAACAATCTGGAATAAATGTAACAACCGACAATTTTTTTACTTCACTTCCTTTGGCCAATCGGCTACAAGTTAGAGGAATAAGTTTCGTACCCTTCGACAAAACAAAGCCTATATTCCAAAAGAGCTACGTCTAAACCCAACGGACGATATAGGTACACCCCGATATGGTTTTAACAAAAACGGAACACTTTTGTATGTTGTGACCAAAAAGAAGAAGTGTGTTTTCCTTCTGTCAACAATGCGTTATACTCGAGGGGAGCCAGCTATTAATCGAAAAGAGGAGATTAATGACTTCTATAACAAAAAAAAAGGCGGAGTAGATATTATGAACCAGATGGTGTCTAAATATACCACCAAACGCAAAACAAATAGATGGCCATTGGCAGTTATTTTCAACATTATTGACGTGGCTGCATTGGGTGCATTTTGTATATTCTCCAGCCTCGATCCAAGCGCAAAAATAAAACGAAGCTCTCGTCGAGGATTTTTAACATCACTTGGTATGGAGTTGGCAACTAAAAATATCAACAGAAGAGCTAATGATCAGCGTTGGCACGACCAAAAAAATTTTGTAACCAATATGTAAAAAAAAGTAACCAAAATTTTTATATATTTAAAATTTTATTTTATTTATACTTTAGCTGAAAAATATATATGTCTGTTAACCATATTGCATTTCAGTTTGTAGATGGTTTTTGACGTTTGACGAACTCGTTCAACAATATGTACAATGATTGTGTTTGTTATGTTTGGAGACAGGCATGTATTTGTTTCTAAAGCTATGCTATGTGTCCACGATCGTCAGATATTACAACGTTGTCATATCTACCAATGTGCTAGCAATGTACTTTTTTTTTTTTTTTTTTTTTTTTTTTTTTTTTTTAGCCTTTATTTATTTATTGAATCTTCATATAATGAAATGACAATAAGTTTTCGAATCTTAATACTAAAAGAAAATAATAAGTCCAGCCAGTGCTAGACAAAAATTTTATGATACTAAAAAAATTTCACATCAACTGATCCAGTCATCTATTTTGCGCTTGTGTTAAAGCAAGGGTATCCCTCCTTCTCAACCGATTATGGCCACTAAAGTTAAGGATGTCTCGTGCAAGTGGGTTTGGGTGGTGTTCAAGTTTGCTGACATACTTTGGCGCGTGTTTTGTAAATTCAACTTTTACTAATGGCACGCATAGATCTTTGTGAATTCGAGAATTTTTAACATACCATGGAGCTGCAGTAATTATACGTAGAATTTTATTTTGACCCCTTTGAATTTTTTCAATGTTTGATGCTGAGGCAGTACCCCATAATTGAATTCCATAGCACCAGATTGGCTTTAGAATTGCATTGTACAACAATAGTTTGCAGTCCAACTTTAGTGAAGAATTTCTGCCAATTAGCCAATTAAGTTGCACTGCTTTTAATCTCATCTGTGTAAGTTTCGCTTCAATATGAGACTTCCAAGTTAAACGGCGGTCGAGGTGAATGCCGAGGTATTTGACTTCATTATGTTGAGGAATAATTTGATTATTTATTTTGATGAACGAGCAAGTTTCTTTTCGCAATGTGAAAGTGATATGAATACATTTCTGTTCATTAACCCTGATTTTCCAAAGCTCTAGCCAATTCTCTAGTTTATAAACATAATTCTGCAAATTCTGTGATGCTACTTGGTGGTCCTTATGAACGCTGATAAAGGCTGTATCGTCTGCGAAAGTTGACGTGTGGATTTTGGGGTCTGACGGCATGTCGGAGGCATAAATCAAATATAAAGTAGGACCCAGTATGCTACCCTGTGGCACACCTGTTTCAATTGGCTGAGCGGGGCTTAAAAAATTGCCTTCTTTGATTTTAAATTTGCGACCGTATAAATAGCTTTCCATAAGTTTATGGGTGTTAGCAGGCAGAGTTAATTTTATTTTGTGCATTAAACCGTCATGCCAAACTTTGTCGAACGCTTGGGACACATCAATGAAAAGGGCGGAGCAGTATTTTTTGTCTTCAAACGACCCTCTTATCACATTTACCAATCTGTGTGTTTGTTCGATGGTGCTGTGTTTAGCTCTGAAGCCGAATTGATGATTAGGAATGCATTCAGTGTCGTTCAGAATTGGAATCAACTTAGTCATTAACAATTTTTCGAACAGTTTAGAAATTGTCGGCAGTAGGCTAATTGGCCTATATGACTCTACTTTGGTGTGATCCTTCCCTGACTTAGGAATCATAGTGATCATAGACACCTTCCAATCTGCAGGATAGTATTCTAGGCGTAAAATAGCGTTGAAGATAAAGAGTATAATTCTTCTAGCTACACGAGGTAACTCCACAAGCATTTTATTGCTGATTTTATCCATACCTGGAGCTTTTTTAAGGTTCAGAGTACCAATAGCGCTTTGAATATCATTAAAGCTAAGTCTTAGAGGTACAGGAGGTCTAATAACGAGTGGTGGCAAATCAGTTGCATTATTTGAGTTGTTTATAGTAAACACATTTCTCAAATGGTTAACAAATAAAGTCCCCTTCTCGGAATCGTTTCTAGCCCAGTCACCAGTCGGATTTCGCAAAGGAGGTTTTCCTCTCACTGGTCTTTTTAAACCTCTTGCCGCCCTCCATAACGAGTAGTCAGATTGTGGGGTACTATCAAGACCCTCCAAGTAGGATCTAAGTGAAGCCGTTCTTTGGGTTTCTAAGAAATGTCTTAGTATATCTCTGCATACCCGTAGCCTAGCTTTCAGTTCAGGAGACCTGTGAAGTTGCCACTCTCTTCTCATTCTTCTTTTTTCTGATAGGAGATGTTCGAGTTCAGATAAATAAGTTCTGTTTGTCCTATTTCTACATTCAACGTGATAAGTGGAAGCGTGATGCACAGCTCGTCGAAGGTCCTGTAGCAATGTACTGACATTGAAAAATTTTTAGCAAAAGGTAAATTGTCAGTTTACACGACTGTAAGAAAACTAACAATTTCATTTGCACACAATTGTCACACAATGAATTTAGCTGTCAACCGAAATTGTCAGTTCACACGGTTGTCAGATTGTGGTGTGGCATTATCAAATTCGGTTCGCAGCGTTGTGTGTGTGTGTGTTTAAAATTTTTAAATATTGCAATGAACAAAAAAGAGCAATTTAAACCATTTTATCTGCACTCTTTGTTTATTTTCTTTAATTTTTTTCACTTTTTTCAAAAATTTTATTAATGCACACTTTAATTTAATTCTTTAATTTTTTCCACCTTTTTCAAAAATTTTTTTAATACACACTTGTTTGTTTATTTATTGTTGCATTTAGAAATAATTTCTATGACAATGCTGCCATTGGCAGATGCATAAGCTTTGCACATATGACAATGAAAAGTGTTTGACAATTGTCTTAAAACATTGACAATGTCAAAATTGTGTGTTTACACGATTTTTAGATGTCTGACAATATTTTTGTCTTCCAATGTACTGAAAATGCTTTTTGTTACAACGTTGGAAGACAAAAATTTTAGTTCACACGGTTGTTACAGTGTTGTTATTATAACATTATAAAAACGTTTAAATTGTGGTAGTTTCATGGTGAAATTAAATACAAGGTGACAGCATTGCTACAACAATTACAACAAGGCAAGAACAACAGGCATTTTTGTTTGTGTAATACTTTCGTTACTGTCAAAAACATCTGGCATAAAATAAAGAAAACAAACATACAAACATGGATAAAAACAGAAAACAATAGTAGTGAAAAATTGTTTATTTTATTTTCTTAAACAATTTCGAAACTCGTGATGATTTTATTCGGGGCATTTTGATTAATGAGGAAATTGTAGACAGTCGTATCTATGTTTCCCTCTTGCCACGCGAACAGTATGCTCGACAGGTGAACAAATTGGCTGATATATTGGCAATTAAGACTGCTGCTATAAAAATTATGAAATTACCTCTGAAACAGGATGAAAGTGATTACTTTTCCAGCAGTGATGAAGAAGATTCACAACCTTTTTCTGCCCTACCTGATGATGCCAATAGTGAGGCCATTTAAATAACAGATTTGTATAATTTTGTTAATACAGGCTACTTTATTTTTAAGTTTTCCTATCGTAAGTGGTCGATTCTTTGTCCAGAGATTTTCAGGAGAAATCAAATCCAGATTTCTATATACCCGAAATTAATTCTTCCCGCTACGCGTACAACATGTCTCTCAAAGAGGTCAACTTTAATGTGGTTAAGGCTATTTTCAGTTTGCCCACCATTAAGGAACCCTCTAATAATAATGTTTTAATTAAAATTAATGCAGTCTTATTCTTCCAAAAAAGTTTTTATTTTTATTCAAATTTTAAAATAAAAGATTGGAAATATACATAATAAAAAAAAATGTATAGTGTGTTCTCGAACTGGCTTTATTGGAAATAAAGCTGTTTGGAGTAAGATTCTTTTGGCATAACTTACTCCACTGTTCTCTTTTTCTTAAAGAGGAATCTCAACATTTATCTTACAGAAAAAAACTAACACTTTTAGTAAAACAACTCAAAAAACAAACACACTATTTAATATAATATAGTTTTTTTTTTAACACTTTTAAGCTATTTTACGCAGATAAAATGGCGAAAAAACTCAATTTTTCAAAAACAAAATAATTTTGTAACGTTTTTATATAAACTTTGACTATTTGTAAACAACTTTTTGACATTTTCAATTTCACCATGAACAGAGCAAAAAATAATCAGCTGGCGCTATGCTGTCACCTTGTATTTAATTTCACCATGGGTAGTTTAGTTTATCACCAAAATTCGTGGTGTTAAGTCAAAGTGAAAAACAATGTAAAAAATGGTTACTTTTGTGTTAAACAAAGTAACCAAAACGGAAAAAAAGTACACAAGTACACATTGGAAAAAGAGTAACCAATTTTGGTTAAAAGTAACCAAACCGGCAACGCTGCTAATGATAATCAAATAACACGACACTAACGTCCGGGCTGCTCTAGAACTTATGACAAATAAAACCATCCCTAATGAAGTTTTCCAGGATGCTACGGTCCCATCAGATACAACCAAACGAGATAAAACTGGACGGTTGCCAATCGAAAAACACGCCAAATATGCGATGGCTGTAAACGACCAATGTGCAATACGCATAACAAAAATATTGCTACACGCTGCACTGGATGTTAATTTTTTTTATTTTTTCTTTTATACAAAAATATTAGTATTTTTATATTTTTTGAATTAAATAACCAATAAACAAAAAATACTATAATTTTTACTTTTTTCATACATACAAAATGTAATGGAAGTTATCAGGAGGGAAAGGACTATTCGACTTTGGGTGGCTCCAGAGTCAATCCAAACGAATCAAGAGTGCTTTAGATGGGAAATATCTTCGGAACTTCCTTTTTTTTTAGAAAGTTTTACACTCAGGCAATTAATATGCCTATGTATATATAATTGCGTTACTTTCTTTAGAAATGAGATAGTTGAAGAAGTAAAGGTAGTGAAAGAAGAAAGCTTTTTATATCACAACTCTGCAATTGCGCATTATGTTTGTTTTTAGTGCAGAATTGCAGCGCCTCTGGTGATGAGTAGGCGCATTAATGTTAAATCTTGATTTTATAGCCTTTATTTAATTATTTTACTTCGGTGGCGTTTCAATGCTTTACCACCGAAGGCGGGCGCTGTGATAAATATTAGTTATGTTGCATAGAAAGTAAACTAATAATTATCAGAAACTGATTTTGTTAGATTGGCAGCGGCTGGGAATCGAACCTGGGCTATAAATACCAACTCATGCTTAATGATAAAATGCTTTAACCAATTAAGCTACAGCACCCTTTATGTATACTCGTATGTCATTGGTGGTGCAATATGAAAATTGGATTTTGCCACACCCCTCCGCCCACAGACTTAAAATCAAAAATCAGACTTCACAGTGTCACCCACCTGAATATTCTGAAGATTCCCAGAAAATTTCATGAAAATTGGCCCAGCCGTTTTTGAGTCTATACGTTACATACATACACACATCCTGTTTTATATATATATATATGTACATATATACTAGCTTCGCTACCCACCCCCTCGTTATAAAATAAAATAAAACGTATTTATATATTTACAAACATTTATTTCTTTAATTTTAATGTATTTATTGCAATGATTTACGTTTAGTTTGCGAATCAGGAGCATACACATATACACGGGATATTAACCTTAAGCTTTGTTAACAGTCATCGCAAATACTAACCGAACAGGAAAAAATTGTTTAAAATCGAATGGTAAATCTGCTGGTAGCACTGGAATACGTAGCAAAAGTGCATATGTACCTTTATATTTTCCTGTTATAATGGTCGCTTCTACTAAATTATTTCTCAGTTTTTTTTTACTGCAAGTCGAGTGCCATTGCAAAGCCGTGGTGATCGGTATTACGCAGGAAAATAATTGGCACTCCAATTTTAAGTTGTAGCACATGTGGTGGAAAGCCTGGCACATCGAGTGAATTTAAGAACTCAACAGGATAATTAACGGCCTTACGGGTATCTTGATTGATTTGACGCAAAGTGATATCCATCTTCTCCATATCGAAAAATAATAGGATACGGAAGCGCGTCGTATGGGCGATGAATTTCAGTGAATTCCACTTACATAGTCAAGAATTTATTATTTCGTAGGAATATCCTATTGTGAAAATTTAATGACGATCGGTCCAGTAGTTAAGGCCATATTACGATTTTTAATTTTCCTAAAAAGGGGCGTGGTCCCACCCACTTTTCTTTTGGTACGTATTCCTAATTATGCCAATACCATATGTACCACATATCATTGACGTAGGTCAAAAAATGCCCAAAATATGGCGAAATTTTTGGGTTATATGGGCGGTGCCACCCCCGTTTGTACAATCAAAACTTCATATAGCCTATTATTCCTTCCAGAGTTACAGTAACATGCTGTGAAAATTTCATCAAAATCGGCTCAGCCGTTTTGGAGTCCATGCGTTACATACATACATATAGATAGATATATATATAAATAAATTCTGACGTGTACATGAAAATCGCCGATACACGTGTATTTTTCTTTTTTCTCCCTGTTAGGTCACCGCATAAAAAATCATATTTTATCATTCATTATTTTCCATTTGAGTTAAATTTCTATGGTATTTAAATAATTTTATTGTATTTTCTTCGACATTTTTGATTTTTATTAAATCATTTGTAAGCTTGAGGTTACTTTTTTGTTTTTTCTAAAAGATTTTTTTTATTTTTATTTATAATATTAAATAATAATAAAAATATTATAAATAAAAATAAAAAATATATATATATATACAAAAAAGTGATTGTGTGTCTGTATGTATGTATGTTTATTATTATTAGTTTGGGATCTATAGACGGCTAAACGGCTGAACCGATTTGCTTGAAATTTTTACAGTATATTCCTGTCTGTCTGGAAGAAGCTATAGGCTACTTTTTTTTTAAATTTTAAGTGGGCGTGGTACCTCCCAAACAAAGTTAATTTTAAAAATCAAATGCTTAGGAAACTATAATAGCTATAGTACTCAAATTTTGCATGAGCAATTACATTGTTTGTTTAAATATTTGCGGAAAAAATGGGATTAGTAGCGACAGGGGGCGTGGCACCTCCCATATGATGATAATTAAAAAAATCAAATATATACCATCAATATTAATATTTAGGACAAGAATGGGCGGACTATCAATAGTGGGCGTGGCACCTCCCATAGATATGATGACAAATTATATATAGGGAAAGCTATATCAGCTATCAATATTAATATTTAGGACACCAATGCGCTGACTAGCAACAATATTAAGTAAATGTTAAAATTTGTATACATTTGAAACCCTTATCTAGATATAAAAGTGAATGGGTGTTGGTTTGTTTGTATATTGTAAATCATAATAAGATAATGTAAGAAGATCTAATTTAAATTATTCATGCTTCACACCCTAATCATGCACGAAACAATTTGCTTCACCATAAAAGATTTTAAAAGCGAATCAAGTAGATTCATATTGAATCTACTTGCGAAGCACGAAAAATTGCACTCTTCTCTAATTTTTATCGCAAGTTTATCTGCACTAACTGTAAAAATTTAATATTATTGTAAACAAAGCAAATTAGTTTCTTGTTGCTGGAAGTAAAGAAAGTAAATACGTACGAATGTATGTTTTTTTTTTTTTTTTTTTTTAACTAATTTACACTCACTTTTTTTTTGTAAATTCTGTTTTTTTTATTCTGTTTGTTTATTAAAAACAACTGTCAAATCGAATCAAGTTTATTAGTCATGTAAACAGCATGATTCATAAACATGATTCAGAAAGCGAAGCAGTCGTCGTGGAAACATAGTATTACTGTTCTATATCGCCGCTGGTGAGGAAAACGCTCCCCATCGAATATTTTGGCGCCCAACGTGGGGCAAGATAATTTATATCGTTTTTGTCGTGCGGTCCGTGAAAATTCAAAAAATGTTCGTAGTGTTACTTTCAACAAGTGTTGAAGTGAAGTAAAAATCACTTTGAAAGAACAACAAAAAAAAAACTTTTCGTGGTACAACTTACTTATAACAAGTGTACGGTCGTTGTGCGGTGAAACTTTCGCTTTGAAAAATTCTAAAGACGCCTTGTGAGCAAATTATAAATTGTTTCGAGAAACATTGAAAGAAGTAAAATTATTGTGTGGCCAAAGGACAATTTTTTAGAAAAATAGACTGTGTGATGCATTAACAATTTTGGAAAACTTGTTGATCAACTCTTTATTAAATAAAAATCAAATTTTGTTGGCTCATCAGAGCAGTGATTTTTAAACTCGAAAATAAATAGAAATACATTGAAAATTTTCCTGGCTCATCAACATAGCAGAAACTTACAGTTAAAAAAATATTAAATAAAAACTGTATTTCGATTTACCGCTGATAGGTGTATATAATAAATACAAAAATATTTTCGCGATCTCGTTTGCACTTGTAAATAGTGGTGAATATATAACTTTGTCACTCGCACTATTTAATACATAATATAGACATTATATACAAATTCTTTGGTGGAAATTTTTGGCGTCGTCTACAGTGCTGAACAAAATTGTGTTTCGATAATTTTGAATAGTTTAGTGGAAATTTTTAATGTTTTTGTGGAATTTTTTGTAAAATATTTTGTGGTACAACTATGACTCTCGAAGAAGATAAGTATTACCCGCATTAAGAAGCAGGTTGATGCCAAAGCAAAAGGTGAAGGTAGAACGCTATCGTCTGCGGAACTCAAATGTCGTTAGTGAAGATGTCCACAATACGTCGCTTTCTGATTCAACTATTTGTTCCCAGCACTCAGACTCAAATTGCCCATTTTTAGTGGTAAGTAAAGTGAGTACAAGAATTTTATAACGTCATTCAGCCAAGTGATAGATCGTGAGGTTGGCCTTTCTAATACAGGGTGGGGCAACATAACCCCCCGATTTTGTAACGCAATAAATAAAAAAGTATTAGAGATATTTGTTTATTTTTTTAAATTATGTGTAGGAAATATCTTAAAGTTTTTTTTCACATAGTTTTGAAAATCATATCGGTCAAGCGACGCCCTCCATTATCGATGCACTGAACGAACCGATTTCGCGTGTTTCGCATCACCCTCTCCAACATGTCGACCGGTATGTTCGCCACTTCCTCGCGGATGTTGGTCTTAAGGTCATCAAGAGTCCGTGGACGGTTATTGAAGACCCGGGACTTGAGGTAACCCCACAAAAAGAAGTTGCACGGGGTTAAATCAGGCGATCGTGGTGGCCACTCCAAATCGCCTCTGAGAGAGATGAGGCGTCCAGGGAAGTGCTCCCTCAACAAATCCATCGAACTCCTCGCAGTGTGAGCCGTTGCTCCGTCCTGCTGGAACCATACGTCCCCTAAGTCCATTTCATCAAGTCGGGGGACAAAAAACTCCTCAAGTGATTGGGCAATTGATTGTCTCACTGCCTCGATGTTTTCAGGAGATCTGATGGGGCGGGCGCCTACAGGTCTTTTTTTCACTACACTACCGGTTTCACGAAAACATTTGACCCAATCAGCAATGGATTTATGGTTCGGAACAGGGGCCAAGGGCGCGAGATTAAACCGATTTCGGAACTGACGCTGGGCTGTGATGACTGAGTTGCCATTGGATAAATAGGCCTCTACGGCGAACGCTCGTTGCTCTTTACTCCACCGCATGATCACGACTGGCCTTGGTGGTAACAAAACTTTAAAACCTTATCTATCAATTGAGACCACGCCCACCCATCCACATTATCATTGAGCGGAATGGCGTTCATTTCAAATCGGGGGGTTATGTTGCCCCACTCTGTATCTAGAAATTCAATCATTTGCTCAACTGCCTTCATGGACAGGCACTGAAAACAGTCAAGGCTTTACAGATTACAAATGAAAATTATCCGAAGGCTCTAGAAAGGCTCAAAGGGCGTTATGATAACAGCTCGCTAATTTTTATGGAAAATATCACTACATTATTTGAACTTCCCAACATGTCGAAACACAATTGCACACAACTTCGTAGTCTTGTCGACAATGTTTCTGCTCTATATAGATCTTTGCTGCTCTCGGCTCACACAATGACTTTGCACAATCTATGCTGATCTACACGTAATAGAGAAAGTGGACAACGACACAAAAAGGAAATGGAAGGATTCCTTGGACTTCACCAAACTGCCATCATGGTTCGATTGCTCTAAGGTTTTGGAAAGGCATTATTATTTTCTGGAATCAGTTGAAACCAGCCTTACTAACGTGGTTCCTCGTAAGTCTGATCATCAACAGTCTGGTAAGTCCAATGATTGAAATTCTAAGTCTGGTTCTAGTTTCTCGGTTTCCAAACGAGTTTGTTCGCTTTGTTCAAAATTCAACCACACAATTAGTCATTGCGCTCGCTTTAAAGAAATGGATGTCAGTCAACGTTTTGAAAATGTCAAACGGCTTGGCGTTTGTCTTAATTGCTTATCGAAAGGGCACCATGCTAATAACTGTTCCTCCTCATTCAAGTGCAAAACTTTTTCTCGTTTGCATCACAGCATGCTTCATCGGTCTCAGTCGGCGTCAAGACCCTCGTCCCCTGTTGCTGGACCATCTTTTTCTCATGCCACGTTGAATGAAAATCCAGCTTCGGTCCACACTCATGTGGAAAAATCCTCGCCGGAACAGATATCACTTGCCACTGCCATGGTTTTTGTTCGTTATTCGACTGGTTGCTATCAATTGGGACGAATCCTTGTTGGATTCGTGCTCTCAATCGAATTTCATGACTGACGAATTTTCTCAAAAGCTACATTTGCCTCGCACCAAACAAACTACTAAAGTCGCTGGTATTGGAAACTCCTATAGTAAAATCAGATATAGATCCTTAACAAATGTCAAATCTCGTTTTACTGATTTTCAAGTATCTCTCGTTTTGTATTACGCCTCATATCTCGTATCAACTCGATGCTGAATTAGATGTCTTATCGTGGAATTTGCCTCCAAATACCCAGCTCGTAGATGAAGATTTTTTCAAATCTAAACGTATCGATTTGCTCATTGGTACCGAAACAGTATGCTCTCAATAGAAGAGAAAGTCAATTTGAAGCTGCAACGCTTATGGGAAATTGAAGAAATACAATCTGGCTCAAATGGTTTGACTCCTAAACAAAATGATTGCGAATAATTTTTTAACAATACTGTCAATCGCGATTCTTCTGATAGGATTGTTGTCAAACTGACCTTCAAGGAAGCTGCTGAATCATTAGGTCTATCTCGGAACATGGTTCTTAAAAGATTTGCCTCTCAAGAAAGACGGTTTTCTCATGACAATAATTATAAATATCAATATGTTGCTTTTATGAAGGAGTATAAAGATTGTGGGCATATGAGTTTAGTTCGAAACCCTCGCTTAGATGAGCCTCATTATTTTATTCCTCACCATTGCGTTTTCAAGCTCAACAGTACGTCAACTAAGCTCCGAGTATTATTTGATGCCTTGTGTCCCTCATCGTCTCAGAAATCGTTAAATGACATTGTCATGGTTGGTCCAACGATTCAAGATGAGTTGTACAAAATTCTACTTCGGTGTCGGCTACATCGATACGCTTTAACAGCGGATATAGTTAAAATGTCCTTATAGACCCTCGTGATAGAAGGCTCCAATACATTTTGTGGAGAAATTTAAAAGAAGAGGAAATTCGTACATACGAGCTTAATACAGTTACCTATGGAATGTCGTCTGCTCCTTATCTCGCCATTCGAAGTCTTCATTATATCGCAGATCAATATACGGAACAGTTTCCACTGGCTCAAAAACAATTAAATCATCATTTTATGTTGACGATTCAATTGACGATCAAATTAAGCAGGACATTACTGAAGTTCTAAATCATGGCTGTTTCGAATTGGATAAGTGGCACTTAAATCATAAAGAATTCCAGCAGGATAACACCATAAAAGATTTAAATATTGACGACCCTGCTATAACCAACGCTCTTGGGATCAACAAAAGGACAGTTTCCTATTCTTGTTTTCGCCCAAGTCTCAAATTTATGAGAAAATCACCAAACGCACTATTTTGTAACTGTCGTCGTCTCTCTTTGCTCCCCTTGGACTCCTGGCTCCAATTCTCATCAAATCGAAAATCATCATGCAGGAATTATGGATTCTAAAAATTGGCTGGGATGAATCTATCCCCCAAGAACTGCACTTAGCATGGGGAAACTTCGTCTCAGATCTAAAGGCTTTAAGTTTGCTCAAAATTCTTCGCTTTTGTCTCGCTGAAAATGCTCAATTTGTTCAATTACATGGGTTTTGTGACGCTTCAATTCGTGCTTATGGCTGCTGTTTTTACTTATGTACTAAAATTTCTGGAAATATTTCTGTACGCCTTTTTACTGCAAAATCTCGTGTCGCACCTACAAAAAGGCAATCGGCAAAAAAAGGCAAGCTCGAATTGTGTGGAGCTCAACTTTTGGCAAAATTGTACTTCAAAATTAAAAACCTGCTCTCGATTCCAAACTTCGAAGTATTTCTCTGGTCAGATTCTCAGCTAGCTTAAGCAACACTCTGGAACTTTATCCGTTTTTGTTGGCAACATATCATCCGAAATTCAGGATCTCACTAGTGGCTGTATTTGGCGTCATATTCCAACGCATTGCAATCCTGCTGATATTGTGTCTCGTGGTTCTTCTGTAAAAGAAATTTCATCCTCTATCTGGTTCAACGGACCAGAATTTCTCGCTCTCGATCCCGCTTAGTGGCCACCTAACACATTGGGTAAACTCTCCGAAGAAAATCAACATGAAATCGACAAAGAAAAACTGCTTTTTGCCTAGAAAAAAATCTAATTATATCTTGGATTGCATCGAAAAATATAGCTACTATATGAAAATAATTCGTATTGTTGCCTGGATGCTTCTTTTTTCCCCAAAACAGAAAATTAATATTTTTAATTCGAAAACGCTTTGGTTCGTATTGTTGTCAACATCCAACAGCAGCATTTCCTAGATGACATAAATCGAGCTCGAAATAGAACAAATCTTGAAGGCACTTTGAAGTGTCTCAATCCCTTCCTAGTCTCATCAAGTGGTTTTAACTTGCTCAAAGTTGGAGGTCGTCTAGAGCATGCAGCTATTTTTGAAGGTCAGAAGACTATATGCAGGCAACATCCATTCATCTGGAAAGTTTTGCTGGAGATTTAAATATAAGCGCGATATATTGCTCGCCACGCTTTTCAATGACCAAGGAGAAGTTTGAAGAATTCTTTAGCACCATAGGAGGTCGTTTTCTGGCATCTGGCGACTATAATGCCAAACACACTTACTGGGGCTCTCGACTAATGAATCCCAGAGGTAGACAGCTTTATAAAATATTAGGTGATCGTAAAAATGGCTTGGATTTTGTGTCCCCTGGACAACCAAGATACTGGCCTACTTATCCTAAAAAAATTCCTGATGCCATAGACTTTGCCATTACAAGAAATATTAATCGAAATTCAATATCTACAGAAATATCATATGATATATCTTCTGATCATTCTCCAATTATACTATCTTATTATGGAAGGACTAATATTTCAAAAATTCATACTGAAACATATTACAGTACACTCGCTAATTCGGACTATCCAGTAATCCAGACATTTAAATTTTTCCTCTATAATCCGGACAAGTGTTCTCAGTAGATTTGTTCGTTATTTTACCGCTAGACGAAATATGGTTTTGTGTGTGAGCAAGAATTTAAGAATATGTAAAATATTTTAGTTTACTTTAGTTTGCGTGAAGTTAAAACTTTAATATGGCACCTGTAAATAAATGACAACATAAAACATTAAAGGTGGCAGAAAAGTGCAAAATATTGAATACAATTGATAGTGGAAAATCAATCAGACAAGTGGCTGAACAATACAGTGTCTTAAAGTCGACAATATTTGATATAAAATCAAGAAAAGACAAAATATAGATCACCCGCTGTAAAACAGAGGCTGTCTGCTGCTAGTAAAAATCTGAAAAAGCCCTTCAATTGGAAGAGGATCGCAGAAATATGCCCTTGACACATGATAAATGGCTTTCTGTGAACCATCTTGCATTTTATGAAAAATTTGTGCACCAATGCCTACTGTGGATGCATCGGCTGCGACAAAAATAGGAAGACGAGTGTCGTAGTGTGTTAACAGCAGATTGGATTAAAGTAGTTTCTTAAATTCCTGGAAAGATGACTCGCATTTTCCAGTCCGTTGCCACTTAGCTTCGTTTTTCAAAAGATTATCTAAGGGGTGACGAATGTTGCGCATACGGTTAATAAACTTACCATAATAATTAATGGCACCTAAAAATGAACGAAGTTCGGATACGTTGCTTGGGCGTGGCATATTCTTGATCGATTCTACCTTTAAAGGATCCGGATGAATGCCCTTGTCGTCCATGATATGGCCACGGTACGTAATTGATGGTTTTAATATTCCACATTTTTCCCAACGAATTGTAAGACCATGTTCACGGAAACGCTTAATAACCTCTTTTACCTTTATCGAGTTTTCGTCAGCAGTGGGTGATGCAATTATAACGTCATCCAAATATGCAAAAACTCCATAAAGCCCAGCAAGGATAGTATCCATTGCCTTTTGAAACGACACTGGCGCTGATGTTACTCCCGGAGGCAAACGATTAAATGAATACAATCCCTTATGTGTGTTGATTATCAGAATCTGTTTAGAAAATTCGTCGACTTCAAACTGATGGTATGCGTATGAAAGATCTATTTTGCTAAAGAATTTGCACTTTACCATCTTCGCAAAAATTTCATAAGCGTATGGGTAAAAATTGGAAATTGGGAAATCTTACTGCAATGATTCACCTGACGATAAAGTAAATTTATTAAATTTTCTATCTATATTCTAAAACCATCACCGGAAACAGTCCATAACCGGAACACTTCCATGGAACAAGCTTACAACATAAAACATGGAGCAAGGGCTCGTAGCTTCAGTCCAGAGGAAAAAGTTTATGCAAAAGTCTTCAATCGAAATAAAATGTCATGGGCTGCTGGCGAAATCGTTGAAAGAGTTGGTGATGTAGTTTACAATGTACTGTTATCAACAAATCGGCGAAATACACTAATCAGATCTCACATAAATCAACTACGCGAACGAGTTTCAGATCAATATATAGCACCCGATTCGTTCGATCAAATAGATTATGCGGAACCCGTAAATCTAGTTGCACAACAGCCCATCGAATATGATATTGAAGTGAATAATATACCTCCGGAAGCATCTGCTGATGACACCGAATTAACATCTGTTGAGGAGTTCGAGCAACCTATAGTTTCTCAGCAAGAGGCATTACCTCGACGGTCCACGCGCCTTCATTGGCAACAGCCATAAATGTTAGTAATAATCTGGCAATGCCAGACATTTTTGATTCAACGTTTTTGTTCTGTTTTGTTTGTCTTTAGAGGCATTATCTAGCGACGGTTCTCGAATATACTTTGACGAATAAACAGCTAATAATAAATTAATAACTTATTGTTTTAATGATTATTACGACATACAATCGTAACACCTGATGTCATAGACTTTGCCATAACAAGAAATATTAATCGAACTTCAATATCTACAAAAATATGATATGATTTATCTTCTGATAAATCTTATCTTATTACGGGAGCACTAACATTTCAAAAATTCATACTGAAACATATTACTTTAAAACAAATTGGCTTAAATAGTGTGAGCAAGATGTAGATAAATGTGTGAATGACTTCACTTCATTAATTGTATCTGCTCTTAATCATTCTCAGAGTCAAATATTTCCTAAAACTAATATGCACATTTCAAACTCAGATATTGAACAACTTCTTCTCGAAAAGAGAAAACTCAGAAGAGAATGGCAACAAAATAGATCACCTGCTGCAAAACAGTGGCTGTCTGCTGCTAGTAAAAATCTGAAAAAATTGGAAGAGGATCGCAGAAATAGAAATTACATTCAAAGTTTGAGAAATACCAAACATACAAATTTTTCCCTTTAGAAGGCAACGAAAAATATCAAGCCACCGGTAGAGGGCAAAGCCCTTTAAGGAAAGCTGACGGTACTTGGGCTAGTAGCACAGAGGAAAAGGCTACAATTTTTGCTGACCATCTAAATACAGTCTTTCAACCAAACTCGCCACCAACTATTTCTGAACTTGAAGAGCCACCTGTGTCAACATTATCTAATGATGACATATTAGCTATAAGCCCAGAAGACATTAAAGAAGTAATCAAGGATAATATAATATTAAGAAAATCACCTGGAAATGATTCAGTTACACCTACTATGATTAAAAACCTACCGAGTGTGGCAATAATTGTGTTGTCTATAATATTTAATGCAATCTTTAAACATGGAGTTTTTACGACAAATTGGAAAACTTCTCAGATAATAATGATACCAAAGCCAGGTAAAGACTTGACCGTACCATCCTCCTATAGACCCATAAGCTTACTTCCTTGCTTATCGAAGCTTTTCGTAAAGGTGTTCCAAAAGAAAATTATACCATTTTTTAATGAGAAAAATATAATCCCTGTTCATCAATTTGGTTTCCGTGAACGCCACGGACCAATTGAACAAGTTAATCGTATTACCAGAAAATCCTTTGAATTAAAGAAATATTGTTCAGCAATATTTTTGGATGTAGCTCAAGCCTTTTATAAAGTATGCCACAAAGGACTGGTATATAAAATAAAATGCTTGCCCATAAACTATTGGAATCTTATATGTTGGACCGCTTATTTACAGTCAAGTACAACGATTACGTGACAAAAGAATATAGGATTAGAGCAGGAGTACCACAAGGAAGTGTTCTTGGACCTACCCTCTATTTGATTTACATCTCTGATTTGCCTACGAACGATATATTAACTATTTCTACATTTGCTGATGATACCGCAATTATTAGCTCGCATGAAAATCCATATATAGCATCTACTATACTATATAGCTATCTAAGATGTGTGGAACCATGGTTAAACAAATGGAAAATACGAGTAAATGAGTTAAAAAGCAAACATGTTATGTTCACATTGAGAAGGGGATGCTGTCCACCTGTCACACTTAACAATGTAAATATACCTCAGTCCGATTATGTGACATACCTTGGTATTCAGTTAGATAGAAGACTTACTTAGCGTCGTCATATAGAAACCAAGAGACTTCACCTGAAGTTAAAAGCATCTAGCCTGGTTAATCAGTGACCAATCTAAGCTACGCCTGTCACCCAATTGTGGAGAACTGTTAGTAATACGAGTATTGAACTTATACAGAGGGCCCAATCAAAAATTCTTAGGACCATGACGGGCACACCATGGTACATAAGAAATGAAACATCCACAGAGATCTGGAAGTGCCATTGTAAAGGCTGAATTCAGAAGGGTCCGCGAGCTAGAGACCTGTCTCGTCGAATCGTTAACTCGTGCCCACAATGTATACGCTATCGCCCGAAATTATTGAATCAAATGATGGAAAATTTGCCTGTAGAACGACTCAATGCAAGACCCTTCGCTAGATGTGCTGTCGATTTTTGTGGGCCTGTCAACACTTATCTAAGAATCACAGGAAAAATTCCATATAAAACTTACATTGCCGTTTTCGTTTGTCTCGCTACCAAGGCAGCCCATTTTGAAGGCGTTTCGAACCTATCAACTGATGCCTTTATTGCTGCTCTCAAAAGGTTAATTGGACGCAAATGTTTGCCCACAGATATATTCTGTGACAATGCTACAAATTTCGTTGGAGCAAATTTTAAGTTGGCACAATTAAAATCGTTCCTTTTTGATCCTAAAAACTCTAACACTATTATAAATTATTGTTCAAATGAATTTATAAATTTTCGTTTTATTCCCCCTAGGGAATCACATTTTGGCGGACTTTGGGAGGCGGCCGTCAAGTCGGCCAAAGGTCATCTAAATAAGGCTCTATTCAACACTAGGCTCACTTATGAGGAATAGGCTACCGCTATGGTTGAAATAGAAGCAATTTTAAATTCGAGGCCCATTTCACCTCTATCTTCCGATCCTAGCGCCTTTGAGGCCCTTACGCCAGGCCATTTCTTGATTGGAGCTCCCCTGCGAAGTTTGCCAGAACGCGATGTCCTATCGAAAGAAGTCAACAACTTAGAATATTGGGCTCGAATAAGCGCTATCAAACAAGTTTTTTGGTCCCACGACTATCTTAAGGAACTTCAAACTCGCAATAAATGAGTTGAATTTGTATTGTATTTAAATTTATTAATTTTATTTTTCATTTAATGTTGCATTAAATTGTATTCATTTTTTGCCCTTAATGACCCATTGTAATTTGATCACATTTTTTACTTGTTTTGGTTGTAACCCGTTAGTTTTTAATATTTGTTTCTCGCTTACATTCTTTTAATATTGAATATTGATGTTGTTGTTTTTGCTACAAGAAGTTATGTATTTTCAGTATTCTTGTGCTTACATTTTTTATGCATAGATTTTAATAGGTACTATTGAATTGGTACATTGGCAGAGAGAAACAATTAATAATAACAACAACAGTGAGGCCCCATTTTATATTGTAAAGATAGTTGTAAGTTAAATATTTTTAACCCTTCTGCATTCCTTGGATATGTGCCCTTCATATGGTCCTTTGGGTCAATATGACCCAACAGGAAAATTTAAACAAAAATTTTTTTTTTTTTTTTTTCTTGGTTTTTATAGAAATTATTTCTAACAGGCTTTTAAGGTCAGTTTTCCTCCTAAATGTAAATAAAAGACTTGATTTATTTATGCATTTTCTATCCGACGTTTCGTTGGTATTTTGCCAACATCTTCAGGGGATGAATTTTTATTAAATCTGGCAACATTAACAAAATAACAATATTTTAATAACAACAATAAGGTACATAATATTATTTCAACAATCAGACTTACATATCTTTTCTTATTCAGTTTTACATTTAGTTTTAATTAAAAGATGTTTTTCACGCCACAAATAATACGACATATAACATATAATTTGAAATAAATGTAAAAATAATTAATTAGAAATATCACAGTAGATTGTCTCTTAATGCTAGGTATCACAGTTGTCTTTAAACTAAAATTTAAACAAGTGCAATATTGTAATTTGCATTAGCGTCCTTGTCTGTCTTGTTGTTTATTGCGATGTTTGTTTTTTGTTGTATACTTAAACTTTCCAATGTAAATCTTTTGTTATGTTTTCGTTCCTTATGTAATATTCTTATATTCTCGAGATCAGCTGTGTGGTTATTTTCAAAACAGTGTTGGGCAAGTGCAGTAGAAAACCGGAGCTTTTTAATGTCTGTTTCGTGTTCTGACATTCTAACTCCCAAATTTCTTTTTGTTGTTCGAATGTAAATCTTATCAAAGTTCTCGTTTAATTTTCCTGCACATTTAATTTCATAAACTACATTGCTTTGGTCTTCTTTTTTGATTTTTGTTTTTGTTTGCGTAAATAATGGATTTATTGTCTTGTTTGCCCTGTGTGCCAAACGTATTCCTTCTTCTCTCATTATTTCCCTAAGCTTTTTGTTTTCCGTGAGTTTTGGTATATATGGTACACTAAAGAATTTGGTGCTACCTGATGTATTATTTATATTTGTGTTATTTTCCCCTGATGTGGGATTTATTATCCTATGTATTAATTCGTTGATTATATTTTGTGGATAGTTATTGTTTAGTAGTATTTCTCTAATTGTTGTTATGTTTTTGGATTTAAACTTTTCATCACTTAATTGTAGAACTTTATTAATGAAGTTTTTCGCAGTATTGGTTTTCTGTTTCAATGGTTGTGTGGAATGAAAATTTATTATGCGACCAGATGCTATAGATTTCATATACCAATCAGTTATTATTCTGTTGTTTTCCCGTATGATCTTCATGTCAAGGTACGGAATTGATTTGTTTATTTCTTTTTCAATTGTAAATTTAAGTTTGTTATGGTAACCGTTGAATAATTTTAATATTTTATCTTCGTCGTTTTTCTTTATGATGGCAAAGAGGTCGTCTATATACTTCGTCAATAATTTTATTTTGATATTGTTCTTTTCTAATTCTTCGGTGGTTTCCCATGGGCATTCCGTATGTTTGTTTATAAAATTTATCATCATAAATAAAATAGTTATTATCGTTAAGACAGAATTGGAGTATTTTCAAAGATAGTTGCCTGGGAATTTGTGTATGTTTTTTCAATGTTCCCCACTTGCTCATTATGTTACTTATAGCTAAGAGTACAGGTATGTTAGTAAATAACGATACCACGTCTAATGATATAAGAATCTCGTCGTCTTCCAAAATTATTTCGTCTAATTTAGTTTTCAGTTCCAATGAGTTTTTAATGTTATACTTTTCCAATATGATGTTCTTCAAAATGGTCCCTATGTGTTTAGAAAGATTGTAGCACGGTACTTCTACAGAAGAGGATATTTGACGTAATGGCACATCCGGCTTGTGTATCTTCGGTAAACCGTATAATCGTGGGGTATTGGCCGAATGTGAAGTCAGTTTTTTTTTTATTTTATTTTATGTAGGAAATTTATTTGTTTTGTGGTTTTATTTGTTTAATATAATAAAAAAAAATAAACTAATAAAATAGCCTTTTCTGAGCAATTACTAAGAAAAAAAGTTATATATAAAATTAAATTTTAAATTCAGTCTCTTTTTTTTTGAAAAAAAAAAAATTTAAAAAAAATATGTATTTAAAATAATAATGTATAAAAGTTTAAGAATTTCTTTGACAATTTATACACAATAAGATCATATGCTCTTTGCAAATAAACTTTTTACAGGAATCACAATTGCGAGACACTTTTAGAATCATTTTGTTCTTGAATATTTTTAACAATATTTCTGTTCATATGGCAAAACGTTTCTTCGCAAAATATGTTCATTTATTAGCTGATCGGAAAGTTCTACTAAATAAAGCCTGCGTGTGAAGTTTTTGTTGAAATTCCAGGTAGGATTCATTTCAGTCCATATGACATATGAATTATAAGCTGATACATCAATCATATTTGAAAATAATGCAACAGGCCAACGCTTAGTCCTGCGCTTACATGTGTAATTTGCAACTAACTGGTCAAGAGCATCAACACCAGCTTTGGTTTGGTTGTAGTAATGTATTATTTCCGGTTTTTTATTTGCATCATTTCTTATATCAGCTTATCAGAGAGCTCATCAATATAACGCATTTATTTTTTTTCGACACATGTGATACAGTAGTTATATCTTTAGTACATGCAAATTCTGAATGCAGAACTGTTTTTTTTATGTCTAAAATATGAGGCGGTAAAAAAGGTTTATTTTTTCGGACGGTTCCTACTAATGTAATGTTCTTGGAAAGTAGCTTTAGAACAAGATTATAAGTTGTAAAAAAATTATCGCATGTAATTGTTATCCCTTTAGGCAGTGGATCCGATAAAGTAAGTACCACCCGTTCACCTAGATGATAAAAAATGTATCAACATTTTACCTCAATTTTTTTCTGGCTGAGTATTTCTGTCTCTTCCTGTATAGACTTCCATATTCCATGCATATTTTCTTCTAGAATCACACACGACCCAAATTTGTATGCCATATTTAGCCGATATAGTTGCACCACTTGTCCCAAATTTATCTTATAGCAGCCAGTTTGTCACGAAGTCTCCTTTCTTCTCTGTCTTCAGATTTGTCAAATCTAAGACACCTCGAAATGCTTGAACATCGTTTTAGACTCATAGTCGCTCGAAAAATTGACCTGCTGTGTTTTTCTTCCCATAAGCTTATCAGACTTTCACCATGAGATTTAAGTACACCAGCCATTATTTGCAAACCAATATATGCTTCAAGCTCTACAACAGCCAATTCCCAACTACTTCCGTAAATTTCTAATCTCTTTAGATTAGTCATTTCCACCACAATATTTTTTATACTTGGAGAAATAAATAACTCAAATGAAGATATTATGTCTGTGACTTTGCAAGTAGCATTTTTGTTGGCCCAGGTTTGCTTTTCATTATTAGATTCTTAGATATTCTTCCAGTTTGATGAGGTGGCTGCCCTTGTCACAGAATACTTTTGTTTTTGGACAAATATCATGTGTTGGGTCACATTGACCCAACAAGACTATATGTGTATATAAAGTTAATTTTTTTATATAGATGAAAAACAAAACAACTTTTTTTTATCTTTTTATTACCAAATGGTTATTTATATTCCCGTTTAGGATAAATAAAAATTTCGTGGCAAACCTATATCAGTAAAGTGAAAATAATGTAAGTTTAAAAATAAAATTGGGTCAATTTGACCCAAGGAGTGTAGAAGGGTTAAATAAAGAAATTATTGTTTAAGTTCAAATCAATCGAAACACATCGTCTTTCTTTTCTTGGTTTGAGTCACGGTCGCAAATTCGTTGTTGCATAAAAATAAATTATCTGCCCTAGAAGAACTCTGACTGTGGCATATAGACAACAGTTTAAGCAGTTAGGTTACTGCTCTATATCGCCGCCGGTGAGGAAAACGCTCCCCATCGAACACTCCCCCTTCCGAAAAAGTATATTTGGTTCATAGGACAGAATGTGTGTAACGCGGTGTAATGAATAATATTTGTTATAGTTTATTTGACGCTTTTATTAATAATTTAATATTTAATTAAGTTTAACCCTCCGACGCGCGTTAGGGTCCCTGTAGACTTTTTACATTTTAAACAAGTGCCATTTTAAAACGGATGGGGAGAATGGCCACATATTTCATGACTTCTATTATTGGAGTGTTATTAGTATTTTAATAATAATTCCAGGAGATTTCTTATTTGCAGAGTATTTTATTTTAAAGACTTTTAGTACGCCGTTGAGCAGTAAGGTCCGTAGGGACCTTGTATGAATTTTCATATGAATGATTAAAAAAAAGTAGTAACTGTCTTAAAGCAAATCTTTAAAATTTATATTCAAAATAATAACAAAGCGACGATATAAATGTTAATTTGTTCCATTATCAGTTTATTGTTTAAAATATTTGAAATGCATTAAAATAAAAAAAACGAAGTAGGCGGTCAAAAAATCTGGAATACGTTGCAAATTTTAGTAGGAAGAAAATCAGTTTCAGCGTGAGTTTTAATATAAACGAACGTGTTTTTATAAAAAAAATGAATTGGGAGCGTGTGAAAACTACACTAAACCGTACATCAGCTTTCCAACAGCTTAGTGTCAGCGATCAAGAAAATGCTAATAACAATTTAAAGTCGTGATACGCTATCCTAGACAATCGTACGATTCATTCACTGGAAAATCTCACCGATTTCTATCACACTCAAAAATAAATCGCAATAAAGTCTGTCATAGGTGCCCCACTATTACACAAAAAAGATGCAAAAACATATGTTTTTGCTAATGTAAACAAACGCAGTTTTCCGCCTTTTAAATTAACTTATATTCACTGTATTTTGTTGTTATATGTGAAAATAATAAATTGTATAAACTATACAAACAATTAACAATCTGTTCTTTAAATTATAAAATGATTTTTTAAATCAATGACGCCGACATTGTTGTTTTCTTATCAGCTGTATTAGAAAATACAACTCTGGCCACATAGAAACTATCATTTTATGAACATTTTTAAAAACTTTTGCAAGTCGGACAGACTTGTCAAAAAAATCTGTTATTTAGTTAAATTTTTATGAACACACACGATTTTTTTGACATATCGTACGACTAAATAGGATAGTCAGTAGACACCTTTAGCTATGTTAATGTTAGCTTTGTTAATGACGATATTGATGACGAGTATGTACCAAATGATGAAGCATCTGATGCTGACTCCGACATCGATATTGAAGAAGCTGATGAATATAGTTCAGATGACGACAATAATAGTGATGATCAGCAAGATGTTGTCACAAGTGGTGAAGATGCACACTATATTTCAAAGAGTGGAGATAAGTGGTATATAAACCGTCCGGGAACTGGTTGCTTTAGACAACATAATGTTGTTAAGTTTACGCATCGTCGCCTTGGTCCGTCATCATTATTCACTATTCAATCACTTTCAATATTTGTTAAAATAATGAGCGAGGAGATTTCTTATCTGATAATACGAGAAACAAAAAGAAAATGCTGTAGCATGGAGTACAAAAAACTCAAATGCCACACCGAAACAATGGGAAACACTAACCTTTAAAGAATTCCATGCTTACCTTGGAATCTTGCTCCATGCGGGATGCTATTGTTCAAATTCTGAACCAACAAAAGAAATGTGGAGTGAAGCGCATTTACCACTCTACAAAGCAGCAATGTCATACAATAGATTAAAAATATCAATGAAACTATTTGATTTGACAACAGCAATTCTCGCGAAGGAAGGCTTAAGAAAAGTGAGTCGGCTGTAATAGATGATGTTTGGACTATGGTAATAGCAAATTTAGAAACTTCGTACATCCCGCACGAAAATATGACGGTTGACGAACAATGATTTCCCTACCGTGGAAGAACACGATTTACACAATATATACCATCCAAACAGGCAAAATATGGTATTAAGGTGGCTTTGTGATTCTCAAACTTATTTCCCGCTGAAGGGAGCAATATACACGCACGGGTAAGACTCCTGGTGGTGAAAGGGAAATAAAATAAGGTGAGCGGGTTGTGAAAAGTTTAGTAGCGAAATTTGAAGGAAGCGGCCGTACAGTTTATGCTATCAAATTTTTATTCGAAGTTTTTTAAAATTTTCAAATACTCGCAAGAGGAATAATTCTCATTTAATATATAAAAAAAGTTAAATATACAAGGTTTGAAAATAAACACTATTAGACACAAAGAATGCTGATGACGGCTTTAGCAGGCCAGAAAATGCATTACATTTTGCTAGTGTCTCTTTGTATATTTTTGTATGATTTTACATTTATGTTTTCCAACGGAAAGCTATGTGAAACATATAACAAAAATATACAAAAATAAATTGTAGTGTATACAATTGTTTTCAAACAATTTGTATATTTAACTTGAAGTAATACTTCGAATAAAATTTTTCTAAAATAATAATTTAAGAATATTTTAACATATTTACGGACCTTACCACTCAACGACTGATTAAAAAGTTATCGCTCGTCGGAGGGTTAAAGTTAGTTTTTATAAAAGTCTATTAGGTTAAATAATTATTAAAATAATAATAAACAATTTAACAACAACTATATAAAAGAATCATATTAATCAAAATTAAAAAATAATGGTAGTTCTATTTCAGATTAGGAAAATATGTCAACAGTATTTCCAAATATAGAAAATGTTGGATTAAAGAAAACACTTTATGTTAAAATCAGATTTTAATAAAAACTCAATCCCTGAAGAAGTTGGAAAGAATACCAACGAAACGTCGGATTTTATTGGAAATAAAATAAACAATCTTTTATTTACATTAAATTAATGACCTTGAAAGCCTGCATATAGGAAACTATATAAACTATTAATATTAACGAAAAAGGTCAATAAACATTTATAATTATAAAATAATCGGAGGGCCCGCCGAATTGTATGGTTCAATAGAACAACAAGATGAGTTTTTTTTTACACATATCAAGGAAAAATACAACGTGGACATATGTACACTACTAAAGACTGGGAGACTTAAATATCTTTTAACCTGCAGAAAGAGAGGTCTTATACCAAAACATTTGGAAAACACGACGGAGATCACGAGACAGTTATTCACATCCACTAAGATATCACGGGAACTGAATAAGGTTAAATGTAAATTTCATACGAGAATACTGAATTTGAAAACAAAGGAGACAAAATAAAAATTTAAATGACTTGAAGAGCGAGATAGGGAAAATGAGACAGCTGATTGCACAGTCCGTAGGAAAGAGAGAATTTGAAGACTTCATTCAATCCCGATATTCCAGACGATAGCAAATGGCTTTTTTCTCTTGGTTCGAAGTTTGCTTTACCAATCAACAATAGAAACTTCTGTACGATAGGATTGATAGCAGATTTAGAACAGTGGGTACAAACTATTACTGATGATAGAGAAAAGGATATGACAAGATCAAGGATAGCAAACAGAATTATGACCCACAAAAGGACAATAAAGAGTGATGGTAGAGAAAAATTCATACTAGGCATTTATGAGGATACAAGAAGATTTTTAAGAAAATATAAGGATGAGATAGTCATAACTAAGGCAGACAAGGGAAATAAAACAGTTTTAATGTTAAAAAAGGATTATGACGATGGAATGCACAAATTACTGGAGGATAAACACACATACAAACGGATTTTGATTGATCCAACACAAAAATTACAAAGGACAAACAACAATATTATTATAGACTTATATAAAGAGGAATATGTAAGTGGATATGACAGAAGAATATTGACATCAAATGCAGCAACGCGCCCCACTTTATGGACTTCCGAAAATCCATAAACCTAATAATCCTCTTCGTCCAATATCATCATCGGTAGGAGTACCCTGCTATGGGTTATCAAAATATATTGACAATATATTGAAGAACATTACACTTGACAAATTTAATATAAAAAACTCGTTAAATTTAAAGACAATACTGGATACACTTACATTGGACGAAGATGAGATTCTTGTATCATTCGACGTGGTATCGTTATTTACAAACATACCTATACACCTAGCGATAAGTAATATAATGACAAAATGAATGTGCTACAAAATCACACTTGAATACCAATATCACAATTTCTGAAAATACTAAAATTTTGTCTTAATGATAATTGTTATGTATGTATCATTCTTACATCCATCTCTCTCTACCTCTGTTATAATTAAGCTTTTCTTATGTTAAGTAATTGTGTATTATATACTTATTCCTTATTAATAAAATCTAAATAAAGTTAGTCATTGATTGAACTCCAATTGAATCGTTTATGCATTGTCACCGGCTGTAGCCGACATTATATTGGACCATCTAATGGAACAATGCCTCGAGGAAATGGAAATGAACAATATACGAATAAGACTGATCACAAAATATGTAGATGATTTGTTTGCCATAATAAAATATAAAGACGAAGACATGATATTGAAAACATTTAACTCATATCATAACAAACTAAAATTTACTATAAAGAGGGAGAAGAACAATGTTATACCATATCTGGATATGAAGATATTCCGACAAGATGGCAAAATAATAACGGATTGGTATATGAAACCAATTGCTTCTGGACGATTGAAGAATTTCCACTCAACACAACCCATGAAACAGAAGATAAATACGGCAATGAATCTAATTGACAAAGTGATGAAAATAAGCGACGTAGAATTTCAATATAAGAATATGACAAGACTAAAAGATACCTTAACGAAAAAATATTTTCCAAAGGGGTTGATTAATTCATTAATGACTAAAGTTGAGAATAATATTTCTTCAGGGGGGAAAAACAAAAAGGACACATCTGGCAACGCCAAATACTATAGTCTACCGTTTATTCCAAGACTAACTGAGAACAACAAACTGAGAGAAATAATAAACGACGAACAAATAATATTCGCGCATAAATCAAACAAGACAATACACAATTTATTTACACAAACAAAAACACAGATTGAGTGTAGGGATCAAAGCAATGTTGTTTACCAAATTTAATGTGATGGCGATGATAAGGCGTAAAAATAGACGAACATAAAGCTGATATAAAGAGAGAAAAACAATCAACTGCACTTGCATAACACTGCATTGAAAACTTTGAAAAAGTAAAAATTTTATTTATTTATTTAATTAAGTCTATAGATACAATCCTTACAGACTAAATATTAATTAACAATTCTTTCTAATATAACTGCAATTACACGTTCAAACTTAATATAATATTGCGTTTAATAACATCAATATTTAAAGAAAAATCTATAAAGTTAAACATTTCATTTAAACAACAACATAATTTCCTAAACGGATCTGCCATTTCATAGTTTGTTTGAAAAGTTTTAACATATAGTGGGTGAATGAATCGTAATGTGCGTTGAGGAACATTAAATGACATTTTACTTAATAAAAAATTTAATAAAACATTAGCATTTAAAAGATTTACAAGAAATGAAACGTTAAGCATAATTCTTCGGCTTTTTAATGTTGGCAGTCGAATCAAAGCAAGTCGTGATGAATATGATGGAAGCGCAGAGTATCCTCGATAAACATCTCTTAAACAAAAAATTAAAAACTGTTTCTGAACAGATTCGATAGATTAATATGAACGTTATAGTTGGGGTCCCATACAATTGAGCCATACTCTAAAATCGGTCTACAAGTGACGTGAATAATCTTTTAGTGATAAAGGGTCCTTAAATTCTTTTGCCCATCGTTTGATGAAAGCCCAGATAGCTCGAGCTTTATTAACAGCCATCGTAATATGTTGTACAAAGTTTAATTTTCCGTCCATCAAAACACCAAGATCCATAATAACACTTACTGACTCCAGTTTATGGCCACTGATATAATAGTGACCAACAGCGTCACGGCTTCTCGAAAAAGTCATGTGCTTGCATTTTTTGAGATTAAGTTCCATTAAATTAATGTAACACCAATTATAAAAATGTTTCAAGTCCTTTTGGAGATAACTATGATCTGGTGAATGCTTAAAGCTTAAAAATATTTTAACATCGTCTGCGAACATCAG
Source organism: Bellardia bayeri (assembly GCA_950370525.1). Classification (NCBI taxonomy): domain Eukaryota; kingdom Metazoa; phylum Arthropoda; class Insecta; order Diptera; family Calliphoridae; genus Bellardia; species Bellardia bayeri. Next base: position 45,952,983 of record OX493265.1, on the reverse strand, counting down.
TATATTTGAATAATTTATTGCCCTTGGCAAATCGTTGATGAACAGTAGAAATAAAATTGGGCCCAGGTGACTTACCTGCGGAACGCCGGATTTTACCAAAATATTTTTAGAATATGACTTTAACCAGCTTAAATAAGTATTATCGAAACCCATTTTATCCAATTTTTTTAGCAGAATTTTGTGATTAACTTTATCAAAGGCTTTACTGAAGTCAGTATAAATGACATCCGTATGTTGACCCCTAGTAAATACTGTATTAACCAACGTAGTTAATTTTAGAATGTTTGTCATAGCTGAAGATCCTTTACGAAAACCGTGTTGACATGGCGTGAGTAAGGGAGATACTTGATGAACGAGAGAGTCAGTCAAATAGTTTTGGAATAGCGTTCAATTTAGCTATGCCTCTATAATTTATTATATTTGACTTATTGCCAGATTTGAATAAAGGAATGAGAAACGATTCTTTCCAAATTTTTCAAAAGACAACTAGGTATGCCATCTGGACCACACGATATTGAGGATTTGAAGTTTTTTAAACATTTTATTATGTGCGTAGTGTCAAGTAATAGGATTGATATTGTTTGAATAGAATGAACATTAAATGGATAGGGTTCATCATCATCGAATTCGGCGTTAGAGTAAGTAGAGGCAAAAAATTCAGCGAATAAATTGCTAATCTCTGACTCGTTGCTTGACTCTGTACTTAAATATTTCATAAATATGGGGGTGCCACAATTCTTCCTTATTGAATTAACAAACGTAAAGTACGACCTCGGATTATGTTTAAAACTATGTTTCATTTTGGTTAAGTAGTTTTTGTACAGTTGAGCGTTCAGCAAATTGTGTTCAGCCAGAAGAACAGAGTATTTTCCATAATCAAATGCATGGCCATATTTCTTGTATTTTTTATAATATTTATTTTTAAGATTTTTTAAGTAAGATAATTGTTTAGAGTTCCAGGGTGGACCATTTTGAGAACGTGGTGAAATTTTTGGAATACATTCATCCACATATTGGTACATGGTTTCATAAAAAATTTTAATCATATTGTCAACAGAATTCGGCAAACCATTTGGTATGGATAATAATTGAAGCCAATTTCTATTATATAAAATATTGTTAAAGTCGGCGTAATTTGTACGTTGGATGCAGATTTTTTTTTCGTTTTGGTAACATTTTTAGCGCAATTTAAACCTTGAATATTACAGCTTATTTCAATTGTGGGGTGGCAACGATCTTCGGGCAGTATAACTGGATCAACACGTTTCACTGTGCATTCATTACGTACGTTTACAAATACCAGATGAAGCAAATTACTACAAATGTTATAGATTCCGTTGATTTGGTGTAGGCATATATTTGAAAAATTATAAAATACTTCGGCACCATTTTCGTCAGATCTTATGGGCATATAATTACAATTCTCAGTGGAGAATTGCCAGCTAATTCGAGGTAGACTAAAGTCACCAATAACAAAAATCATATCATCAGGAGTAGTCTTTAAAGAAACCATATTAATTAATTAAAGCAATGTGTTGCTGATAAATTAATAAATCTGATTGCGGAGGAATATACGAACAGGTAAAAAAACTTTTATGTGACTAATTTTCATGACCACAGCGATAAATTCAATGTTACAGGCTATATCAAATTTTAATTCCTCAGCTGAAAAGTTATTATAGATCGCTATTAATACACCACCCCCAGTCGTATTTGGAATGCTATCTCGACGGAAGACTTGAAAGTGTTTGCAAAAAATTTCCGTATTTAAAAGGGTATTATTAAGCCAGGTCTCGGTGAAGCAAATAATATGATTATTAAGGTCGAAGCTGTCTCGATAAAGTTTAGAGCATTTACTTTTTAATCCTAGAACATTTTGATATGTTAATCATAGTACTCTGTTCAAAATTTCAAGAGGAATGCGGTCAAAATACATGTTAAAAAAATTCACATGAAATTTTCATGAAAAAATGTTGCAGGAGTAGTACTCTGTTCATTTTTTGAAAAACATGTGAAATGTATCTGGCAACATTATTTTTCACAGCGAAATAATTAAAGTAGCAATTGTTTCACGTGGATTTTTTTATCCAAAAGCTCTTCTGTCGCAACAACAATATCTATTACTTGTTGTTCTGCTGCAGAAGCGGCTAGTAATATTTGTTTATTCATTTTTATTTAAAGATTTCGATTCAACACAGATTTTTTAATATATTAACTTTTATTTATTTTCGATTTAAATTCACAAAAAAGCAAAACATATGTGTTTTGTTTACATAAGTAAAACAATGTGGCGTACTTTCAATTAAAAAAAACGTCAAATTATGTAAATTCGCGTGATAGGCAACATTGGCTATACGTCAAATTTTCCGTATGAAATAATTAATGTTGCTCAACATTTGCCCCAAATTTGAACAGAGTACTAGGCTTTATACTAAGTTGAGTATCTCTAGTGTTAATTAGTTTTTTTTGCTTGTTAGTTGTCGAGGTTGGAGGTGTGCAATATTATTTCCACGTTGGTTTATATTGTATTCATACTCTCGGACTATAACATGGTATGGCCAGAATGACGGGTCAACAACGCGATCTAAAATATTAAACGGAACAGTTATTTTAAAGACGTTATGCTCCTCGTTTGTGAATAAGTGAATTTTCTTAATATCAGCATTTTGTTTAAGCTTTCATTTAATATGCAAGGTGGCGCAAAGTAATCCTCCTATCAGAAAATGCTATAAATTTTGCGATTCGCCCCTAATGTCAGTTCTGTTTTTGTAGTAAACACATGAGAAATACACGTTAATAAACAATGTTACGCTACACTGCTCCAGAACGCGGAATATTGCTGACTATTTGTTTGACCAATAATCGGTCGGTGACTTTGGCAGAACGTGAATTTCGTCGCAGATTTCCTGGCCGTCAAACGCCTACTGGTGAAACACTGTGACGTTTAGCCGCTCGCCTCGAAGAGACTGGCACGACACGAGATGCTTCCAGGCGTGGCAGACCCCGGAGTAGCCGTTCTGCAGATAATATTGCTGCTGTAGCCGAGGATGTCATGGAAGCGCCGTCGACATCGACCAGACGACGTGCCACGCAAATGGGTATCAGTCGACGGTATTTACAGCGAATTTTGGTACAAGATTTGAAGATGTTTCCGTACAAAGTCCAGACGGTACATCAGCTGTTAGCTGCTGACCGCCAATCGCGTCTAACATACGTTCAAGCCATCCTTAATCACCACCAATAGGAAGATGATTTTTTATCAAAAATAATCATGACTGATGAGGCCCATTTCGATCTTAGCGGATACGTAAATAAACAAAATTTACGCTTCTGGGGCACTGAAAATCCGCGTGTAACCCACGAAGAGTCATTACACCCGCTGAAAATCACTGTATGGTGTGCTGTTTTCGCTGGAGGAGTCATCGGACCTTTTTTCTTCGAAGACGTCGCGGGCCAAACGGTTACTGTGAATGGTGAGCGCTACAGAGCAATGATCAACGAGTTCTTTTTGCCGCAACTTGATGAATTGGGATTGGAAAACATGTGGTTCCAACAGGACGGTGCAACGGCACACACTGCACGTGCCACAACCGATATGCTGAAGGATGCATTTCCCGGGCGCCTAATCTCCGTTTTGGCGATTTGCACTGGCCAGCAAGATCGCCTGATTTGACCGCTCCAGACTTCTTTTTGTGGGGCTTTTTGAAGTCGCGGGTTTATGTCAACAAGCCTTAGACTCTTGCAGCTGTTAAAGACAATATCCGTCAAGAATGTGAGGACCTATCGCCGGAAGTTTTGGCCAAAGTGATGGAAAATGCCATAAAAAGGGCTCAAATGACAATCAACTGTGGCGGCGGCCATTTACATGACATCATATTCTCGACTTGATGTAAAAAAAATTAAAAAACCATATAAAAATAATCCACAAGAAAAATCTAAGTTTTTCATTTTTTTAATTACAGCCAAAAACCATCGGAAGTTTACTTTTGCGCCACCTTGTAGAAATCAATATCATCAGCAGAAGTGTCGAATGCAAAGCGTGATATAAAAATTTGTTTTTTTGGAGGAACTACTCTTAATTATCCGTGAGAACTAGGATTGTTCCCATTATTTATTAAAACTTCGGTATAATTTAAATTAGTTGCAGGGTTAATGTCGATGGACAGGATGGATCATTTTTTAGTGGAACATCACGTACTGCCATAGTAGGGTTTGTTTTAAAGAAATACAATGATCAGAAGAAGTAGCAGCATCAGATTTTGAGGAGTCGGTGTGAGGGTCGTCTTGTTTATCTTGATTGTTTATTCTAGATGATTTACGTCTTTTGGGTGAAGACTGAACAGAAGATTTTATGGAGTCCAAACTTTTGAATTCTTCAAATAGCTTGCCATAGCTAGAAATTCTATCCAATAGTTTATTTGCTTCATCTTGGATTTCTGAGAAATGGGTTTTGTTTCCTTGGAAAAAACGGTAAAAAGTAAAACCAATTTTTCTGCAAGAATTACAGCACCAGTGAAGTCCGTTATCTTTCACAAGAGAATCGGCAACATGTACAGATAATCCACTACATTTTACGTGACATCATCATTAGTAATGGCACACTTCTTTTTTATACAGTTCATGATAGTTTTAAAACAATATTGTTTGTTGGGTAGTAAAATTTTAAAATTAACGGTAAAAGTTGGAATATGCTAAGCAGTAGCCTTTAAACTGTTGCAATTTAATTTCCAGTGTTTATGCAACTTGAACAGCTGTCAATTTTGTTGTTGTTATTGTTTTTTATATTTTCTATGTATGTTTTTTTATATTTTTTGTATCTGTTTTGTTATGAATTTTATAAAAAAAGCCGCAATTGTTATAAAACAGAGAAAGCATTAGTTTAATTTGTTTATTTATTTGTTTCTGTTGTTATTGATGTTTTTTAAAACGTTTGTTGTTATTGTTATTTATATTTTGCTGTTTATTTTATATTATTATGGACACAAAGAATTGAGACAAAACAAAAGAATCTTTTATTATTGTTTTAAGTTGTTCTTTTTTTATTTTACTTTTTGAATATAGTTTTTTATGGAGAATTTAATTTTGAGTATTTTAGTTTAAATTAAGTATTAATTAAACGCAATATTTATATTAAATTTGCACAAAAAGCAGAGCTTATTTAAAACACAACCGACTCACAGCGATGTATATACGAGTATAGATAAAGAGAAAATGGAAAACAAGAGATACACGTTGGAGAGCTTGAAAATACAACAAAAATCGACAAAGGCAATAAACACAAAATAAGACAAAGACAACACAAATGCAAACTACACTATTGCTATACTTTAGTACAGTGGTGTTCAAAAATAAAACGAAGATGTATTGGTGAGAGATTTTTCCCAGCAAACAATTTGTCAAAAGCTTAAAATAAGAAAAAAAGAAAGAGTTTTAGCCAGAACAATATCAGGGACCATAAATAACAATTATCAATATCAAAAAAAAATTTTAGAACAGTTATTTTCAAAACAAAAATAATTCCATCTAAAACAGTTTTTTATTTTTGTGTTCAATTGTAATTGAATCTCGTGTGTTTGCTATGCTTCGTCCAACAAAAACCAACAACAATTCTAAACAAATTTCTGAAAACATGACGATAGTCCGTCGCATGTGTTCTCATCGCTTGCTCAACGACGACTGAATGAATGTTTATAAAAGAGCACAACAAATGTGTGTAAAATTTTTGCACAATAGGCTGAACATTACTGCTTTAGTATTAATAACAACTTTAGCATAATACTCTGTTCATCATTTCGTGCGAAATACTATCAAAAGCCCATATAAAAAAATTTGATGCGAAATAAATGCGAACTAATGCTGTTGAAGTTGTACTCTGTTCTTAAGCATAGTACTCTGTTCAAAATTTCAAGTGAAATGCTGTCAAAATACATGTTAAAAAAGTTCACATGAAATTTTCATGAAAAAATGTTGCAGAAGTAGTACTCTGTTCATTTTGTGAAAAACATATGAAATGTATCTGGCAACATTATTTTTTCACAGCGAAATAATTAAAGTAGCAATTGTTTCACGTGGAATTTTCATCCAAAAGCTCTTCTGTCGCAACAACAATATCTATTACTTGTTGTGCTGCTGCACAAGCGGCCAGTAATATTTGTTTATTCATTTTTATTTAACTATTTCGGTTCAACACTGATTTTTAAATATTTTAACTTTTATTTAGTTTCGATTTAAATTTACAAAAAAGCAAACATTTACATAAGTAAAACAATGTGGTGTACTTTCAATATAAAAAAAACGTCAAATTATGTATATTCGCGTGATAGGCATACGAAAAATTTGACGTGTAGCCAATACGTAAAATTTTTCTTATGAAATATTTAATGTTGCTCAACATTTTTCCCAAATTTGAACAGAATAGCAATGATATTTCTTTAATAAATACACCGCCTCGTGTACTAGACTGTCAACAAAGCAATAACGTCAGCAGGTTGCTAAACAATCGTGACTACACAACATTTACTGTAAATCCATATGATAATACTCGCAATAATGAAATATTATCAAAGACACAAACCTGTCATACAAACACATCACAATATCACAGTTCAAACATTCACAATAGAAATGATCGTATAGTGAGCATATCCAACGTTAACCAAAACAAAAATATGACAGATCGTCAACAAAATAAAAACAACCAAAATAACACAAATTTTACAAATATTTTTGAAAGTCATTTAAATAATATGACTGCAACACAACTTGTGGCCCGACAGTGTATAACAAAAGATTTACCGCCTTTTGACGGAGATCCAAAGGAGTGGCCAATATTCATTAGTTCTTTGGAACAAAGCACTCGGGTTGCCGGTTACAGTAATAATGAAAACCTAATCCGGCTGCAAAAGTGTTTGCAAGGAAAGGCTCGTGATGTTGTCCGCAATTGTTTAATGTTACCCGATATGGTTCCGGACATAATACGAACGCTAAAAATGTATTTTGGTAGGCCCGAGTGCGTGATTAAAAACTTAATAGATGAAGTGCGAAAAATAACTATACAGAGGGGCAAATTAGAAACCCTTATTGAGTTTGCCTTCGCTGTTAAAAACATTTATGCAACAATTTGTGCATCCAAGTTAGATGAATATTTAATTAATCCAACCCTCTTGCAGGAACTGGTGGATAAATTATCTTCTGATACAGTACTTCAGTGGGCTATATATTCAAAGGATATACCCCGCCCTAACTAAAGGACTTTTCCGATTGGTTGTACACTCTAGCGGAAGCCACGTGTAAGGTAACCGTTCCTGTATTCGACTCCAGCTATGACAAGAAACCAGCAAAGAAAGAAGGCCGTCTCATCTTACATACATCTTCAAAAGAAACTGCAAAGCAACAACAACAATGCGTACTATGCAACGAGGCCCACAAATTGGCTCAATGTATGAAGTTTAAAAATTTGTCTACAGCAGAAAAATGGGAAATTGTGAAAGCAAATGGTTTATGTCACATTTGCTTAGGTGCTCATAGACGTAAGTGCTGGTTTCAAAAACAGTGTGGAGTAAATGGATGTACTGTCTTACACAACTCACTCCTACACAGTGAGGAACAGACTTCTACAGTTAGTGTCCTCAACACCCACAAGGGAGAAGGTGAGTCATTTTTTCGTATAGTACCAATCACGCTTTATAGCGGCACAAAATCTGTTTCGATATACGCTCTAATGGATGATGGGTTATTTCTTACGCTCTTAGAGGAAAAAGTAGCAGACTCACTGGGGTTAAAAGGTGTCAATGATCCACTTTGTATTCGATGGACTGCCAGTGTATCTCGCTATGAAGAAAGAATAAATTTGAACATTTCTCCAAAGAAGCCAAATTCTAAAATTTTTCCTATTAACGATGTTTACACAGTTAGATTTGTCACCTGAATCTATGGTCGTAGATGTTAAAAAAAATTCCCATACCTTAAAGATATTCCCCTTAATAGCTATAAAAACGATACACCTACTATGATTATTGGGAACAACAACCCAAATTTGATTTTGTCGCTCAAAACAGTCGAGAGGCTGGCAGCAACCGGTGGGATCAAAAACTAGGTTAGGGTGGACACTATTTGGTGGCGGAGTAAGGGAAAACGGAAGATTATATTATCATGTAATGAACTTAATGCTCTTGTTAAAGAATATTTTTCCGATGAAAGTGTAGGCATCTCACCGCCAACAACAGCACCCATGTCAAAAGAGGATCAAAGAGCGATGGATATTTTAGAAAACACTTGCGAGTTCGTTGATGATCGATATGAAGTTGGCCTTCTATAGAAGTTGGACATACCAGAGTTGCCAAATAGTTTGCCAACAGCTGTGAAACGTTTAAGGTGTATTCAACAGAGGGCAGCCCGTGACCTTACTTTATCGCAAATTTTTCAAACACAAATACTAAATTTAGAAGAAAAGAGATACGCTGAGCGGCTGCCTATAGGAGTTTTGGAAGAAGAGGGAGACAAAATTTGGTATTTGCCCACATTTATTGTCAAAAATCCCCAAAAACGGAACAAAATTCGTCTCGTGTGGAACACCGCAGCTAAGACCAGTGGTTTTTCCTTAAATGGTTTTCTGTTGAGAGGCCCTGATCTGCTTATGCCACTTATGAATATATTATTCAAATTTCGTATGGGGCCATTGCTATTTGTGGAGATATAGCAGAAATGTTTCACAGAATAAAAGTACGCAAAGAAGATTCAGGTGCACAGCATTTCTTGTGGTGGGACAAAAATAATAATGTAGTAGTTTATCAACTAAACGTGCTTACATTTGGTGCTTCATGTTCGCCTTGTATTTCTCATTTTGTAAGAGACAAAAATGCAGAAAAATTTGGGACTGATTCAAAAGTTATCGAAGCCATTAAAAAGCAGCATTGTGTAGATGATTATATAGACTCTACAAGAACCGTCGATGAAGCAATTAAGCTGTCCCTTGAGGTACGAAACGTTCATTCTAAAGGAGGATTTCATATGCGCAACTGGTCCTCAAACTCTTCCGATGTCTTAAAAGCTCTAGGTGAAACAAAAGCTGCAGAAAATAAAGCATTTAAAAACAATGAAAAATCTATACAATTTGAAAAGATTTTGGGTCTTTACTGGGACCCTAAGAATGGCACAATTAAAATGAATTTAAAATTTGTTCGGCTTCGTAGACCCATTCTCAATGAAGACATAGTTCCTACAAAGAGAGAAGTTCTTCAAGTGTTAATGTCCGTTTTCGACCCTTTGGGATTTGTTGCATGCTTTATGACATATCTGAAATGTGTTCTTCAGGAAATATGGCGATGTGGCCTAGATTGGGAGCAGCCCCTAAAAGAAAATTTGTACCCTAAGTGGAAAAAATGGTTAACGTTTTTGCCAATGATATCAGCTGTTTCTATACCACGATGTTACTCAATGGCCATACAAAAACAAAATTATGCTGCTGAGTTGCACACATTTGTCGATGCAAGTGAAGATGCATATGCGACAGTTTCATACTTTCGAATTGAACTTGATGGTAATGTTAAAGTGCGACTTGTGGCAGCTAAAGCAATAGTGGCCACACTTCGACCACTTTCGGTGCCTAGACTTGAGTTGCAAGCTGCAGTTATCGGCGCACGGTAAGTTGCCACAACATTGAATTACAATGGAACGTTATGACGACCGATTCTAAGACCGTTTTAAGCTGGTTGGCTGATGACCCAAGAAAATTTAAACAGTTTGTAATGTTTCGTGTCGCTGAAATTTTAAAGTTTACTAATGCATCTGATTGGAGATGGGTGACGAGTGCTCTGAATGCTGCTGACTTTGCCACATACCATAAGTCCATTATGATTCCAGTAAATTTTGAGTATTTTTCTAGTTGGTTTCGACTTTACCGTGGGGTTGGTAACTGGTTGGTATATTATGAACGCCTACAACAAATGTTGAAAAAACAAAAACGGGTGGCTACACTTACCGCTTATCATCTCATAAGGGCAAAAAATATTAATTTTAAAGTTATCCAGATGTCTAGTTTTGTGGATGAGTATGCTGCAATTTTGTTTGGTCGACCCGTTTCAAAGGGTGGTATTTTCCACAAACTTAACGTATATATTGATGATAGTGGCATTGTAAAGGTTAAAAATCGTGCACAATATGCGACTCTGGCATGCGGTACTCAACGCGACTTAATTGTACTCCCAAGTAATCATCATGCAACGAGACTTATTGTGAATTATTATCATCGGGCATACCACCACCTTAACCACGAAACGGTTTTAAACGAAATCCGACAACTTTATTTTATCGCCAAATTACGAGTGGTATACAAAACTGTTCGTAGACAATGTCAACAATGTAAAAATGAAGCAGCTAAACCTGTTCCGCCTCAGATGTCACCCTTGCCACCAGCCCGTCTAGGTGCCTTTCAAAGACCCTTTACGTTTGTAGGTGTTGACTACTTTGGGCCCATAGCGGTTACCATTGGCAGAAAGTCATTGAAACGATGGGGTGTAATTTTTACATGTCTCACAATAAGAGCAGTACACATTGAGATCGCGCATACGCTATCAACAGACACGTTTTTAATGACCCTAAGAAACTTTATATCAAGGCGTGGTGCTCCTGCGTTGCGGATCGTTTTTTGAAGGAACAATTTGAGGCATAAATTTTGAGCAAGTACACACAGAATTAGCTTATAAGGGAATCAGATGGAAGTTCAATCCACCACCCGCTCCCCATATGGGGGGAGCATGGGAGAGATTAGTGCGATCTGTAAAAACAATTTTGTATAAACTATCTCCTTCAGAAAAATTTACTGATGAAAGTTTAAGAACTTCTTTAATGGAGGTTGAAATGATAGTCAACTCACGACCCTTGACATATGTCTACCTGGAAACTGAGGATCAGGAAGCTATCACTCCAAATCACTTTTTATTGGGCAGTTCTAATGGAGCAAAACCGTTTTGTATATCCCAACATATTAATCATAAAATGTGTTTTCGACAAAGCGAAGTATTCGCAAATTTGTTTTGACGCCGATTTGTAAAAGAGATGTTGCCAACATTGACACATCGTAGCAAATGGTTTCAACAGGCAAAACCAAAAGTGAAGTGCTTATAGATGACGAGAAGTGTGAGAGGAATTTGTGGCTTAAAGGAAGAGTAATCGAGGTTACAAAGGCTAAGGATGGTCAGGTGCGAAGAGCTAAACTTAAAACTAAAAATGGTTTGATGGAACGACCTGCAGTAAAACTAGCTGTACTTGATGTCGGCAATGAATCGAAGTAAGAGCCAAGTCGCTGTATCTTACTGGGGGGAGAATTGTTACCGACAGTTAAAGGGTTAATATAGTTATCGAATTTAGCCTTTATTACTTTTTTGATTTTTTTTTGTTCTTCATATGTACAACTATGTAAATATTTGTTACGATTACGTTTACTATTTTGAAGGTTTTATCAACTCTAGTTATTTTTATTCCCTTATTATCAACTCTGAAATGAGTTACTGTTCAATGGTGAGATACGAAAACGAAAGAAAAGAAAAAAGAAGAGAAAAAAGGGTTAAGATATGTTTTGCGACACGAGGAGTTCGTACAACGAAAAAGAAAGACTCTATTAAAAAGGACAAATATTGAATATTAAAAGCAAAAAAAAAAAAGGAAAAGAAATCAAATACAACAAATAAAAATAAACAATTTTTATTAAATACATACATATGTATGTATATACAGGCAACTAATGGTGATTATAAAAATCATTATAAAAAAATAGTTCATGTACAAACATAAAAAAAAAACTAGAAAATACCATCAAGAATACTATAATTGTATGTATATATACTATAAAATGTGCATCTAACAAATAAATACAAATATTTAGAGGTTTGCTACTTGCTATAACGAATGGCTTTTAATAAACATACCAAAGTTTCCTCAATTAAAAAAAATATATATAAAAAAAACAATAATAAAAAAAAAATTTATAAACATATTTATATAATTAACTATATAAAAGGGAAAAATACATACATATGTATGTATATTCTAATTAAAGACGAGAACTTCCACTCCCTTTACAACAATTCAACAACTAAATGAGCAAAATATCATATAAATGAAAAAAAGAGAACAATACAAAAAAGAAGACGTAATTAGCTTAAAAATAATTATAAACTTAAATATACATCCTAAATAATTTCCAAAAGAACTAAATAAAAAAAAATAAATTTATAAATATAAAAATATATACATATGTATAAGCAAAAGAAGTAAAACAAATATGCATATAAGTTTTTATATATATTGTAAAGGAGAGTGTAACTAAAAAGAAAGAAAGAAACAACGAAAGAGCAATACGAAATAATTACATCAAGAGAATTCCATAAGATCATCTCTTTAAATAAACGTTCTCTTATTTAAAATTGAGAATAGGCTTAAGTTTGATATTGTTTTCTTGATTTTTTTTTATTTTCTTTTTATCTTGTTTTACTTACACTTTTCTAAATTAAATATTCTAAAAGAAATGAACTATACAGTGTTTGTAACAAAATTAGAATTATAGAGCAATTCCATATGAAAACGATCAAAATTGGCAAATTTTTGGACGACCCCTCTCCGATTTTAAAATATATAGTCTCAATCGATTGCCCAGCAAAAAATAATGTACCTACATATATTTTTTTTTTTTTTTATAGTGACTGGTTTAGTGGTGGTGTACACCACTGTCATGTGACAAAATTGAAGAATTCTTCATAAGGGACCTCATTGAAAGTTGTTTTAAAAAAACACTACTAAAGCGATCGCAACGAGTGATAGCTCCTTGGACAGAAGAAGAGCATTTAAGAGACCACCTTGTTAAAAATACATTTTAAAAATTATTTTACAGTTAAAAATACATTTATGAAGAAAAAATCTTTCTTATTTTGCTGCTTATACTTAATTACAATATTTATTAAAAATTTCAATTGTCTTGGCATCATTATAAAATTAAAGTAACTTTAAATTTAGCACGTCGGCAGACGAAGAGTACCGCTTTACATTAATTGACATATCAGAAATATTTGGTATGAAGCAATGAAACTTTTGAGTTCCAGTTATAGTTTTGACATTATTATATCTGTTTTGAATTCGTCGCTCCATGGCATCGTGTTCTTCAAATTTTGTACATTTAAGATCTGGTCAGTATATGGCCTTTGCAAACTTGCCTTAGTCGCCATGCGTTTTAGGGTTCCCCCTAACGCATCGCATGGGCCCATACCGTGGGACGTCGCGAAAAAGTGCCACTCAACCTTGCAGTTTTGTTCTTCTTCAATTGTGCAAAGATTGTAAAAATTGTCTTTATTCTTGTACTGAGAAGCCGCGCCGTCTGAGAAAAACGTTACTTTGTCGATTGCATCGAATTTTGATCTTAAGAATTCAAACAGTTTCATTTGAAATAAATAAACGGACATATAATTATGAGCTAAACTCTCCGCGACCACAACAAGGCTTACGGTCTGTAGTTCGTTAGGTTCGTTTTTTAAATAAATGCAAAAAGGATGCACCGTGCACTGGTTGTTTGCCCAGTGATAAGCCTGAATTTCATCCTGAACGAGAAAAGTGTAATTCTCGGCCAAGTCGCTTATCACAATGAATTAATTTTGGGCTAATTTCTGCTTACTTTCCTTTAGAAATTTCGACTGCATCTCGGATATGAAATGGTGCGCCTTCAGTTCATTCAACTTGAATCAGAATTCCTCGATGAATTCCGGAATCTGCTTTACCACGGTCTCAAGGGAACATCTGCCGCTGCTAATTATCCACTGTTTGAAATGCACCTCCTGAATTAACAGCTGTTCAAACTTTTCCGCCAAATATTGCTCTAGCTCGCCAATCTTCGGACAGTTGTCGCATTTGGACATATGACAATTTTCTGTGGGGTATGCGCACAACGACTTCGACAGGAGATCCCTATATGTTTCAATTTCACCGTGAAATACTTTCAATTTCTTGCATGGAAAGAAAATTAATTTGATGTTTTGATGAAACATGCAAACGCAGACTGAATGCGTTCCGTGCCTGTCTAATGCCAGCACGCATTCTTTTGGTCGTAGGATGGCAAACTTAGAAAATCCCACTTTTTCTGCTGGGTATTTCTCATAGAACTGATGGTATGCTTCGGATAGATTACATAATAATAATCTGCGCTGCTTGTGTACGTTTTCTCCATCTTCACGTGTGATAACATAGTCACGTGTATCTGGGCAGGCGCGGCTGTTGTCATCATTGCAGTAAAAATCTTGAATCAATTTCACCGTTGCTTCGCTGAGGGTCTTTGAGCCAAATTTCTTGGTGGGAGTCGCCAATATGCCCTTCTGTCGAACTAATTCTTTGCTTCTTCTCGCGATGTAAAAAGATGTTTGAAACTGTTCAGAAATCTTGCGTTTAGACCATGATTGAGGGAGCACAGATAAAATGAGATATTTCTCCGGAAAAGTGGTCGCTAAATTGAGTTTTCTTTTCAACTGCTCAATCATTTGTTTGCCGTCATCAACGTCATCTGCTTGACTGCATTCGTTATCAGAGCCTTCATCAAATATTGTCGCGATTGCACTCACAACCTTGCCTTTTTTCTCTTTCCTGTATGTTTCACTTCGCAACTTTCTTTTTCTAATAGGCGTTTCACCTAAAGTGGTAATAGCCTCATTCAAAGGACTCAAAGATATATTGACCATCGGAATGTCTGCCTCACTATCAGATGAAACATTTTGTTCACTTGTCATTTCACTCTCGGATTGTGGCTGCATTTGTTTCAATGCATTTGCTTGTTGAGACAAATCGATTTTACACTTGGGGTAAATGAATTCTGCTTCTTCACCGTATTGTATATTTAATTCATTCATGTATCGCTTCGAAACACCAGTTAATTTTAATACTTTTATCTTTTTCGAACGATGTCCACTCTTGTTAAACGGATTGCAGCAAAATTTATTCATTTTACTTTAAATTGTCTTTACAGCTTCACTCTTTACTTTACAAAAAAAAAAACACTTTAACACTTTCACGTTTAGTATTCAACTGAAATTTGACTCAGAGTGTGTGAAGTATTTATATTTATTTTTTGTTAAAAAATAGGTAAAAAAATAAGCGATATTTGCTTTTCTTTAACCCTGCTGTTAGGTTAGAAAAAACTTACAAATCTTTGGTTAAGGGACCATTTGGTCCATAATGCAATTTTCATGCAAAATAATATTTTTATCTTATTCAATGTAACTATTTTGGTTCAATAATTTCTAAAGTAAGTATTCTTTCAGTTTGAAAGTTTCTTTGAATAGTCCCGTAGTGTTTTTGTTACGAAATGGCGCAGTTGAACGAAGAAGAGATAAGTGAAATTCTCAATGAATAATCTGTTATTTCCGATTCGGAGACGGATATAATTTCGAACTGTTCATCTGAAACAGAAAGTGAACAGGAAACTATCTCAGTTGAAGCCAGCTCTATTGATCGTCTTTTTATTGCTAAAAACAACATGGAATGGAGAGCGACTCCATTACTCCTCATTAAAAAAAGAGGATGTCCACGGTTTATTTGATGAAAAATTTGGTCGGCCTATTTTCCGATCGATTATGTCTGAAGATACATTTCATAGGATTACAAGTTTCGATGATGTTTTGAGTCGACGCCAATGTCGTAGTAGCGATAAATTCGTGCACTGTGGGAGTATTGGCAACAACTCCTTCCAATGTTTTACAATTGTCACGAAAATGTTACCGTTGATGAACAACTTGTTGCATTTAGAGGGAGATGTTCTTTTCGACAATTTATGCCATCAAAGTCAGCAAGGTATGGTTTGAAGTTTTGGTTATTGGTAGACTCAAAGTCAAGCTACGTATTGAAAATACAACCATATCTTGGTAAACCTCGAAATGGCATGCCTGAAAAAAACCAAGGAGAACGCGTCGTATTGGACTTGACAGAGGGCTTGAAAGGGCAAAATATAACAGGCGATAATTTCTTTTCCACATTTGAGCTGGCAAAAAAACTTTATGAAAGAAACCTAACATATGTGGGAACCGGGCGCAAAAATAAAACTTTCATTCCTCCAAAATTACTAACTGTCAAAAAACTCCCTTTGTACACGTCCACATTTGCATTCAATAATATTGCGACATTAGTATCATACATAAGTCATAAAAACAAAGCAGCGATATTGATTAGTACAATGCACAAAGATGATGCAGTTGATGAAATTGATGAAAAAACCAGAGATTGTTTCTTATTACAATTCGACAAAAGGTATGCTAGTTTTTGATCGCCAATAATTTCTAATGGTTTGTTTCTTTTAGGTGGTGTGGATACTGCTGATCAAATGATTGGCTCCTACTCCACAAAACGCAAAACAAATCGATGGCCAACCGTTGTATTTGCAAACATACTTGACATATCCGCTTTGAATGCGTACATACTATTTTCTGAAATCGATGTTTCATGGGCTCCAACTGATCGGAATCGAAAGAGGCCAGAGTTTTTGCGGCAACTAGCACTTTCTTTAGCTAAGTCTCATATGATAAAATGGACTAGATTACCTCAACAAGGGTTCTCAGCACAATTATTGACAGAAATTCGTACAACATGCACAGTTTCAGGGGCTTCCTCAAATAATCCAACTTCTCATTCAAGGACTCGAAAGCGTGGAATTTGTAGTTTCATGCAAGTCGAAGTCTGATATAAAATGTTCTATTTGCAGCAACTTTATTTGCAAAACTAACCGAAAAACATTGTGCTTATCTTGCAATGCAAAATATATTCAAACCAACTAATAAATTCTTATTTTTTTGAAAAAAATCTATAAAAATGTACTTTGGACCAAATGGTCCTGTAACCTAAGATTCGTTATTTTGTATTTTTATCAGTTCTGAATAAAGTTAGAAAATTTAATTTTCGCACATAGCATTGTTTTATAAAAAGACCCCATTAGCAGAAAAATTTAGTCAGTATATATCACCGTTCCAATGTTACAAGGGAATACTGAAAAAATTTGGACCAAATGGCCCTAACCTAACAGCAGGGTTAATAGGAAAATTTTCTTGAACTACTGGTCATAAAATGTTGTTTAAAGAGGGACTTAATTGGTTACTGCCAATAAGCCGACCACAGGTCATAAAATGTTTTGTAAATTTTTTAAATTACCAGGTAATAAATATTTCCCCATATTTATGGAAAATCCGTGTTTTATGACTTGTTTCTGCACGTGTCATTTTTGGCGAAATATTTATTACCTGGTAATTTAAAAAATTTACAAAACATTTTATGACCTGTAGCCTCAGTCGGGTTTGGTGCGCCATTACATGCCACTGCTGCTATTATCCATGGATTTATGGCCGATCTTGTGAAGGCAGGCAGACCATATTCACTACACACTCAACTTGGGGCTCTTAAAAAAAAATTGATTTTTTCTTCATAAATGTATTTTTAACTGTAAAATAATTTTTAAAATGTATTTTTAACAAGGTGGTCTCTTAAATGCTCTTCTCCTATCCAAACAAGGAGTCGGGGCCCATTTTTTTATTGCTGATTCTTAAAGCAAAAATTATGAGGAATCCAAAAAAAAAATTAGCCGGAAAATTTAGGAGCTTCTGTGGAAAATCGGAAAATTTAATTTTCATGGGAAAATTTAAAGGTAAATTTCTAAGAAAAATTAGGAAAATTTTATTTTTCAATTAAAGCCTGATTCAATACCTTTCCAACGAGCTATCACTCGTTGCGATCGCTTTAGTACTGTTTTTTTTTAAACAACTTTCAATGAGGTCCCTTATGAAGAATTCTTCAATTTTGTCACATGACAGTGGTGTACACCACCACTAAACCAGTCACTATCAAAAAAAAAAAATATGTAGGTACATTATTTTTTGCTGGGCAATCGATTGAGACTATTTATTTTAAAATCGGAGAGGGGTCGTCCAAAAGGTGATCGCTTTCATATGGAATTGCTCTATAGTTAAATTATTTAATACATTCATATGTATGTAAGTAGATGAATAAAGGGGGTTTGATATCGATGAAAATGAAAGGGGCTTCGATTTTTACTCAAAATTTACGATGAAATGAAAGGGGATTTGATTTTTACGATGAAAACGAAAGGGGATTTGATTTTTACAAAATTGTCCATTGTTTTAAAAAATTCTTATCGCACACATTTTTTCCACGGTGATTTTTTTTTTTTCTAAATATTTTAAACAAATATGTATAAATACTGAGTTTTAAAACCGTAACTATTCAGTAGAAGTCAAACATTCAATTGCAACTAAAAATAAATATGACATTCATAATGACGAACCGGGATATTTTAGCCGTCTTCAACAAATTGAGGAGCAAACTATACTGCTCCGTAAAGGATATTGAAACTGGTAAGCCGTATATGGATTCTTATTTGGACACTATGCCATCAACATCAAGATTCGCTAAAGGTACGATGGAGGTTAATAAGGAAATCGGAGCTGGATTTATATGCGAAGTTTGTTACAATGTATTTACTACATTCAGTAAACTGCGCAAACATAAGCTCGTGCACCAAAAAAGCATGAACAAGAGTTGCAACATTTTTTACTGTAAACATTGTGGAGATGAGTTCACAAATAAAATGGGTTTAAAAAATCATAAGGCTATCCATGTCGGGATAACAAGTTTAAATTGTGAAATTTGTGATAGAGGTTTTAAAACTCACAAGGGCTTTGAAAACCACAAAAAAAATGCATCAAAATAAAATTAATTGTTCCAGCTGTCAAATTGATGTTGGAAGATTGGATTGGGGGTATCATCTTCGTTCAAGGCACCACAAGGAATGTTTGGGTGTAGTGAGAGACTTCACTAAAAACATCAAAATAAGATCCAGCGACTTCATGGAACGAATTGAAGTCTACACATACTCAAACCCGAAGTTAGAGAACCTATTTGTGGAAGAATTTTTTGAAGCAGCAGAAGAGGAAGTAATGGAAATATTGTCCTTGGCGAAGCAAATTAATTTTGAATGTAATTTTGAGCTTCAATGCCTTTACATAAAAAAAGCAGAGGATACAGAGAAACTTGAGATTATGTCGCATGTAACTAAAATGGTGGATGTAAACCGTTCTCATGGCTTACGAGATATTTATTTGGAAAAGGCAGATGACATTAAAACTAAAATGTCGGAGTTCCAAGAACGGGATAGTGGATGGGCTCTACTCCAAATATCCAACTTGAACATCACAAGCACAATATAGTTCGAGTTACATAAATATGCCATATAAATTGAGCAAATTAAATGCTTGCCTCAATATAAAAAATGATGATATATATTGCTTTAAATGGTGCATAGTAGCGGCATTGAGAAATCCAAGCAACCCCCAAATAGCTACTATGTGTTCCTGATACAATATTGATATTATTGAGAGAGATGTTATAAAAATTAATGAAATAGAAATAAATTTCTCAAACATCAAATTTCCAATTGATGTAAAAAATATAAATATCACAAAATCCTTACATTAGTATAAATGTATTTGGATTTGATGTGAAAGGGAACCAAATAATTGGACCATACAGGGTAAGCGAGAAATATAGGACAATTCACATCAGCCTAATGCTGTTGGAGAACGAGGATTGTAGTAAGAGGCATTATGTTCTCATTATAGATTTATTACGGTACGTTAAAATATTTAATACATTTTTTTAATTATTTATTTATATTTAAAATTTTATATTTTGTTCTTTCAGATTTTTGAGATCATCGTTAAGCAATAGCAAAAACAGCATTCACTTTTGCATGACGTGTCTTACTTACTCCAAAGATCCAGAAATGTCAACAAGACATAAAGATGGATGCTCTGAAATGGTTACTACAATGCCGGCGTACGAAGATAAGTATATCGAATTCAAAAATAGAATTAATAATTTAGAAGTGCCATTCGTTGTCTACGCAGACTTCGAATGTCTATTACAAAAAATTAATAATAGGATTAGCTCTAATACACTAAATACACAGAAACACATCCCCTGTTCATTTAGTTATTATATTAAGTGTGGTTATAATGATAGATATTCAAAATCATTCACTTATAGTGGATTAGATAGCCCCCAGTTATTTGTCAGGGAATTGTTGAAAGACGCAAAAGAAATTTTCAAAAATTATTTAAATAAAGTAGTTCCAATGAAAGCACTTACAAATGAAGAAAATGAGAAATTTAGAATTTGTGTAGACTGTAACCTTTGTGGAAAACCGTTGGGCGATGACAGAGTTCGTGACCATTGCCATTTAACTGGTCGCTATCGATCTGCCCTTCACAACCATTTTAACATTAATTTTAAAATTAAAAAATTCATACCAGTGTTTTTCCACAATTTATCATCCTATGACAGTCATTTGTTTATAAAATAATTAGGTAAAGCTGAGGGTACCATAGAAATAATTCCTATAAATAAGGAAACTTATATTTCCATTACAAAAAATGTACCAATAGAAAATGATAGTTTTCAGTTGAGGTTTGTAGACTCATTTAGGTTTATGGCATCAAGTTTAGACGCTTTATCTTCAAATTTAGCTTCTGATGATTTTAAAATCATTAAGAAATATTTCCCAAATGATGGTGAGTTTGACTTAGAAAGGGAATATTCCCATACTCTTATATTGACTCATTTTCAAAACTTTCTGAAGGAAATCTCCCTGAACGGGAAGAATTTAGAAATTTGTTGACGAATCAAGAGTGCATGCTAAAAAAGTATGGGAAACATTTAATTGTAAAACACTGTTAGAATATACAGAATTGTATGTTAAAAGTGATACACTTATTTTAGCAGACATTTTTGAAAATTTCAG
This sequence comes from Bellardia bayeri, assembly GCA_950370525.1. Lineage (NCBI taxonomy): Eukaryota > Metazoa > Arthropoda > Insecta > Diptera > Calliphoridae > Bellardia > Bellardia bayeri. Next base: position 45,932,153 of record OX493265.1, on the reverse strand, counting down.
AAAGATTTGTAAAAGCATTTATGGTTTGGATCCTTGTCATTATTATACAGCACCAGGGTTATCCTGGGATGCTATGTTGAAATCAACAAAAATACATTTAGAACTTATAACTGATGTTGATATGTATAATATGATCAAAACTGGAGGGCTTGTCCAATGTTCATTAAGACATTCTGCGCCCAATAATAAGTATATGCATGATTATGATAGAACAAAGTCCTCCCAATATCTAATGTACTTGGATGCAAATAACTTGTATGGATGGGCAATGTCGCAGTACCTACCATATTCGGATTTTGTTTGGTTAAGTAATGAAAAAAATTATGCTATACATTATAGAGTGTTGAAACAATGTATAGCAAATGGTATGATTTTCAAAAAATCCATAGAATTATAAAATTTAAACAGGCTCCATGGTTAAAGTCATACATCGACTTAAATACTTTTCATAGGACTAAAGCGACAAATGCATTCGAAAAAGATTTCTTTATTGTTTTACATGCGGAATTCTCCAACTAATATTTTGAATTGTAATTTTTGGTTTTTTAGTAGTTTGATTAGAATTTACAATATTATCATCATTTTTGGTACGTAATAATATTAATTCATGTTTACAATTTAACATAATTTTATTATAATCCTCAGCAAATCCTAATAATGATTTAAGCGGGACATAAAAGTTGAGAAATCCTTCATCAACATTGATGTCTTTATCATAAGACCAGCTTGCATTCCCCATCATAATACTTTCGCTGTCATTTAGGGATAGATAATTTTTAATTGTGCTAGAAACACCCAAATGTCGAGTGCGATCTATTTCGACGCCATTAAGCTCATAACGAATCTCCTCAAATAAATTGGGTACAAAATTATTTTTCAATTTAAAGTTTTTCGATTTCAGACCACTTGTAGCATCTAACACAGTACCTTCAATATACAAAAAGCGTTCACTCGGTAAAACATATAAATCTTGATTTTGTATTGAAATACGAATTTCATCATTATTATTAAATGATTGAATATACGGTGTATATGTATGATAATCTTTTTTTATGATTCTTTCATCCATCATTGGTTTTTCTATAACATTAATTATGTCAGTCATTATTCTTTAAAATAAAATTCAAGGATTTCAGGAATTGTTTATTTGCTTCGGTCAGTTTTGATGTGTTTAAGGTTGTTCTTGCTGATGCAGTGTTCAACACACTAATGTCTCTCCTCATTCTAACAACAATGTTTTTTTTGTATATAATCATTATTGTTCGGGTCGTAAATGAAGACGAAGAGTAATATTTTCACCACGAAAATTTATAAACTCACTATTTTGATCTACAATAGTGACCGCAATAGAACTGATCTCATTGGTGTTTAGTGGTAAATAGATTAAGTTTCGTGGAATTTCATCCATTTTATATCCTGGGGAAACACTTATTCCAAATTCATGAATTGTATGTGCCCTTTCTCCATTTATATAAGATCCAACAGCGATGTTACAATCAATACGTATTGTATTCACTTTGAGAATATTTACGGGTAGTTCAGAGAGATTATTGGAACCCCCGTTTAAAATTTGTTTGTTAAAACCCATTAACTTTCCAATTGTTGTTTTTTTATTGAAATATATTGAATCATGAGAAGTAGTTATTTCAACTCTCATTGTATTGTTAAAATTGACGCGTTTCCGTTCAAAGTTAATGTAATAGACATATTGAATACTAAAAATGGTGTTTAAAGCACTTCTTTAAAACAAAAATATATATATTTTTTTCTAAATTTCCGGCTCTGACTCGTTCCCTATATCGTGAATTATGCATATCGTGAATTATTACTCTTTTGTTTTTCTACCGGTTGAATATTCGCCGCGTTTTTCTTTGTTTTGGCGGTAGAAAAAGAGTTTTTAACTCTGTCGAGTTCAGTTCGCTATTGGCTGCTGTAACTACCAGGACATCCTCCAGCTCCTCAATCAACGCTTAAAAAATATATTCCTTTTCTCATCCCTAAGTATATATATATCTTGTATATTTAAAATAAGTACAAAAATACAATACCTATGTAAGTACTGTGAATTTAAACCAGTATAGCTGTTTTATTTCCAAACGTAGAATCTCCAGGAATCCCCTCCTGCCCATGTCTCTTTCCTTTATACTCGCATCCGAACACGCTCTTCTGTCCCTCTTCCGGAGGCTATGTGGTAGTGATATAAGTAATAGTGTATCCCTCTCTCGTCCAGTTGCTTGCAGGTCCAATTCTGTTTCCTTCTTTAATCTTGGATATCCCTTATCCCAGTATTAAACATGGTCCTTTCTTGCCATTAAGATTAAGAAAATAATAGATGGCCACCCTAAATATACAGTCCAAGCTCTCTCAGTAAAAGCTCATAAAGTTAAAAAAATAAATACAAACCAACAAAGGCTGCACACAATAATTTTTTAGTTTTTGTGCGTTGATAGCTAGAAGCAGTGATTTACGGGAGAAACATAAATAAGAACTTAAAGAAAAATTGGAAAATCAAGAAAGTTGTTAAGGTTTAATAAATGCCCTTGAAATTTAAATTTACCTACTTAGAACTAGTGAAAAGTGGCTAAAATTGTTAAAACTGTTATTGGGTACATACCTAAACTAAAAGTTGACTAAACTTACAACCTATGAAAAAAAAAAAAAAGTTCTAATTAAATTTACCTACTTAAGAATAAGGGAATAATTTGTTAAAACACCTAATGTGGGGTAATGAAATTTTAATAAAACTAAAGCTAATCGAAAAAGTTCCTAAAGTTAATTAAATACCCATGGAATTCTAAATTTACCTAATAGAAACTAAAAGGAATTACAAAAACAGCTAGACGGGGTAAAATACCTACATACAGAGGTACAAAGTAAAAACACAAACAAAAAGAAAACCGTGAGTACATTGAAATTTAAAAAAAAAAAATACATCCATATAATACACACATCCCAGTGTTAGAAAAATAAAGTTGCTTAAAAGCAGAAGTTGAGGCAAAATCGTAGCAACAAAATACAAGTGAAAAATTTACCGCAATCACATTGCAATTTGTTGTTGCTGAAAAAACCACCACTTTTATGGTTAGTGAGAAAAAAAAAAAAAAACGATCTCTTAAGATATTTTGGAAGCAGCGAAAACTTTTCTCTTATTTTGTGAAAAGAAGAGAATTGTATGTTGTACATAGGCCGAAAGTGTTTCTCTTCATTTACAAAGATTAAACGAAAGCTTTTTTATGTGAGAAAATTATTTAAAGTTAAATTCGAAAGATCCCAGCGAGTTTTTAAATACACACTCCAAAAGAAAAAAAAAGATTTAAATAAAGATTTAAAAGATTTAAATAAACACTCACACAGCCCGTGAATATTTATTTAATGTAAAATAAAAATATTTAAATCTTATATCGCGAATCCCAGCGAACAAAAATTTTAATAAACACACACAAATCAAGTGAATATTGGATGTAATTTACTTGTTAAGGCGTTCTACAACTACAAATATTTAAATCTAATATATTAAAATAAAAAGTACAAGGTCTTAAATGAATTTTTTTTAGATCGACAAATGATAATCGGAAATCTTTGCTCTTTCTCATTATTTGATAAAATTATTTAAATCTGATTTCGCGAATCCCAGCGAACAAAGAGGTTTAAATAAAAACATAAAAGAAATCTTTGCTCTTTCTCATTATTTGATAAAATTATTTAAATCTGATTTCGCGAATCCCAGCGAACAAAGAGGTTTAAATAAAAACATAAAAGAAATCTTTGCTCTTTCTCATTATTTGATAAAATTATTTAAATCGGATTTCGCGAATCCCAGCGAACAAAGAGGTTTAAATAAAAACATAAAATAAATCTTTGCTCTTTCTCATTATTTGATAAAATTATTTAAATCTGATTTCGCGAATCCCAGCGAACAAAGAGGTTTAAATAAAAACATAAAAGAAATCTTTGCTCTTTCTCATTATTTGATAAAATTATTTAAATCTGATTTCGCGAATCCCAGCGAACAAAGAGGTTTAAATAAAAACATAAAATAAATCTTTGCTCTTTCTCATTATTTGATAAAATTATTTAAATCTGATTTCGCGAATCCCAGCGAACAAAGAGGTTTAAATAAAAACATAAAAGAAATCTTTGCTCTTTCTCATTATTTGATAAAATTATTTAAATCTGATTTCGCGAATCCCAGCGAACAAAGAGGTTTAAATAAAAACATAAAAGAAATCTTTGCTCTTTCTCATTATTTGATAAAATTATTTAAATCTGATTTCGCGAATCCCAGCGAACAAAGAGGTTTAAATAAAAACATAACAGAAATCTTTGCTCTTTCTCATTATTTGATAAAATTATTTAAATCTGATTTCGCGAATCCCAGCGAACAAAGAGGTTTAAATAAAAACATAAAATAAATCTTTGCTCTTTCTCATTATTTGATAAAATTATTTAAATCTGATTTCGCGAATCCCAGCGAACAAAGAGGTTTAAATAAAAACATAAAAGAAATCTTTGCTCTTTCTCATTATTTGATAAAATTATTTAAATCTGATTTCGCGAATCCCAGCGAACAAAGAGGTTTAAATAAAAACATAAAAGAAATCTTTGCTCTTTCTCATTATTTGATAAAATTATTTAAATCTGATTTCGCGAATCCCAGCGAACAAAGAGGTTTAAATAAAAACATAACAGAAATCTTTGCTCTTTCTCATTATTTGATAAAATTATTTAAATCGGATTTCGCGAATCCCAGCGAACAAAGAGGTTTAAATAAAAACATAAAAGAAATCTTTGCTCTTTCTCATTATTTGATAAAATTATTTAAATCTGATTTCGCGAATCCCAGCGAACAAAGAGGTTTAAATAAAAACATAAAAGAAATCTTTGCTCTTTCTCATTATTTGATAAAATTATTTAAATCTGATTTCGCGAATCCCAGCGAACAAAGAGGTTTAAATAAAAACATAAAAGAAATCTTTGCTCTTTCTCATTATTTGATAAAATTATTTAAATCTGATTTCGCGAATCCCAGCGAACAAAGAGGTTTAAATAAACAATTAAAAAAAAAAAAAAAAAATCTCTCTTTGTCCATTTATTTGGAAAATATTTAAATCTGAGTTCGCGAATCCCAGCGAACAAAAAGGTTTAAATATATACGTAATAAAGTCTCTGCCTTTTAAGAAAGGTTATTTCCATATTAATATCCGTATAAATAGATCGTACAATAAAGTTTTTAACGTATAGTTGCGAATCCCAGCAAACATTTGTGAAAAATCAACCGCTCGGAAGAGTCTCATTTAACTCATATTTGTTTTCGTTAAAATTTATATAGAGATTAGCACAAGAACCTTTGCGACAATTGAGTTTTAGCGTATTTTTTCGATAGTTTACCGATCACTCGAGCCCCGTAAGCGATTTATTACTAAGACTCAAAATTGTGAAAACTAGAGCTCAGAAAAAGAAGATGGAAGAAGAGTTTATTTTTGATTCAGATGATTTGATCACCTTTTGCTCGGAGTTCGACGATATTCCATTGGGGGATATGACTGACTCATTTCTAGAGGTTAACCTCCAAGATCTTAACGATCGGTGGACTAACTTACAAAGATCGTATAGAGCGCTCTGCACGGATAAGGAGACAGAGGTACGAAAAGAATTTTTCGAGTCCGTTCGGGCAAAGCACTCCGCCTGTACACGAGCATTTCACAAGTGTAAAGCAAAGATCCTAGATATACGGAAATCGTTCGTGATAAATATGCCCAACAATAATTTTCAACCCTTTGTAGACGAAGATAGCTTTGCACACGTTAAAGTTCCTCCCTGTGATACGGACATCTTCTATGGAGGCTATGAGGAGTGGCCGTCCTTCCGCGATATGTTCACTGCCGTGTATGTAGATAATCCCAAAATCCCTCCGGTACAGAAACTGTACCACCTTAGATTGAAAGTTCAAGGGCAGGCAGGAAGTTTAATAAGGAAATATAAGTTGTGTGCGGAAAATTTCTCCTTGGCGTGGGAAACATTAAGAGACAGGTACGAGAATCAGAGGATTCTCGTAGAAAATCAGATTAAGATTCTCCTTAATCTGCCCTCTATAACTGATGAAAGTAGTAAATCTCTACAAACTCTTCAAATGACCATAAATGACTGTCTGTCCGCGATAAAGGCCCAGGACGTTGCAATTGAGGAATGGGACCCGTTTATAATCGTTTTATGCTCCAGCAAGCTTCCCGTGGAAACTCTTTCCCTATGGGAGCAATCGCTTGAGTCACATAAAAAGTTGGTCAAATGGGAAAAAATGGATAGGTATCTTTCTCATAGATGTGAAGTTGTTGAACGTTTAGAATCCCGTAAACAAGAGTCCCAAGGCGTCGCTCAAAAGAAGCAGACAAACAATTTGCCAAACCCTAATAGATCTGAGCCTTCCCAATTTCCATGCAAGGTCTGTGGAGCTGGTCATCCCCTGAAAAATTGCTCCCAGTTCTTAAGTTTTGATCCCAAGGCCAGAAATCAGGTCGTTTTAGATAACAAGATATGCATCAACTGTTTAGCATACAGTCACCTGCGAAAAGACTGCCCGAGCAAGTACTCATGCTCTCAATGTCAAAAGAATCATCATTCTCTTTTACACTTTCCTAAGCCTTTGGTGAACAACCAAAACTCTATACCCCTCGACACTAATCCAAGTACCTCGGCACAAACCAGAGCGAACACTTCTCGATCGGCGGCCGCTCACGTCGTGCAGACCCGTGACAGATCATGTGGGGAAAATGTCTTGCTTCCCACTGCAATGGTCCAAATAAGGCACCAAGGGGAAAACTTTAAAGCTCGTGCTTTTCTGGATCAAGGATCAGAGAGGACATTTATTTCAAAAAGGCTTCAACAGCAATTAATGCTGCCGACAGAGAGAAAATTTTTTCAAATACATGGAATAGGCGGAGAGGTGGTAGGGAATTCCAACTCTTTGTGCAGATTAAACCTATATTCGGTTAAACACACCCGTTTGGTATCTGTAAAGGCAATTGTGGTTCCAAAAATAACCCGCATGTTGCCTAAATATTCTATATCGAAGTCTGATATACCCTTGTCAGAGCTAGAGAATCTTGATCTCGCTGACCCAGATTTTTGTGTACCCAGTCACGTCGACTTGCTCATTGGAAGTAATTTTCTTCCTCGAATTCTTCTCGAAGGACTCAAAACTGTTGCCCAGTCCCTAATGGCACAGGAGACAATCTTTGGTTGGATTGTTAGTGGTCCGGTCGGCATAGAAACATGCCGTTCGTTCTCAATTGAGGCGAGTGAAATTTCAAGAGACCCAATTAGTGAGCAACTTAGGAAATTTTGGGAGGAGGAAGAAGTCCCGTATCAACGTCCTCTTTCAAAAGAAGAAGAGTTTTGTGAGACACTGTATAAGCAAACCACGTTTCGTAATAGTGAGGGTCGTTATGTAGTGAAGCTGCCGTTTAAATCAGAGTTTTCCCAAGGTCTGCGTCTAGGCTCTTCCCGACCTGCAGCAATGGCTCAATACCGCAATTTAGAACAATCGCTGGGAAAAAAGGGTGAACTCGGAAACGTTTACTACAATGTTCTAAAAGAATATATATCACTGAACCACATGGAACCGACGACCTCGTTCGAAAACATATCTATAGGCGGCTATAATTCCTTTTATTTGCCGCATCACGCAGTTCTTAAGCCCGAGAGTCGTAGCACTAAGGTCAGAGTAGTGTTCAACGCTTCCAAAAGAACAAGTTCAGGATTGTCTCTCAATGATGTACTTCACGTAGGTCCTACCTTACAAGCTGACTTAATGACCTTAGTCCTGAACTGGCGACTATACAAATATGTCTTCAACGGTGATATTGAGAAAATGTATCGTCAAATTCTCGTTCATGAGGATGACATACAATTTCAGCGAATTCTCTTTCGCCAAAACCCAAAATCTCCCATACAAGATTTCGCCTTGAAAACCGTTACGTTCGGAGTCAATTGCGCTCCATATTTGGCTATCAGAACCCTAATTCAATTGGCTCACGACTCTGAAAATATTTTTCCAAAAGCAAGCCATATTCTCAACCATGAAGCGTATGTGGATGATATCTTATCTGGTGCACATAGTGTAGATTCCGCGGTTGATTCTTTGTCTCAGGTTATTAGCTCTTTAAAATCCGCGGGGTTTGCATTGAAAAAGATCACGTCTAATAGCCCAAAGATTCTAGCGTCAGTCCCAAACGATGATATTTTAGATTCAGAGTTTCTCAAGCTCAGAGAGGCAAGCACCACAAAAACTCTTGGCATTCAATGGAATGCATTAACTGATAAATTTTCTTACACTATTGATCCCATTAGTCCAAGTGACTCAATTACGAAAAGACAAATTCTGTCTAATGTGGCCAAACTTTTCGACCCAGCTGGTTGGATATCGCCAATTGTCATTCAAGCTAAAATTCTTCTGCAACAGCTCTGGCTAGAGGGGACGGGTTGGGATGACAATGTGAAACCCAGTACATTAGCAAAATGGAACGGTTTTGTTCAGAACATTCCCTCGGTCTCTAAGCTGAACATTCCGCGTTGGATTGATTTTTCCCCTACCCTACCAACACAAATTCACGGCTTTTGCGATGCATCAGAGAAGGCTTATTGCGCAGTCGTATATTTTCGGATACAGTCTGCGGCGGGAATAAAATCTCATTTGTTCGCCGCAAAAACAAAAGTTGCTCCTATTAGTCCGGTTAGTCTCCCACGGCTGGAACTTTGTGGAGCTCTTTTATTGTCGAAGTTAGTAAGGCACCTTGTGAACTCACTGCCTTGTAAGAAGAATGAGGTCTTTCTCTGGTCAGATTCGTCGATTGTTCTCAGTTGGTTGGGAAAACCTCCGAATACTTGGAGAACTTATGTTGCCAACCGCACGGCACAAATTATCCGAAATGTAGGGTACTCCTCTTGGCGTCATGTTAGGTCGGCTGATAATCCAGCCGACTTGGGCTCCCGTGGTTGCGACACTGAACAACTACTAAATAGCTCCTTATGGTGGAGGGGGCCATCTTGGCTACAGGGACCCCCCGAAGAATGGCCAAAGCCCATAACAATTAACGAAAGTTCTCTTGAATTGAAACAGAGGGTAAACGTGCTTCATCTGTTTACTGGCGGTGAAGACATACTTAACCGCTTCTCAGAATGGGATAAGGCTGTAAGGGTCATGACTTATGCGCTTCGGTTTATACGTGCAATCAGGAAACGGTTACAGACGGTTAAGAAATCTCCACTTAAGCTCGCATCCCAGACCCAAGAGTTATCTTCTGTCGAGGCAGTATCCTGCATGATTAAACGCAGCTCGTATATTACTAACGAAGAGTTTTTGAGAACAAAAAATAAGCTTATTTCCGTTGCTCAAATTACGCATTACCCTCGAGAGTTCGAATCCCTTATTAAACAACAGAGCGTGAGTAACAAAAGTTCTCTCCACCCGTTGAACCCTTTTTTAGATCAAGATAATGTTGTTCGAGCCAACGGTAGAATTTCTAACTCTACCTTACCTTATAAGGAAAGACACCCTATTATTCTCCCGGCCAATTCAGTCTTCTGTAGACTGCTCGTCGATTTTGTGCATAGGGTCCTTATGCACGCAGAAATCAACTTAATGTTGCGAGCGGTGAGAGGAGAGTACTTCGTTCCCCGATTAAGATCAGCTATTAGGCTCTGCATTAGAAATTGTGTAACCTGTATACGTTATAAGCAAAGAGTGCAGTCCCAATTGATGGGTGCCCTACCCCGGGAACGAAGCTCATTTTCCTTACCCTTCACTAATACTGGGCTAGACTTTGCAGGACCTTTCTCCATAAAAACCTCTATGTTGAGAAATGCCCCTTACCAGAAAGGGTATGTTTGCGTGTTTGTGTGTTTTTGCACGAAGGCTATACACCTCGAATTATGCTCCGATCTCTCTACCAAGGCCTTTCGAGCTGCCTTCACTAGGTTTGTAGGCCGACGTGGCCTGCCAAAAAGAGTTATGTCCGACAATGGAACTAATTTTGTTGGGGCAGAACGGGCTCTTCGTCAAGAATATGAGGAGTTTGTTGGTAAGGCAGCCAACGAAGTGGTTGAGAAGTACTCTTCTCACGGTTTCCAGTGGAACTTTATCCCCCCGAATGCACCCCATATGGGAGGGTTGTGGGAGGCTGGTGTCAAATCCTTCAAGAAGCATTTTAAAAAGGTCGCCCAGAATAATAAATACACCTTCGAGGAGTTCACCACGCTCTTAACTCGCATCGAAGCAATTCTCAACTCGAGACCCTTATCTCCCATGTCAGACGACCCCAATGAGCTGTTAGCCCTTACTCCCGGTCACTTCCTTCGTGGGGCTCCCCTGGTAGCCGCGCCCGAAACCTTCACGGAAACGCTCACCTTGAGGGATCGCTGGGAGAGAGTGAAAGTGTTACACCATCAGTTCGCTCGGAGATGGAAAGATGAGTATCTAAAGGAAATACAAAAGAGGTATAAATGGCGGAATTCGGAGAAGAACATTACCGTGGGTCAACTCGCCGTAATAAAAGACGATCTGCTCCCTCCAAACGAGTGGCGATTGGGCCGTGTTACCAGAATATATGCGGGTAATGATGGTAATGTCCGCGTTGCGGACTTGAAGACGCAAGGGGGAATAATCACTAGGCCAATCGTCAAACTGTGCATTCTGCCGGTCCATACCGTAGATGATAAGTAAAAATGGGAAAGCTGTTACCCAAATTCCTCTCTTTCATATACCCCGACTGTGCCCTTTTACCTACCCTCACCCCCCTATTTTTTCCCCCTTTCACTAACACTTTTAATCAGGATTCTTTTGTACAAGCTCTTTTTATTAACATTATGTTTCTTCACAGGGCTCCAGGAAATTCCGACGTCCATCAGTGCCGTGTCTGCTCCCGGTTCCACGCACTACGGTTTTGCAGAAGGTTTTTAAGCATGAATGGGCCGGAACGCAGGCATCAAGTCCGCATCCATGGCTACTGCAAAAATTGCCTGGCCAGGTCTCATGCTACTGACGACTGCACCTCGGCCGATGTGTGCCAAAAATGTGGTTGGGCACACCACACTCTGCTTCACTTGTCCCCCGGGGCACAAGCCAGTAACCAAGAGAGAGTGAGCCGTAACGTTACTCCGACATCACGCCAACGTGCACCTGCACCAACAGCCCGCCAGAGGAGTGTCAGCAGTGATATTCGTACCTCATCGCGGTCACGTCAATCCAAGGTAAATGAACGCCTCGGCCCATACCGCCGTCCAGCACGGCGCACCCGTAGCAGCAACCAACCTTCCAGGCTTCAGTCCAGGAATCCAACCCCGACCCCCAGGGGTCCAACTCCGAATCCAAAGCGCATCTTAATGGGAGCCTTAAGAGCTCTTGAACGTTTAGCCAAAAATCTTTAATATCGTTGATCTTGTTGATCAAGGGGCTGCAGGATGTTTAAAGCACTTCTTTAAAACAAAAATATATATATTTTTTTCTAAATTTCCGGCTCTGACTCGTTCCCTATATCGTGAATTATGCATATCGTGAATTATTACTCTTTTGTTTTTCTACCGGTTGAATATTCGCCGCGTTTTTCTTTGTTTTGGCGGTAGAAAAAGAGTTTTTAACTCTGTCGAGTTCAGTTCGCTATTGGCTGCTGTAACTACCAGGACATCCTCCAGCTCCTCAATCAACGCTTAAAAAATATATTCCTTTTCTCATCCCTAAGTATATATATATCTTGTATATTTAAAATAAGTACAAAAATACAATACCTATGTAAGTACTGTGAATTTAAACCAGTATAGCTGTTTTATTTCCAAACGTAGAATCTCCAGGAATCCCCTCCTGCCCATGTCTCTTTCCTTTATACTCGCATCCGAACACGCTCTTCTGTCCCTCTTCCGGAGGCTATGTGGTAGTGATATAAGTAATAGTGTATCCCTCTCTCGTCCAGTTGCTTGCAGGTCCAATTCTGTTTCCTTCTTTAATCTTGGATATCCCTTATCCCAGTATTAAACAAATGGAATGAATAAAAACATATACATTTTTTTTATATATTTTCTTTGTTTATAAACTTAATAGATATAAGAAATTTATTACAATATTTCGTTTTTATTAATCCAAGAGTTCTAATCATTTGTAAATCCCAACCATTTAACAAATGCACGATTATTTTTTATTCTTATAACCTTTTCCACAAGATACGTATTTGCATATAAAGGGTGGTTAAATTGTAAGGGCCGATGTTGAATGTGAACCACACCTAAACGCCAAGTTTTTTTCCGAATTTTACTTAACATTTCTCTATTTCAGACTTACTCAACTTGAACCATGGAGATACACAATCCAACAACGTGTTAAAGTTATCCAGACTTATTATGAAAATGGGCGTTCAAATCAAAATGCATATCGTGCACTTCGTGATTTTTTTGGTCAATTTGATCGTCCAAATGTGCGTACAATCGCAAAAATCGTGGAAAAATTCGAGCAAACCGGGTCTGTAGAAGATGTGAGAACACCAGTGCATGCTCGTACTGCGGAAAATATTGCTGCTGTTCGCTATAGTGTGGCTGAAGAGCCGTCCACCTCAACTCGTCGTCGTGCCCAACAATTGCACCTCTCACGCTCGTCGTTGATGAACATTATGCATAAAGACTTGCATTTAAAGACTTGGCCGTGTTATCTCACGTAATGGCGATGTCAATTGGCCGCCAAGATCATATGATTTGATACCGTTGGACTTTTTTCTTTAGGGTTATTTGAAAGAAAAGGTGTACGTCGATAAGCCAGCAACAATTCAAGAGCTAAAGGATGAGATACTTCGGCACATTAACGGCATAGAAGCTCCATTATGCCTCAGGGTCATCGAAAATTTGGACCATCGGATGGAGCTGTGCCGCCGTGGTCGCGGCGCCCATTTGGCCGATATTTTGTTCCATACATAATTGAGTAATACCAATATATCATAATAAAATAAAATTACAATAATTTCCTAAATAGTTTGTGTTTTATTCAAAACCAACATCGGCCCTTGAAATTTAACCACCCGTTACGTATTTGGATATCTGGTTGATAGTAGCTCCTCTTCATAGAATCCACCTTTAATAGGATTTCTTCTAAAATATATGTCGTTGGATATGTAATTTTAATATGTTTGATTTTAAATATTTCTGTTGTCCAATTTGGAGTATACCCTTTTTCAAAACAATGTTTATATTTGCTAATGCGTACATTGTCACCAATATTGAACTTGTTTTTCTTAAATATTTTTATATGGTTATAAACGGTATTTAATAATAATTGCTCATTAGAAGGTTTTACGCCAATAGGAGCCATTTTGATAACTCGATGGATTTTTTTGTTATAATCACTAATTAGTTTTTCATACAAATCAACCCAATGATATGAGCCATTGTAACTGAATTCTTTCCACATCATACCTTTCAGAGTTCTGTTAAATCATTCTACAATTGAGGCTTTCATAATGCTTTAAGTAGAATAGTGATTAATTTTATATTTTGTCATTAGGTTTTTGAATAAGTTGTTGAAAAATTCTTTTCCATCATCTGTTTGCAAATTTTTTGGTATACGGCCTAAATTAAATATGTCATTCATAGCATTTGTAACATCTATAACCGTTTTAGATTTTAGTGGTCGAATCCAAGCAAATTTTGAAAAGGTATCGATGACTGTTAATAAATATTTAAATCCTTTATTATACGTAGAGTAATTTTCCATTTCAACTAAATCCGCTTGCCATAAATCATCACTACCCTTCATTATTACTCTCCGTCGTTTAAAATTTTTCCTTGCTTGGGAATGAAGCTCAATAACCAACTCTCGTTTTTCATCCATACTTGAATTATATTAATATTAATATTTTATATTTCTTTTTTATTGGATCTGTACTGCTTGGCGGTTCACTTTTTGTAATTATTGACGTAAAAGCAAAATTCTCCAGTCTTTGTACTTTCTCTAACAGTGTTTCGATCTGTTCACTAAAATGTAAGTTTAAAGACATTTCTCTATGAGATATCATGTTTTGTATTGAATTATCAATATTATTAAGTTTTTCATCAAGTTTTTTATATTCTTGTTTATTCAATGTTGTTAAATCTTGTTGCAATTGTCTGATTTCTGTTCCCAAGTAATGTTTATTAACAGCGTCTTTTTCTTGTGCAGGAAACGAAACATTTGTGATCCTTTTGTTTTGAACATTAATGTTATTATTTTTATCCAACACAAGCCCAACAAGTGAGTGATGACCAAATTTATCAACAGGCATATTTTGTTATCCTTCCACTATTTATTTATGATTATTGCTTTCTACGCAATAATATTTGCTTCTTGTAATTTCTCTAAAATTGAATTAATTTCATTGCGATGATTATTGTGTCCCGCGCCTTCCGATGCAACCAATAGTCTAAGTCGATCTACTAATTCATAAGGTCGTTCCAGTATATATAGTTGGGTCTTTCATTATTGACTTTCATAATCATTCCGTTTCCTTTATGCGTTTGTGATCTTAATGATATATTTGATGGTATATAAATTTCATCCTTAAACAATTTTTTTATAATAGTGTTGTACTTTTTGCTCTTAGTGCTCTTAATTTGATTTTTGGAATTAAATTGTCTTTTGTGCGCATTGGTTTTAATCAAAATATTTTTATAAATATCCAACTCTTATGGTTCATAATTTGTTGGTTCTTTATGAAACAATAATTGAATCAAGCCTGGTAATGGCCCAATTTTGATTTCCCATGGTAATTTTTTCTTCATTTATTTCTATATCACTATTACCAAACTTCCAAACATTATATGAGTTTTTATGTGGACCATATGTTGTATTAAGCAATTTATTTTTCTGCAGTAATGATAAGTCAATAACATTAGATGAATTATTAGTTGAATTAAATGTCGAATCTACACTGTTTGTATCGTTACTGTTTTCATCATCTTTAAGTTGTATGTCTTTCTTAGGAGTACTCGTTTCTACTTTAGACAACATATTATTGAAATCGACAGAATTGTTTTGAGTGTAAATATTTTCTGCTTTAGGTTTATCATATTGAGTGTTGTTATTTTTATTTTTTTGTTGTTATTTTTTCTTTTAATGGTTCAGTTATTGGCTTAAATGTTTTTGATAATCTCTCGTCGTTTTCAGTTTCACCAACTTTTAAACTTCGATATTTTTGTTTTAAAACAGACCGAGTCTTTATTAATTCTTTAAGTAGTTGTTCATACATACCGTTGTTTGCAAGTTAATAATAGTAATAATTGTAAAACTATTTTGCAAATTCTTTTTATACAACTATTATCTGCTTTGGATCAACTTTCAACAGCTCATGACCAGCTTTCAACAGCTCATGAACGGCTTTGAATAGCTCATGACAAGCTTTCAACAGCTCACGAACGGCTTTGAACAGCTCATGCACATCTTTGAACAGCTCATGAACAGCATTTATAATTGAATAAAGTTATCAAAAAATTTTCTATATCTTCCACCTCTTTGCTAATTACTAAAAAGCCAAATTTGTCTTGCCAACATTCACGACACATATCATAAAATTTTTCAAATGCCATATCTGTTCCAACGTGATCATTATAAACATGACGCATATTTAATTCATCCTGTTTGAACATAATTATCATATTTGCGTTCAAATGTTTAGGAATTCTTGTATATGTTTGACATAAGTAAAAAGAATCAACATTTCTGTGGCGACCCATACAAAAATATGATCGTATATTATTTTGTTTCTCGCAAGCAACATCATCGAATATCATTAGTGAATTATTTTTGGCTTCATCAGGCGGTATAACACTCTCATTATCACTAAATGTAAAATATCCCATCCCTGTTATAGGTGCCATGAGTTTTTCCAAGTACTGGTATTTTGGTTGATAGAGCGATTTTAAATATAAATATATGTTCTCAAATTTTAAACCATTCGGACTTTCAATGAGACTAAGCATAACATTAGTCTTCCCACAATTAGATGGACCAACAATTAGAGCCCTAATGCTGTTCGGTAATAAACTACTATGACGTAGTTTTGTGTTTGCATCAGTAGAAAAGTCCATGTTTCTCACGGAAATATTGTTGTCTTGTTTTATTAAACGCATTTTGGTAACTAATAATTTTTTTTGTTTGTCAAAATATATATAAGATGTTACACATTAATATTTTATTAATTTCAAAAAAAGTTATGAGAGGACAAGGTATATTAAATAATTTAATCGGCGTTTCACCAATAGAGCTTCATATACCAGTATATCAATTTTGTGGACCAGGAACAAAACTAAAAAAACGTTTAGCTAGAGGAGATAAAGGTATTAATCCATTAGATTCTGCTTGTAGAGAACATGATATAGCTTATTCGCAAAGTAATGATTCAACAGAACGCAATCAAGCTGACAAAATATTAACTGAAAGAGCTTGGGAAAGAGTTTTAGCAAAAGATAGTAGTATTGGTGAAAAGCCAAGTGCATATATAGTGACCAATGCAATGAAGACAAAAACAAAATTTGGTATGGGACTCCAAAACAAAAAACAGCTCTGTAATAAAAAACTGTTTTTGAAAGCTATTAAAACTGCTACCAATATGTTGAAGAAAGATAAACCTCAGGGTATACAAGATGCTATTAAAATTGCTCACAAAGTTATTAATAAATCATTTAAAGGAAATAAACATAATGTAATTGTTCCACGGATTATGAAACTTCCCAAAACTGGAGGATTCTTACCACTTATTCCAATTTTAACTGCACTTGGAGCATTAGGCAGTATAACTTCGGGAGCTACATCAATTGCAAAAGCTGTTACCTCTGCTAAAAATGCTAAGAAAAAATTAGATGAATCTACACGTCACAATAAAGCAATGGAATCTATTGCCATGGGAAAACTACTATATCTTAAACCATACAAAAATTCAAAAAACCATTAAATATGCTACCCAACAGACCACTTACAGATGCAGATATCATGAAGTTTGCTAATAGAAATATTCCTAATTTTAGAGGCGTATTTATGCGAGATATGCTTCCAAAACAATATAAACAAGCAGAGTGTGGAATAGTTAATTTGGATTCTTCAACTGGTAGTGGCACTCATTGGGTAGAATATTATAAAAACAATAATGATTTGGAATATTATGATAGTTTTGGAAATTTACAACCACCGTTGGAAATCATAAAATATTTGGGTAAAAACATCAAATACAATCATAGGCGAAAACAACAATATAATACATTTAGTTGTGGACACTTGTGTTTAGAATTTCTATATAAAAAAAAATAAATACAAACAAAACTCTTTTAAAAAATGCTTTTTATTTAATTTTCATATAGTATAAAAGTATTTTGATAATAAATAATATTTTTTTATTAAGTCTTCAACCATTTCCTTTTGCTTTTCAAAGTTTATTTCATATCGTCCAGGAATCACTTCAGCATATTCTTGTAAGCAACTTATAAATCCGCATTTATTATGTAGTATATCATCATTTTTTTCACTTTCATCTATTAACTTTAGAAAATGTTTGATTAATTCCAGATGCTCTAAAAAATATATCCATCAAAGTCCTTTAAAAATTATATTATACTTATGCGAGACATCATTTCAAAACAGCTATGCTAATAAGAAATTTGTTCTACTTTATTTATAAAAAAAAAAAAAGCTAATATTTTTTTTTTTTTGTTTTATATATTTTTTTATTATTTCTATTATTATTATTATTTTATAAAATACTATATTCTAATAGATAATTAATGTTTCGCTTTTTTACTACTTCCCCAACCAAAGTAGAGTTGTGCGTTGGGGATAAACATCTGATCATCATCATCTACTTCTATAGAATTTCCATATTCAGCAATCTCTTCTAATTCAATGATATTCCCAGTTATTATATCAGTCTTTTTGCTCAACAGAAATTGCTCCTCAGAGATCCCCTCAATAGCAGCATCTTCCTTAGCATCCACTCCTCCAACTCCGCTATCACAACATTTCCATATTTGTTTTTGTGACGAAACATCCTAAGAACCTTATATGGCTTACCAGTTTCAATATCCTTTACGGAGCAGTATGGTTTGCTCCTCAATTTGTTGAAGGCGACTAAAATATCCCGGTTCGTCATTGTGGAGGTCATATTTCTTTTTAGTTGCAATTTAATGTTTGACTTCTACTGAATAGTTACTATTTTAAAACTCAGTATTTATACATATTTGTTTAAAATATTTAGAAAAAAATTATTATAAGTATGTTGTGATATGAGGATTCGTCAACGTCTATAAATTCAGAAATGTTTTATCATTTTTGTTGATTATGTTATTATTTTTTCATAAACTGAACAATATGTGGTGTTGTCGCCGTCTATAATTCCAGACAAGTATATCTTATTTTCTAAAATCACAAGGAAAATTGTGTGAATAGTTTTTCTTTAAAAATTGTGCCGGATGTCTTACTCGATTTAAGATTTAGTCTTCCACCATTCATCTCATTATCTTTGCTAAAATAATTTTTTAACATTTAAAACAATGGAAAATTTTGTAAAAATCAAATCCCCTATCGTTTTCATCGTAAAAATCAAATCCCCTTTCGTTTTCATCGTAAAAATCAAATCCCCTTTCCTTTTCATCGTAAATTTTGAGTAAAAATCAAATCCCCTTTCATTTTCATCGATATCAAATATCAAACCCCCTTTCATTTTCATCGATATCAAACCCCCTTTCTTCATCTACTTATGAACATGAATTTCATTATTTATATTTAAATTACTACACCATGAATATTGTTATAATTTAGTATATAAATGAAAAATAAAAAATAAAAAAAAGGGAAAACAATAATACAAAAGTTTAACTGTATGAATATAAAAATTCAATATTCTTCTTATTCTTTTTTTCTTTCTTTTCTTGTTGTTTAAACGCACTATATTTATTATGGCTGATTAATTTCCTTTATAGTCGATGTAGGGTGTTGTGGGTAGGTGTAAGTGTAATTTCTTGTTGAAGCTATGAAATTAAATGGACTAAATGGAAAGATTGACATAATTAAACAGACAGATGTACTATTATTTCGAGTAGGGATATTGCCTCATGATGTGTTTTGGGTCACAGGTAATACAAAGGTTGCATAGGTTGCAGATGGGGAAGGGAACCCAGACAGACGGACAGAAAAAACTTCGGACTATGTATGTGTTAGTTTATCGGATTCATTTTGGTATTTCACTATTTTTTTTGTTAGACACGAGAAATATTATGTATGTGATCTTTATGTGTTTTACGGTGAAAAGAATCCCCCTATGGCCGACGAGTAGCTGGATAAAGCCACCACTAGTTAATGTTAGAGCTAAGTTACAGTCCAATTTTACTCCTAGAGTTCTTGATTTTGAGTTTAGCTCTGTTTGTGAATCCAGTGAGGGTTAACTTCCAATCTGAAATATCTGATTGTTTTGATTGTGTTTCACTTGCATTGGATTGTGTTTTTTTATAATGGTTGATTCGATGTTCTTCCTAAGGCTAGTTTCTAGCTGAAAATATTAGGTAGCCATGCATCATTTTTTTTTTATTAAGGATGTATGATGTATCTGGATATTTTTCCTGGGAAGTGTGTGAATGACATTTAATTTGGCGGCTTCAACAATTTAATTTACCCTAAGAATCTACAACACTCAGAATCATCGACTTGAATGTATATAAATAACTTTTATTGATAAATACTTTTATTTAGAAAAATAAGATTAGGAAATAGTGTTCTGAAATTAGTTAGTTATAATTATTAGGAATTTTAAATTGTTAGTGCATGAATGGTATTGGGGAAGATTCAGTAAATCCTCTGTGCAGAATAATTTCGGGAGACAGGCGTATAACTCGCAGTGTGACTAGGGATTTGGAAACTCAAGTCGTAGGTTCAATATTGACCCAGATTGATACAGGCATTGAACATCCAGTAGACTTTGTTCCAACTGACTATTTGAACAGGTGTACCAATCTAATCTTCAGGGTTCCATCGGAACCAAACACGGATCATTCGGATAGGACAATAGGTCAAGATTTAGGTAACAAGAGTGATAGTTCTTGTAACTTTTTTCATAAACTTGGAAAACTGACAGAAATGTCTACTGAACAGCAGGATAATGGTGAAACACCATCGAGGTGCGGACCATCGGCAGAAAATTTAGAAAAAAATTCTACAACTGATACTCAACTTACTCAAATGATGGCAATGCTACTTCAACAGAATCAAATGCTAGCTAATTGCGTTAATGAACTCAAGCAAGTGCGTGGAGATGTTGCTTCACTAAGTCGACGTGTTGCTGAAGTAGAAGGGTCTGGAATTGCTAGTTCAACTAATGGAAAAGCTATATGTTCAAAATGCAAAATGATCGATGTTATACCGGTATACCCACTGCTAGTGATGAGAGGAACCCATTCACGTCTCGTAGGAATACATTGAATCCTCGACAAAATCCGAATGAGATAGGGACTACTGAATCAGGAACGACTGGACGAAGAACTACCGAATCTGCGTTCCACTTAAGAGACCTTGAACATCGAAAACCAGTCGATTGGGATAAATGGCATATAAAGTTCGATGGTAGCGGAAAGGACATGACCATTGAAAGTTTCATTTTATGTATTGAGAAAATAAGGGAGCAATATAATATAACTTTTAATCAGTTGTTCAGCGATTTTCATTGTTTAGTGTCAGGGTGTGCCGCTAAGTGGTATTGGCAAGTATTAGAGGGCAATTCTGATAATATAGACTTTGATTATTTTGCACTTAAGCGTGATTTATTGAATCATTTTAAATCCCCCGATACTGATTATGAAATTATTGGACAGATTGTTGAGTGTAAACAACAGCCTGGGCAAGGATTTGAAGAATTTTATACTGAAATCCATAATCTGACTTTTAAACTCCATAAAAAGATATCCGAGAGGGAGTTGGTACAGATTATTCGAAGTAATTTAAGGAACAACATTGCAACTTTAATATTTTCTGCTACAATAGAAACTATTGCGGTTCTAAAAAAGAATGCAAACGCGCTGAAAAACTTATAAAGGAAAATAGACAACGTACGAGGGTAGTTAATGAACTTGTTAGAGAAGAAGGCGAAATTTTTGAAGTAGACGCTATTGGACAACAAAGCAAACATGTTCACCCAGTAAATAACAGACACTTTCCAAATAACCGTAGTGGTTCCTTTGTTAACCTTGGCAATAATTAGCACTCCAATCAGCCCAATCCACTCCCAAATAATCCACCCATTTCGAAAGTGTTTTGCCCCTCTCCATTTCATTTAAACCTATGCTTTACTTGTGGAATGCCTGGAGACTTTTACCGAAAGAATTCTGACAGTATTAAGCAGGGCGTAGTTTGTAAATCTACTTTCCATGACATGAAATGTTTTTCATGAGGCAAAGATGAATCATTCTGCGAATATAATTCTGGATCCGGAAATGTGAAGGTGGCAGAGGTGACCGGGAACTTTAGCCAGACTACGGAAACCCCGGAAACGAACCAGTGACGATATTGAGTAGAAAAAATATAGAGTTGGTGGAGGATAAAACAAGATCTGATTTAACAATGAAATCCTTGCACCAAAGGAAGATAGAATATGAGCAGACTAGAAATATAATATTTGGAGAAGAAATTAAACATATGAGCAGACGATATAGAAAGATTGAAAAATTACGAAAAAGGATTACAAAGATAAAAAAGGCGAAAAGATTAATAGTCGAAACAGTAGCAAAGAAAGGAAATGATAATCGTTTTTATGTTAAAACATTAGTCAATGGACAGGAAATTATGGCTTTATTAGATTCTGGTGTAGGTGCTTGTTGCATTGGCAGAAATGCTTTGAAGTTTCTAAAAGCAAAGGAAAAGTTTATTATTAAGCTTAAGCATCAACAAGTAAAAACAGCTAATGGTGAAAGAGTTCCTGTCTTGGGTATTATTACCCTACCAGTTTCATGGGAGAGTGTTACGGAGAACCTAGATTTTCTTATAGTACCAGATTTGGAACAGGAGTTTTACTTCGGGATAGACTTCTGGACTGTTTTCAAGTTACCCATAATCGGAGAGTTTAAGGCTTCTAAAAGAGGAGAGCTTTCCGAAATTATTAATGTGAGCAACAATGCGAACCAACATCCTCTCACAATTGATCAACAACGAAAACTGGAAAATGTTAAGTCTAAATTTCCGTCATTTGCTGTGCTGGGTCTTGGCCGAACGCCCTTGGAGCAGCATATAATAGAAGTGACAAATGGCGACATTCCCATAAAACAAAGACATTATCCAGTGTCTCCCGCTATCCAGGAGCTTCTCTATAATGAATTGCACCGTATGCTCAGCCTCGGTATTATTGAGCCAAGTAATAGTAGTTGGAGCTCACCTGTTACACTAATAGACGCATACCCGCTTCCCCATATCGAGGGAATCCTTAGTAGGTTACAGGACATAAGATATATTTCCGCAATAGATTTGAAAGACGCTTTTTGGCAGATTCCACTAGAGGAAAAGTCGAGAGAAAAGACTGCTTTTACTGTCCCTGGGCGGCCATTGTACCAGTACACTCTGATGGCATTCGGTCTTTTGCAACGCCGCCAAGAGAATGTGTAGGCTGATGGACAAAACCATACCAGCTGCGCTGCGGAATAATGTCTTTGTCTACCTCGATGATCTTCTAGTGGTTTCTGCCGACTTTGATGAGCATATTAATCTACTAGAAGATGTCGGTAGATGTTTGAATGACGCTGGCCTTACCATTAATATTGAGAAGAGCAAGTTTTGCCAGAAAAAAGTGCGTTATTTAGGGTTCGTAATTGGTGATGGGTGCATTCGGACGGACGGATGCCAAGGTGGAAGCTATAAAGGAATTCCCTATTCCAAGAACTCCCAAACAATTTAGGCGATTCTTAGGAATGTGTATCGCAGGTTTATCCGAGATTACGCTAATATGGCATCAGCGCTCCATGACTGCCTTACAAGAGAGAATGTTCGGAAATTTGTATTGTCAGAAAAGGCTTTAGAATCTTTTGACCTATTGAAAGAGTGTCTAACTTCTACTCCTTTACTAATTAACCCAAACTTTAAGCGTCGATTTTTTATCCAATGCATCTACTCAAGGTGTTGGTGGTGTTCTGTTACAGGTTGATGATGAAGGTTACGGGCATCCCATTACATATATGTCCGCTAAGCTAAATAAAGCTCAGCGGAACTATAGTGTTACCGAGCTAGAATGCTATGCAGCGGTATTAAGTGTCAAAAAACTTCGACCTTACATAGAAGGATTACCTTTTGCCATTATTACGGACCATTCTAGCCTAAAGTGGCTCATGAGCCAAAAGGAGCTCTCGGGCCGGCTTGCTAGATGGAGCCTTAAACTTCAAGCTTTCGAGTTTGACATTGAACACCGTAAGGGATCGTAGAATGTTGTCCCGGATGCTCTTTCCAGAGTATATATGGAGGAAATTCTGGAAAACAACCGGCAGCTGGATTTGGATTTGTGTAGCCCTTGCTTTGATTCGGAGGAATAGCGAAATCTTCGGGATACGATTTTGAACGAGAAAATAAACCTACCTAACTTGTGTGTTTCGGAAAATTATATATATAAACGGAGAAAATTTTTTACTGGTGACCTATTTGATGACGACAACGCCTGGAAACTTTGGGTTCCTAAAGATCTGCGGAACGAGTTGGTGTCGGCGTCACATACTTCTCCGTCATCAGGACATGGGGGAATTCTTAAAACGCTATCGAGACTAAGGGAGAAGTATTACTGGCCTGGTATGGTAACTGATGTTCAGATAATAGTAAAGTCTTGTGAAGTTTGTAATGTAAATAAGGTCACAAATTCATTTAAGAGACCAGTAATGGGGAGTCAATGGGTAACTGAGCGGTCTTTCCAGAGGCTCTACATTGATTTTATGGGACCATACCCCCGATCAAAATATGCGAATTCCGATCTATTTGTATGCCTAGAGCATTTTAGTAAATATGTTCTACTCGAACCAATGCGCTCTGCAACCGCTGACAATGTTGTGAAATTTCTACAAAAACGTGTGTTATATGTATTTGGTGTACCGGAATTTATTCATTCCGACAATGGGCAGCAGTTCAAATCAAATATCTTTGAATCCTTTTGCAAAAAGTATGGAATTAGACACATTCGAACTGCAAGGTATGCTCCTCAGTCAAATGCGGCCGAACGCGTCAACCGATCAGTTTTGCAGATGATAACATCTTTCATTGGTGAGGACCAACGTTACTGGGATCAGCATATAGGCGATATTGAATTTGCCCGAAGAAGTTCTTATCACAGTGCAATATCGGCATGCCACCTTATTATAGTCTATTCGGAATGAACATGGTGCAACCGATCAGTTTTGCAGATGATAACATCTTTCATTGGTGAGGACCAACGTTACTGGGATCAGCATATAGGCGATATTGAATTTGCCCTAAGAAGTACTTATCACAGTGCAATATCGGCATGCCACCTTATTATAGTCTATTCGGAATGAACATGGTGCAACATGGATTCTCATATGACATTTTAAGAAAGCTTGGATGTAGTACGGATGCCGACATTGAGATACGAAATTCAGCAGACAAATTACAACTTATTCGTAACAAAGTTTATGCAAATTTGGAAAAGGCACATGAGCGTTCCAGCAAAAACTATAATACTCGGTCAAGAGAAGTAATGTTCAAGGAGGGACAGTTTGTGTACCGAAGAAATTTTAAGCTCAGTAATAAAATTCAAAACTACAATCCGAAATTGGCTCGAGCACATGTCAAGTGCATAGTATTAAAGGTCCTTGGAAATTCATTATATGAACTCGCAAGTGTTGATGGAAAAAGCATGGGTATTTTTCATGGAAAAGATTTATTTACAGTTTAGCATTTGATTCTATTTGCAAATTATTGTATTCGGCAATGCGTGATTCTGGGACAAGGCACAATTCTTAGTAATGGTTAGTAATGGTTACTTCTGAAGTAGTGAAGTTTATGTTATTATTACTTTTTTTTTACTTTTTGTTTTAGATAGTAATTATTCGTGCATGGTTAATGGTGATTGGGTCGAGGCCACACGTGTCTGTAGGATACCTCTTTCCTAGTTTAATATATATATATATTATTTTGTTTTCTTTATCTCTTGATCCATTGAGGTACCTTTTTTATTACACACACGTTCCATACTTCTTGCGGTATCGACGGGTGCGAGCCTGTTACGATTACGTTTACTATTTTGAAGGTTCTATCAACTCTAGTTATTTTTATTCCCTTATTATCAACTCTTAAATGAGTTACTGTTCAATGGTCAGATACGAAAACGAAAAAAGAAGAGAAAAAAAGGTTAAGATTTGTTTTGCAACACGAGGAGTTCGTACAACGAAAAAGAAAGACTCTATTAAAAAGGAAAAATATTGAATATTAAAAGCAAAAAAAAGGAAACGAAATCAAATACAACACATGAAAATAAACAATTTGTATTAAATACATACATATGTATGTATATACAGGCAACTAATGGTGATTATAAAAATCATTATAAAAAAATAGTTCATGTACAAAAAAAAAAACAAGAAAATACCATCAAGAATACTATAATTGTATGTATATATACTAAAAAATGTCCATCTAACAAATAAATACAAATATTTAGAGCCACCCCCGAAAGCACTTCGTGGCCGATGCCGATGCTAATATATGTATATAAAAAAAGAGTTTTGCTACTTGCTATAACGAATGGCTTTTAATAAACATACCAAAGTTTCCTCAATTAAATAAAAATATTTAAAAAAAAAAATAATAAAAAAAAAAATTATAAACATATTTATATAATTAACTATATAAAAGGGAAAAATACATACATATGTATGTATATTCTAATTAAAGACGAGAACTTCCACTCCCTTTACAACAATTCAACAACTAAATGAGCCAAATATCATATAAATGAAAAAAAGAGAACAATACAAAAAAGAAGACGTAATTAGCTTAAAAATAATTATAAACTTAAATATACATCCTAAATAATTTTCAAAAGAACTAAATAAAAAAAAATAAATTTATAAATATAAAAATATATACATATGTATAAGCAAAAGAAGTAAAACAAATATGCATACAAGTTTTTATATATATTGTAAAGGAGAGTGTAACTAAAAAGAAAGAAAGAGCAATACGAAATAATTACATCAAGAGAATCCCATAAGATCATCTCTTTAAATAAACGTTCTCTTATTTAAAATATAGAATAGGCTTAAGTTTGATATTGTTTTCTTGATTTTTTTTTTATTTTCTTTTTATCTTGTTTTACTTACACTTTTCTAAATTAAATATTCTAAGAGAAATTATTTATTTTAAGTTTTGATTTCATCGCTATCATCTAAAAGATTGATTGCTAATATATTGGAATGATTAATGAGTCTATTTAGGTATCTCTCACTGAACTTGGTAATTTCATTTTTGATTGTTGGAATTTGTAGATCTTTATGTATGTTCTTGTTATTGATAAACCATGGCGCATTTGTTAATAGTCTGAGAGTTTTTGATTGATACCTCTGCAATATCTCAATGTTGGAATTACTAGTTGTTCCCCAAAGTTGAATACCATATGTCCAAATCGGTTTAAGGACTGATTTATATAATAGGATTTTGTTTTCTAAACTTAAGCTTGATCGTGGTCCAAAAAGCCAATACATTTTTCTTGTTTTTATATTAAGTTGTAGTCGGTTCATTTTAACATGTTGTTTCCATGTGAATCTTCGATCAAGATGAAGGCCTAGGTATTTCACATTATTGTTTTTTGGTATATTTGTGCCGTTTAAATATACTGGCGAGCAATCGTTTTTCCTTAGTGTAAATGTGACATGAATAGATTTTGTATTATTTACTTTTATATTCCATTTTTGTAGCCAATCTTGAAAAAGATTCAATTGATTTTGTACCAGCTCAGAAGCCATGACTGGCGACTCATTTGTAGCTAATATTGCAGTATCGTCTGCAAACGTAGCAAAGGTTAAATCGTTAATTGTAGGCATATCTGCTGTAAAAATGGTATATAATACTGGTCCTAGCACACTTCCTTGTGGAATACCTACGTTTATGGCACCAAAATCTGAAAAATTTTCATTGACGCTGACAAAAAAGTATCTGTCACGAAGATATGCTCTTAGCACAAAATAAAATGGGGCTGGGATAAGTTTTTTTAATTTGTGCAAAAGTCCAATATGCCACACTCTATCAAAGGCCTGTTCAACATCTAAAAACACTGCAGAACAGTATAGTTTTCTTTCTAAGGCGTTAGAGATGGTATTGACTATTCTATTACATTGTTAAGGTGTGCCATGTTTATGTCTGAATCCGAACTGATAATCAGGTATAATTTGTTGTTTTTCTACAATTGACAGTAATCTTTTTAGAAATAGTCGTTCAAAAATCTTTGAAAAGCTGGACAATAAACTAACTGGTCTATAGGAGGTAACATTATTTTCTGGTTTATTAGGTTTTAATATCATTATTATTTTCGCATATTTCCATTGCGATGGAAAGAGATGTAACCTTAATACAGAGTTATATATTGTTGTTAGAAAAATTATAGCTTTTTTTGGCAATGATTTTAACGCAATAGAGTCAATACTGTCGTATCCTGGAGTTTTAGTGTTATTTAATTTATCAATTGTTTTGCCTACGTCGGCTAGTGTTATTGGTCTTATGGGTCGATCCATTTGACAAGGAACATCTAGGTTTTCAATTTCAGCCCTTACAATTGGATTGTTTAAAGAAAATGAGTTAAATGTTGATTCTAGATGTTCCTTAAAAGCATTAGCTTTGCTGGTATCTGATCTACACCATTCGTTGTTTATAATCTTAATTGGAATATTCCTCTTGATTGGACGTTTTAAATATTTTGTTGCGTTCCACAACTTATGTTCATTTTCATTTGCATGAGCGTCCAGATTTCTTAAGTAATCTTTTAGCAAGTCATTTTTGTAATCTTTAATTCGATATTTTAAATGTTGCGATGCTCTGTTAAAGTTTGTTTTATCTAATACACTTCTGGTGTTTTAGTAAATTCTTCTTAATCTTCTTCTATTTGCAATAAGTTGTCGTATTTCAGCCGATAATCGAACATTATTACCATTAAATTGGTTTTGCTGTGGTGTAGCTATGAATGCTGCTTCATGAATCAAACTGGTGAAAAATTCAATAGTATCCTCTAGTTGATAACCATCTTTAATTTGAAGGTTAAGATTTAGGTGTTCTTCTATCCAGGATCCAAACTGTCGTACATCTGTTCTAGAGGTAAGTAGTTTTACATTTTTTGTCATAGTTTGAATAACTGTACTTAGTGTTAAAATTACGGGGCTGTGATCCGAGCTCAGGTCAGCAATATCTGTAATATCAAAATAAGATCTTGGTATTCCTTTAAACACAAAAAAATCCATAAGATCTGGGATTTTATTTGTGTCGCTGGGCCAGTATGTTGGATTTGCTGTTGATAATGCAGAATAATTATTTTATTTTTATTTTTTCCCTTAGGATTTGTCAAACGAGATCCCTACCAGGGGTGTTTTGCATTATAGTCTCCTCCAACAATAAATTCTGAACCAAGTTTTTAAAAAAAAAAGTTTGTATTGTGTACATTTGACATTATGCCTTGGAGGAAAATAAATGGAAAAAATACTAATATTATTATTATCGCATAATATTTTTACACCAGCAGCTTGCAAAACAGTTTCTTCAACGGGAGGAAGTATTTCATATTTAATATTAGATTTTATTAAAATTGCTGCACCTGCATGGGCTCTATTATGAGGATGGTTAGCAGCAACTAGATCATAATCTTTAATTTTAACAAATGTTTTATTTGTAAAATGAGTTTCTGAGATTAAAAAATATCAAAAAAATTAGTTTTAATAAAAATTTCAATTTCATTTGTGTGATTTCGCATTCCATATTGCTATCCTTAAATTTATTTGCATATTTTGGCCATTAACATCATATTCATTAAGTTTTCGACCATTTTTTCGAGTCTATCTAAGCGACTGTTTTCATTTTCATTAGCTGATTTAACTATATCTGCAAAAGACACATTAAATTTATCTTTATTGGGTCCGATGTTTGTAAAATTGTTTAATTGTGGATTTTGGTTGGTGTTGACATAATTTTTCTGACCATTTGTATATTGTCTCTGTATCCTAGTTCTGTTAGAAAGAAGGTTTTGGTAAACTCTGCAGCCTTTGTAATTGGCAGTGTGATTTAACATGCAATGAACGCAGCGAGGTGGAGTATCCGCTGCTTTTTTGCACTCTACGGTAGCGTGATCCATGCCACACTTAACACATCTGAATGGTTTTTTACAATATGCTTTTGTATGTCCAAATTGTTGACATCGATGACACTGTACTATTTCATTTGTTTTCAGGGGAGGTTCAATTTTGACTAGGGCATGATTTATGTATTTTATTTCATAAATAGTTTTATTGTTAGGGTCTGGATCTAGATCAACGAAAAACATTGAAAGAGGCTCTTTTGTTTTACGACTTCTGACGTTGAATACTGATCTAACTGAGTGCCCTAATGCTATGAGTTCGGCTTTGATATCTTCAGTAGGAATAGTAGGATGAAGACCTTTTACAACTACTCTATATGACCTTTCTTGTTTTAATTGGAAAGTATTAAAGTGAATGTTTGATTTTTCTAAATACTTAATTACTTCTCTATAAGATTCAATAGACTTTATCATTAATCTTACTTGACCTTCCCTTAATGACTTATAAGTAAAATCTTTAGGAGAAATAACATCACTTAATTTATTTATCATTAAATTAATATTTTGAACATTTGGAATATAAATTGGTGGAGGTTTTGGTGTTGTAATTTGTTCATTATTTTCTTCATCGTCTTGTGTATCAAGCACTGAATATTTGTATGGTTAGATGATGTTGTTGGAATATCATGTGAAGTTATTCTTTTTGTTTTTTTATATAATATTTTATTTACATTAAATTAATGATCTTGAAAGCCTACATATAGGAAACTATATAAACTATTAATATTAACGGAAAAAGGTCGATCAACATTTATAATTACAGATGGAATTGATTTTGGAAGCGAAAGCCTTTTATTTTCATTTTACAACATATTTAAATTAGTGTAGTGTAATGTAAAGCTAAGTATAGACGATATGTTGAATCAGCATATTTATGCTGAAAAATTTGTTACAAGTGCTTACATATCGTGTAAACGCAAAATTTTTTCAGTATAACAACATTTGCTAACACTTTGTTAACAATGCCAACAAACGTATGTTGGTAATTTTAGCATATCGTGTAAACAGCATATTATTAGTGTTTGAAAAATTTCCTGCGTATGTTGATAGATATGTTATTTGTAGAAAAGCGTATGCAAGCTTTTCAGCATATAGCAAATTCATATGCATATGCAATAGTGTCTATGCGATCAGAGTTGTATTTTCTAATAAAGCTGATAAGAAAACAACAATGTCGGCTTCATTGATTTAAATCACAAATTATAATCTAAAGAACAGACGTTTAAAATTTTTTAATTTTTTGTATAGTTTATACAATTTATTATATTCACATATATCAACACAATAATTGAACACAAATATGCAAAAAAATATGTTTTTGCATCTTTTTTGTGTACTAGTGTGGCACCTATGACATACAATTTTTTTTTGAGTGTGTTAGAAATCGATCAGATTTTCCAGTGAATGAATCGTACGATTGTGTAGGATAGTGTATCAGGACCTTTAAGCCCAGCCGCCGACAGTTTTTTTTTATGTAAATACACTTCTTGTTCATATGTACCTACAAACATACACACACAAAAACACAAAACGCAATATAGTGGCGCGGCATTGTTCAAATAAATCGACACAGGTCTCTGGAAATAAACAATAACACCCTTATTCAAAAACGATTATTAAATTTAACAAACGTTTATTAAGACAGATTTGCATATAAAAATTTGCTTAATAAACGTTTGTTAAATTTAATAATCGTTTTTGAATAAGGGGGTAAATTACTATAAATGTTTTACATGTTTTCGTGTATTTTTTGCATATTTAGTGTATAATTTAGCTCGATTTTGTTGGTAAGTTCTGCAATATTTTATTTATTATTATTATTGCTGTTTTTTACAATAAAATATGCTCTATTTTTTATACCAATTCCTTGTATAATTTTACACAATAACTTTCTTCCTCTCGTCGTTCTACCCATTTCTTTTGCCAAACTCTGCGTATTTTTGCTTTTAATTCCACTTCATCGTCATCCAATATCAGCAATGTACAAGCAATAGCTAGACCAATTTCCTTCCACGTCATCATTTATATTTTTTTTATTGATATTATTTTTATTATTTAATTTTATTTCAAAAATTACACATAAAATACAGAAGTTGAATAATAATTAAAAAATGTTGTCAAACTGCATAATTTCACAAACAAATGTTAATACGACTCAGCATATGTAGCACCACATACAATTCAACATATCGTATAAACACAAAAATCGTATGCTAACTCTTATGTTGACATTTCATTTGCTGACATATGCTGATATCAAAAAATTTGCTACTTTCACCATATCGTGTAAACGTCTAACATATGACATAGAAATTTGTAGCTAATTTTAATCATATGGCTGTCAGCATATATATGCTGATTCAACATATCGTCTATACTTAGCTTAAGACTGATAAAACGCCATTTTTATGGAATGTACCAAAGTAAACATTAACAAAAAAACTAGCGTGTAAAGATGTTAAGTAGACAACACACAAAAAAATGAAATTGAGATTTGCCACATCGAAACGTGAACCCTCATCACTTCTTGTCTTATCCAACACAAAAGGATATTATAGGGATAGGACTACGGGAGCCTTTGATGTGCTAGCATCAGTGGTATGGGGGGGTTCGGTCCTTTCCTATAAGTCCTATGTTTCACTACAATTTTATTATAGCCTCCCTAATTTGTTATCGATGCGGTGTAAGGGCCAGAATGAGTAGACTTCTAAACTATTAATTAGCCCTTTCTAGTCACAAACTAAATTTACAATAAAAAAAAATATCCACGAACTAATCCAAGTAAATGCTCTCTCTCCGGTGTTATTGAGAGATAAAGCCTCGTAACCCGCGCCTACCAATGTTTCATCGGCTAATATTTACATGAAACCCCACATTTAGAAGGTATCTAAATGTATACACTCTTTCCTCACTCATGTCAAATGAAAACACTCTTATAATGTCAAACTTAACAATTCATAATGCTTAACAATCGTTTTATTTACTATTTTTATGATTTAGAACAAATTGGTTTAGATGGATATTCATTATTGTGTAAATATTTTCGAAAAGTTTAAAAATATACCTAACAAATTGAAAACATCAATTATCCAAAGACATAATAAAATATAATGTAATGACCGAATATCAAAGGGTTAATGGTATAAAATTTCTATGGGTAATTGGCAAACAAAATAATAAACTACATACATAAATATATAAAAGAAGCAAAACCCAAAGATTTACAATAATTCACAAAGTCTTATAACAAGAGAAAACGATTTAATTGGAAAGAACAAGACAAGAACATTATCGCTCTTTCATTACTATTATGTTAATAATGTTCGTTGTTATTACTGATAATCGAGATAAGAGAAGCACAATATGAAATTATTCGATAAGATGTTGAGTTAAGCTTTAGGTAAAATGAAGTTCAAACTTTCAAATTTAAACTGCTGTTGTTGTTAAGTTGGTTGTTGCTTCTTTTATTAAAGTAAATTGAAATGCAAGAATTAAGCTTTAATAGAAAAAGGTGTGATGAAACTTACCCCATCATGTTTATCCGATGAAGGCCTCCACTGGAACCCGATGATGTTGTTAATGTAGGTCGATGTCAAAATTAAATATGATTCTTGCATTTAGGGTTTCTTTGCCATTGAATTAGTATATAATGTTATATAAGTTTAGGCTTAAGTGTTAAATATTTATTTAGATATTTAAAATTACTATATGTAAGGCAACCAGATTTTGGAAAAGAAAAAAGATGACATTAAGAAAAATAGTAAAAAATTTATTTCAATTCAATGTTTATATTTTTTACATATTGTTACCATTTACTATTTTGAAAAGCGAAAGTTCAGTCAGTAAAGGCAGAATTCGTCTTTACTTTCTGTTCCGTTCCGAATCAGCTGACTTGATTCTGTTAAATAGAAAATGTGTAAAAGTCGTTAGTTGTTTTGTTACTTTCCGTGCCGTTGCGGACGAACCTATTGAAAACAAAAATTTGCTAAGTAGTTTAAGTGACAGCACAAAACAGCTGATATCCGCACAACAAAAAATTTTTGGTTTATTACAAAAATCTTAAATTTCTTTGAATTTAATTAAGTTTTTGTACCTATAAAAGTTATAAAAATAAAAAATAAAAAACGATGGATGACGAAAAACTCATTACTTTAGTCGAAAGTAATGATATATTGTACAATAAAAAAACTTTAATTTGTACTTTTTGAGTTATTTTCGTGGTATATGTTGTCTGTTTACCTAAAACAGCTGATACGTTTATACGGAAAAACTAACTACAAAAATTTAACAACAGAACGACACCGAAATAGAGGACGTATGGTCACCTTACTATATGTAATAATTGTTAGAAATTAAATGTTAAGATTGGAAATTAGTTTTTGTAGATGTAAATAATGATTATATTTGTTTGTTTCTTTTTTTATATAATAATTTTAACATGAGACAATATAAGTTAATTAATTGGTAAAATCTTAAATGTAAATTCCATGTTTTCCATATATTGTGTTATTCAAAATTATATATATTTCATAATTGATCGTCAACATGTTAAGGTTTGGTTATGTAACTTTATTGGTCACATTGTTAGATTAAGTAGACTAAGTTATTTTATATTTTGAAAATTTCTGCCTTTTGAGTTTGGAAATTTGATTTAATATATCTGAATCAGTAGATAATGTATAGATTCTAGTTTAGGTCGAATTTTAATAGGTTAGTGCTATTGTTTTGTTCCTACATGTTTTAGTTTGGGATTTTAATTATGTAGCTTTTTCAAATAAATTTTAAGTGGCATTTTTGGTACGCATGTTGAAAATTCTAATTAATTAGATGGTGAAAATTACTGTTTCTGGTAAAATTACACCTTAGCGATGTTTAATGGGCTTAGAGGTATCGACTTGTCACAATTGCAGCATATTTAGGAAAACAAATTAAATTTCTTAAAGAATGTAGACTCAGTTTCTGATGTTATATAGGCATTTGTTATTTATTCAATAATGTTTAAAGGTGTCGTCTAATATGGTCCATGTGATTTCTGGTGCCGTATACCTTGGTATTCTTAATTTTCCACATACGCTGGTAACCGCGAGTTCTATCGAAAAAATTTCTATAAATAATACCTTAATATTTATTAGGATGCAGTATATTAACTGTAATTGGTTGCGTTTTCCAATACTTTAATAATTTTTTTGCCCACTTTTAGAGCCAATTTGATTAAAAAAAACTTTAATTTTACTAGTTATCTGAAGCACAACTGTACACTTTTGATATTAACTTGCAATATGATCTCGACAGAGATAGGTATGCTTTAAATTTCTATATGAAAAGAATTCAAAAATTTTACTTTGGTTACCAATACACCTCGTCATGTAGATAAAACCATGCTTCTAAAACAGACGCTACCAGAAAGATCGTATACTGAACGAAATAATGTTGTAATAAAAAGTAGTAGAAATAGTAGAAACTTTAATGTGTAACAAAGTGTTGGTAAACATTATAACACTAATATGCTCATTAGTATGTTCTTACGAATGGTTCCATTAAAGTTTTAATTTCCAAGCTTTATTTTTAAAAATCTTTTAAGTTATTATTAACGAAAATATTATTACTAAAACTCATTGCACTTATGTTATTATTTGTTCTACACGATTTTTAGTACAGACGCAAACCATTTCTAGTAAATAGTATGTAGTATTAAATTCCATCCATGGTTACAACTATGTATTGATTTTCAGAAAATGCGAAGTAAATGAAGGAAATAACTATTTCATTCATCAGCTGTAGACAATTTCATTGTAAATAATTTGTAACAAAAAAAATGTACAAGTATATAAAAAGAAATTCACACAGATACATATTTAATAATTTAGCTTCTTTAAAGTGTGTATAAGAGAATTAATTGAAGTTTCACTGGTAAGTACAATTGAACAAATTATCATAATGATCATTAAACTTTTGTCTCAATTACAGAAATCTGCTACCGGGATGATAATTTGATTTGGCAAAGTCTCGCATCAGAAATCTTCCTAAACATTTCTTGGACAGGTAGGTAACGTATCCATACGTTTACCTTTACTGCAATTCTATATATATTCCAACATTTATGTTTATTAAATTTTTTTTCAAGGTGTATTACTATATACTGGATTAGTTTTCTAATAAATGTGGCAAAATGAGACAATTCAAGAAAAAAAAACCGAATGATCTGTAATGACAATTATTTAACCATTAAAATTTATTCATTTACAAACTTGCTAATATTTTTGCATGATAAAGATTTATAAAAATAACTGTTTCAGTGTAAGGAAAATTACCACAAAAAAAGTTGATAACAAAATAAAGATATAAGAAAACGACCATTACAAAACCAGACTGTTTTCAAGCTTTGCGTTAGAAAGTGAATGGAAAAACAGGGAGTTAACATCGAATTTCTTTTCCATGGTATGTACCAAGGATTTTTCCTTGTAGGTCTTCTAGGATGTAGTAATGGTTACCTATTTTTTCTTTAATTCGCGCCTTGAGTTTTGCATTAAAATGCTTTTCGAAACTGCTTTGTGCGAAGTTACGACGAAACACTTCTTGCCCTACTTCAAAGTTTTGAGGTCTTGCCCTGAAGTTATATTGGTGCTGATTCTTTTCCTGTGCTTGTTTTATGCACTTGCGTATATCCTGCCTTATTAGTTGTAAATTGTCATCCCGGGACAATCTAGCTGTAGGTTCATTTAAAAGTTTTAGTTTTCGCAACAGTTCATACGAAGTGGCGTGAGTTATCATAGCAAACCCAAATAGTGCGTGATAAGGTGAACTATTAATAGATTGGTGATAAGAATTCCGGAGGGCACAACTGATTTCACTAAGCTTCTCATCCCAAAAGCGATGATCCGACTTAAGATAGGCTCTAATGCCAGCAATAAGTGACCATATTACGCGTTCAGGGGCGTTGGATTGGGGGGAGAAAAAGTTTCTTCTAAGCAGCTCTAATGTCTTAGCCATTCCTCCATGAGCTTTTACAGGTGTATCATGGGCTTTAGAAATCGTGTTCTTTCGCAGTTGGTAAGGGACCTATAATTTCCAACAGAGTTCTTCCTGATCTTCGCTACCACTGTAGTTTTCGTTTCGATAATATATGTATTTGTCAATGATTTTTACGTCAGGATACCTTTGTGGATCTAAAGCAACCTTCTGCTTCAAGTTCACGTAATCATCATCTTCAAAGTGTGGAGAAGCAAATGTCAAGTTCTATAAGTTCCAAAGCAGCACATTCATCAGTGGGAATTCTGGAAAGTGCGTCTGGTACAACGTGGTCTTTGCCTTTTCGGTGTCATATGCTAAAGTTGTAAATTTGCAGCTTAAAAACCCACCTGGCCAACCTTCCGCTCAATTCTGGTTGCCGCATCAGCCATAGGAGACTTGAATGATCCGTTATCACCTTGAGCTCCTGCATTTCCAAATAACATCGAAATCTTTTTATATCCTCGATTGCAGCAAGACATTCTCTCTCTGTGACGCTGTAATTTCGTTGCGCTGAATTTAATTTCTTACTCATGTATGCAATTGGACGTTCTTCACCTTGTTCGTTTAATTGCACCAGAACTGCGCCAATTGTAATTGCGTCTACTTGCGTCACAGTGCAGAAAGAATTTCTTGCTGAAATCTGGATTTGTCAACACAGGAGCCGAGGTGAGCAACGTCTTTACCTTCTCAAATGCTGTTTGAGCCTCCTGTGCCCATTTAAACATTTTTTTTGATGATAAAACTTCGGTTATGGGGTATACCACTGACGAAAAGTTCTCAATAAAGCGTCTATACCACCCCGCCAATCCCAGAAATCCTCTTACTTGTTTTAAAGTTTTTGGAACGTTCCAGTTATTTATTGCTACTACTTTTTCGGGATCAGTTGTGATATCCCCGTTTCCTATCACGTATCCCAGGTAGTTCACTTTTGTCAGGCAAAATTTTGATTTAGACACATTTAACGTCAAATTGGCTTTTCGAAATTGTGAGGCTAAGCGAATTAAAACTTCAATGTGTTCTGTGAATGCCTCAGAACTGGTGGAATTATCTCACCCATAAGTCTACACATGGTCTGCGGAGCATTGCACAATCCGAAAGGCATTACTACAAATTGGTAGAGCGGCCTTCCCGGAACTGTGAATGCTGTCAGTGGTTTTGATTTTTCGTCTAAAGCAATCTGCCAGTAGGCATCTTTCAGATCTAGTTGCGTGATGAGATTGGCCTGTGGAAGTCTTGCGAATATTCCCTCAAGGTTTGATAGAGGATAAGCATCCTTTTTGGTTACGGAATTAACCTTACGAGCATCTAAACATAAACGGGCCTTGTTTGGTTTCACAAATAAACGCATTGGTGAACTCCAGGGGGATGTGGATGGCTCAATCACCCCTAGCGCCAACATACGGTCAAGTTCACCAAACATCAGTCTCTCAACCGCGGGAGAAACTGGATAGAACCGTGGCTTGATGGGTGTAGTATTACCTACATCAATCGAGTGTCTAATGAGAGTGGTTCTCCCTAACCCTTGTTTTTCAAAATTCGGAAAGAGATTGATAACAGCGTTTAGCTGTTGCCGTTGGCTATAGGATATAGATTTTCATCTAATTGATCTTTGAATTCACTAAAACTTTCGGACAGACTATCGGACTTTATTTTCGGAGCGGATTTTTTTTTTTTTTTTTTATTTATTTATTGAATCTTCATATAATGAAATGACAATAAGTATTCAAATCTTAATACTAAAAAGAAAATAATAAGCCCAGCCAGTGCTAGACAAAAATTTTATGATACTAAAAAAATTTCACATCAACTGATCCAGTCATCTATTTTGCGCTTGAGTTAAAGCAAGGGTATCCCTCCTTCTCAACCGATTATGGCCACTAAAGTTAAGGATGTCTCGTGCAAGTGGGTTTGGGTGGTGTTCAAGTTTGCTGACATACTTTGACGCGTGTTTTGTAAATTCAACTTTTACTGATGGCACGCATAGATCTTTGTGAATTCGAGAATTTTTAACATACCATGGAGCTGCAGTAATTATACGTAGAATTTTATTTTGACCCCTTTGAATTTTTTTCAATGTTTGATGCTGAGGCAGTACCCCATAATTGAATTCCATAGCACCAGATTGGCTTTAGAATTGCATTGTACAACAATAGTTTGCAGTCCAACTTTAGTGAAGAATTTCTGCCAATTAGCCAATTAAGTTGTACTGCTTTTAATCTCATCTGTGTAAGTTTCGCTTCAATATGAGACTTCCAAGTTAAACGGCGGTCGAGGTGAATGCCGAGGTATTTGACTTCATTATGTTGAGGAATAATTTGATTATGTATTTTGATGAACGAGCAGGTTTCTTTTCGCAATGTGAAAGTGATATGAATACATTTCTGTTCATTAACCCTGATTTTCCAAAGCTCTAGCCAATTCTCTAGTTTATGAACATAATTCTGCAAATTCTGTGATGCTACTTGGTGGTCCTTGTGAACGCTGATAAAGGCTGTATCGTCTGCGAAAGTTGACGTGTGGATTTTGGGGTCTGACGGCATGTCGGAGGCATAAATCAAATATAAAGTAGGACCCAGTATGCTACCCTGTGGCACACCTGTTTCAATTGGCTGAGCGGGGCTTAAAAAATTGCCTTCTTTGATTTTAAATTTGCGACCGTATAAATAGCTTTCCATAAGTTTATGGGTGTTAGCAGGCAGAGTTAATTTTATTTTGTGCATTAAACCGTCATGCCAAACTTTGTCGAACGCTTGGGACACATCAATGAAAAGGGCGGAGCAGTATTTTTTGTCTTCAAACGACCCTCTTATCACATTTACCAATCTGTGTGTTTGTTCGATGGTGCTGTGTTTAGCTCTGAAGCCGAATTGATGATTTGGAATGCATTCAGTGTCGTTCAGAATTGGAATCAACTTAGTCATTAACAATTTTTCGAACAGTTTAGAAATTGTCGGCAATAGGCTAATTGGCCTATATGACTCTACTTTGGTGTGATCCTTCCCTGACTTAGGAATCATAGTGATCATAGACACCTTCCAATCTGCAGGATAGTATTCTAGGCGTAAAATAGCGTTGAAGATAAAGAGGATAATTCTTCTAGCTACACGAGGTAACTCCACAAGCATTTTATTGCTGATTTTATCCATACCTGGAGCCTTTCTAAGGTTCAGAGTACCAATAGCGCTTTGGACATCACCAAAGTTTAGTCTTAGAGGTACAGGAGGTCTAATAACGAGTGGTGGCAAATCAGATACGTTATTTGAGTTGTTTTTAGTAAACACATTTCTTAAATGGTTAACAAATAATGTCCCTTTCTCGGAATCATTTCTAGCCCAGTCACCAGCCGGATTTCGCAAAGGAGGTTTTCCTCTCACTGGTCTTTTTAAACCTCTTGCCGCCCTCCATAACGAGTAGTCAGATTGTGGGGTACTATCAAGACCCTCCAAGTAGGATGTAAGTGAAGCCGTTCTTTGGGTTTCTAAGAAATGTCTTAGTATATCTCTGCATACCCGTAGCCTAGCTTTCAGTTCAGGAGACCTGTGAAGTTGCCACTCTCTTCTCATTCTTCTTTTTTCTGATAGGAGATGTTCGAGTTCAGATAAATAAGTTCTGTTTGTCCTATTTCTACATTCAACGTGATAAGTGGAAGCGTGATGCACAGCTCGTCGAAGGTCCTCGGTAAAGTTGCCAATCGACTCATCGATATCGTCGGTAGTTCTCAACACAATATTTTCCGTGCAATGAGAACTTAAATACTTTTTGTATTTTATCCAGCTTACTCGGGTCTTAGTCATGTTTCTAAATGGAGAGCCACACACTTGAGGGAAATGCATTGAAATGATAGTAGGAGAGTGATCTGAGGACAAGTCTAATGAAGGATCCACTTGCATCCATTCTACAGGGATATTTTTCACTACTCCAAAGTCAATAACATCGGGAATCTTCCGTCGGTCCGTCGGCCAGTAGGTGGGATGTCCGCTTGAGAGTACATCTAAGCCCATTTGAGCAATGGTGTTGAAGAGTACGCGACCCTTTGGGGTTACCAGACGTGAACCCCAAAATGTGTGTTTGGCGTTAAAGTCGCCAGCAACTAAAAATCTAGCTCCAAGGGAATTAAAGAAGTTATGGTATTGGTGTTCTTTTATTGAGAATCGAGGCGGAGAATAAATCGATGATAAAACAAATTTGTATTGACAGAATTCAATGCAAATGTTTGTTGCTTGGAGGTAATCCTCACTTATGTTATTCATTAGATAATGTTTTATTCTGTTCTTTATAAGAATTGCCGAACCTCCACAAGCTCTTCCGCGGGGATCTTTAGTATCGTACAACACGTAGCCATTAATTTTGAAGTACCCTGTCGACGTCAAGTTAGTTTCAGCAATCATCATAACATCAATCTGTTTATCCATCAGGAAGTATTCCAGTTCGTTTTTATGTTGGCGGAGGCCGTTCGCGTTCCAAAAACAAATTTTTAAATAAATCATTTCTTTAAAATGGCTTGCAAGATAGTGGATTGCATTTTCAGCATTTCCTGCATCATGGATGTCATGGTGGTCGTAAAAGTGTTCATAGTTTGGACAAGTGTCTGCAATGTTGTCTCTAGATTGTTGATATGTGGCTCAGAATATTGCGATATAGGTTCCTGCTCCAGACCTGGCATATTAGATTTGACCACGTTTGCGTAAGAAACTTGTCTAGAATTAGGAGCGTTTACGTGAGTAGTTGGTCGTACAATTTGAGGAAAATTCTTACTCGATGTGAAATTAGGTTGTTGAGGATGTACCTGACCACTGGCGACTTATTGGTCCTTATGCCCTTCAAAT
The DNA here is from genome assembly GCA_950370525.1 of Bellardia bayeri. Taxonomy (NCBI): domain Eukaryota; kingdom Metazoa; phylum Arthropoda; class Insecta; order Diptera; family Calliphoridae; genus Bellardia; species Bellardia bayeri. The sequence goes on along the minus strand of OX493265.1, from coordinate 45,890,959 downwards.
AAGTATAAACTGGACAACCTCTATAATTAGCGGTATGATTTCCTCCACAGTTACTGCATTTTTTTATTTTTAAGTCCGTTTTGGACTTATTACATTGAGCAGTTGCATGTAGTTCCCCACATGCAACACAAACAGACGGCAATTTACAATACGCTTTGGTGTGACCAAATTCTTGACAATTAAGACACTGGACGGGTCCAACACGCTTATGCGGTTCCTCCACGGTAATTCTACGGAGCGGATAAATCAGAAAAGGACATGTTGGACGCATTGTTACAATAAATCATGTCTACAGAGCCAACAACATCTGTAAACAGAGCAAATTTCCTCCAAAAGTCATTCCCCAGAATCAACCTTTGTGATATGGAAGGTATCACAAACAATTGAATCCTTTTCAACTCGTTTCTGAACTGAATTTCGACATCAAGCCAGCCACAAACAGTCTGCAACTTGCCATCAGCCGTTTTAACACTAAATTTGCATTTTGTATAACCAGACATTTTACAAAAATCACTTAACGCTAACTCAGAACCTATACAGCTAACGTTTGCCCCAATATCGAGTGAACCTAGCTCCTCGAACTCCAAAAATTTTAACTTCGCGTAATATCTCAAATCTTTTGGATTTGAGATTATTGCCGAAACTAAAAATTTTCTACACAGTTTCTTGTTTTTATAAAATTTACGTAACCGAATGGTAGAGTGTTTAGGTTTACTGAATACTTTTTGGAATAACACAGAGATATTAAAAATTGCGTTTCTCTTTTGCAGGTATACTTCCCATCTTTTATGATGTATAGTAATGGGTTTGTTTTCTACATTTTTTGTTTTTTGTCCTGCAGTGGACCGGAACAGTTCGGTTTAAAGACATTTTTCAAACCGCACCCATAGCAAAATACCGTGCGGTCTTTGAGACAATTCTGCCAGTGATGACCAATTTCCTCGCAATTCCAGCATTTTGATATTGGTTCATTGCCTTGAATGCCATTAATTGATGACTCAAAATCTTCACTTTCATCAACATTTTCGATAGAGGAATCAATGTCTGCTATATAGCTAAGAGTCATTATTGGATTTTGGTTTCGTCCCGAGTGAGTTTTACGTACAGATTCAGAAAATGTTCTCGCATTTGCACCAATTTGCGTAAATGGGAAATGGAATGTATGGGGACATAAAGTAAGTCCTGACGAATTTCTGGGCGTAAATTCGTGGCTAGTATCTCAATCAACTCAATATCCGACATGGGAGTTGGAAGACGATCCATAATAGATAAAATGGATTCGAAAAATGAGTCAAAGGTTTCCCCTTTTGCTTTCGACTGCGCACTTCTTCCCTAATATCAAAAGAGGATTTATACTCTTTGTATTGAAATATTATTGAAATCACTTCGAAATTCAGTAAAAGTAAATATTTAATGATATGTAAAGAGTAGATTTCAAAGGGATTAACTATTTATAACTAAATTTTCCAAAATAATGTATGTATGTTGTCTATAGAAAATCTTAATTATACCCTACACCACCATAGTGGGGAGGCTATATTGGATTTGTGGTGATGTTTGTAACGCCCAGAAATATTGGTCCAACACCCACCTTAAAGTATACCGATCGACTTAGAATCACTTTCTGAGTCGATTTAACGATGTCCGTCCGTCTGACTGGCTGTCCATGTAAAGCTTGTGCGCAGAGTACAGGTCGCAATTTTGAAGATATTTCGATAAAATTTGGTACGTGATATTTTTTCGGCCCAAGGATGGATGGAATTGAAACTGATATAAATCGGTCCATTATTTCACCTGGCCCTCATACAAATGTCCTCCCGAAATTAGGGTTTACTGATGATAATTGCTTGACTTATGCAAGTATCCAAACAAATTTTATCACATATGAGTGGTAAATGAAGACAAATCACATCTGCAAATTTTGTGCAGATCGGTCCATAATTACTCGTAGCTCCCATATAAGGCCCACTTCCGAAAATCACTTTAAAGAGCATAACTCTCTGAAAAATGTTGGTATCCAAATAATATTTAACGCAAATATATTTCATATGTATACAAATAATATGGTCTAATTTTATTATGATCGGTCCATAATTAGTCAAAATTCCATATAAGACCCTCTCCGTAATTTACTTTAAGCTCCATAAATCTTTTGAAAGTATTTATATCGAGATAAAGTTTAACACATGTAATACTTATATTCACAGACATCATGACACTAAATTTTTGGATGATCTGTCCACAATAGGTTAACCTCTCACATAACGCCTATTTCTGAAAAATTGTTTTACACATATACTGGGTGTAGGGTATTATATGGTCGGGCCTGATCGACTATACTTTCTTACTTGTTTTTTGTTGAGAAAGCAGTTTCATTAATAAAAAAAAAAACTTGTTCGAAATTCGTTTTGTAACATTTTGTTGAAAGATAAATCAACTGACTAAAATTTTCAAAGTTAAATTGTTGGTATGTTTGGTTTTGAAATGTCAAAATGTATTTGAGATATTAGGGTTTTTCTATCTTTGACTTGGTAGGTCAATGAAATCAAACCACTAGAATAATTGAATGCAGAAGAATAATATTTGATTGTGAACTTTGAAAGTTTATTTTGTAATAAAAAAAAATTGGACAATTTCTCTTAACTCACTATCTCATTATAAGCAGAGCTTCTTTCATACTATAACTTATGATAAGCAAGAAAATGTTATTATATGATTTAATAGTTTGGATTACTATGCAAGTTTCAAACTAAAAAAAAAATTTTTTAAATTATAAATCCTGAGTTACAAAATAAAATTTTCAATCGAATGAAATTTTTTTTAATTTTGTATAAAGTTCTTAATTTCTATAAAATAATTTTCAAAAACAACATATTGTACCTAAAATTCGAGAGTTTTAAGACCAAAAAAATTTTTAACTATCCGAAATGTTTTCGCAATAGTTTAGACCAAATTAAATTAATTAATATAAATGACTGGATGTTTCCTAAGGACATAAATGCTAGTGTAAGACAATATTACTGAATTAAATTCATGACATTGGTTACTATAACCGGGCTATGGAGGATTAATGTACAAATTAGAAAGGTAGGTTCAAACATTTTTATAGCTCTAGCGCAATATTATTTTTTTCACTAATAACATAATATCTCCAAAAGAGTATTGGTCATTAATTCGCATCGAGCACAATTAATGAAATCCATAATGTTCTATTGCCGCTCAATTCGCATTTAATAAATGTTGAAATAAACTTTTCACTTTGAACCATAAGCATAAACCCGCTATATATCTACCAAACTATTTATTGAAAGGATCTATAAACATTAAGCGGTCAACATATTCAAAACTTAACTACTCAAATAGTCGAGAATCCTGCAAAACTTTAAAGATTATTCGCCAAAAAGTTCAATAAAATATATCCGAATTGCAAAATTTAAGCAAAAAAAAAAAATGAAATTTACTATTAATCACTGAGTATTTTGGTAGAGCCGTAAAAACTTAACGTCCTATTGGTCCCACGTTGGGTGGAATTTACTGTAATGTAAGACTGATAAAACGCCATTTTTATGGAATGTACCAAAGTAAACATTAACAAAAAAACTAGCGTGTAAAGATGTTAAGTAGACAACACACAAAAAAATGAAATTGAGATTTGCCACATCGAAACGTGAACCCTCATCACTTCTTGTCTTATCCAACACAAAAGGATATTATAGGGATAGGACTACGGGAGCCTTTGATGTGCTAGCATCAGTGGTGTGGGGGGGTTCGGTCCTTTCCTATAAGTCCTATGTTTCACTACAATTTTATTATAGCCTCCCTAATTTGTTATCGATGCGGTGTAAGGGCCAGAATGAGTAGACTTCTAAACTATTAATTAGCCCTTTCTAGTCGCAAACTAAATTTACAATAAAAAAAATATCCACGAACTAATCCAAGTAAATGCTCTCTCTCCGGTGTTATTGAGAGATAAAGCCTCGTAACCCGCGCCTACCAATGTTTCATCGGCTAATATTTACATGAAACCCCACATTTAGAAGGTATCTAAATGTATACACTCTTTCCTCACTCATGTCAAATGAAAACACTCTTATAATGTCAAACTTAACAATTCATAATGCTTAACAATCGTTTTATTTACTATTTTTATGATTTAGAACAAATTGGTTTAGATGGATATTCATTATTGTGTAAATATTTTCGAAAAGTTTAAAAATATACCTAACAAATTGAAAACATCAATTATCCAAAGACATAATAAAATATAATGTAATGACCGAATATCAAAGGGTTAATGGTATAAAATTTCTATGGGTAATTGGCAAACAAAATAATAAACTACATACATAAATATATAAAAGAAGCAAAACCCAAAGATTTACAATAATTCACAAAGTCTTATAACAAGAGAAAACGATTTAATTGGAAAGAACAAGACAAGAACATTATCGCTCTTTCATTACTATTATGTTAATAATGTTCGTTGTTATTACTGATAATCGAGATAAGAGAAGCACAATATGAAATTATTCGATAAGATGTTGAGTTAAGCTTTAGGTAAAATGAAGTTCAAACTTTCAAATTTAAACTGCTGTTGTTGTTAAGTTGGTTGTTGCTTCTTTTATTAAAGTAAATTGAAATGCAAGAATTAAGCTTTAATAGAAAAAGGTGTGATGAAACTTACCCCATCATGTTTATCCGATGAAGGCCTCCACTGGAACCCGATGATGTTGTTAATGTAGGTCGATGTCAAAATTAAATATGATTCTTGCATTTAGGGTTTCTTTGCCATTGAATTAGTATATAATGTTATATAAGTTTAGGCTTAAGTGTTAAATATTTATTTAGATATTTAAAATTACTATATGTAAGGCAACCAGATTTTGGAAAAGAAAAAAGATGACATTAAGAAAAATAGTAAAAAATTTATTTCAATTCAATGTTTATATTTTTTACATATTGTTACCATTTACTATTTTGAAAAGCGAAAGTTCAGTCAGTAAAGGCAGAATTCGTCTTTACTTTCTGTTCCGTTCCGAATCAGCTGACTTGATTCTGTTAAATAGAAAATGTGTAAAAGTCGTTAGTTGTTTTGTTACTTTCCGTGCCGTTGCGGACGAACCTATTGAAAACAAAAATTTGCTAAGTAGTTTAAGTGACAGCACAAAACAGCTGATATCCGCACAACAAAAAATTTTTGGTTTATTACAAAAATCTTAAATTTCTTTGAATTTAATTAAGTTTTTGTACCTATAAAAGTTATAAAAATAAAAAATAAAAAACGATGGATGACGAAAAACTCATTACTTTAGTCGAAAGTAATGATATATTGTACAATAAAAAAACTTTAATTTGTACTTTTTGAGTTATTTTCGTGGTATATGTTGTCTGTTTACCTAAAACAGCTGATACGTTTATACGGAAAAACTAACTACAAAAATTTAACAACAGAACGACACCGAAATAGAGGACGTATGGTCACCTTACTATATGTAATAATTGTTAGAAATTAAATGTTAAGATTGGAAATTAGTTTTTGTAGATGTAAATAATGATTATATTTGTTTGTTTCTTTTTTTATATAATAATTTTAACATGAGACAATATAAGTTAATTAATTGGTAAAATCTTAAATGTAAATTCCATGTTTTCCATATATTGTGTTATTCAAAATTATATATATTTCATAATTGATCGTCAACATGTTAAGGTTTGGTTATGTAACTTTATTGGTCACATTGTTAGATTAAGTAGACTAAGTTATTTTATATTTTGAAAATTTCTGCCTTTTGAGTTTGGAAATTTGATTTAATATATCTGAATCAGTAGATAATGTATAGATTCTAGTTTAGGTCGAATTTTAATAGGTTAGTGCTATTGTTTTGTTCCTACATGTTTTAGTTTGGGATTTTAATTATGTAGCTTTTTCAAATAAATTTTAAGTGGCATTTTTGGTACGCATGTTGAAAATTCTAATTAATTAGATGGTGAAAATTACTGTTTCTGGTAAAATTACACCTAAGCGATGTTTAATGGGCTTAGAGGTATCGACTTGTCACAATTGCAGCATATTTAGGAAAACAAATTAAATTTCTTAAAGAATGTAGACTCAGTTTCTGATGTTATATAGGCATTTGTTATTTATTCAATAATGTTTAAAGGTGTCGTCTAATATGGTCCATGTGATTTCTGGTGCCGTATACCTTGGTATTCTTAATTTTCCACATACGCTGGTAACCGCGAGTTCTATCGAAAAAATTTCTATAAATAATACCTTAATATTTATTAGGATGCAGTATATTAACTGTAATTGGTTGCGTTTTCCAATACTTTAATAATTTTTTTGCCCACTTTTAGAGCCAATTTGATTAAAAAAAACTTTAATTTTACTAGTTATCTGAAGCACAACTGTACACTTTTGATATTAACTTGCAATATGATCTCGACAGAGATAGGTATGCTTTAAATTTCTATATGAAAAGAATTCAAAAATTTTACTTTGGTTACCAATACACCTCGTCATGTAGATAAAACCATGCTTCTAAAACAGACGCTACCAGAAAGATCGTATACTGAACGAAATAATGTTGTAATAAAAAGTAGTAGAAATAGTAGAAACTTTAATGTGTAACAAAGTGTTGGTAAACATTATAACACTAATATGCTCATTAGTATGTTCTTACGAATGGTTCCATTAAAGTTTTAATTTCCAAGCTTTATTTTTAAAAATCTTTTAAGTTATTATTAACGAAAATATTATTACTAAAACTCATTGCACTTATGTTATTATTTGTTCTACACGATTTTTAGTACAGACGCAAACCATTTCTAGTAAATAGTATGTAGTATTAAATTTCATCCATGGTTACAACTATGTATTGCTTTTCAGAAAATGCGAAGTAAATGAAGGAAATAACTATTTCATTCATCATTAGCAAAATATATGGAAAGAGCACACTTTCTTCAAAAATGCAGGACTATGAGGATTACACCGACGCACATAAGAAACAGCACAAAAGGACTGAAAACATTGTTCAACAAGGTAAATTCACAGAACGAGATAACTAGGATTGAGACAAATTTTCACATGAAAGTATTGAACATTGAGATAAAAGAGACTCATAGAAATATTTACCACATAAAAAGAACTACAAAAACGATCGAAAAACAATTACATAATACACTGAGTAAAAATGAATGGACGAAATTCAATAAGGAGCAATGGGACAAATTTTATAATATTAGAAATAAAATAAAACGGACACATTAATCGAAGATAAGGAAATTAAAAAAAGAAAAATTTAGGAAATTGAAATTTACTTTGAACGAAGACTGGTTCGTGAATTATACAGACGTGGAATTCGAAACTGCAAATAAATGGTTACTCTCACTTGGCCCAAAATTTGCATTACCAGTTGATAAAAAGAATTTGAGTCCAGTATCACTAATTGCGGACATGGAACAGTGGGTCCAGAACATACAAGATGGCACAGAGAAAGATATAACCAGATCGAAGATTGCGAATAAGATATCAGATTTTAGAAGAAATGTTAGAAGTTCTGAGAAAGACAGGTTTATTACTACTATTTATAACGAAACCAAGAAAATTTTGAACAAACACAAAAACGAGATAACAATTACATCGGCTGACAAGGGCAACAAAACGGTAGTAATGTATAAGAAGGAGTATAGAGAGAAAATGGATTTGCTATTAAATGACAGGAATACATACCAACTAATCTCAAGAGACCCAACAGGAAAACTTCAAAGGAAAAACAACATCATCACAAAACTACAAAAGGACAATACGATAACAAAGTTTGAGAAAATGAAGATGATAGCACACGCAGCGGCAGCTCCACAATTGTATGGTTTACCAAAGATACACAAAGACAATGTACCACTTAGACCAATATCTGCCTCCATGAAGGTACCCTGCTATGAACTGGCTAAACATATTGGGAAAATTTTAAAGAACATCGTTACTACGACATATAATGTGAGCAATGCAATGGAACTAAAACACAGACTACTAGGAGCCAAAATAGATGACAATGAAATCATGGTTTCATTTGACGTGGTATCGTTGTTTACCAACATACCGATCCATCTGGCGATAAAGAACATACTTGACAAATGGCAACACATAAAAGAACACACAAAAATAGAGAAACCGACGTTTTTAAAAATATTAAATTTCTGCTTAACAGAGAATAACTATTTCTCAATAAATAATAAATTCTACCGTCAACTTTATGGAATGCCTATGGGAAATCCGTTATCCCCAACGATTGCAAACATTGTCTTGGATACATTATTAGATGACGTTGTAGAAGAATTAAAAACGGAAAATATTAAAATTCGTTTTTTAACAAAATATGTAGATGATTTGTTTGCCATTATAAACAAAAACGACGAACCAACTATTTTATGAACTTTGAACGCGTACCACAACGAAATTAAATTTACAGTTGAAAAGGAAATAGATGGAAGATGACCTTATCTAGACGTAAACATAATTAGAGAAAATGGTAAAATTGGAACAAATTGGTACACAAAACCCACATCTTCAGGCAGATTAATCAATTATTATTCGAACCAACCCATGAAAATGAAGACAAACACAGTGACAAACTTAATATGGAAAGTATTGGATATAAGTGAGGATAAGTACAAACAAACGAATATGAAAAAGATCAGAAACATATTAAAAATAAATGACTATCCAATAGTCATAACAAACAAACTAATAAACTCAGCTTTAAAAACACAAAAAAACAGAAGGGAAAAACAAGACTCCGTTTCAGAAACAACAAAACATTTTTACAGTGTACCATTCATCCCAAAACTCACAGAGATGAAAACATTAAAGGGAATAATAACAGATGACACAACAACAATTGCATACAAATCAAACAGCACATTACGACAGCTATTTACGAATAACAAACCGAAGATGGACAAATTAAAAACAGACAATGTTGTGTACGAAATAAAATGTGAAGGAAACGAGGGCGAGATGTGCAATTTGGTGTATATTGGCACAACAAAAGGAATGCTGGGTACAAGAATCAACGAACATAAAACAGATATAAGAAATGGAAAAATATCGACGGCACTTTCCCAGCACGTAAAAGAGTGTAATCATGTAGCAGATTTTGATAATGTTAAAATATTAGATATAGAAAGGAAGGAAAACAAAAGGTACACACTGGAGAGTTTACGCATATAACAAAAAATAAAAACAACAATGAACACGAAAGAAGACAAAGACAACACGAAACTTCAATACTCCTCTGCAATTAATAATTAAATCAGTTCTGTGATATTAGCTTTAAGTTAAACTTGACTTAAGTTTTGTGGTCGTTTATTGTATATTATATTTTTATTAATTATTTGATTATTTATACCAAAATTCTGTTCGTGATGTCCCGTTTTTTAGTAACTAATTAATAATAAAAATTAATATCCAATGTTAAAAAACATCAAAGCTGTAAGTAAAACTTAGTCTATAAGTTAAAGCTGTGTAATAAAACAATTAATTTTGTCACTAGATTATTTAGAACGAAACCCCTGAAGAAGTTAGAATAAAACTAACGAAACGTTGGGTAAATAAAATAAAAAATAAAAATCGAACAAGTTTTTTATTTACGTTTGGAAACAAACATTTGACCAAATTAGCCTGAAGGAAACTCCTTAAAAATTATAAAAGCATAAACTTTTAAGAAAAAATACCAACGAAACGAAAAATACCCGCATGTACTCAATTTTGCACCACACAAAATGTTTACAGAATGATAGTATTTTTAATATTTAGTCCAAAGTCCATTATTTCGTAAAACAGTTTTTGCATGCTTTGGCATACTCTCTACTAATTTTTCAATTAATTTGTTTGAAACACTCTCTCATTCGCGCTGAATGCGCTGCTAAACCGGTAACCGGTTAACCCAACTGTCCCTTCACGATTGACCACAGATTCTCAATCGGATTGATTATTTTAACATGTTTTCTTTGAATTCTTTCTGTTATCATGAGACGTGCGTCCGCATCCGTAAATAGCTTTTTGCCGCCTTTGAATTGTGGTTTGGGAACAATAATACGAAACGCCTTTTCTGGACTCCTATGACTACATATTGGCTTCCTTTAGGCTGCTTAGCTATTAGTTTTTGTCATTGTTAGATTAATACTCAATGGCTCTTGTCATTTTCATCATTATTTATTATAATTTGCATTATAATTTTATTTGTATTGGATAATTTCCAGAAAGTGTTTAACATATGCAAAGCAATTAATATCAAATGTAACGGAAAACTGTGATGTTTTTGTCAAATATGTCAAAAGACACACTTTTTCAAAATTGGGTACATCAAGTTTTTTTCTACTAATTGATTATTTCCCGAAAATTATTATTTTCCATTTTACTATTATACTCGTATTCTCAAGTCCTATCTGACCATTTCATGTTATTTTTGACACAATATTTAAAAATACATATGTACTTACATTTCATTTAAAATTGGAGTTGAAGAACTACAGGCTATGTCGTCAGTAGTAATTAAAGTACTATGCGTTAGAGGTATATCATATGTTTCGTTGCTTTTAAGTGATCTTTGAGAATCACTTAAGTTAGTATTCGAAAGTTTCGATACACTTGCAGTAATGGACTCAAACAAATCGGTAATTTTTTCTGAGCTACTTTGAGCCAAGAAATGTTGAAGTAATTGCTGCTGGATGAAGTTTTCTTGCTGCGAGTCCTGAAGTAAAGTAACATGTTCCGATAGTCTACCTTCCATTATGACCAAGCTGCATGATAATTTTAAGGCATACGTTGTTAAACGCTGTAGTACATATTTCGCTTCTTCAATATTTTTAATATTAGTAATAATAACTTGCATATTGTTAGAATTGTAATTTTCTTGGTCCTTAGTTTCATCCAATTCCATAATTGTTTGTTGTATATTTTTAATACTTTCTTGGATGTAGTTCAAGTTTGATTGAACTGAATCCTCTTCATTTTCTAGTTCATTATTTTGTCGGATAGTAATATTTTTTAAATTTGACAATGTCTGTGTTAAAGAGTTACGTTCATCTATTAATCTCTCTAATTCCTGTTCGAATTGCAGTAACATATGGCGATTGCGAGCTGCTTTATCTAATGCTCTTGATAGGATGTTCCAACTTTGAAGAGCAGAATGTGCATCAAACAGTTCTTTATCTTTTCTTTTCTGGCGAAATGACGATTGAAATGATCGTTGACTACGACGCAAAGATGACACTTCTTCTGTTTTGCGCTTTAGAATTTGGTCTTTTGCTTCCATTTTAGCTTTTAAAGATCTAACTGCATTTTCTTGTTTTCTGTGTTCCTTTTGCAATTGAGCTATTTCACGTTTTTTTCTGCTTTCTTCTAATTTATGTCGATTACTTTGCTCTGCCATTGTTTTCATTAATCTTGCCTGAAAAATAAAACAATTATATTGTAAAAATATTATAAGAATAATAATAAATTAAACTTATATTTTTAAAACATTGAACAATAATTTTTATTTGCTAATATGTTTCATTCGAAAATAAAACATAATTTTCATAACTCTGAAAAAAACTCTTGTAGCAATTTTTTAACAACATTTTTTTTTTTTTTTTTTTTTTTTTTTTTTTTTTTTTTTTTTTTTTAGCCTTTATTTATTTATTGAATCTTCATATAATGAAATGACAATAAGTATTCAAATCTTAATACTAAAAAGAAAATAATAAGCCCAGCCAGTGCTAGACAAAAATTTTATGATACTAAAAAAATTTCACATCAACTGATCCAGTCATCTATTTTGCGCTTTAGTTAAAGCAAGGGTATCCCTCCTTCTCAACCGATTATGGCCACTACAGTTAAGGATGTCTCGTGCAAGTGGGTTTGGGTGGTGTTCAAGTTTGCTGACATACTTTGACGCATGTTTTGTAAATTCAACTTTTACTAATGGCACGCATAGATCTTTGTGAATTCGAGAATTTTTAACATACCATGGAGCTGCAGTAATTATACGTAGAATTTTATTTTGACCCCTTTGAATTTTTTCAATGTTTGATGCTGAGGCAGTACCCCATAATTGAATTCCATAGCACCAGATTGGCTTTAGAATTGCATTGTACAACAATAGTTTGCAGTCCAACTTTAGTGAAGAATTTCTGCCAATTAGCCAATTAAGTTGCACTGCTTTTAATCTCATCTGTGTAAGTTTCGCTTCAATATGAGACTTCCAAGTTAAACGGCGGTCGAGGTGAATGCCGAGGTATTTGACTTCATTATGTTGAGGAATAATTTGATTATTTATTTTGATGAACGAGCAAGTTTCTTTTCGCAATGTGAAAGTGATATGAATACATTTCTGTTCATTAACCCTGATTTTCCAAAGCTCTAGCCAATTCTCTAGTTTATAAACATAATTCTGCAAATTCTGTGATGCTACTTGGTGGTCCTTATGAACGCTAATAAAGGCTGTATCGTCTGCGAAAGTTGACGTGTGGATTTTGGGGTCTGACGGCATGTCGGAGGCATAAATCAAATATAAAGTAGGACCCAGTATGCTACCCTGTGGCACACCTGTTTCAATTGGCTGAGCGGGGCTTAAAAAATTGCCTTCTTTGATTTTAAATTTGCGACCGTAGAAATAGCTTTCCATAAGTTTATGGGTGTTAGCAGGCAGAGTTAATTTTATTTTGTGCATTAAACCGTCATGCCAAACTTTGTCGAACGCTTGGGACACATCAATGAAAAGGGCGGAGCAGTATTTTTTGTCTTCAAACGACCCTCTTATCACATTTACCAATCTGTGTGTTTGTTCGATGGTGCTGTGTTTAGCTCTGAAGCCGAATTGATGATTAGGAATGCATTCAGTGTCGTTCAGAATTGGAATCAACTTAGTCATTAACAATTTTTCGAACAGTTTAGAAATTGTCGGCAGTAGGCTAATTGGCCTATATGACTCTACTTTGGTGTGATCCTTCCCTGACTTAGGAATCATAGTGATCATAGACACCTTCCAATCTGCAGGATAGTATTCTAGGCGTAAAATAGCGTTGAAGATAAAGAGGATAATTCTTCTAGCTACACGAGGTAACTCCACAAGCATTTTATTGCTGATTTTATCCATACCTGGAGCCCTTCTAAGGTTCAGAGTATCAATAGCGCTTTGGACATCACCAAAGTTTAGTCTTAGAGGTACAGGAGGTCTAATAACGGGTGGTGGCAAATCAGATACGTTATTTGAGTTGTTTTTAGTAAACACATTTCTTAAATGGTTAACAAATAATGTCCCTTTCTCGGAATCATTTCTAGCCCAGTCACCAGTCGGATTTCGCAAAGGAGGTTTTCCTCTCACTGGTCTTTTTATACCTCTTGCCGCCCTCCATAACGAGTAGTCAGATTGTGGGGTACTATCAAGACCCTCCAAGTAGGATCTAAGTGAAGCCGTTCTTTGGGTTTCTAAGAAATGTCTTAGTATATCTCTGCATACCCGTAGCCTAGCTTTCAGTTCAGGAGACCTGTGAAGTTGCCACTCTCTTCTCATTCTTCTTTTTTCTGATAGGAGATGTTCGAGTTCAGATAAATAAGTTCTGTTTGTCCTATTTCTACATTCAACGTGATAAGTGGAAGCGTGATGCACAGCTCGTCGAAGGTCCTCGGTAAAGTTGCCAATCGACTGATCGATATCGTCGGTAGTTCTCAACACAATATTTTCCGTGCAATGAGAACTTAAATACTTTTTATATTTTATCCAGCTTACTCGGGTCTTAGTCATGTTTCTAAATGGAGAGCCACACACTTGAGGGAAATGCATTGAAATGATAGTAGGAGAGTGATCTGAGGACAAGTCTAATGAAGGATCCACTTGCATCCATTCTACAGGGATATTTTTCACTACTCCAAAGTCAATAACATCGGGAATCTTCCGTCGGTCCGTCGGCCAGTAGGTGGGATGTCCGCTTGAGAGTACATCTAAGCCCATTTGAGCAATGGTGTTGAAGAGTACGCGACCCTTTGGGGTTACAAGACGTGAACCCCAAAATGTGTGTTTGGCGTTAAAGTCGCCAGCAACTAAAAATCTAGCTCCAAGGGAATTAAAGAAGTTATGGTATTGGTGTTCTTTTATTGAGAATCGAGGCGGAGAATAAATCGATGATAAAACAAATTTGTATTGACAGAATTCAATGCAAATGTTTGTTGCTTGGAGGTAATCCTCACTTATGTTATTCATTAGATAATGTTTTATTCTGTTCTTTATAAGAATTGCCGAACCTCCACAAGCTCTTCCGCGGGGATCTTTAGTATCGTACAACACGTAGCCATTAATTTTGAAGTACCCTGTCGACGTCAAGTGAGTTTCAGCAATCATCATAACATCAATCTGCTTATCCATCAGGAAGTATTCCAGTTCGTTTTTATGTTGGCGGAGGCCGTTCGCGTTCCAAAAACAAATTTTTAAATAAATCATTTCTTTAAAATGGCTTGCAAGATAGTGGATTGCATTTTCAGCATTTCCTGCATCATGGATGTCATGGTGGTCGTAAAAGTGTTCATAGTTTGGACAAGTGTCTGCAATGTTGTCTCTAGATTGTTGATATGTGGCTCAGAATATTGCGATATAGGTTCCTGCTCCAGACCTGGCATATTAGATTTGACCACGTTTGCGTAAGAAACTTGTCTAGAATTAGGAGCGTTTACGTGAGTAGTTGGTCGTACAATTTGAGGAAAATTCTTACTCGATGTGAAATTAGGTTGTTGAGGATGTACCTGACCACTGGCGACTTATTGGTCCTTATGCCCTTCAAATAAGTATAAACTGGACAACCTCTATAATTAGCGGTATGATTTCCTCCACAGTTACTGCATTTTTTTATTTTTAAGTCCGTTTTGGACTTATTACATTGAGCAGTTGCATGTAGTTCCCCACATGCAACACAAACAGACGGCAATTTACAATACGCTTTGGTGTGACCAAATTCTTGACAATTAAGACACTGGACGGGTCCAACACGCTTATGCGGTTCCTCCACGGTAATTCTACGATGCAGAAGATAAATAAGATTGTAAATTGGATGGGACTCGTTTTTCTTTAAGGAAACATCTCCAGGTTCCAATTCTACCCTGAACATGGGCTGAGGAATCTTTTCACGGTTTCTAATATTCACTACGCTCTTGATTTTGAACCCTTTGTCCATTAATCCGTTCTTTATCTCCGCAGGATCAACACATGGGTCTATACCCTTTAGAACGACTTGGAGTCCTTTTGCGCTTTTGAGCTGATAGGTATAGAAATCCCTGGTCTCCCTCTCCAACTGGTTGGACAATTTTCGAAAATCATCTTCCCTATTCACTTGGATCTTTGTCTCGCTGATTTTTCCATGTTTAATTGAGGTTACGCTAAACATGTTCTCACCTATTACAGCAACAATTCCTTGTACCAGTTTATTGGAAGTGGGCTCTCTCAGGTAAATTGGTGGGGGCTTAAACGTCTTTTTCGGTATTTCTGGGTCATCCGTCTGAAGTAGAGCAAATCTGTTTTCATAATTTGGCTTATCACTGCTGACGGTCTTAGGAACTTTAGAATTGGAAGACATTTGAGGAGATGTCGGGCTCCTCTGTCGCTTGAGAACGGTGATGTACTTATCCATACCTACTTGTTTTTTGGGTTTGACTACACTATTTGATGAAGATGATGATTTCTCATCGGATGAGATAACTATATTGGGCGAACAGGAACGGCGCCGTATTTCGGCCTTTGTAGTGAGAAGAGACTCCACGGATTTTCTTAAGGATTCTTCCTCAGAGATCCATAAATTTTTTCTACTGTAGCTTAGCTCTTTCTCAGAATTACATCTGAGCGGGACACTCATGCAGTTGTTATGCGATTTTTAAATTACCGAAAAACCACTATAGATATTTTTCCACCTATTACGATATCTTTTTTATATATATATATATTTTTTTTTCACTTATTACAAGTTTTTTTTTTTTTTTTTATTTTTTTTTCACCTATTACGAAAATTCAGCCGCACTAAAAATAACACGTCCGACCAGTTCAAGCAACACTATGTGAATTACATTTACAGTTACTAATTGTGATGGGAAAAACTTGTTAATTTCAACTCCTTTAATCATAAATAGGGAAAGATAATCTTGTATCTGCACAGAATTCAATCTAACTTTAACAGCTTTTATTAGTTAGGTAATGCCCCATATGTTAACTAACTGTTGATCCATTACGATATTGAGATTGCTATAGATGGTAGCACAAAGCAGTATATGGAGAGTAACAAGAATGATAAAATAAAGATTACGTCATGCGCATGATTTCCCGTTATGTGACGTAGAAGTTCCATTATAAGGGTTACCAAGAATGTTTCATGTGTTAGAAATAAAATTTCTTGCGAAAAAGGTATGTTTTATGTGTAGTTGGCAACCTTGCAATTAAAATCACTTTGAGAGTTCTAAAAAACATTACGTCGGGTTTTGATAAAATAAATAAATTTGGCATCGCATTTGGTGATAAATTATATTTAATTAATTAAAAACGTTTATTGTCGCGAAAAAAGTGTAAATAAAAGTCGTTTAAAAAAGAAAAACAAACAAAAAAAAAACAAAAAATATAAACATGAAGAGTGCAGTGAGCAAATGCATTCTGAATTTAATAATTTTTAAAAAATAAGTTCGCCAAATATGTTTATAATTGGCCTCATGTGGTTACGGATATTATCAATAATAGAAATCCATAACCAGCAGTAATTTTTTAAATTTTTGGAGTTTTTACAGATAAAAACATGAAGAGACCAATGCACTTTTGTCCACTCTGTTACCTAAATTAAATACTAAATAAAAAAACATCAACAATTGAAAATAAAATTCTTTTTATTGTTATTCCCCAGGAAAGATAATTCATTTCAATTTATTTTATAAAAATTTAAAAAGTAATATAAAAATAACACATAATGTCACCCATATTAATTCAAATTTCATTTTGGTGAACTAAGTTAATGATAAATAAAATATTAAATAGTTTAATACTGGTAAATTTTTTTAATGACTTTAGGCCAGTGTACCTTATTAAATTACACTCATATATGTAATAAATCTAAAGACTTAGCCTTATTTCTTAATTAAAGAAAAGTAGATGGTAACAGAGGAGACTTAACGTAACAGAGGATACACTGTTACTGAGGCACTGTACTATTTAAGTATCCGCTATTACCATCACTTTTTCTTACAAAGTAGATTATTAATTTTGTGCTTCTAATATATCTATTGGATGGTTGAAATCGTAGTAATCCTTTTAATTTTATGTTCGCATTTTCCAGGATTTTAATTACTGCTTCTTTTTGTATATACGAAATGTCATTTCCTGTGCTGTCATTACCTTGATATAACCATCTTCATTAACACACGTTTGTGCTATACAAACGTATCTATAAGTTATACTTTTTCCTAAAACTTCAATTAGTAAAAATGTCCCATTCATAAGTCCATTCTTATTTTCAATATCCGTATTTTTTTTCACTTTCATCTTCTGACGACGACGGAGTATAGACTTGTTTATAAATTAATTTTTTTGAGTAGTTTTTTTATTTTATTTATATACTTTTTTGTTGTATATTAGTAATATCTTCTATAAAATCAACAAAATTCTCTTCAGCCATTATGTTATTTAAAAAATTCGAAGAACAAATTTATTTTTTATTAAAACGTCAGATTTCGGGATCAGCTGCTGACTATGTAGCTGTCGGTTTCAAAATAATTAAGTAGCTGACTAGAGGGCGGCATAAGTACCCAGCGGCATTTGCACTCGTGTAGTCGTGTAGCATGCTGTCTCGAATGTGTTTAATGCTTATCTCATAACATGTAATAAGAAATATGATAATTCCCAAACTCTCTCAATAAATGGTGAGTTAAATAGATGATGTTTACAAGTAGATCTTGGACAATAAACATTGCTGATGAAGCCCTTGGCAGGACAGAAAATGCATTTCAGTGTGCCATTTGTCTAGAAAAATATAGACTTATGTCAGACAACTAACCTTGGTAATATTGAGTTGGTAGATTGCATTATTGCGAAATTATTTAATTAGATATTTTGTTTACTTTTTTCCATGTTCATATTAAATATTTTAATTTTGCTATGAATTTTTTAATTTTGTACTAAATTGAATGAAAAATGTTTCCATTTATTGCAATTAATTGAAAGTTAAGGTAGTGGACAACAGTTTATGCTGTAGAAATATACGACATAATATATAAATTATTGTTTTGTGATGCACTTATTTCTACTTGTCTGTTTTTGACAGTAAGACAATTGAAATTGCAATGTAGAAACCATAAAAACGATAGCCTCACGTTTTCACTCAAGAGAATTGACACTTGTGTTATAAAACCCCAAAATGAAATTTAAAGCGCTCACTTTTTCTATCTTCAAGTTACGATTTTTACGTGTGTTGCCTGGTTTAGTGGCGGCACAAATCTTTTGCAATAATGAGTGATGATGACTCACTCACAATAAGTTTCATGTTTGTTGCTTCTTAGCAACACTTGTGCAGCAGATGAAAAGTGAAAAGTTTTCTCAATTACCTTGATGTCTTCTTTGTGAATTAGGACCCTATTTTTTATAATTCATAAATTTAAAAATAATTTAATTTACAAAATAAAACCATCGAATAAAGTCGGCCAGAATCCGCATTTGGCTACATTTTTTTTTTTGAAATTTAGATATATTTTATTCGCTATCGAATGAGGGAATCCCAAATGTTGAAAAATTCGAACGTTCAAATGAAAATTTATTCGCATACGAATGAGAGAATTAGCCCCCAGATCTGGTCTGATTGTTTTAAGTTCCCACACAGAAAAAAATTGCAGGCATAAATCGATCAATTAACACAATGATTGAAATAATAAAAACAAATAAACAATTTTTTTGTTGATTCAATTATAGCTGTTAATCAAAACTCAAAAATCTCTTTATGTGTGTGTATGTTCTCACATTTTGTCGTAGTGATGTATAACATAGGCCTCAATAACTCAAAAAATATGTTTCTGGAATGCAAACGGTTTAAACCAACACAAATCATACCAATTCATGCAGAATAAAAACATCGACGTGCTATTGATTTCGGAAACTCATCTTACCAACAGGTATAACTTTTTTATTTCATGTTATACATTCTACGGTACAAATCATCCAGATGGTAAACCACATGGTGGTACTGGTATTTTAATTAGAAATCGTTTGAAACATTATCCCCTAGATGAATTCTCAAAAGACTATATGCAGGCAACATCCATTCATCTGGAAAGTTTTGCTGGAGATTTAAATATAAGCGCGATATATTACCCGCCACGCTTTTCAATGACAAAGGAGAAGTTTGAAGAATTCTTTAGCACGCTAGGAGGTCGCTTTCTGGCATGTGGCGACTATAATGCCAAACACACTTACTGGGGCTCTTGACTAATGAATCCCAGAGGTAGACAGCTTTAAAAATCATTAGTTGATTGTAAAAATGGCTTGAATTTTGTGTCCCCTGGACAACCAACATACTGGCCTACTGATCCTAAAAAAATTCCTGATGTCATAGACTTTGCCATAACAAGAAATATAAATCGAAATTCAATATCTACAGAAATATCATATGATTTATCTTCTGATCATTCCCCAATTATACTATCTTATTATGGGAGGACTAACATTTCAAAAATTCATAATGAAACATATTACTTTAAAACAAATTGGCTTAAATACAAGAAATATATCAGCAGTCATATCCACACAGATCTTTGTATTTAGTGTGAGGAAGATGTAGATAAGTGTATCAATGACTTCACGTCATTAATGGTATCGGCTCTTAATCATTCTAAGAGTCAAACAGTTCCTAGAACTATAATGCACATTTCCAACTCAGATATTGAACGACTTCTTTTCGAAAAGAGAAAACTCAGAAGAGAATGGCAACAAAATAGATCACCTGCTGCAAAACAGAGGCTGTCTGCTGCTAGTAAAAATCTGAATAAAGCCCTACAATTGGAAGAGGATCGCAGAAATAGAAATTACATTCAAAGTTTGACAAATACCAAACATACAAATTTTTCCCTTTGGAAGGCAACGAAAAACATCAAACCACCAGTAGAGGGGCAAAGCCCTTTAAGAAAAGCTGACGGTACTTGGGCTCGTAGCACAGAGGAAAAGGCTACAATATTTGCTGACCATCTAAATACAGTCTTTCAACCAAACTCGCCAACAACTATTTCTGAACTTGAAGAGCCACCTGTGTCAACATTATCTAATGATGCCATATTAGTTATAAGCCCAGAAGACATTTAAGAAGTAATCAAGGATAATATAATAATTGTGTTGTCTATAATATTTAATGCGATCTTTAAACATGGAGTTTTCCCGACAAATTGCAAAACTTCAGGAGTACCATAAGGAAGTGTTCTTGGACCTACCCTCTATTTGATTTACACCTGTGATTTGGCTACAAACAATATATTAACTATTCCTACATTTGCTGATGACACCGCAATTATTAGCTCGCATGAAAATCCATATATAGCATCTAGTATGCTAGATAGCTATCTAAGGTTTGTGGAACCATGGTTAAACAAATGGAGAATACGAGTAAATGAGTCAAAAAGCAAACATGTTACGTTCACATTTAGGAGGGGATGCTGTCCACCTGTCACCATTAACAATGTAAATATACCTCAGTCCGATTATGTTACATACCTTGGTATTCACTTAGATAGAAGACTTACTTGGCGTCGTCATATAGAACCCAAGAGACTTCACATGAAGTTAAAAGTATCTAACCTTCACTGGTTAATCAGTGACCAATCTAAGCTAAGCCTGGACTATAAAGTCACCCTGTATAAAACCATTTTAAAACCAATTTGGACATATGGAATCCAATTGTGGGGAACTGCTAGTAATACCAGTATTGAAATTATACAGAGGGCCCAATCAAAAATTCTTAGGACCATGACGGGCGCACCATGGTACATAAGAAATGAAAACATCCACAGAGATCTAGAAGTACCATTGGTAAAGGATGAATTCAGAAGGCTCCGCGAGAACTACACCAAAAAGCTACAAACCCACCCGAATCCGCTGGCTAGAATTCTAGCTCAAAGCCAGACGGAGTCGAGGCTTCGTAGAGCTTAACAGCCAATAAGAAATTAATGCTTTGTAGAGTAAGAGAGTAATTAGATTTATTTTAGTTTTAAGATTTAAATACTTATTGTTAGGCCTAAGGAAATAAGGCAGATTCAATAAATAATGTTGTAAGCATTAGTAAATAAATTATTTGTTTACAAAATTATATAAATAATTTATATAATCGATTAACCATTAATATGTAAATATCCGACAACTCTATTAATCTTTGTGCAGACGGTTGTTAGATCTCACAACGCTGTTCAAAAAATATCTAACAATCGTGTGAACTTAAAATTTTTCTCTTCCATCGTTGTAAGAAAAAGCATTGACAATTTACCTTTTTCCAATAATTTTTCAATGTCAGTTCTGTATTTCTCGCATCGAAAAATGTGAAACAAAAAATATCATCGTTTCTCGATTTGTGAGAAAAAAGTGTTTCTGTATTTGAATCCGAAAACAGACAACGCTGATTCTGTTTTTATTGAAATATTTCCATTATATTGATTATATATAATCAATATGCCTTGATTTCCAGTAAGTAAGTGTCAAATGCAGTGATGCCAACTTTTAAGACACAAAAAGCGTAAACATTTTTGAAAAAAGGGCTAAATTGAAAAAAAAATCCGTTTAAAGCCACATCCTTTCATACGTAGATTAAGTACATAGTATTAAATAGTACATATACATTTAAAATTTGTCGTTACTAAACAAAATTTCGATTTTTTCAGTCCATAATAAAATATTAAGATTTTTTATATGTTTCATTCTAATTAATTTTTGTGCACACTTCGTCAGATATTTTGTAGTTTGAACAACATACATTATCTCTTTTTAGGCTATATTTAATGTGTATTAAACTGTTACACGTATTCAAATGACATTTTGTTTCTAATTTTATTTTTGAATAAATTCATAACACTAAAACACCTCTCAACTTCTGCGTTTCAGTACCGATATGTCAATATGTGTTTGGCAAAACTGGACACTTTAAGGATATTTCGATATTATTAGACTAAAGGAAGAAAAAGTACGAAAAAACTAAAATGTAGCCATATTAAGCAAAAAGTAATAACGGGCTAAAAGATAATTGTAAATCGTGCTAGATTTACGCGTTTTTTTAGTTTAGGGCCAATTTTCTTTTTTCGCGTTATGAGTGAGTTAAATCGGGCTAAATCTAGCCCGAAAAGGGCTAAGTTGGCATCGCTCAAATGCAAGCCAAACGTCAATGAAGAAAAGAATTTCATTCAGTCGTCGTTGAGCAAGCGATGAGAACACATGCGGATGGTTGTTGTAATTTTTTTCAGAAATTTATTAAGCATTGTTGTTGCTTCTTGTTGGACGAAGCATAGCAAACACACGCAATTCAATTACAATTGAACACGAAAAATAAAAAAAACTGCTTTAGATGGACTTTTTTTATTTTTTCTCAATATAGCTGTTCTAAAATTATTTTTTAATGTTTTTTTCTTTTATGATTTTAAGCGTTTAACAATATGTTACGTATTTAAAAATATCTATATATTTTGAATTCTATGTTTCTCGCACCAATTTGAAATGTAATTTTTTTGACAGTTTTGGTGATATTCTTTTCGCAAAATATTCTTACAAAAACACTTTTTCTCACATTCTGCCAATAATTGTTGGACAACTATTTAAAAGACAGATATTTCTCGCAAAACAAAGTTGGAGAAACACTTGTGTGAGAAGAACTATTTTTTGTTGCATTTTACACTGTTTTTGTTACAATTCACTAATTACATGCGAAAAATTTTACAATGCGAGAAATACAGAAACGAGCTACAGTACATTGCTAGATCTGACAACCGTCTATACATAACTTTAGAGCAAAAGAGAAAGTAGAAAACTAAGAATTAATTCAGTGTTAAAAGCACATAGTGACAATTTTGAAATTTCAAAATCGCTACAATGAGCTCATAAGAGAAAGAAAATACTTTGTGGTAGTATGTTGGTAATGTGAAAAAACAAAGCACTATATACAACAAGAATTTTGTGGACAAAACAAAATAATCAAAACAATTTAAATTAGAATATTTAAATCGAAATTTTGTTTATATGTTTGTGATTTTACTAAGTTACTAAATTCTATTTTAATAATTCTTATATTTTTATGATTGTATCAAACAATTCAAAAATACTCTGTGCCAAAAATGAGTAGTAGTGTTCGTTTAAACAGTCATTGCGAACGGTCGAACTTTTATTGTGCTCTGGTAAAATTAAACAGCAAGTGTTCAAAACTCTAAAAACAAAAAAATAGATACAATTGCATATTTCTATTAAAAAAGCTATATTACAAATTGTACAAAAAATATTTAAAACTTTAATTAATAAAATTCGTTTAAAGTTAATTAAAAACCCTAAACATAAAAATATTGAACTCTCTAAAACGAAAACAATAAAAAAGCAAATCAAAATGAATCTCTGTGATCAGTGTAACAAAGAATTACCAACAAAATTTGTTAAGTGCTTTTCTTGTAATTCGCAATACCACTTCTCATCGTGTTGCTCTCTCTCAAAAAAACATATGATACAATGCATACTGAGAGAAAAGCTAATTGGAGATGTCAAAAATGCAGAACCCGATAGGGATCAACTAGCAGTAACAATGCATACCACATCATAATTGATGACTGCTCTACACCTCCACAACAACAAAAACAGTAACGAGAAGATGATCACGAAGAGAATGATGGCTCCAAACGCTACAAAGAGGCACTATCTCTAAACGATGTAAATAAGAGCGTTTTTATGGTTATATCCGATGTCACAGGCTTAAAGGCCGATATAAGTGACATTAAAAAAACAATGAACAATTTAACAAACAAAATAGATCAGAATAATACACAAATGAACTTAAATATAGAAACGGCTCTAAATAAAATAACAAATACCCTTTCAAACCTTACTGCTCAAGTGAGTGAATTATGCGAAAGTAATAAAGAGAAAGACAACCAAATTCAAGAAATGGATAAGAGAATAAGTAACCTAGAACAACAAATGTTAAACAAAAACATAGAAATAAAAAATATATCAAATGAAAATATTACCCCCACTGAAGTTATTAAAAAAATTGGGGCATCTGTAAATGTACAAATTAATGATGTTGACATTAGTAACTTGTACAATTTAAAAAAATCACAGAAGGTTATAATAGAATTCAACTCGCTAAATAAGAAAAAAGAATTGATGAGTAAAATTAAGCGCCATAGAGTTGAAAATCAAATAATAAACAATGATATTAATAAAAACAACTATATATACATCAACGATCAACTAACTACACACAAACGCCGGTTACTATGGCAAGCAAAAACAAAAGCCAGAGAAACCGATTGGAAATTTGTGTGGGTGCGAAATGGAAATATTTTTGCAAAAAAAAAAACGAAATCTCTAACCCAATTTTAATAAACAGCTCTGCAGATATTGAATTAATCACTTTAACAATTTAAAATAAACACACCTACTAATATAATAGTCTTTTCCAATTTGTACTCTTATTAAATTAAAAAATGAACCATAAACAAAACGAAACACTTGAGAGTTTTTCTCACATCAAAAAATCCTTCTTAAGTTATCCCACAACGATCATCTACATGAATATTCGTTCACTCCGTAAAAACTTTACACCCTTCATAACAAGCATATATAACATAATTAAAAACATCAAATTTATTTTCTTAGTAGAGACAAACATAACCGATGCCGAAAATCATATCTATAATATAGATGGTTTCAACTCTTACTTTTTAAATAGAGATAGTAGAGGAGGAGGCATAGCTGTATATGTAAGGGACAATATTATGCACACCAACATATCTTCATGTACTAACTCTTTTGAAAATATACAAATTGATGTAACAAGTAATAATAAAACCTTTTCTCTTATTGCGTTCTATCGACCACCAAATAAAAATGTAAATGAGTTCATAATAGAACTCCATCAAATAATAAACAAAATTAAAAACAAACAAGACATTATTATTGTTGGTGGTGATATGAATATCGATATACTTACACAAAATATTACAACAACAAAATATATGGAAATGATCTCATCCTATGGGCTAGAGAACATTGTAAATCAATGCACAAGAGAAGATGTAAACAGAAAAACAAGTACATGCATTGATCATGCACATGTAAGAAAAACCAAACCAACAACAACAACATATGCTGCTATAGTGAGAAGCAATATCTCTGACCATTACTCTCTATTTTGTTGTGTAGATGAAGGAGTACCAAAACAAAAAGAAAACAGCCAGGGTATAGAAAACACATATTGTCAGGGTGCGCAAATCAACAGTTTTAAAGTAAACAAAAAAATCAGCTAACAAACTGAAACAATATTATTGAACAAAATTTAAGTGCACATGAATATTTTAATAAAATCTATACAACTTTTAAGAATATTTATCAAACATCAAAAACAATTAATAAAAATAATAAAAAAAGCAAACTAAATCCATGGTTTAACGAAGAATTGTTAAAAGGTTGTGAAATACGGGATAAACTTTATATTAAATATCTTAATAATCAAAAAAACAAAATATATGAAATTGAATACAAAAAGTTCAGAAACTCTTTAAATAAAAAATTAAATTATGCAAAAAGCAATTACTACAAAAATAAATTTATGGAAAATAAAAATAATATGCGAGTTACGTGGCAATTGATTAATGAAATCACTGGTAAAAATGTGACCAACATTGATAAAACAGTAATAACAAACTTTAAAAATTAAAATGTTTACAATTTAACAAATAATTTTGCGAAAAGCTTTAATGAAAATGTACAAAACATACTTCACAAGTGTGACATAAAAACACTACAACATACTAAAACAACAGTACAAAACTCAATATATATATCAAATACAAACGAGACAGAAGTTTACAGCATTCTAAGAAACCTAAATATCAATAAAGGTGCTGGTGTAGATGGAATCAGACCAAAGGAATTAAAATACAACGCTAATATTTTAACAACACTAATAACATCATTTATAAATACATGTATCAGCAGCGCAATAATACCAGATATACTAAAAACGTCAATAATACGACCAATCTACAAAAACGGCACAAAAAACGATTACACCAATTATAGACCAATAGCAATTCTCCCAGTTATCGAAAAAGTTCTAGAAGAAATAATAGTAAAACAACTTACTGCCTTTCTGAGAAAATATAAAATTATAAACCCTAATCAATTTGGTTTTCAGAAAGGGAAAAATATCAATAAATTGCTTGGACATTTCTCTAATTGCGTAAACAAAAGCCTGAGCGAAAATAATCACTGCCTAGTTCTGTTCATAGATTTTAGCAAAGCTTTTGATACCTTATCACATACAAATCTTATTGATATACTGGATATACTGGGGTAACGCATTGAGATTATTCAAAAACTACCTTGATTTTCGAACATATCGTGTCAAAATTCAAAACACAACAAGCAACCAGACATCCTCAAACAACGGTGTACCTCAAGGTTCAAAACTAGGACCTATTCTTTATCTTGTCTATGCAAACGAAATGGTTAATATGTTAAAAAACTGCACAACATTCGCTTATGCCGACGATACTGCAATAATCGTAACCAACAAAAATGTAAATACAGCTATCACAACAATGCAAAATCAACTAGACTTAATAAATAAATGGTGTCATAACAACGGGATTGTAATAAACGTCTCAAGGTCAAAACTAATGCACATCAAACCACCTCACATCACACACACAAACATAAACATAAAATTTCACAATACCAAATGTCTACATGATACAGTTAACAAAAAAACAGCATATATTGATAAATGTTCTACAATTATCGAAGTAGTGAAGTCGTACAAATATCTTGGTGTTTATGAGAACGAAAATTTCAAATGGTTAACTCACATACAATATCTTCGCAATAAATTAAGGAAAACCGCGTACAGCCTATATCATCTCAGCAATTGTACTACGTTTAACGTAATAAAGCAAGCATACTTTTCGCTTGCTGAATCATACTTAAGACATGGTATTACTGCTTGGGGCAGTTATACATATTGCAAATCACTGCAACAGACTCAAAACCAAATCCTGAAAATATTATTAAAAAATTTACATCACAATAAACAATTCCTAAACTACAACATGGTTTACGGTAACACTGCAAACAATATAAATACAAACAACTCCAGAAATAACCACTACCATAACAACAACAACATCCAAAATATAAGCAACACCAACAGAAACAACAACAATAATAACATTGCAGCCGAATTAGAAGTACTCAACATCCATAGTCTGTATTGCAACACACTTGCAAATGAATTTTATAAAGACAACAGATTTTTACAACAATTGGACCACACATACAGCACAAGACTTCGTACTGAGGGAAGATTCAAAGTAGATCGCTACAAAAACAACTATGCCAAAAACACCTTAGCCGTTATACTACCTACTATTTTTAATAAATTGCCAATATTTTTAATGTAACCAATATTTCTAAAAGGAAATCACTTCTAAAATTATATTTCTTATCGTCGCAATGAATTTTTATGTGTTAAAATGAATTATATAAATATGTACTTTTTTTTCACTTTTTATTTTTTGTAACTCAAAATTTTTTAAATCATATTTTTATTTTGCATCCTGCAGATAAGCCGAATGGCTTCGCGGGATTAGTCCTAAGTGAAATATGTAAAGAAATTTTTAAACTTAATAAACTAAACTAAAAAAATTTGTCAAACACTAATAATATGCTGTTTACACGATATGCTAAAATTACCAGCATACGTTTGTTGACATTATTAAAAAAGTGTTAGCAAATGTTGTTAAACATACGTATTCTGAAAAAATTTTGCGTTTACACGATATGTAAGCACTTGTAACAAATTTTTCAGCATAAATATGCTGGTTCAACATACATATGTACATTAGGGTGTCACAAAAAATTTTATCTTTCTGATTTTCATAGGTGCTAATTGTACATATGTATGTACATATATAATTTAAAATAATAAAATTTTTGTTTTTACATATGTATATAACGACGTTTTAAAATCAAAATTTGTGTGGAATTTTTGCGTTAAAAAATTGTTTAAATTTAAATTTTTTTATGAATATGGGGGTAACCCCAATTTTAAAAAGCAATATACAAACATTCTATGTCATTTTTAATATCATTTTTCATTTAATGTAAATACATATACAATATGTATATAAAATATGTATTTCAATGAATTGTTTTTACGTTTATTTATAAACAAATGAATTAAAGAAAAACATATGCAATTTTTTTAATAAAAATTATATTTTGTTATATATAAACAATTTTGTTTTATTGTTCCGCGTAAGTTTTGAAAATCCCACCAATTTTCATCTTTTTCTAAATTTGTCCCGCTTTTTGTTAAAAAAAACTGGCAACCCTAGTGGTAATAGAGGTTTTAAGTGTTTTTGATCTTAATTTCTTACGGTGAATCAGTTTCACAATTCAAATTAAACGTATTTGTGTATTATTTTCATAATTTTAAATTATTAAGGGTTGTCGATGAATAAATAAGTGTACAACAATAATATTACAAAAGGTCATCGTCCATGATTAAAAAGTTTGCCCTTAAAAAATGAATTTCAAGTGTTTTTTGTGCATTAATACTTTTGATTCTCAAGCTGTAATATTGGTTTATAAGTAATCAGCAAAACAAATTGTATCAACATTTTCTAGAGACTTTAAATTCTTTGAAATCTAATATTTAATAGTAAAAACAGATAATAATGACTTACAGCCTGTTTATGTTACACGAAACTGGACGAAACGATAACGTAACAATTTGCGTTTATGTAACGCGATTTCTATTGTTCGTGTTCATTTGCGTTATGGACGTAAAATTAACAATGTGTCAAATCACAGTATTGCCAATATGTACACACTATATACATATTTGTTTTATTTACATTTGCTCATATTAAATATTTTAATTTACTATAAACAACGGCTACCCTACAGCTGGATATACATTATAAACAAACCAAATTATTGTAGGTATATTTGAAAAATTTTAATTAAATTTATGTAAATAAGCATATAATTGTTTGTGTATAATTACCTTTTTAGTTTCAGTTTTTATTTTATACTAGCGGACCCGGCGAACTTTGCCTCGCCCTAATTTTAAGCCTTCAGACAAACTTTGGAGTAGTAATATAATACAACAGGAATTATATTAAAAAAAAATTTCGTACAAAAAAAATCAATTTTCCAATTTTCCGACTTTTGCGGAGAGACTTTCCAATTTTTCGCATTTCGCAATTTCCCATGATTTACGCCAACAACTTTCTATTTTTCCATTAAGGAATAATTTCACACAAAATTTCATAGAAAAAAATCAATTTTTGATTTTTCCAATTTTTCGCAATTTTTTATGTTTACACCAAGAACTTTCTATTTTTTCATTTGGAAAGCAATTAAGGAATAATTTCACACAAAAACTCGATTTTCGATATTTCCCATTCTCCGACTTTTGCGAAGAGATTTTCCAATTTTTCGCGTTTCACATTTTTCATGATTTACACTAAGAAATTTCTATTTTTTGATTTGGAAAGCCATTAAGGAATAATTGCATACAAAATTTCATACAAAAACTCGATTTTCCAATTTTCCGACTCTTCCGGAAGGATTTTGCAAAAATTTCTTCCGTAAAAACCTTCTCCTCGAAAATACGAACTGACAAAAAAAAAAAAAAAAATTACAGAAATCGGTCCAGCCGTTCTCATTTTACGACTTACTATACATTTTTTACACCATTTTTATATATATACATAGATAGAGATTGTTTTTATACCCTTCACCTTCATGAGAAGGGTATATGTAAGTTTGTCATTCCGTTTGTAATTTCCACAATATAATTTTCCGACCCTATAAAGTATATATATTCTGGATCCTTATAGATAGCGGAGTCGATTAAGTCATGTCCGTCTGTCAGTTGAAATCAGTTTTTTGAACTCCCCAGATATCTTCGGGATCCAAATTTTCAATAATTCGGTCAGAAATTCTTTCGAGAAGTTTGCTATTTAAAATCAGCACAATCGGTTTAGGCCAACCAGAGTTATGGACCAATATGTGAGGCAACCTCCATAAAAATTTGATATTTTTTGTCCATTTTATTGCAATATTTTGAAGGATATTGCAGATAATACCATGAAGTTTTGTATACGTTGTTTTTATGATAAAAGAAGAAAGTGTGCGGAAAATAGTATGAATCGGTCCATGATTTCTCATAGCCCCCATACAAAAATTTTCCCGAAATATTGCTCCATTATACATAAATGCATATAAAATTGGAATATCAAGACAAAATTCAGCAAAAATAAGTTTTATGCAAAAATAAATCGCAAAACGAAATTTTTTTTAGTTCAGTCCATGTTTGACCATAGCCCTCATATAAAGACCACTTCCAAAATTCACTTAAATACGTATAAAACAGATATAAATAATGTTAAACGGCTAAAATTGGACATGAATAATCTTTATAGGCAAATAAATTGTTGTACTAAATGTTATGGTGTTCGGCCCAGAATTGGTCATAATGGGAGCTAAGGACCACATTTGAAAAAGACATTTATACCTATATATATTGTATAAATATCGGTACTGACTCAAAACTTTACACAAATCATTTACATGTATACAAAATTTTGTGAATTTCGGTCTATTTTTAACCGTATGCCCCATATAAAGCCCTCTTCCGAAAATCACTTTAATATTCATAAATCTCTTTTACATACATGCCTAAATTAAACTGCAGGATGTTGAGAATATCGGTCCATATTTGACTATGTCCCCCATATAAGGTTCACTTCCGAAATCCCCGTTAATACTGTAGTATTTGTACTTACGATGGTGAAGTAAATACGCCAAATTAAACAAATATAGTTAATTCTTAAATTAACTTAAAACTATTTATTTATTGCAAAAAATTTAATAGAAAAATAAGACCTCAGCGTCTGTACAATCGAAAAAACCAGAAAAATCTCGAAGCGTATTTACAATCATTAGCGTTGCCAAGGTGTGCAAAATAATGTTGTTGCGAGATCGTATGTGGGGGAACGTACGCCACATTACTCCCCCTTTCGGTTGAGGCAAAATCGTACCTTACGACCATAACGCGAAGTGATGGTCCTTGGTTCGCCGTTAGGAGCGAGGAGAATGTTAGTAGATTCCTTTAGAGGTAGCTCATTGGCTGTTGATTCTTTGGATGTTGATTCGCTGACTGATGGGTCGCTGACTATTGATTCATTAGTTGGTGGTTCGATGTATGTCGGTTGTCTATTACCATTGTGATTATCATTTATAGAGTTTCCTGGATTTATAATAAATAATGCCTTCAAACGGTCCAAACTAATGTTCATTTTCTTTCCTTTATCATTTACAGTAAAATATTTTGAATGACGTTTTTAAACGGGAACTGTTCCCTCATACGGAGTTTGCAGTGGTTTGCAGACCATTGAATTACGTATAAATATTTGTGGGGATGTATGTAAATCTTTTTGAATAAACGGTTTATTCTTCGCGTGGAAAGAAGTTTTGGTGGGTCGAAGATCGTTCATAAAGTTTCTGAGTTTGTTGACGAATTCATTCTGAGAGGTCTCGATTTTATCACCTTCTGTCAAAAACTCACCTGGAAGACGTAAACTAGATCCATAGACTAGTTGAGATGGCGCTGCATCGATGTCCTCCTTCTACGTAACTCGAAATCCCCGAAGAATTAATGGTAAAATTTCTACCCAATTTTCCGATTCATAACATTTAATGGCAGCTTTCAAGAGGCGGTGAAATCTTTCGATGATACCGGTTCCCGCTAGGTGATAAGCTGTCGTTCTCAGATGTTGTATGCCGAGAATTCTAGTCAATTCTTTAAAAAAATTGCACACAAATTAATGTCCTTGATCAGTAGTAACTCGTAATGGTATGCCAAACCTTGTAGTAAAATATTCGCAGAGTGGTGCTTTGTTGTGGCGATGAATTTTTCCATTTTGGCAGGCGATACAAGCCCTTGCCCAAAGGTGGCAATCCCTTTTTACACTAGGCCAGACGAATTTTTCAGTAACCAACTTTGTGGATTGAATCAAATGCCGTTTTACGAAATTCCTTCGTTAGGAATGGTCGCACTGCTCCGGTTGAAATATCGCAATATATAGAAAAGTTTGTGTTATTCAATACGAACGATTTAAGTTGCAAGCTTGAATTAGAGTTGAGAAATGATTTGATTTCCTCATCGTCGTTCTGATGGTGTGACAATTCTGCAAAATCGATCGTGTTGTTTACATGAATTGCCTCAAGGCGTGACAAAGTGTCCGCAACTACGTTTTCTTTTCCAGGTATGTGACTTATGTCCGTAGTAAATTGGCTTTAAAAATCTAGGTGACAAATTTGCCTAGGGCTTGCCTTGTGGAGTTTCTGTTTAAATGCGAATTAAAGCGGTTTGTGATCCGTATATATACAAAATTCACGACCTTCCAGCATGTGCTGGTGCTGTATTTTCATTGATCTTCGTTTAGCCGCTCCGAATAAAAACCAAGTGGCTGAAAGTTGTCGTTTACTACTTGCTGTAATACGGCACCTATGGAAATTTCTGCGGCGTCTACCATCAGAGCAAGTTTAGTGTCGTGTTTAGGAAAAGCAAGACATGTTGCGTCACGAAGCTGTGTCTTGCATTGTTCAGAAGCAAGTTTTCCCTCTTCGGTCCACTCTATAACTGATTTGTCGTTCCTTTTGTTACCTCGTATAAATTTAAATAAAGTTGCCTGTTGGGTAGCTGCTTTTGGCAAAAATCTTCTAAAGAAGTTAAGCATACCCATAAAACGTTTCAGGTTACAAACTCGTTCCGGTAATTTGTACTGAGTTATAACATTTATTCTTTCCGTTGGAGGACAGATGCCATTTACGTTAACTGTAAAGCCAAGAAATTTTACTTCGGACTTACCAAAATTACATTTGAATGGATTTATAACGATTCCGAAATTTTGTAGTCTTTCAAAGACCAACTTTACGTGTTGTTGACGTTGCTCTCAGTCTTTTGAGGCGATCAAAATGTCGTCTAAATAAGCATAGGCGAAATCTAAATCACGAAGGATGTGGTCCATTAGGCGCTGGAAAGTTGGTCCCGCATTTCTCAATCCGAATGTCATATGAGTAAATTCATACATGCTGAATGGCGTTGTTATGGCTGTGTTTGGCACGTCGGATGGCGCCACAGGGATTTGGTGGTATGCTCTTCGCAAATCAACCGTTGAAAAAATGTTACTGTCCTCTAACCAATGAGTAAAATCGTGTATGTGTGGGATCGGGTATCGATCCGGTTCGATAATGGCGTTCAGTTTTCTGTGGTCCCGCAAGGCCTCCACTCGCCGTTTTTCTTCTTTTCCATGTGGAGTGGGCTTGCCCAAGGACTAGATGAAGGACGGCAGATACCAGGTCTAGTAACGATTGCATTTCAGTTTTAGCGGCTTTAAGCATGTTATGTGCTAGGCGACGGGGTTTGGCGAAAACAGGTTGTCCACTTGTGATTATATGATGAGTAACATCGTGTGTGGTGTTGTTGATTGGATGCTCTGATTGTGTAATTCCAGGGAATTGTTTGAGAAGCACTTGAAACGTGTCGTTAATGTCGATGGTAGATAATCCTAGAATCGGTGATTCGATAGTCGCAATACTGCAATTGCTAGCCATATTAGTGTTACCATCAAACAGTTTACGCTGCCGCATACTTATTATCAAATTATGATGACCCAGGAAGTCTGCGCCTAGAATAGGTTGGTAAAAAAACTCCTGCCAATCCATCTTTACAAGCATCCGTGTGGACCTCCGTTTCATCATCCTTACAATATATTGACAACACGGGCTTTTCGGTAAATTTTCTCTTCAATTTATTATAGGCATTCTCTTCAGTATCGGTCCATTTGCAAACTACTTCTTTTTTTGTCAAATGCGTGAGTGGCCTTGCAAGAATTGCATAATTTTCAATAAATTTACAAAAATAGCTAGTCAGCCCAATAAATTGGCGAACTTCATGTGCATTAGTTGTACGTTTAAAATTTACAACGGCATTTGTTTTTAGTTGGCTTGGAGAAATTGCACCATCACTGATCTCATATTCGAAATATTCAATTGTGGTCATCAAAAACTTGCAGTTTTGAATATTTAACTTTAAACTGCTCTTCTTAAAGCTTCTAAAACAGTTATCAAATTTTCTATGCATTCATCAACACTTGATGCAGGAATTAATATATCATCAAAATAGCCCATGGCTATAGTGAAACGCAACGGACCTAACGCAGAATTTATAAGCTTTTGAAATCCGCAAAAATTCATAGTGCCCATCTGGCGTCACAAATGCTGTTACATGACGAAAATCTTCAGCTACTTTCACCTGGTAATAGCCGCTACGCATATCAAGCACATTAAAATACTTCATTCCATGTAGACGGTTAATTTGGTCTTCAATAATTGGTAACAGGTATTTCATTTTCTTCGTAACTCGATTCAAGGCTCGGTAATCAATACATATTCTTTTGTCTCCATTATTTTTGCGTACGATCAAAATAGGGCTAGCGTAATCAGATTCGGAATCAATGATAATACCTGCATCTTTCAATAGCTTCATTTCTTCACGTACAAACGCTCGTTCAGATTCACTTAACCTGTAAGGCTTGTACGTAATGGGAGTTTTATCTGTTAGTTCGACTGAAAATTCTGTGTTTACACCACATCCAAGTTCATTAATATTTAGCGCAAAACAATCTCTATATTGTTGTAACAAATCCAATAATTTTGTTTTATAATCATCCGATATTTCAGGATTGATATCAACTGCATCCCAAAATGTTTCTTCGATATCAGAAGATTTTTCGCATTTAGTTGTTGACTCGTCACAAATACACAATTCTGCTTTTGTTATTTCTTTATCGATCTGTGTAAATCTGGAACCACGTTGGAATTTGTGCTGGACTGATTCGCTCCTCCTCCCGCATTCGACGTAAGCGTTTTGATTAATTCGGCATTTTGCTCTAAAAGCTGCGCCAACATGCTATACGGCACTTGTTGATTTTCCGTATTCTTCCTTTTAATGACCGTAACCACACAAGAGCAACAGAGACTTTTCTTAAATACAGCAAAAACAATTACAGCTCCGCACGCTTGTACCTCTGGACCTCAGAATCACTCGTACCGCCACAGCGCTATTCAAACAACCGAATCAACCGCAACAGCAACAACCGAACTTCTCCTTTGAATACACACAGCAAGAATTATCACATCCAAACTGAGCCTGAGTCACTGCACCACAAGTCACATCAACAGCAGATCAGCAATCAATTTTTCGTATTATATACTGCAACGAGTTATATTAAAATAACCACAATCATTCAGCTCGTGAATACTATTATCCTTCTTCTGATTGTTAAATTTTAGGAATTCCTCTATTATTTTAATTAAAGAAAACTTGTAATTTTTAAGATTTACTTCTTTATTCTTTGAAGTTTGGAATTCAAGTGCAGTTGTAGTAAAAAACTGTATAATATGTATTCTAAAGTAAATATGTGTGCGTTTATATAAAAGTAAATAATACCAGAACACCACGGCCACATTCAGACGGCCGGGCTGTGAGGGCACGATTCCGGACATTACTCTCGCCTCGGAAACTCTGCTTAATAGTTTATTAGAATGGAAAGTACTGGAGGACTGCACTGGTAGTGACCATCAGTATATATCACATCACATAGCGGGTGATATGCCTGCAAGGGGCACTGACGGTGGCGAAGCTGGATTCTATCTTTCCACTCCAGCTGCAATCAAGAAACGCACAGAGTAAAGTAGGCCGCACAATGGCGGCTATTGAACGAGCATGTAATGCGTCAATGCCAAGGAGCGGAGGCATCGCTCGCAGAAAAGAAGCCTACTGGTGGACCGAAGAGATAAACGAACTTCGGCGAATATGTCTACACCAACGGAGGCGGTACACTGACAGAGGCGACACGGTTTGGCCACTGAACTCGCACAAGAATATAAGGCAGCTAGAAAGAATCTAAAAATGGCTGTTGCATCTAGCAAGAAATGCAAATGGGAAGAACTACGTGCCGACCTGAACCGCGGTCCATGGGGTTTGGGCTACAAGCTGGTCATGAGAAAACTTGTC
Organism: Bellardia bayeri; assembly: GCA_950370525.1. Lineage (NCBI taxonomy): Eukaryota > Metazoa > Arthropoda > Insecta > Diptera > Calliphoridae > Bellardia > Bellardia bayeri. Next base: position 45,854,578 of record OX493265.1, on the reverse strand, counting down.
AGGGCCGCGGCACCAGCTAACGTCCCGGCTCAAACATTGAAAAATGCTGTAAATACACTCTTCCCCACCCACAGAGTGCGGACGGAAATCGAGACTTCTGAACAGAGAAGCCATTTGGTGGCACTGTTTACGGAAAGTGAACTGAAGGGCCTCAAGAACCAAAAAGCACCTGGACCGGATGGGATCCCGGCGGAAGTGCTTAAGATAATAGCACGCGAGCGCCCACAGGCCCTTCTGGAAATGTACAATGAATGCTTAATGGCGGGCTTCTTCCCAGAGACCTGGAAAATAAAGCGACTGGTACTGATTGGCAAGGGTAAAGGTGATCCAAACTCACCTTCCTCTTACCGTCCTCTCTGTATGCTAGATACAGCGGGTAAATTTTTGGAGAAGCTTATTCAGCCACGCTTGTTACAGGCAATAACCGAAGCTGATGGACTCTCTGAGAGGCAGTACGGCTTTCGACGGGGTAGATCAACTATAGACGCTATCAGTGATGTAATAAGGAGTGTAGAGATAGCGCAGGGCGGAAATCATTATTCCAGACGAATCGTCCTTTTAGCTACCCTCGACGTTAAAAATGCGTTTAACAGATCGAGATGGGCCGATATAATCGACGCATTAGAAGTTCGCTTTCGGCTCCCACAGTACCTGATGAGAATTATACGCAGTTATCTGAAAATGGCCCAACAAGGAGACAAATAACAGCGGGTGCAGCGCAGGGCTCTATATTAGGGCCGGATTTATGGAACGCTATGTATGACGAGATACTCTGCATTGACATGCCAGAGGACTCATATCTCGTTGGGTATGCGGATGACATAGCCACGGTGATTACGGCAAGGAACACGGAAGAAGCCCAGCGAAAGCTGAATCGAGTTATGATTAGAACGCAAATGTGGATGTCTGACCATGGTCTTAGCCTTGCGACGGAAAAGACCGAACTCCTTATTCTAACGAGGAGACGGATACCTGTCGGGATACCGATGTACACTGTAGGCGGTACACTTCGAACAAAGAGAGCTATAAAATACTTAGGCGTCCTCTTGGACTCCAAATTATGTTACTGAGCGCAAATACGAGATGCAGTTACGAGGGTTGGTCGGGCTACTTCGGCACTATCGAGGCTAATGGCGAACATGGCGGAACCAAATGATTGGTCGGCAAAATTCATACCGGAGTTGAATGTCTGGGTAAATAGAAGTTTTGGCGAGGTGAATTACTACCTTACACAACTATTGTCCGGACATGGATATTTTAGAAAATACCTACACCAGATGGGGAGCGTCAGCCCAGGGTGCATATACGATGATGCCGATGTAGATGACGCCGAATATACTTTTGTCGGCTGCTACAAGTGGAGCGAAGAAAGAGCGGCAATTGAGTCGATACACGGCCCTCTGACTGCACAGAGCATTGTTCAAATAATGCTAAAGAATGATGAAAGCTGGAATCGATCGCAAAGTATGCTGAGGTTATTCTGCGCAGAAAGAAGGTAGACTTAGATACCCGCCATAATGAGAGTGGCTAAGAACAGATGCAACAAGCGGGCCCGACGGGGAAATCGCAACCAAGAAGTGGCATATATATAGCCTAATAGATGGGAACCACTTCGAAGTAATACGAAAGCAGACCCGGTGTGGTGGATTCCCACGGTTGAAGGGAAGGGGGGTTTTAGTTGGTAGTCTTTCGAGGAGCCCAACATACCCTGTTGTGAAGAGTGACGACCTGGCAGGGATGCGTAAAATGCATTTACCCTCCCACCCGCAAAAAAAAGTTATTATTATTAAAAACTTCTTCTGAGTTGTTGTTGCCTTTCTTTTAAAACAGTACCTATACATACATATGTATGCACATACTGGCGCATATTCAGAAATCGTAACTAAAGTCGAAACTTATTAAACAGAAACTAAAAAATAGTTCATAAATAGTTAAAGATCTTATTCAGCTGTTATAAGAAATGCAACAGTGAATTTGTAGATTTTTGGTAACAAAAAACACATCTCTAGTTTGTTTTCTTTTTTTTTGTGATTTTTTTTTTTGTCAAAATGGACACAATTAGCAAAGAAAATAAGATAAGTTTATTATTATTGTTAGAAAAAATATGTATTTATTGCTTTGTGTATTTTAGAGACTCAAATTGGTCGCCAGATGAAAAAACTACATTTAAAAAATTGGTGGCCAAATATGTTAACATCATCGACGACAATAAATAAAATCAATCAACTGTTCTTTAAATGTATTTGTTAGTTGGCATTTAGTTACAGCTTTACCCATAATAACGTTGTAACTTTTTGTACTGAAAGTAATCAACTAAGAATAACTTAAGTTGGTACTTAAAAAAGTTTAAACTTAGATATCATTTCTGAATATGCGCCAATGTGTCTAAAAGTAAAATTTTCTCATTAAAAATTTCGTTTTCAGCAACTTAATGTTTTTTTGTTAAATTTTTTCTTTATTTTCTTTAATTTTGAAAATAAATGTCCTCATGAATGTTGATGAATTTCCATTCTTTCTATACCATTTTTGTTTTTGTTGTTATTATTACATTCATACCGCATAATTACATACGTACACCCACAACTTTTTAATTTCTTAGTTACATCTTTATTTTAAAATTGTCTGAATTCCTATTACAAATAGCACGAATTCATTTGAAGACTCAATAAATAAATTAATAGTTAAATAAATAATTAATCAGAACCATTATAAGAATCATATACTGAATTTAAAAAAAAAACAAATCATTACCTTGAAAAGGCATCATGTACTTCAATTCCTTATCTTAATAACATACATTTCTATACAAATTATTATTTTATACACACAAATTAACGTATACTGTCTGTATGAACCTTTTCTTATTTCTAGTTTTTTTTTCAGTTTTCTGCACATTATTATTATTATTATATTTTTTATGATTTGAATTTGATTAGGAAGATGGTTCCAAAGACTAGTGGCGTAAATATAAAATTGGGGTTGTGATAAAAGGCTTTTAAATCTCTTTTGGATTATATTTTTCCCACGATTTGATCTAGAAAATTTTAAATTGCTATATAGGTAGAGCTTATGGATTAGTGATTTTAAAAATACAGGATACACAGCGAAAACTAAAACAATTTTCGATAGAACCGTACATCATAAATCTTGTATACCGGCGATTGGGAGTTAATATTTACGAACTTATCATTTAAGTAATTCACATCGACCTCATCGACCTTACCTTAAGGTAAGGTATTCTTATGTCTTATACCAATCTTGCGGATTTCTCTCCATTTCGATCTACTGTCAATGGCTCAAGAGAATTTTCTTTTATAAAATAGAGATTTCGCCCGTTGTATTCCTTGAACAACATCTTTTCTAGCAGATTTGAATATATGCTGAAGTTCCAAAGTTTTAAATTTTTTCCACATACTATGTGCAGCATTACGTTTGTAAATTAATTTTTTTTCCTGGAGAAAACCAAGGTTGTTGATTGGCCTTAACTAATTTAGTTTTTATTGGAACACAAGCATCAAATAATTGTATAGCATTGTCTTGAATAAATAGAAGTTGGTCGTTAACATCATCAAAAGTGTAAATCTGGTGCCAGCGGATGTTTTTAATATGAAGGTTTAACAATATATAATTCATATTCCGAAAATCACGATAGGTAATAAAGGTATCTTCTTTAAATGCACTGGAAGCATATATCAAGTATAAAATATTGTGGTTTGAAAAAGCGGATGCAAGGAGCTGTTGATATAGTAGTACTTTAGATATATGGTTAACAAATACTAAATCTATCAAACTATTGGATGATCTGTAAAAGTGCATTGGATCTATTAACGGGTTGTTCAATAGGAGGTTATTATTAAAATCGCCAACAATGATAAAATCGTCTAGCCTTATGTCTTTATGTGGCCTATAGACACTACCAACCAGTTTTCCCTTTTGCATAGTAGTCAATTCAAGGAATAAGTACTCAATTTCACTTCCAATGTAAGATCTTAGTTCTACTGTACAGTTAACACTATGTCTAACATATATAGCGACTCCTCCGCTCCTGGCTGTAGTTTCAACACTGTTAATTAAAATCCCCCTATCAGATCGGTATAGTTTAAAACCTTGTAGATTATATATCGAATCACTTATGTCCGAAATAAACCAGGTTTCGGAGATGCAGATAATATCAACCCCAGATGATTCAAATAGGTATCTGAACTCATCCATTTTATTTTTCAAGCTCTGAGCATTAAGGTGCACAATGTTTAGACCAACTCATTTCCTAGACAAAATTCGGAGCATATTATATACACTGTCTTTAGAATCATAATTACTGTTGCAATACATGTATGAGAGTATAAACAACGCAAGAAGTTTTATCAATGTAAAAAAAAGTTATGTGTAAAATATTGTGAGATCTGTTAAAACATAAAAACATAAAGCGATATTTAATAAAAGAAAATAAAGGTATAAAAAAATATATATAATAGCAAAAATAATATAGATAAGGTATAAATATTTAAGACTAAGGAGATCAAAATAATGTTTAAAAATTTGCATTGAATGTGATAGCTGGAGCCTCCAAGTCAGGAAATAATTGATGTAAGCTACTGATGTCATCTATTTGTATGATGTTACCATTCACTTCTTTCTTTATGTAGACAAAACCACGCAAAGTAAATGGCGATGAGTTTTTTCTTCTTTAGTCGAATTGCAGCCCGTAAAACGTTAAAATTGTAGTGTGTTTATTAATACACATCAAGAACTACCGGGCATAATGTATCTTATTGTAACACAATCATCCAACAGCAATAACACAAAACAAATTTATTCATATTAACTTAACACTACTGACACACTTGAAAAGAACACACATACGAAAAACAATAAATTGTAACAAAAGACACAGCACTTAATAATACCCAAATATATTATATGTAAATTCGGTCAACTTAACCAACTTCATTGCATTAGAAATATCACGATGGATAATATTTCATAAATGCTAAGGCAATCACTTAAGAAAGGTAGTGCACTTGAATTGGTATATTGAGAGTTATATTTTTTGTAAATAGTGTGCATAAAGAAGATTGAGTGAAAATTAGGCTAAACACTGACCAATCAAGATATAGTGTTTTGACTCAATAAAAATGTGCATAGAGTAAAAAGAGTAGAAAGTAAGATATGAATTAAGAATTATAGATTATCTAATTTGGTATAAATAAGAAACTTATTTAAAATAAAAATTTAGAATACTATTTGATCTAAACAAGATAACTAGTCTTTCTCATTATTCTACCTCAGAACACTATAGGTGCTGAGAAGAATTAAAACGTGTCTGCAGCATTGTCAAATCCTAACATCAACAACTGACAGATCTTGACTTACATTATATGGCGATCCTGACATATCAAATGACTTACATTATATGGTGATCCTGCCAACATAGATACTAATACTAATATCCCGACAAAACTCAAAGTTTGATAAAATAATTGTAACATCCTTGACAACTTTTAAATAACGCATAAACATGAACATTCTAAGCATTTAGACTCCTTAAATAGTTAGTAATGTACAAACCGTTTAAAGCTCAATTGAAGAGTCTTTAGTCTATACGTCTCTGGTATTCAAAATTTTAAAAGTTCGAAAATGTTGTGCTCAAGACAAACATTGGAACGAAATTGTAATTCCAAGAGACGTCAGCGGCCAGCAGCAGACGACAACATCCGCTTAAAATTACATAGACCGAAAATGTTGTGCTCGAGGCAAACATTGGAACAAACATTTGTAATTCCAAATGAAGTCAGCGGCTAGCAGTAGATGCAACCATCAAAGATTTTAGTAACGACACGTGGAGTGGTAGCAAATGAAATTTCTAACAATGTAACAATAAATAATGATAGTAACATATCCCAATTCCTACATAAAAATCATATGTGGGAATGTACATCATTACAAGATATAAAAAATACTCGCGAATTAAAATTTAATATTATTAAAACCGGTATAAGAAATATAAAAGATGGTACCATAGAGAATATAAATAATAGCTTTGTAATAAATGTTAATGAAGATCTAGCAAAATACGTTTTGTCTCTAGAGAAATTGATTATTTATATGCATAAGCAGAATATACAAAATCTCGCTTTATCATGCGAAGATAAAATTTTTGAGCTCATTTCAATTGAATATTTGAATAAAACTTATAACGAGGTATACTAAAGAATATTGAAAATAAAAAATTATAGAAATTTCGAATTAAACATCATATTGTATAAACCTTTGCAGTACATTACAAATAAGAAAACACAAATCCATATTATAAAAGAATTCTACGATTCACCGATATCAGGACATTTCGGTATTAGAAAGACAGTACTAAAATTGAAACAACGTTATGTATGGAAAAACATGCGAAAGATGGTTAGGAATTACATTAATCAATGCGATAAGTGCCTACGTAATAAACAGACAAAATACATTAAAGAGAAGATGATTATAACAGAAACACCTAACAATAGTTTTGAAATCATAGAAATAGACACTGTAGGTCCTTTAAGGATATCAAATGGCTATAGATATATATTAACGTTACAGTGCGAATTAACTAAATATGTAATAGCACACCCTATTGAAACAAAAGATGCTAAAAGTATTGCCAAAACATTAGTTGAACAGTTTATCTTAATACATGGATGTTTTAAAGTCTTAAAATCAGATAGAGGTACTGAATTTAACAATGAATTATTAAAAGAAGTATGCAATTTACTAAACATAGATCAAAATTTTTCAGCACCATATCACCACCAATCGATAGGTTCAATAGAACACAATCATCGCGTATTAAACAAATATTTGTTAAATTTTGTAGAAGATTACGAGTGGGACAAATGGATACCATACTATACATTTGCTTACAACACAACACCACATGTAAACACTAATTATTCACCTTTTGAACTATTTTACGGTAAACTGGCAACACTACCTACAGATACAATAGAAAACACGAACAAATGCTACAATATAGAGAATTATGCCAATGAAATAAAAATCAGACTAAGAAAATCTCTAGAAAACGCTAAAAGATTAACAGAAATTGTAAAATATAAAACAAAAGAAATTTATGATAAAGACACAAATGAAAATAAATTTAAGGTTGGAGACCTAGTATTAATAAAATTAGAATCTAGAAAGAAAAATCAGAGCACATACAAGGGACCATATGACCATAGTAACATATTTAAGTTATATAAGCCTAATAGTCAATAAGAAAAACAATTGTAAAACAATAATAAGATAAAATTTACATTTAATTTACTACTAGTATAACACAAAAACAACTATCTAATAAGTATATGGAAAATATTACAAACACAAATATTTTTTTAGATTTAATTCATTCAATAAATTCAATCTTAAGGACAGAGGTGTAGTGTGTTTGTTAATACACATCAAGAACTACCGGGCATAATGTATCTTGTAACACAATCACCCAACAGCAACGGGTTTTCTATTTAAATACAACACTGTAGAATTAAAACCAGTAGCATTAAAACTGTCACCACTAATTACAATAACCCAGTATTTTACATGAGCGAAACAGCTGCTGTTGTTTATATTTTCAGTATGTCTTTAATTTTTTATATGTATATAGTTGTCACTTAGTTTTGTTGTTGTAATATTGTTATCGTTTGTATGTACATATGTTTGTTTTACAGATAATTGTTGTAGGTTTATTGTTTTGGAATTTAGCACTATCAACTTTTTAATTTAGTTGAAAACCAACATTTACCTTAGTTATTGATATTGCTATATTATTATCTTTGTTTGTATTGTATAGTTTTTAGTTTTACTTATTGTAATATATTGTACAGTTCATATAATATTATTTAAAAAAAAAACAATAAAAAACACGACAATATGCGGAGCTAATAAAAAACACGTCTGCTCACTTTTATTTTTTAGCACAAAATCCGCATTGCATATATGCGGCGTAAATATTCTACATATCGCCTAATACTCTAATACATGTTAAAAAAATTCACATGAAATTTTCATGAAAAAATGTTGCTCATTTTATGAAAAACATGTGAAATGTATCTGGCAACATTATTTTTTCACAGCGAAATAATTAAAGTAGCAATTGTTTTACGTGGAATTTTCATCCAAAAGCCTTTCTGTCGCAACAACAATATCTATTACTTGTTGTGCTGCTGCACAAACGGCCAGTAATATTTGCTTATTCATTCTTATTTAACGATTTCGATTCAATACAGATTTTTTAATATTTTAACTATTATTTATTTTTGATTTAAATTCACAAAAAAGCAAAACATATGTGTTTTGTTTACAAAAGTACATTAGCTACACGTCAAATTTTTCGTATGAAATAATTAATGTTGCTCAACATTTTTCCCAAATTTGAACAGAGTACTAGGCTTTAGCGACGAAAATAGTTTATTTAGTCGGCGGAGAAATCTTATATATGCACATTTTCGTTTTTAACATTTTCAACTGCGGCCAATTTCGTTTTTTACATATTTCAACTTTGTATGTTTGCCAGTTTTTATTTTTCATGTGCCATAGTTGTTTAGTTTGTTTTTCCGATTTCGCATATTGCTGGCTGTTAGTGATTTTTCAAGTTACTATTTCTTTGCATGGTTTATGGTTCGGTAGTAAACTATAAAAAGTATGTGTGTGTTCTAGTAGTAAATATATTGCAAATGAAAAATTTTCATTTTGTGTTCTGGTTGCTACTAGAAATATTTGGTATGGCAAAATATTTTTAGAATTACTACTAGAAATATTTCGATATTTTTAGTATGTGAAAAGTTAAATATTATTTTCTTAAAATATTTTTCTAGTTTTCCTATAAAATTATGAAATATTTTGCTATTTTTTTACATAATACAGCAGTAATTTTAAACTCTGCTTAAATATACCGTTATTATGTTGAAATTTGACGTGAAATATCCTCATATGCATGAAAATAACTGTTCCAAAATTTAAGAAGATCGGCCCATAATTTGTCATAGCTGCCATATAACAACCATTTCCAGAAAACAAATAAACCCACAAAAATGTCTAATAAATATCGATATCGAATCAACTTTTATATGGATCAGAAATTTTAATCCAGAAATCATATTAGCATCGGTTATACGGCAATTAAGCTACAGATATCTTCGGGATCCAAATCCTCAATAATTCTGTCAGACATGCTTTCGAGAAGTTTGGTATTTAAAATCAGTAAAATCCGTACATAAATAACGGAGATATGAGCAAAAATCCGAGACAACCTATGAAAATTTCATCAAAAAAACTTAGTGCATTAATATTGTTCATCAACAGATGGCGTTGATCAAACAAAGTGTTCGAAAACTTTAAGTATGTTCTTAAACCGTAATATAAGTGTATAAAAAGACAGTGTGTTCATTATACTGTAGTGTGCACACTATTAGTACATAGTGTATGAAGGGAAAACAACGAATTGTATTTCAACCTTAAGTTGAAATTAGTCACACCAAATGTTAATGAATAAAAACAATTATGAATACCCATAAACAAAAACATACTAAACATGTTACATTGTTTGTAGTACTGACCATTGTCAAGTATTAGTGTTCATCAATAACAGAACGCACACAGTTCAAGTACAACATATGATATCATTGTACATATGATACTTTGAAGTACAGCGAATGCAGCAATCTGGCATGCATATGTGTGAAGTGTGTCAATGTTTGTTTTTATTTCAGTGTTTCCCCTTTGCCACCATACAAATAATTTTAGTAGTCGATATAAAATTAGAAATAAGTTAGTATTAAAAACGATTATTATAAAGAGTATTAAGCAAAATGTTAAACAGAGTGTAAAAACGTGAACTGTTTTAAGTCAGTTAATTGGGCCTATATTATTTAATGTAAATAAAAAACTTTTCTTTACATGTTTTCCAACGTTTCGTCAATTTTTTGTTGACTTCATCAGGGTTACGTCTATTTAATTAAAAATTATAATACATTAATAAAAAATAAATACACCAAATATTTTTTCCTTTTAGACTTACAAATTTAACAGTAATTTTCACATTAAATTAAAATTAAATAAATTTTACAAAAACAAAGAACATTTAACACAAGCAATAAATTAAAACCACAGCTTAAAAATTAATATCACAGTTTGAAATTATATTGCAACTCTATAGCTTGTATTTATATTGTCAGTATCCTCCTTCGTCTTCATAGTCCTTTCTATTTCTTGTTGTATACGTAAGCTTTCTATTGTGTACCTTTTCCTTACTCCACCCTCTATGTCTAAAATTTTTACGTCATCAAAGTTGATTTTATGTCCAGATGACAGAATATGTGTTGCCAACCCTGTTGATTCCCTAAGTTTTGTTATGTCGTTTTTATGTTCAATAATTCTTGTTTGTAATGATCGTTTTGTCGTACCTATATATATCCGATTGCATCTCTGTTCATCATTTCCCATACATTCAAGTTCGTACACAACATTGCATTGTTGTTGTTTTTCGATCGGTGCTTTTACATTTGAAAAAATTGTACTGAGTGTGGAGTTAGGAGTATAAGCAAAACATATGTTTTGTGATTCTATTGTTGTTTTTATATTTTTGTTGTCTGTTAAACCAGGAATAAATCGTACACTTAAAAAATATTTTTTATTTTCCATCATTATTTTGTGTAGTGATATTATTTTTTAATTTTAGCTGTGTTTGTTCAATTAATGAATAAATGAGTTTAATTGGAAAACTATTGGTAATTAATAAATGTTTTATATTTTTAATATTTTTGGCATGAAATTGTTGGTCACTAATATTTAAAACTCTGAAAATAAAGTTTTTTGCTGTATTAATAATTTGGTGTTTATGTTGTGTAGAATTGAAGTTCATTAGTCTTCCTGATGATGATTCCTTAGCATACCAATCAAATGTGATCCTGTTATTGTCCCTGTGTATCTTAGTATCTAGATAGGCAATCTGTTTATTTACTTCCAATTCCGTGGTAAATTGAATTTTGTTGTGGTAAGTATTTAAAACATTTAGTATTTCATCCTTATCTTTAATTTTGATTATTGCTAATATGTCGTCTACATATTTAACTATGTACTTAAAATGGATATTCTTCTTCATTAATTCATTTATCGCTTCGTCAAGTAGGCTATCAAGTATTATATCGGCCACTGTAGGAGAAAGAGGGTTGCCCATAGGCATTCCAAATATTTGGCTATAAATTTTCTCATTAAACACAAAATAATTGTTATCGGAGAGACAAAAATTAAGTATTTTTAGAAACTTCGAGCCTGCCATTCTTGTGAAGTTCTTAATCGTTTCCCATTATATTTTTTATTGCCGTATGTACCGGGATATTCGTAAACAAGGAAACAACATCAAATGATATTAAAATCTCATCTTCTTCTATTCTAATATTTCTCATCTGATTTTTTAGTTCATTTGAATTTTTAATGTTATATTCGTCTGAAATAATATGTTTTAGTATTTGTCCCACATGTCTTGAGAGTCTATAACAGGGAACTTGCATAGAGGAAACAATTGACCGAAGTGGAGTATCTCTTTTATGAATTTTTGGCAAGCCGTAAATTCTGGGAGCGATGGCAGATGAACACAATAAGTTTCTCTTCTGCCATAGATCAATATATCCACTTTTGTGCAAATTAGAAACAATATTATTATTTTCTCTTTGAAGGTTCGTTGTCGGATGCATTCTAATAGTTCTTTAAGTCGTTTTTTCTTCCAATAATTTCTCCATTTTGAGGTTGTATTCTTTTTGTTCCCTTTATCAGCTTCTATTATTATAACTTCAGGATGCCTTTTCAAAAATTTCCTTGTTTTCTCGTAAACTGTTAAAATAAATTTTTCTTTCGGTGAATTTTTCAATTTCCTTTTTCCAATTTTTTTTGCTGTAATTATAATTTTTTATTAATTTCTATTCATAGTTGTTTTTTTCCTTTTCTTCTTCAGTTTTTTCGTATTCATGTCAAGACTTCGTCTCGAAAACTTGAATACATTTGTTTTTGTTTATTATGTTTTTGTCCACTTTCGTACAACATGTAAACATTATTGCTTGTGCCCTAGCTATTTTTATAAAAACTTCGAACTACCAGAACTAACACTGGTTAAAGGATTGATGTTTGTCTGTTGACTGGCCGGCACCGCAGTGGTGTATGTGGTTAGAACGCAAAGAATTCTGATGAGAGAAAGTGGGATTTCTCGAAACATATGTAAATCCAACAACCCAGGTTCGAATCCCAGTCAAGAAAAATTATCAAAATTTTTAATAATAAAATTTTTCAAGTTGTAATTCCTAACTTCAGTAAAAATAATTTAATGAAAATTAAATTTAATGAACTCAAGCCTGACTAAAATTATCAAGAAGTAAAAATTAACAGTTCAATTATGAAATAATAATTATTCTATAATATTAACAAATGCAAAGAAAACATCAGGTAGACCTTATTCCTTAGAAACAATAAAATCTAAAAGAGAAGAGATATCGAAATTACAAATAGACGCAAACACAACATTAAACAATTTGAAGCTAACGGAAATAGATAAGAATAAACATATAGAGAAATTTGCTAAATTAAAAAGAGAAATTAGAAGAGAAGAAGAACACAGAGGAAGAGAATAGCGAAACCAACACAATGACAACTAACATTTTGAATACTACAGAGTTAGCATCAATTTCCAAATTATTACCAACTTTCGACAATCTCGAATCTTTCATTGCAAATTTGGAAATTATAAAAGAAACGATTTCCCCGGAGAAACAAAATTCATTTTTTTATTTCGAAAGTACAGAACAGAGTAAGACAGGTATTAGTACCGACTAATATAGAAACTCTTCTGAGTTCTTTAAAAAAGGCATATTCCATAAAAAAAAAGTCCCCCAATGTGATTCTAAACGAATTAACTAAAATGGTACAGTCAGAAACGATAAGAAAATTTGTTGACAGAATAGAGACTCTAACAGTGGTGTTGAACGAGCTTCAAGTATACGCACTTGGTGAAGCTAGTAGCGAAACCATTAGCAATACAAATGCTATGATAGCGTTCAATACATTTAAAAACGGTCTAAAGAATAGGGAAATAGTCAGAACAATTGAAGCAAGTCGAACAAAAACAATTGAAGCAAGTCGAACAAAAACTCTCCATGAAGCTATCGAAATAGCTCCAGAGGCTTCGTCTGACATAAGACAAACCAAGTTATGTTTCAAACAGTACAAACAAAAACCACATACGCACGAAACGAGAATAGAAATGGTAGCCTTAGCTACGGTAAGAACTGCAGTAAATGTGGTAAGATGAACCATTTTGCTAAAATGTGCAAGTCGAACGGAAATAACCAGAATAGTAATAATAATAATGATTATAACAGAAACAACAACAATAGTTGCAACGGTTATCAAAATAATCAGAGTAACGACAATAGAAGAGGTAATAACAGAAATAACGGAAGCTTTAGGAATAATAATAATAACCGTAATAATAATGGAAGTTATTACAACAATAGAAACTACAATGTACGTCATATACAGGAAACGGGAAACTACCAGTATCCGGAGATTCTAAAGTACCAGGAATCTTCGGAACAGAATCAATAAACACCAAACACATATTTAGCATCGCATCTAATCTTAAAAATTATGCAAAACTAAATGTACAAGGCACAGAAAATATACTAACATTTTTAATTGACACAGGAGCCGATGTCTCTTTATGCAGAGAAGATGTATTACATGATCATAAGGAAGAAGCAGATGATTATTGTTACCTAACGGGTATATCGAAAGAGGAAATAAAATCATTAGGTTCCACTAACTTAACTATACAACTTGATGAGACGATAATTGATCATAAGGTACAACTGGTCAAATATAATTTTCCAATTTACACCGATTGTATATTGGGAAGAGATTTTCTGTGTAGATACAATTGTAATATCCATTATGACAAGTTCATATTAACAGTTAACACCGGAAATAAAATTATAACTCTCCCAATACATGATAATGCATTTAATATAACCAAGAAGTGAGGTGATCTTACCATTTGATTTGAACATTTAAGAAGATGCAGTAATATGCAGTCGTGAGATTGCACATGGAATATTTCTAGCAAATACCATAGTCCCAAAGGATGGAAATAAACGTATAAAACTATTAAATGTACTAGACATCGTGGTCTTATCTAAGAAATTTAGTAAAAACACTTCCACTAAAGAATTATGAAATTTATAGAACTAATAATGAGACAACTCATACTAAATATAATGATGAGCGATTCAATAGACTATTAAATGAACTAAATCTAGACGTCGATGACGATAATGCCAAGAATGAATTAATTGGATTATTGAGGAAATATCATTCCATTTTTCATCTAGAAGGTGAACATCTGCCAAAAAACAATTTTTATAGTCAAACTATACAATTGAATGACACAAGTCCACTAAATATAAAAAATTATCGCTTACCTCAGACAGAAGAGATAAATAGACAAGTAAAGGGATTATTGGAACAAAATATAATAGAACCATCCCAATGCTCCACTTTTATTAGTTCCTAAAAAAGGACATAGCGATATGAGCAAATGGAGACTAGTAGTAGATTTTAGAAAACTTAATGACAAGATAGTTAATGATAAATTCCCATTAACACGAATTTACGACATTTTGGATAAGTTAGGAAGGGCAAAGTATTTTTCTACGTTGGATATGACAAATTCATTCCATCAGATAGAGCTTAATAAAAACTTAAGATTTTTTACAGCCTTTTCAACCCCTAATGGACATTATCAATACACTAGATTACCATTTGGTTTAAAAATATCCTCGAATAGTTTCCAAAGAATGCTAACTATAGCACTGTCTGGATTAGAATCTGAAGCATTTTTATATGTAGACGATATAATTGTTTTCGGATGTAATTTAAAACATCCAATGAAAATTTAATGAACGTTTTTATTAGATTATCCAAGTATAATCTGAAGCTAAATGCGAATAAGTGTTGTTTTCTGAGACCATAAGTTGTATATTTAGGATATTTGATCACAGCAAGTGGTATCAAACCAGACCCAAACAAGTATGAAGCAATTTCCAGGTATCCAATTCCAAAAAATTCCGATGATGTCAGAAGATTTGTAGCTTTTTGTAACTATTATCGCAGATTCATAAAAAATTTTGCAGCAACTGCAGACTGTTTAAACAAACTATTGAAGAAAAACACGAAGTTTGAGTGGACTGAAAAATGCGGCATTTGAGGCTTTGAAAAATAGTCTAAAAAGCCCTCCTGTTTTGCAATATCCTGATTTTGACAAAACGTTCGTATTAACAACAGACGCATCGGATTTCGCTCTGGGAGCAGTCTTGTCTGAAGGTCCGATAGGTCCGCGAGTAGATCACTTAACAAGCACGAGAGAAATTAACCCGTGATTGAAAAGGAACTATTAGGAATTTATTGGGGTATACAATTTTTCAGACCTTATTTGTTTGGAAAAAAATGTACTGTGGTGACGGACCACCGACCATTAGTATCGTTATTTTCTCATAAGAATCCGAGTTCAAAACTAACACGGATACGTTTGGAACTTTCTGATTATGATTTTGACATCATATATAAAAAAAGGGTCCAATAATACAAATGCGGATGCATTATCAAAGATACAATTAGATTCGACAATTTTGAAGAGTATGATACCATCAGAGAAATATGAAAATATCAAGAAAACGTAACAAGAGGAAAGAATAAAGAGTCATCAGTTAATAATAATATCAGTAGCAAGTCCCATAGTGAGTCTGATCAACTACATATGTGGGATTGCACTTCCATCAATGATATAAAACATGCATGTAAATTAAAATTTGTACTAGAGAAAAGGCCAAAAGAAGATATATTTATTGATTTAATAACTGCGGATATTACATACAACAAGATATAAATCTTTTTAATTACAGTATGTGATATTATAGCGATACAATCAAGTTGAAATAGTAGTTACAATATTTTTAAGAAACAAAACATAAAAGTAAAAAGAATAAAATAAAATAATTTTTATTTAAATTATATCTATGTACGTTTAAAAATATATATAAAAAAAATAAGTACAAAAGTAAATAAATTAATACATGATGTTAGATTTTGAAATATATAATGTAAACAAAAATGAAACAATAATTAAGAATGTCGAATAGATATATTACAGAAAATGATAAGAGTAATAATGAAATGCGCATTAGGTGTAGTGATAATCCAAAGTGCTTAGGTACTCTATTGGAGAAGCTTTCATCTTATTTGAAAATAAGTAAAAATGAAAAACTTGCCATCGCCAGATGAATTTAAGGCCAAATATAATAATTTGAATAATTCAAATAAAGATGACCTGAGAATAATGTTGTATAATAAACCTCAAAGGATACTAGACGAAAGTACGAAAAAGAAACTAATAAGAATATATCATAATACCCCACAGGGAGGACATTTTGGCGTGAGAAAAACAACGCTAAAATTGAAACAGAAATACTCATGGAAAAACATGTCTAAAATGGTGAAAAAATATGTTACAAAATGTGACCTTTGCCAACGAAATAAACGGATAAGACATACGAAAGAACCATTCGAAATAACGAATACACTGTCACATAGTTTCTATACAAAGTAATTGATATAGTTGGTCCACTACGACCTACGAACAATTTCAGATATATATTGACAATGCAATGTGAATTGACAAAATATCTAATTGCTTGTCCAATGGAAACAAAGGAAGCAAAGTCCATAGCAAAGGCTTTAGTAGAAAATGTGATATAGAGGAACGGAATTTACAAACGAGTTATGAAGGAAATATGCGAATTATTGAAAATTGAAGAACGATTTTCAACTCCTTACCATCATAAAACGCTAGGCACAGTAGAAAGAAACCATAGGGTTTTAAACGAATATTTTTTATCTTTTGTGGAAAGCGATTAATGGGACAAATGTATTCCATGTTATGCACTTGCGTACAATATAACTCCTCATGTGGACACTGAATACTCTCCATTTGAATTGATATTTGGAAGATTACCATGTTTACCAGGTGATAAAGTAATGAATCATCCCAAAGTTTATAATTTTGAAAATTATGCTAACGAGTTAAAAACACGACTAAATATTCCCTGGACTATGCGAAGAAATTGACAGACAAAATAAAAAGGAATAGACAATTAGAATCAAATAATAAGGCAAATAGTATTAATTTAGAAATAGGAGACTTAGTACTAGTTAGAATAGAAAGTGGAAGAAAGAGCGTAGCACCATATAAAGGTTCATATAACAATAATAGGAATAAATGGTATGAACGTATCAATTAAGATAGGAAACAATATTAAGATATACCACAAAAACTTATTAAAGAAAAATAATTTCTAAGCACAATATTGTAAATACATATGTGAAAAATCAAAATAAACAAATTTTAAGTCTAAGTAAATACATACATACATATATAACAAATATTTAAATAATAAAAATGTAAATATTATGGGTATGCACAATGAACAACACACTTATTAAATCCTCCAATTTCCGTTGATTTTCTTTTACAGAAATTTGATGATTTCTCTTGATGGTGAGGGTGTAGTGTGCATACTATTAGTACGTAGTGTATGAAGGGAAAACAACGAATTGTATTTCAACCTTAAGTTGAAATTAGTCACACCAAATGTTAATGAATAAAAACAATTATGAATACCCATAAACAAAAACATACTAAACATGTTACATTGTTTGTAGTACTGACCATTGTCAAGTATTAGTGTTCATCAATAACAGAACGCACACAGTTCAAGTACAACATATGATATCATTGTACATATGATACTTTGAAGTACAGCGAATGCAGCAATCTGGCATGCATATGTGTGAAGTGTGTCAATGTTTGTTTTTATTTCATTGTTTCCCCTTTGTCCCCATACAAATAATTTTAGTATATAAGTCGATATAAAATTAGATATAAGTTAGTATTAAGAACGAGTATTAATAGAGTATTATAAAGAGTGTTAAAAAGAGTATAAAAAAGTGTTAAGAAGATAGTCATAAAGTCAAAATAAAAATAATCTATAAACTTATAAAATAACATTTTAACAAAAAGTTTAAAAAACAAAAAAAAGTTGTGTTTTATTCATTCCAACATCACTCATTACAATACCTTTTTTTTAATTGTGTTTGTGTACATTTAAATAAATAAAGACTCGTTATATTTTCTTCAAACTACTTAACGCTTTTATTTTGCAATTAAAAAGAATCCGGTTTATTTAAAGGAAATAAACCACCATTTTTAAAAGGTAAAAACTTAACAATATAATATATATGTACATGTATCCCTCAATTTACTCGGTACGTTGGGAACGAATAAAAACCGCGCAATTCAAAACCGCGTAAATAAAGATTAGTTATCAATACAAAATTTTGTTTTGGGACCAGAAATATAATAAACCGCGCAAATTGAAATACTAGCTATATACAAAATTTAAATTTGGGACCGAAAATCCGTATTAAAAAAATACTTATCGGCTTGTGTCTTACCAGATTGAAGCGATTGGTGAATTCAATAGTTAGATTTGCTTTTAACATTCGACGTAGAGAACATGTTTCCGAGTCTGTGAAATGCTTTCTTGGTTGTTCTTTAGTGAATTTGTAAAGTTTCGTAATTTGCTAAAGTTATATAAAATTATGAAAACTGGTCTACCAGTTATATGCGATGCATTTATTTTTTCTCCCCGCAACAGAAATCCTCACTTTGTTCCCCTAGGATATTTAAATCTTTTTTTAGCAGTTCTGTTGTTGTTAGGATCACAGGCTACTGGAATAGTCTGCCATTAGAGTTGCGAATTTTTACGCACTCTAATAATGTTTTCAAAGTAAAACTTTTGCAATATTTTTCGGACCCTTTGTGATCTCTTCTATTAATGTGGTTCTTGTCCTAAGTATCTCTAACTGGGCCGTATTTCATTTGTCCCTTTTTTATTAAATTTTGACATACTTATCTACACTTTTTTTTATCACGGCTGGGGAGCCCATTTGATAGTATTGTAACATGAAATTTTTTGAACACTTAACCTTGTTTTTATACTTAGGTTTATTGTACATATTACTATGTAATATTATTTCGGCCTAATTGGCTTTTTATTACTAAATAAATAAATAAATAATATAATTTGAATTAAATTTATTTTATTTGTACTTTTCAGTAGATATAACAAAATATTATTTGTAAAAATAATATTTGAAAAAAAAAAATTAAAAATTTTCTTCTAAAAGTTCTAAGTAATGTTGAAATGAGCGCAATTTGAGGGTTGCCATTATTTTTAAATCGCGTTATACTAAAAACGCGTAAAAAGCGCGATATACAGAAAAACGGTCACTATTATTAAATCGCGTTATATCGAAACTGCGCAAATAAAGTACCGCGTAAATCGAGGGATACCTGTATATGAACAATTTCACGTCAAGTGACCCAATTTTAAAATCGATGTCTTCCGATTTGGATGAAATTTGCACCAAGGTTAGTACTATTGGATAGTATGCCAGCCCCAAACTTTCAGCTCTATCATTCAAGAACTGCCGGGTTTAGAGGGGGTCAAAGTTGGACATTTTGGTTATGCAGGTTTTTTTAAATGAGTGTAACTTTTCACCTATTGGTCCTAACAAAAATTGTTCAAAGGACTTAGGTAGCTATTTCTTCAATCATCCCAAAAATATTTTTTTTTAATTTTTAAAAAATTTTTTTTTAATTTTTTATTATAAATTATTTTTTTTTTATTTTTTTCAATTTGGGCCCTCTTTTCCTCAAAAGAAAGCTTATACAATTTACTTTAAGGCCTTTATAGTCGCTTAATGGGATGCGAGTGGGATATCTATCAAAAAAATTATTTTTTAACTCAAGAATAAGATTTTTCAATATTTGGCACATGTATCATTTTCATTTTCCCCCATTTTGTTATTTTTTTTTTCAAAATGGAGTTTTTTTTTATTTTTCCTCAAAAGAAACTTTAGACCATTTCCTTTAAGAGCTTTGTGGTCACTTAATGGGATGTAAGTGGGGTATCTATAAAAAAATTTGCAACTCAAAGATGAAATTATTTAAATTTTTACCATATGCACTATTTTCATTTTATTTCCTATTTATTACTTATAATACTAAATTACAATAATAATAATAAATAATTTAATAAAATTAGTATATAAATTTTGAAATTACCAATCTTTCTTCCTTTTTATTTATTGCCTTTATTTTTAGCTTTTTTTGCCAATCCTTTCTTGGAGTTACTAGGTTCAGCTGCTGATTTTGCTGATGCTGTCTTTTTTGGCTTTGGAAAGAAATCGCATTGAGTAGATGCCGAAAACTTTGTCAACTGGAGTCTTCCATCGATAAGTGGTATAAAAGCATAGTATTGAGATGTGCCATCAATTGTTACAGCAGCGTCGAATCTGCACTTCAATGTTTTTAATGTTTCCTCATGATCAGCTTTGCTACTAAAAACTACTTCAGTTTGTTCACAATGCTTCTTTGCCCATCGGAATAAAGCGTTCGCATCTAAGATGCGATATTGATGAGAGCACTGCAGGCTATACCTCGCTGCATTTCTTTTGAGATTTGCTCCAATGCCATCACATGCTCATTTGCCATGTGCAGTTGGATGAGAAAGCCATTTAACTGGAATTCCAAAATCTTTTTCGTGAGCTATAAGATTTGCGAAGCTATTTTTGTTTTTAAAATGTTGACGAGCTCCATCCGAAACGTAAGGTATCCACTATAAATTTAGATTTTAGATAATTTAGAATTATCTTCTGGTATTCATAAACTGTAGCGGTATCATGTTTTAAATCATCGGATATGATTGCCATACTTTTGTGTTCCAGTTTTTCGTCTTCTATGTTGTAAAAATATAGTTGCTTGGTCATTATTAAAGTGGAATCCTTGTAGGCATCCTGAATAACATATTTATAGTTCTCTGCGAAATCATATGAAATCACGAATTCACCAGACTTCAAATGCGTCTTCAAATCATTAAAAAATTACCATTGCTGTTTGACTAAAAAGTCATGGGTTCTCAAATTTAGCAAACCTTTGCATATTTCTTCCACAAAATCATCCACATTTAAAATTACTGTGTTTAGTTACATCTTTCAGTCTGAAGCCAAGATTCAAATTTTATCTTATCAATACATTATCGATCAAAAGAGTTCATTAAATTCTCCTTAATTAATGCGGTCTCCGAGAAATTTGAACAATCGCTTAAGTGGCAAGAAGTTGTTACATAAGGACACATAGTCAATTTAAGGCAATCACGGTAATCATGCAAATCTTCTGAGGAATCATCTGTCAAATAATTTAAGTTGATTTCCTTCAAGATGAGTTTAACATTTTCATGGTAAATACAAACGCATACTGTGTGTGTTTCGCGGCTACCTGCAAAACGCAATGCTTTGGCCTCAATGAAAAGATGTGTGACTTAGAAAATTGCAGGTAGAAATTAATAGCGGTTGGTCTCACACAGCACCATTTCACGGGCGTTTCTAGGCTGTTGTTGGAGTTTTTATTTTTATCATTTTAATAAAACTTACTCACAAATAGGCAAAAAATGTATATTTTCATTATTTTAAAAATTTAAACAATTTCTTCTTTGAGTTGCAATTTTTTTTTTATAGATACCCCACTTGCATCCCATTAAGTGACCACAAAGCTCTTAAAGGAAATGGTCTAAAGTTTCTGTTGAGGAAAAATTAAAAAAAACTCCATTTTGAAAAAAAAAAATAAAAAAATGGGGGAAAATGATACATGTGCCAAATATTGAAAAATCTTATTCTTGAGTTAAAAAATAATTTTTTTAGATATCCCACTCGCATCCCATTAAGCGACTATAAAGGCCTTAAAGTAAATTGTATAAGCTTTCTTTTGAGGAAAAAAGGGCCCAAATTGAAAAACATTAAAAAAAATAATTTTTAAAAAAAATTAAATTAAATTAAAATTAGGTCCAAAGGACCTAAAGTCCTTTGGACAATTTTTGCTAGGACTAATAGGTGAAAAGTTACACTCATTTTAAAAAACCCTGCATGACCAAAATGTCCAACTTTGACCTCCTCTAAGAACTGCCGGGGTTCTTGAATGATAGAGCTGAAAATTTGGGTGTGGCATACTATCCAACTAACCTTGGTGCAAATTTCATCAAAATCGGAACACATCGATTTTAAAATTGGGTCACTTGACTTATATATGTATGTATATAATATAATTATGCATCCACAACAAACCCGGCATTTACACATGCAAGTGCAAGTTCGAAAAACTCAATACACTCAAATTTTTTTACTAATACGTTCACATTTTTTTCACTTGCAGAGCTACTCAAGTTTTTCGAATAAGTTTTCGTATATAATACGTACACAGCACTCGCATGCAAGTACTTGCATGCTGAAAGGTGAAGGGTATATAAGAATCGTCATAGGCGTATATAGCACTCTTACTTGCTTCGATTTCGCATATTGCTGTCTGTTAGTGGTTTTTGAAGTTACTATTTCTTTGCATGGTTTATGGTTCGGTAGTAAACTATAAAAAGTATGCGTGTGTTCTAGTAGTAAATATATTGCAAATGAAAAATTTTTAATTTGTTACTTTTTATGGCAAAATATTTTTAGAATTACTACTAGAAATATTTGTACCATGAAGCAAGTGCATATGTGTATTCGTTGGTTAATAGTTTGTATATTTTTAGTATTTCTGCATATAAATATGGAAGTGGTACATATTCATTGCGCAGTCAATAGTCTGCAAAAACCTACGTATCTGTAACTAGTGAAAACTTCTCTAAGGGATGAAACGAAGTACATAATACTTCCTTGAGTTGCTGCTCCTGATTCTGGAAAAATACCGATTTTTTCGACACAATACATCTGTAGTATGTGCAAGGGCCATGAAAACCGCGCAATTGTTTTTTTTGTTTTAGCTACACTAAGTTTTACGACATCTTCTTAAAAGTAAGGACTTCTGTAAGATTTTCAGGCGTTCATTAAAAGTCCCTATAACAAACTTATAAAAGTTCAAAAATTGTTGCGGCAGTTCTATGCAAAATTATAATATTTAGGAACCTAGTTGCACAGAAGTCCCAAATTATTTAATTCGTTAATCGTTTTACTTCGTGGTAAATGAGTTGCAGCAGTTGTGTGTGCAAGAAATAAGAAAATGTATGGTATTGCCAATAGGTGGTTATTATTAGTATAGTATTATTGTGAATGAAAACCCAAGTGGCAATAATGCCATGGGATCTCTGAAAATAAAAATCCCTGAAAATTTGAATTAGAGCAAAAAAAAAAGGAATCCTATTGGAAATTGAAATCCAAAAATGGGATCAGTGTAGATACACAAAAAAACTGTTAAATCCAGAATATGGAATTTTAAACCAGAGAATCGCCATTTGTGTGTGGACAAGCAATCAGAACGGGTGCGAACAGAACAGAATTCTTTTGTTTTTAAATAATATACCTATGTACATAGATAGTAACGGTGGTTTATGCTACTATTTGTTCTCATATTCTAACTATAAGAATAATAACAACAAGGAGGTAAGAGTTAAATCTGTTTCTTTTGATTATAGAAAGGAACCATTTCTTGTATAAAAAAAAAAAAAAAAATTTTTTTAATAGGAACAAAAGCGGTAATAAGAGAAAAGGCCCAACGGCTAATACTCAAGACCATTCGCAAAGGGACTGTTCCTGATTAGTTGTAGGAATCCAAGGAAAACACCGACCCCAGCAAAAACGCCTAAATTTAAGTATCAAGCAAACAGGTAACCGCCATACTATATAAATTAAGATAGAACGTTTCATAAAAGCCCGTAAATGACACCATTGATTCTTTAAGAGCCGACACTAATTAAATAAATAGAAGCAACACAAGCGGAGAAGATATTTTTTTTTGAGAATAAAACAATACATAGTTTTAATATAGGATAAGGTTAGTTTAATTACGCAATTTTTTTTTGTTTTATGTACGATTTTAGTATATGTATATCATTAGCGTTAAGTAGTTATGTTTTGTTTAAAACTTCGATGTTAGGTTATAGTGTTTAAGCCTAAATTTTGTTATGAATATTAATTTGTTAGAGTGATTGGCCTAAAAATTTCTATATCCTTCAGCTAGGGAATTTGTGTAGTAGCGGTAAATAATTTTTTTGTTGTGTCCTTCGTTTTAAATAAGGGCATATTGTCTGCCTAAGTGAGCTCTTTTAGGTAGGGAAATAAGCGAATTTTTTTAAATTATGAAAATTTGATCGAAATATATAACCACACAGATTTCAAAAAATAATAAAAGGGTATAAAAATTAGTTTTTTTTTTAAAGGCATTTGTTTAAGTGTGTGATTTATTTTGTTTATTTAATTTAGGCGAAACATTATAGCCATATAAAGTGTTACTTATAATGTTAAAGTAGTTTTTTTTTATGTGAACAGATTCTATTATACTTACCTATTTAAATACCTCTATATATTGAATTGTTTTGTTATTTAATTCTAAAAGGCTTCTTGTTTTATTTTTTTTTTTAAATAATAAATATGTGAAAGATTTTAATTGTTTAAACAAAAGAATATGTTTGGTCGTTAAGAATTTCGGATTTGGTAAAAATGTGAGGTAAGTGTATCTGAGTGTGTCAGCGTATAGGGGACACAAATGTAATTTTTAGGAATAAAAAAATTTGTGTCCAAGGTTGGGAGGGCAATTGGAGGACAAAATTCATCTCGTCCTCCCTCATAAGTGTTTCCGCGTCGAATTTGTATACAGTAATAGTTTTTTTTTTGTGGTAGTGTACCTTTTTAGTTTTTTATTTGTTCGTGTCCGTATTCTGTGGTTGGGTTGGGACCTACCCTGTTGACTATGCCTAGCTGAGCTGGTTGGCATCACAACCATAGATACGTGGGAATGTATGGTTTATGACATCCCGAAACAAAGATGCGTAACAATAAAATGGCGCCCAATCAAAATCGAAATGAGTTTTGAAAATACGTTACAGCTAAGTATATAAAGGTATGAAAATAGCCCATAGGTCGTTATGAGGAAGTGAAGTTTATACTAGCACAGCAGAGTTAACTCATAGACTTAGTTATGAGCCGCAGAGTGTTAATAACTTATTAGCTTTGTCGAACTAAGCTTAGCGATAGGGATTACGCTTCCAAATATTCGATGTGAAGTATGCAAAGGGTAGTTTTTATTATTGTAGCGTGGGAGTTGATATGTATAAAACATCCCATTGAATAATAAAATTATCGAGAATTTTATCATTTGTAGTTTCAGTTTAAGTTTTTGTTTTTTTTTTACGATGTTTGAATAAACGTTTGGTAACAACCGCTCTTAATAATATTAGAGGTCTGATAGTGTTATCACACGTTCATTCATACTTTCGTGTTATTTTATTTTTCCCAAATAAGCCTATGATAACCGCTCACAAGGATGTAGAGGTCAATTGTATTGTAGGTGAGGAAATTAGTCTTCTTGTCTACACCTAAGCGTATTGTTGTGAAATGGTGACCGATGATGACATGATTCAGCATCGTGGCGTGATGTACAGTAATAGTCTTTAGTATGTGGAAAATATTAAGATAATACATTTTTTTGTGCAATACTAGTCGTAAGGAAACACTAAGTGGGAAGTTAAGATATACACATATGTATTTTTTTTTTTGTTTATTTGAAATTTTGTTTATCACACTCAATTTATTTATTCTAATTAAAGTTAGATTAAAGTTAGATTTTTTTTTGTATTAATTTTATCTTCTTTATTTATTCTAGATATATATATAGTATTCATTTTTTTTTATTTTTTGTTAATTTATTAGTTTCATTTATTTATGGCTGAATATAATAGGGTTGAAGGAAAGGAAAAATTAGAAAAATCTAAACACAGGAAAAGAGTTAGGGAACCACTGTTCGATAGTAATAGAACAATTCCTCATCGCCAACAGAAGGAACGAAAAACACAGGATCAAACTGTAGAAATGAATGCAAATAAGGATAACGTAATTACT
Source organism: Bellardia bayeri (assembly GCA_950370525.1). Classification (NCBI taxonomy): domain Eukaryota; kingdom Metazoa; phylum Arthropoda; class Insecta; order Diptera; family Calliphoridae; genus Bellardia; species Bellardia bayeri. The sequence continues at coordinate 45,828,496 of OX493265.1, read as the reverse complement.
CCTACGATTGTAGACTTATCGCAAACTATAAACGCTGTGACTCGAAGTTTAGGGGGAAGACCAAATGATGGTGGTGATGTCGTGCAACCTACCTCAATGTATGATGGCAATATAACACCTGAGTTTAGGGAAATTGTAGTGGATGAGGCTATGGTGGTACAAAGATCCTTAGAGGAAAAGGTCAAAATGATGATTCAGGACGAAATGTCAGAAATTAGGAGAAAGATGAGCGATTTGGCCAATTCCATGGCTAGTCTAATGGGGGTGTATCAGAGCAACACCCCAGGCCAGAATGGGACCAGTGTTGCAAGTGGCCCAATAAATGAGAATCGCTTAATAAGTACACAAAATCCTGTAGACCAGTTTTCCAATAATAGTGCTCCTACAGGCAGTTCTAGTAATAACTCTCAAGACGTAAGAGACAGAGTACCTCAGCCGATCGTAAGAAACTTCGAGCAAAATCGTATTCGGATTGATAAGTTAGGGGTAGAGTTCACTGGGTTGTCAACTCAGACGAGTGTGGAGGATTTCATATTCCGTTTGGAACACCTTCATAGGCAGTATGGGTTAACGTGGTCCGAAATTATTCGTGATTTCCACCTCCTACTTAGTGGTTCAGCAAGAGAATGGTATTGGCTGCTGGCGAAAACGCAGGGATGCATGGATTGGCCTAGCGTCCGGCATGCGTTGTTAAGCCAGTTTCAGTCTTCTCGGTCTAATTTTGAGATAATGAGGGATCTGGTAGAGAGGAAACAGCAGGCAAATGAATCAACGGATAGCTTTTTTCATAATATGAATCAGATTCGTTCAAGGTTAGTTCAACCAATTCCTAAGTACGACATGATTAAAATTATGAAGAGAAATGTGAGAGAAAGCTTAGGGAGAATTGTTTACCCAATACCTGTATCATCAGTGGAACAACTTAGGGTCGAATGCCATGAGGCAGAAAGAAATTTTCCGAGGAGAGATAGCAGAAATTTAATACCACCACCACGCCAGCAACGTTACGTGAACGAAGTGTATGAAGAAGAGCAGGAGCAGTCTGTACAGAAAGTGGCAGCTGTTGACAGGACAACAGTATGTTGGAACTGTCAGCAGGATGGTTCTGTTCTGTTATAAATGCGGAAGGCCAGACACAATTACGCCCAAGTGCCCGAATTGTACTAGTATTCAGGGAAACTCGCGGAGGAGCGAGGGTGTAATGGGGTTGCCACGTTCGTCGGAACTTGCCCCGAGACAACTTCAAAATTAACACCAAATTTTTCAAAAACCCGGCATCTTAGGACTTTTGCCGAACGAGAAGAAAATTATGCAAGAGTAAGAAACCGGATATTCAGCAACTCAGATGAATCAGGCGAGAAAAATAGCAATATAAGAAATCGGAAAGAAATTATTCATAGCAGAAATGAAAAGCAAATAGATTCAAAAAGGTATGAATATATTCGCAAATTTAGGAGTGATTTTGTAAAAAGGAAACTTAGGCGACGACTTCTTATTGATGCCATTAGCCGAAGTAGTAAGGAAATAGATGCGAGACCATATGCTGAGATAGTTATTCAGGGTAGGAGGTTTTCTGGTCTGCTAGATTCAGGGGCGTCAGTCAGTCTGTTGGGGAAGGACTGTCGCGAGGTTGTTTTAGATCTGGGGGCAGAAATAGTTAATAATTTTAGCAAGGTAAGCACGGCTAGTGGGCAAAAACATAGAATTTTAGGGAAATGTCAATTGGAAGTCGAGTATAATGGCAATAAGCAAAATATTATGTTTTATCTGTGTCCTGATTTGGAACAGAAAATGTACTTAGGGATAGATTTTTGGCGGGCGTTCGAAATAGCCCCACAAATTGTACCTGTGTTAGAAATAGGCCCAGAATTGATAGAAAAAATTAAGGGTGAAGATTTACCTGATAAACTACAGAAACATGTATTAACACAGCAACAACAAAAACAGCTGGAAGAAATAATAAGAAAATTCCCCTCATTTGAAGAAAATGGTTTGGGGTGTACAAATCTTGAGAAGCATGAGATAAAGTTAATGGAGGATACGAATCCAATAAAGGACAAACATTATCCTATTTCCCCTGCTGTTCAGGCCATAGTCTATGCAGAAATAGATAATATGCTGAGATTGAAAGTAATAGAGGAAAGCAATAGTCCTTGGTCGAACAGGACAACCATAGTAAGAAAGCCAGGGAAGAATGGGTTCTGTTTAGATGCCCGAAAACTAAATGCGGTTACGGTAAAGGACGCGTATCCCCTACAAAACATTGACGGCATTTTAAGCCGCATAGATCAAACACATTATATAAGCAGCGTCGACCTGAAATACGCTTTTTGGCAAATTGAGCTAGAGGAGGAGGCGAAACCATATACAGCCTTCACAATTCCAGGTCGACCACTGTACCAATTTCGTGTAATGCCGTTTGGTCTATGCAATGCGGCTCAGCGTTTATGCCGTTTAATGGATAGGGTGATACCAGCGAGATTAAAACAGAACGTATTTATTTATCTGGATGATCTCCTCATAATATCTGATCAATTTTCAACCCATTTGAAACTTTTAGGTGAAGTTGCGGAGTGTTTGAAACAGGCAAATTTGACTATAGGTTTAAAAAAATCATTATTTTGTTTTAAAGACCTAAGATACTTGGGATTTATTATAGGCGGTGGTATGCTAAAAACGGACCCGGAAAAAGTTAAGGCCATGCAAAAGATTTCGTTACCAAAAACGCCAAGAGAGGTTAGAAGTTTCCTAGGAACCGCTGGGTGGTATAGGCGCTTTATTAAAGATTTTGCCAGTATTTCAGCACCTATAACAGATACCCTGAGGAAAGGTAAAAAGTTTAGTATGACTCCACAGGCAATAGAAGCATTTGAAACTTTTAAAATCTCACTCACAACTGCGCCAGTTTTACGTCACCCTGACTTTAGTAGGCCATTCTTTATACAATGCGACGCATCAGAGTATGGGGTGGGAGCGGTGCTCTTCCAGAAATTTGGTCAGGAGGAAAACCCTATCGCTTTCTACTCACAGAAATTGAACAACTGCCAGAGAAACTACTCTGTGACAGAAAAGGAGTGCCTGGCAGCAGTGTTGGCTGTTAAACGATTCAGGCCATATGTCGAGATGATGAAATTCACCGTAATAACCGATCACGCTAGCCTGAAATGGATGATGTCTCTTAAGGACCTCAGTGGCCGATTAGCAAGGTGGTCACTTCAACTGCAAGCCTACGATTTCGATATCCAACATCGGCGAGGTTCAGAAAATGTTGTTGCGGATATGTTATCGCGAATGCCAGTTGAAGAGATACAAGTCGATGATGAGTTTTTTGATTTTGAAACAACTGCTTTTGAGAGTGAGGAGTATTTACAACTAAAAAAACACATTGAGGAAAATAAAAGCAAATTACCTGACCTACGTGTAGAAAATGGGAAGATTTATAAGAGAACTACGTTTGAAAATGTAGACTGTGTAAATACAAATGTATGGAAATTGTGGATTCCCCAAGATATCACACATATATTAATTGAAAAGGCACACAATGACGTCACATCATCCCATGGAGGCGTTAAAAAGACTCTAGAAAGGGTTAGAAGGTTATATTATTGGCCGCGAATGGTGCTCCAAGTACAACAATATGTCCGACAATGTCAGATTTGTAAAGAGACAAAACCATACCATGCCAACGATAGGGGGTAGGGTTCAAACGGACCGACCTTTTCAGAAAATATACGTAGATTTTCTAGGGAAATATCCACGATCGAAGAACGGTAATGCCTACATTTTTATTGTGGTGGACCACTTCACCAAATTTGTATTTTTAAAGGCAATGAATGAGGCTACCTCAAAGCAAGTTGTCCAATTTCTTGTACAGGAAGTATTTCAGAAATTTGGAGTTCCAGAAGTCATACATAGTGACAATGGACAACAGTTTGTCTCTAAGCAATTTGAAGAAATGATAGGCACATATAACATTATCCATTTAAAAACCGCTTTTTATTCCCCACAATCGAATGCGGCAGAGAGGGTCAACTAATCTGTCTTAGCAGCCATTAGGGCTTACCTAGAAACAGAAAATAGAGACTGGGATTTATATCTTCCCGAGATAGAGTGTGCCTTAAGGACTTCCGTCCATTCAGCCACGGGGTTTTCACCTTTTTTCGCTCTTTTCGGGTACCATATATTCTTAAATGGAACCGATTATAAATTAGCGAGAAAATTAAATTCCATGTCTGACCATGAGATCGACAGTTTAGAAAACCGTGACAGAATGATGATCCTACGGGATAAAATAAAACAAAACCTAAATGATGCATACGTAAGAAGCGCGGAGAGATATAATAGAAAGGCGAGAATGATTAATTTCAGGCCAGGACAAGAAGTCTATAGAAGGAATTTTGTACTGTCAGATTTTAAGAACAATATTAATTCAAAATTTTGTCGCAAGTACATTAAATGTCGCATAACGAAACCAATAGGCAACAATATGTATGAGATAGAATCGTTGCAGGGCAAGCCTATTGGCATATTTCATGCTAAAGACATTAAAATGTGATAAGTGCAATATATTTCTGTGATATTTATTATTGGGTAGTGCAATATATGGTTTGATTTTAGATATAGGGTAGCGAGTGTAATATTAGAAATAAGTTTCTGTGTTTGTGCTTGTCCCGTTTACATTTTATATCTAATTATACACCCTTTGTTTTGTGGTTATACACACTATTAATTTATTTTTTTTTTATACCTGCAGTTATACACATAATTAGATACTATTTTTTTCATACGACAAGCGTCAATCTCACCCACTATATATTTCATAAGTACTACTCATGAGTCCAAATAAATAGAATGGCAAAAGAAAAAATTGATTTCAATATGGAACATAAATAACCCTTGCATTGAAAGAGTAAAAGTAGTGGAGATCACAAGGTCATTAAGTACAGAGTAGGTGGAAATAAAAAAAAAAAAATAGTAATGCGTTTTTTTTTGTTGGTGTTTGTCTAGAAAAATTTTTTATCAATACCAGGTGGGGTATGAACGTTGAGCATATGGTCACCTGAAAGAAAAAATTGTAAACAGGAAAGTAGTGAAGAATACTGACACGACCTACCTCGTTTTGCCCGGCTGAGGACTCTTCTTCAGGGTGTGGGAGTTCCCCACGTGTGCGTTTTTGCTTCACATAGTCGTGATACGCAAATCTGCCCGCACACCTGTACTACTGGCGTACACTTAGTAGCCCTGGTGGTTTGTTGCGGCAGTTCTATGCAAAATTATAATATTTAGGAACCTAGTTGCACAGAAGTCCCAAATTATTTAATTCGTTAATCGTTTTACTTCGTGGTAAATGAGTTGCAGCAGTTGTGTGTGCAAGAAATAAGAAAATGTATGGTATTGCCAATAGGTGGTTATTATTAGTATAGTATTATTGTGAATGAAAACCCAAGTGGCAATAATGCCATGGGATCTCTGAAAATAAAAATCCCTGAAAATTTGAATTAGAGCAAAAAAAAAAGGAATCCTATTGGAAATTGAAATCCAAAAATGGGATCAGTGTAGATACACAAAAAAACTGTTAAATCCAGAATATGGAATTTTAAACCAGAGAATCGCCATTTGTGTGTGGACAAGCAATCAGAACGGGTGCGAACAGAACAGAATTCTTTTGTTTTTAAATAATATACCTATGTACATAGATAGTAACGGTGGTTTATGCTACTATTTGTTCTCATATTCTAACTATAAGAATAATAACAACAAGGAGGTAAGAGTTAAATCTGTTTCTTTTGATTATAGAAAGGAACCATTTCTTGTATAAAAAAAAAAAAAAAAATTTTTTTAATAGGAACAAAAGCGGTAATAAGAGAAAAGGCCCAACGGCTAATACTCAAGACCATTCGCAAAGGGACTGTTCCTGATTAGTTGTAGGAATCCAAGGAAAACACCGACCCCAGCAAAAACGCCTAAATTTAAGTATCAAGCAAACAGGTAACCGCCATACTATATAAATTAAGATAGAACGTTTCATAAAAGCCCGTAAATGACACCATTGATTCTTTAAGAGCCGACACTAATTAAATAAATAGAAGCAACACAAGCGGAGAAGATATTTTTTTTTGAGAATAAAACAATACATAGTTTTAATATAGGATAAGGTTAGTTTAATTACGCAATTTTTTTTTGTTTTATGTACGATTTTAGTATATGTATATCATTAGCGTTAAGTAGTTATGTTTTGTTTAAAACTTCGATGTTAGGTTATAGTGTTTAAGCCTAAATTTTGTTATGAATATTAATTTGTTAGAGTGATTGGCCTAAAAATTTCTATATCCTTCAGCTAGGGAATTTGTGTAGTAGCGGTAAATAATTTTTTTGTTGTGTCCTTCGTTTTAAATAAGGGCATATTGTCTGCCTAAGTGAGCTCTTTTAGGTAGGGAAATAAGCGAATTTTTTTAAATTATGAAAATTTGATCGAAATATATAACCACACAGATTTCAAAAAATAATAAAAGGGTATAAAAATTAGTTTTTTTTTTAAAGGCATTTGTTTAAGTGTGTGATTTATTTTGTTTATTTAATTTAGGCGAAACATTATAGCCATATAAAGTGTTACTTATAATGTTAAAGTAGTTTTTTTTTATGTGAACAGATTCTATTATACTTACCTATTTAAATACCTCTATATATTGAATTGTTTTGTTATTTAATTCTAAAAGGCTTCTTGTTTTATTTTTTTTTTTAAATAATAAATATGTGAAAGATTTTAATTGTTTAAACAAAAGAATATGTTTGGTCGTTAAGAATTTCGGATTTGGTAAAAATGTGAGGTAAGTGTATCTGAGTGTGTCAGCGTATAGGGGACACAAATGTAATTTTTAGGAATAAAAAAATTTGTGTCCAAGGTTGGGAGGGCAATTGGAGGACAAAATTCATCTCGTCCTCCCTCATAAGTGTTTCCGCGTCGAATTTGTATACAGTAATAGTTTTTTTTTTGTGGTAGTGTACCTTTTTAGTTTTTTATTTGTTCGTGTCCGTATTCTGTGGTTGGGTTGGGACCTACCCTGTTGACTATGCCTAGCTGAGCTGGTTGGCATCACAACCATAGATACGTGGGAATGTATGGTTTATGACATCCCGAAACAAAGATGCGTAACAATAAAATGGCGCCCAATCAAAATCGAAATGAGTTTTGAAAATACGTTACAGCTAAGTATATAAAGGTATGAAAATAGCCCATAGGTCGTTATGAGGAAGTGAAGTTTATACTAGCACAGCAGAGTTAACTCATAGACTTAGTTATGAGCCGCAGAGTGTTAATAACTTATTAGCTTTGTCGAACTAAGCTTAGCGATAGGGATTACGCTTCCAAATATTCGATGTGAAGTATGCAAAGGGTAGTTTTTATTATTGTAGCGTGGGAGTTGATATGTATAAAACATCCCATTGAATAATAAAATTATCGAGAATTTTATCATTTGTAGTTTCAGTTTAAGTTTTTGTTTTTTTTTTACGATGTTTGAATAAACGTTTGGTAACAACCGCTCTTAATAATATTAGAGGTCTGATAGTGTTATCACACGTTCATTCATACTTTCGTGTTATTTTATTTTTCCCAAATAAGCCTATGATAACCGCTCACAAGGATGTAGAGGTCAATTGTATTGTAGGTGAGGAAATTAGTCTTCTTGTCTACACCTAAGCGTATTGTTGTGAAATGGTGACCGATGATGACATGATTCAGCATCGTGGCGTGATGTACAGTAATAGTCTTTAGTATGTGGAAAATATTAAGATAATACATTTTTTTGTGCAATACTAGTCGTAAGGAAACACTAAGTGGGAAGTTAAGATATACACATATGTATTTTTTTTTTTGTTTATTTGAAATTTTGTTTATCACACTCAATTTATTTATTCTAATTAAAGTTAGATTAAAGTTAGATTTTTTTTTGTATTAATTTTATCTTCTTTATTTATTCTAGATATATATATAGTATTCATTTTTTTTTATTTTTTGTTAATTTATTAGTTTCATTTATTTATGGCTGAATATAATAGGGTTGAAGGAAAGGAAAAATTAGAAAAATCTAAACACAGGAAAAGAGTTAGGGAACCACTGTTCGATAGTAATAGAACAATTCCTCATCGCCAACAGAAGGAACGAAAAACACAGGATCAAACTGTAGAAATGAATGCAAATAAGGATAACGTAATTACTCCTACGATTGTAGACTTATCGCAAACTATAAACGCTGTGACTCGAAGTTTAGGGGGAAGACCAAATGATGGTGGTGATGTCGTGCAACCTACCTCAATGTATGATGGCAATATAACACCTGAGTTTAGGGAAATTGTAGTGGATGAGGCTATGGTGGTACAAAGATCCTTAGAGGAAAAGGTCAAAATGATGATTCAGGACGAAATGTCAGAAATTAGGAGAAAGATGAGCGATTTGGCCAATTCCATGGCTAGTCTAATGGGGGTGTATCAGAGCAACACCCCAGGCCAGAATGGGACCAGTGTTGCAAGTGGCCCAATAAATGAGAATCGCTTAATAAGTACACAAAATCCTGTAGACCAGTTTTCCAATAATAGTGCTCCTACAGGCAGTTCTAGTAATAACTCTCAAGACGTAAGAGACAGAGTACCTCAGCCGATCGTAAGAAACTTCGAGCAAAATCGTATTCGGATTGATAAGTTAGGGGTAGAGTTCACTGGGTTGTCAACTCAGACGAGTGTGGAGGATTTCATATTCCGTTTGGAACACCTTCATAGGCAGTATGGGTTAACGTGGTCCGAAATTATTCGTGATTTCCACCTCCTACTTAGTGGTTCAGCAAGAGAATGGTATTGGCTGCTGGCGAAAACGCAGGGATGCATGGATTGGCCTAGCGTCCGGCATGCGTTGTTAAGCCAGTTTCAGTCTTCTCGGTCTAATTTTGAGATAATGAGGGATCTGGTAGAGAGGAAACAGCAGGCAAATGAATCAACGGATAGCTTTTTTCATAATATGAATCAGATTCGTTCAAGGTTAGTTCAACCAATTCCTAAGTACGACATGATTAAAATTATGAAGAGAAATGTGAGAGAAAGCTTAGGGAGAATTGTTTACCCAATACCTGTATCATCAGTGGAACAACTTAGGGTCGAATGCCATGAGGCAGAAAGAAATTTTCCGAGGAGAGATAGCAGAAATTTAATACCACCACCACGCCAGCAACGTTACGTGAACGAAGTGTATGAAGAAGAGCAGGAGCAGTCTGTACAGAAAGTGGCAGCTGTTGACAGGACAACAGTATGTTGGAACTGTCAGCAGGATGGTTCTGTTCTGTTATAAATGCGGAAGGCCAGACACAATTACGCCCAAGTGCCCGAATTGTACTAGTATTCAGGGAAACTCGCGGAGGAGCGAGGGTGTAATGGGGTTGCCACGTTCGTCGGAACTTGCCCCGAGACAACTTCAAAATTAACACCAAATTTTTCAAAAACCCGGCATCTTAGGACTTTTGCCGAACGAGAAGAAAATTATGCAAGAGTAAGAAACCGGATATTCAGCAACTCAGATGAATCAGGCGAGAAAAATAGCAATATAAGAAATCGGAAAGAAATTATTCATAGCAGAAATGAAAAGCAAATAGATTCAAAAAGGTATGAATATATTCGCAAATTTAGGAGTGATTTTGTAAAAAGGAAACTTAGGCGACGACTTCTTATTGATGCCATTAGCCGAAGTAGTAAGGAAATAGATGCGAGACCATATGCTGAGATAGTTATTCAGGGTAGGAGGTTTTCTGGTCTGCTAGATTCAGGGGCGTCAGTCAGTCTGTTGGGGAAGGACTGTCGCGAGGTTGTTTTAGATCTGGGGGCAGAAATAGTTAATAATTTTAGCAAGGTAAGCACGGCTAGTGGGCAAAAACATAGAATTTTAGGGAAATGTCAATTGGAAGTCGAGTATAATGGCAATAAGCAAAATATTATGTTTTATCTGTGTCCTGATTTGGAACAGAAAATGTACTTAGGGATAGATTTTTGGCGGGCGTTCGAAATAGCCCCACAAATTGTACCTGTGTTAGAAATAGGCCCAGAATTGATAGAAAAAATTAAGGGTGAAGATTTACCTGATAAACTACAGAAACATGTATTAACACAGCAACAACAAAAACAGCTGGAAGAAATAATAAGAAAATTCCCCTCATTTGAAGAAAATGGTTTGGGGTGTACAAATCTTGAGAAGCATGAGATAAAGTTAATGGAGGATACGAATCCAATAAAGGACAAACATTATCCTATTTCCCCTGCTGTTCAGGCCATAGTCTATGCAGAAATAGATAATATGCTGAGATTGAAAGTAATAGAGGAAAGCAATAGTCCTTGGTCGAACAGGACAACCATAGTAAGAAAGCCAGGGAAGAATGGGTTCTGTTTAGATGCCCGAAAACTAAATGCGGTTACGGTAAAGGACGCGTATCCCCTACAAAACATTGACGGCATTTTAAGCCGCATAGATCAAACACATTATATAAGCAGCGTCGACCTGAAATACGCTTTTTGGCAAATTGAGCTAGAGGAGGAGGCGAAACCATATACAGCCTTCACAATTCCAGGTCGACCACTGTACCAATTTCGTGTAATGCCGTTTGGTCTATGCAATGCGGCTCAGCGTTTATGCCGTTTAATGGATAGGGTGATACCAGCGAGATTAAAACAGAACGTATTTATTTATCTGGATGATCTCCTCATAATATCTGATCAATTTTCAACCCATTTGAAACTTTTAGGTGAAGTTGCGGAGTGTTTGAAACAGGCAAATTTGACTATAGGTTTAAAAAAATCATTATTTTGTTTTAAAGACCTAAGATACTTGGGATTTATTATAGGCGGTGGTATGCTAAAAACGGACCCGGAAAAAGTTAAGGCCATGCAAAAGATTTCGTTACCAAAAACGCCAAGAGAGGTTAGAAGTTTCCTAGGAACCGCTGGGTGGTATAGGCGCTTTATTAAAGATTTTGCCAGTATTTCAGCACCTATAACAGATACCCTGAGGAAAGGTAAAAAGTTTAGTATGACTCCACAGGCAATAGAAGCATTTGAAACTTTTAAAATCTCACTCACAACTGCGCCAGTTTTACGTCACCCTGACTTTAGTAGGCCATTCTTTATACAATGCGACGCATCAGAGTATGGGGTGGGAGCGGTGCTCTTCCAGAAATTTGGTCAGGAGGAAAACCCTATCGCTTTCTACTCACAGAAATTGAACAACTGCCAGAGAAACTACTCTGTGACAGAAAAGGAGTGCCTGGCAGCAGTGTTGGCTGTTAAACGATTCAGGCCATATGTCGAGATGATGAAATTCACCGTAATAACCGATCACGCTAGCCTGAAATGGATGATGTCTCTTAAGGACCTCAGTGGCCGATTAGCAAGGTGGTCACTTCAACTGCAAGCCTACGATTTCGATATCCAACATCGGCGAGGTTCAGAAAATGTTGTTGCGGATATGTTATCGCGAATGCCAGTTGAAGAGATACAAGTCGATGATGAGTTTTTTGATTTTGAAACAACTGCTTTTGAGAGTGAGGAGTATTTACAACTAAAAAAACACATTGAGGAAAATAAAAGCAAATTACCTGACCTACGTGTAGAAAATGGGAAGATTTATAAGAGAACTACGTTTGAAAATGTAGACTGTGTAAATACAAATGTATGGAAATTGTGGATTCCCCAAGATATCACACATATATTAATTGAAAAGGCACACAATGACGTCACATCATCCCATGGAGGCGTTAAAAAGACTCTAGAAAGGGTTAGAAGGTTATATTATTGGCCGCGAATGGTGCTCCAAGTACAACAATATGTCCGACAATGTCAGATTTGTAAAGAGACAAAACCATACCATGCCAACGATAGGGGGTAGGGTTCAAACGGACCGACCTTTTCAGAAAATATACGTAGATTTTCTAGGGAAATATCCACGATCGAAGAACGGTAATGCCTACATTTTTATTGTGGTGGACCACTTCACCAAATTTGTATTTTTAAAGGCAATGAATGAGGCTACCTCAAAGCAAGTTGTCCAATTTCTTGTACAGGAAGTATTTCAGAAATTTGGAGTTCCAGAAGTCATACATAGTGACAATGGACAACAGTTTGTCTCTAAGCAATTTGAAGAAATGATAGGCACATATAACATTATCCATTTAAAAACCGCTTTTTATTCCCCACAATCGAATGCGGCAGAGAGGGTCAACTAATCTGTCTTAGCAGCCATTAGGGCTTACCTAGAAACAGAAAATAGAGACTGGGATTTATATCTTCCCGAGATAGAGTGTGCCTTAAGGACTTCCGTCCATTCAGCCACGGGGTTTTCACCTTTTTTCGCTCTTTTCGGGTACCATATATTCTTAAATGGAACCGATTATAAATTAGCGAGAAAATTAAATTCCATGTCTGACCATGAGATCGACAGTTTAGAAAACCGTGACAGAATGATGATCCTACGGGATAAAATAAAACAAAACCTAAATGATGCATACGTAAGAAGCGCGGAGAGATATAATAGAAAGGCGAGAATGATTAATTTCAGGCCAGGACAAGAAGTCTATAGAAGGAATTTTGTACTGTCAGATTTTAAGAACAATATTAATTCAAAATTTTGTCGCAAGTACATTAAATGTCGCATAACGAAACCAATAGGCAACAATATGTATGAGATAGAATCGTTGCAGGGCAAGCCTATTGGCATATTTCATGCTAAAGACATTAAAATGTGATAAGTGCAATATATTTCTGTGATATTTATTATTGGGTAGTGCAATATATGGTTTGATTTTAGATATAGGGTAGCGAGTGTAATATTAGAAATAAGTTTCTGTGTTTGTGCTTGTCCCGTTTACATTTTATATCTAATTATACACCCTTTGTTTTGTGGTTATACACACTATTAATTTATTTTTTTTTTATACCTGCAGTTATACACATAATTAGATACTATTTTTTTCATACGACAAGCGTCAATCTCACCCACTATATATTTCATAAGTACTACTCATGAGTCCAAATAAATAGAATGGCAAAAGAAAAAATTGATTTCAATATGGAACATAAATAACCCTTGCATTGAAAGAGTAAAAGTAGTGGAGATCACAAGGTCATTAAGTACAGAGTAGGTGGAAATAAAAAAAAAAAAATAGTAATGCGTTTTTTTTTGTTGGTGTTTGTCTAGAAAAATTTTTTATCAATACCAGGTGGGGTATGAACGTTGAGCATATGGTCACCTGAAAGAAAAAATTGTAAACAGGAAAGTAGTGAAGAATACTGACACGACCTACCTCGTTTTGCCCGGCTGAGGACTCTTCTTCAGGGTGTGGGAGTTCCCCACGTGTGCGTTTTTGCTTCACATAGTCGTGATACGCAAATCTGCCCGCACACCTGTACTACTGGCGTACACTTAGTAGCCCTGGTGGTTTGTTGCGGCAGTTCTATGCAAAATTATAATATTTAGGAACCTAGTTGCACAGAAGTCCCAAATTATTTAATTCGTTAATCGTTTTACTTCGTGGTTAATGAGTTGCAGCAGTTGTGTGTGCAAGAAATAAGAAAATGTATGGTATTGCCAATAGGTGGTTATTATTAGTATAGTATTATTGTGAATGAAAACCCAAGTGGCAATAATGCCATGGGATCTCTGAAAATAAAAATCCCTGAAAATTTGAATTAGAGCAAAAAAAAAAGGAATCCTATTGGAAATTGAAATCCAAAAATGGGATCAGTGTAGATACACAAAAAAACTGTTAAATCCAGAATATGGAATTTTAAACCAGAGAATCGCCATTTGTGTGTGGACAAGCAATCAGAACGGGTGCGAACAGAACAGAATTCTTTTGTTTTTAAATAATATACCTATGTACATAGATAGTAACGGTGGTTTATGCTACTATTTGTTCTCATATTCTAACTATAAGAATAATAACAACAAGGAGGTAAGAGTTAAATCTGTTTCTTTTGATTATAGAAAGGAACCATTTCTTGTATAAAAAAAAAAAAAAAAATTTTTTTAATAGGAACAAAAGCGGTAATAAGAGAAAAGGCCCAACGGCTAATACTCAAGACCATTCGCAAAGGGACTGTTCCTGATTAGTTGTAGGAATCCAAGGAAAACACCGACCCCAGCAAAAACGCCTAAATTTAAGTATCAAGCAAACAGGTAACCGCCATACTATATAAATTAAGATAGAACGTTTCATAAAAGCCCGTAAATGACACCATTGATTCTTTAAGAGCCGACACTAATTAAATAAATAGAAGCAACACAAGCGGAGAAGATATTTTTTTTTGAGAATAAAACAATACATAGTTTTAATATAGGATAAGGTTAGTTTAATTACGCAATTTTTTTTTGTTTTATGTACGATTTTAGTATATGTATATCATTAGCGTTAAGTAGTTATGTTTTGTTTAAAACTTCGATGTTAGGTTATAGTGTTTAAGCCTAAATTTTGTTATGAATATTAATTTGTTAGAGTGATTGGCCTAAAAATTTCTATATCCTTCAGCTAGGGAATTTGTGTAGTAGCGGTAAATAATTTTTTTGTTGTGTCCTTCGTTTTAAATAAGGGCATATTGTCTGCCTAAGTGAGCTCTTTTAGGTAGGGAAATAAGCGAATTTTTTTAAATTATGAAAATTTGATCGAAATATATAACCACACAGATTTCAAAAAATAATAAAAGGGTATAAAAATTAGTTTTTTTTTTAAAGGCATTTGTTTAAGTGTGTGATTTATTTTGTTTATTTAATTTAGGCGAAACATTATAGCCATATAAAGTGTTACTTATAATGTTAAAGTAGTTTTTTTTTATGTGAACAGATTCTATTATACTTACCTATTTAAATACCTCTATATATTGAATTGTTTTGTTATTTAATTCTAAAAGGCTTCTTGTTTTATTTTTTTTTTTAAATAATAAATATGTGAAAGATTTTAATTGTTTAAACAAAAGAATATGTTTGGTCGTTAAGAATTTCGGATTTGGTAAAAATGTGAGGTAAGTGTATCTGAGTGTGTCAGCGTATAGGGGACAGAAATGTAATTTTTAGGAATAAGAAAATTTGTGTCCAAGGTTGGGAGGGCAATTGGAGGACAAAATTCATCTCGTAACGGTAATGTATGTTAATTAAACAAAGCTTTATATGGTCTCAAGCAAGCTCCCAGAATGTGGAACGAAAGGTTCAATGAATACATACAAAAATTACACTTTAAGCGGTCGGAAAATGCCCTGTCGGCAACTCAGTTAGCTTTTAATGTATTTTAAACTAACTTTTTCGCAATTAGATGTGGTTGATGTCTGGATTACTTTTAATCTATTTAACTGACTATTTTAACATGGCGATGTCCTACGAAGTAGTCATTTGACCGACTGCATTACTTTACAACTAACTTGAAGTTAATTACTTAAAAGTCAACTAGAAATCATCTAAAAATCAGCTAACTTAAAGTTAGTGTTTTTGAAGTTAGCTTAAAGTTTACGATTGTATAGGTAACTATAAATTAACTACTTTTCAACTAGCTATAAGCTGTCTTTATGAAGATAACTATAAATTAACTTGTTTTCAGTTGACTATAAGTTGCCTTGTTCAAAGCTAGCTATAAAGGAGCTGGTTTTATGTTAGCGCCTAGTTAGCTTTTATTTAGTTAAATTTTTATTATATAATGGACCTGATATACAAATCTTTATTGTATATTAGGATCAATATAATTTTTAGTGAATGACTTAGTTTCATCAACAATAAAATAGAAATAAAAAACCTTTAAAAATTATTTTGTTTATTATTTATTATTATTAAGATATGTAATTATTATAATTTGGTCCTTAAATTTAGTACAAAGGCACTTTATTAAATTCAGAAATACTAACAAAAATAAAAAAACAAACTAAAAACATACCTCTAGTATTAACAAAAAAGAAATAATAAAAATGATGGTTTTTTGAATAAAAGTCCACTCTAAATTTGGCCGGGGATGGCCAAATCTCTTAAGTTTTCTTTTAATGTTTTTTTTAGCTGCAAATTCTTCATTAGAGTTATAAGCACTAGCACATTCCACATCAACATACATCGCATGATCAGAAGAACAGGTGGGTTTAGATGTACCATCTACTTTTTCATTTTTGGCAAAAAGTTTCTTTCTCTCTTCTTTTTTATTAAATAACCTTCTCAAGTGTCTTTTACTTGAGCCTCTTATTTCTTTACGAGGAACACAAATCTTCAATATAGTTTTTTGACCTTTTTAATTATATATGTTTATTGTGTTTTTGATTTTGAGTTAAAATATAAGAAGAGACCTCAATTCTTATATTTTAACTGCCGTATTTATAAAAAATAAAATAGGTTTGAAGTGTGCTTTCAGATAAAATTTTCATACAAAATTTTCTGAAAGTAAATTTGAAATCTACTTTAATTTTTTTTGAATAAGGGCATAAGTCTGTTGATTCTGTTGATTTCAAAAAAGTTAAATCAAATTTTCCTGATGAAGATACGCAACGGAGTATCGAAATTAACAAACTTATGCACTTATTCATAAAACTTACAACATATTTATAAGGTTTATAAAGCAAATTTCCATACAATATTTGCTTTATAAACCTTTTATAAGTTTTTATGAATAAGGGTGAAAAATATAAAAAGAGATCTCAAGCTCAAAACCAAATACACAATATATAGGAAAACAAATTTTAAATAACCAACAAATACTTAACACTATTACTTTTTCTTATTTCATTTAACTTTTAATTTACTTTTAATTTATCACTTTTAATTTTCCACTTGTTTTTACAATTTCGCAAACAATTTATGAACGTCAGCTGTTTACTGTTCTGTGTTCGGCGCCAGTTAAGCGACATCAACGCCTTAAGGTAATTTGTTTAACTAGTTTGCTAATATAATACTAGCTAATATGTAACTAATACAATATTTGTGCTGCAACAGTTAAGTTGAAGATCTTTGTAGAATAACATTTTGTAGTTGTAATTCAAAAACTTTTTCATTTACAATTCAATTTTTTAATTCCAAAAATGTAATTATAATTAAAAAATTACAGTTAGATATAAATTTACTTGAAGAAAAACTAAATGAATTTGTCCAAGTGTAATAAATCTAAATAAAAGTATTATAAATGTTAATATACAAATAATACTAATATTTACTATATATATCAAGAATAACTTCAGCCGTCGAATAAAAATTTGTCGACGACTTCAAATCGTCTTATTAAGTAACACGCGAAAAGAAGAAAAAAAGTAATGAAACTAAATTACAAAGAGTAACCAAAAAATAAAACAAAAACAAAAAATACTACATAAAAGCAAACAAAATTAGGCAACAACAAAAACATAACTACAGAAAGAGTAAAATTTTGATTTTGGGTCAACTCTGCATTACTTTGTAGTTAGCTTATAGTCACCCAATCAAAAGTGCATAATAAGTTAATTTTTTTTTGTAGTTGACTACCAAACTGCCTGCAGGGTGATTACTGCTTATACATTCGAGAACAAAATGGTAAAATTGTTTATTTGCTTCTTTATGTCGATGATTTACTACTTGTAGAAAATGATATTAAAGAAATAGAAATCATAAAGTTGCTAAAACGAAGAATTTGAAATGAAGGATTTGAAAGAAGCTAATGTTTATTTGGGTGTTAATATAAACAGAAATTCGAACAAATCAGAATTAAGAATAAGCCAGAAAGCTTTTATGAAAAATTTATTAATTCGTTATGAAATGGAAAATTGTAATGGTATTGATACTCCCATGGAGCGAAATTTAACACTGGAAAATAATCCACTACTTGCAAGTACACAATATCGTTGTCTTATGTATTTAATTATTACATCGAGACCGGATTTAAATTTTTCTGTAAATTATCTCAGCCGATTTCAAACTTGTGCAAATGATAATCATTGGCAATATTTGAAGCGTATTCTTAGATATTTAAAGAAAACCATTGATATAGAACTAATATACAATTCAAGATCGGATAATATATTAATAGCGTATTCAGATGCTGACTGGGGAGGTGTCACACTGTCACACTATCGTCGACTGAAGCAGAGTACGTAGCATTATGTGTTGCAAGCTGTGATGCTGTTTATCTCAAAATGCTGTAACGAGCAAAGTCGGGAGGTCTCGTTTTGCTGCCACCAGTGTATGATGATGTATTATTATTTGGTTGTTATTTTGTATAGAGTATATATATTTTGTTTTTGAATTTGCTTTTATTATTATATTATTATTATTATATTCTTAATTTAAACTTATAATTCTATTTACGTTGTTTAGGTTGTAAGTTTGAATTTAACGGAAATTAGGTTGGCCGTGCCACCTAGTTGTCAAGTGTACCAGTCTACTGCACAAAAATACAACCCGTAACGATACCAGCTGTATTGTTGACAGGGCAGTATGTGTGTGTGTGTGTAGATGACTGTGTACACAGCACAACCGTATAAAAGGGCGAACATCAATTGATGTCAGTCGGTGACAGGATCGACGAGAGGTAAGACCTGCTTAGGAAGGTGCGAACACATTCTAAGTAGAACTTAAATCATTAGATCCCTATCAGCCCAAGGAAGGTGCGTTCACATCTTAAGTGGTACTTATTTCGGCATAAGTAGACTAGACTACTGTCTGCTGGTTTCCCAGGCGAGTACACATCTTTCTTATAGCACGAGTTGAGCCGTAAGATGGTACGTGTGTGGCTACACCGAGTACCGGATTACGTCTCAACTACGCTGCCATCGACGGCTGAAGGTTACGACTGTGTAAATAGTTTTTAAAGTAAATAATAAAAGAGTATTATAACGTTATAAATCAACCGGTGTTTTATTCATTGGTTTGTGCACTGACCCTGGAACCCGTTGGGTTACCCCAGCAATTAGCGGTAACGTGTCGTTACAAAGCTTTTGATAGACTTGGATATTGAAATCAAATCGCCAATAACTATTTACGAAGACAATATGTCGTGCATTGTAATTGCCGAAGAGCCAAAAGAGCATCAACGAATAAAACACATTGACATAAAATATAATTATGTTTGAAATTTAGTACAAGATAAAGTAATTAAAATTGAATACAAGTTATCGAAAGAACAAGTTGCTGATTTCTTCATGAAGTCTTTACCAAGGATGCAATTTATTCAATTTAGGAATGTATTGGATTTAGTTAATTGGGCAGGGGTGTTAAATACATCAGTATATTACAATTAAATAATTTAGCTTAGAGATTTATGTTTCAAATTAAGTTATACATTTTCTAATTTTTCTTTACTCGTTATCAAGTAGTCATACAAAAAACACATTCAATTGTTGTCTTTAATATTTTTCAATAAACTTTTGTATAAAATATTTCCTTCTAAATCTGTCTATTTAATTTTTTCAAAACTTGTCTGTAGAAAATGTAATAACAATTAAAACAATTAAAAAGTATATGTATATCTTGTGTTTAAATTTACATACATACATACATACCTTAATAGTTTTAAGCTCATTTAATTGTGATCGCAGATTTCGTAGTTTTGTTTCTTGTGCCATAATCTCCAACTGTTGTCGCGCGTGTTCCCGTTGTGCCTGTTGTAGTTTTTTCATTTCACTTCGCATAGTTACAATTTTGCGCTCATATTCATCCCGAACTTTGGTTGTTTTATCATCTTTATGATTTTCAGCAGTTAAAGCTAATATACATATATAAAACATAATTTATTTTCTTAAACTTTTAATTAAGACTACTCTAATATTATAGAAGTTAAAAGCTGCTACGCTATTCAGTATCAATTTTGCATATCCCTTATTAAACTAAAGCTAGATTTAAACGATTGAAATTTTCTTCAAAATTGCTCTTCAAAATGCTTCAAACTCGTGTAAACAGCAAAATTTCTTCAAAATTTATTTATTTAGGATTCACCATGAAGTGATTAGATTTTATGAGCTCCTGAGGTTTCCATAATCTTAAAACCAAATGCATAAAATTTAAACAAAATCGGATATCGTTTAGTAGAGGTTGTACATTTTATTTTCAGTTTCGAGTCAAAGTAGGATTATTAAAAAAAAAGAAGATAATAAAATTAAATGTGAAAACAATTTAATTAAAACTAGTATTTAAATGTTTATTTCTCTGTATTGTAGGAATTAATTATAAAACTTTATTTATCCTTTTTTAATATTTGGTATGACCTCCAAGATATTCTTATGCACTCTAAATTATCGTGGTTAAGACTTTAGCCATTAACTCTTCATACGATATTTCACAATTTATAAATATTTTTAAACAAAATAAAAAACTTACCAATATTAGCCAAAACTTCATCTCGCTCCCTTTGAGTACTTAATATTTTCGAGCTCAAAAGCATTAACTTATCCTCATAGTGTTGTTTCATAAGTTCCATCCTTTTATGTGATAATTCCAACTGTTCAATTAGCTTGGATTTTATTTCTATATCGCAATTTACATCATCTAGATCGGCATGTACATCGTAAGCTTAATATAAAATAAAATTTACTTAAATAAATAAATAAATACAGAGTTATTATAATTTTTAAACTACTTGGCGCTTTAATTTGCAATTCAAAAGGCTAGGGTTTATTTTAAGGAAATAAACCACCATCAAAAGGCAAAAACGTTAACCAGTGAAATACCAAATAAGTATTCGAGCCTCAATAAATTATCGATGTCCATATTCATATGTTTCATCATCTCCATAATCTAGAGACATGTGATTTTGACTATGGCTCGTAGTGTGTGTAGGTCACAAATTATTACCACAATTCACAAAGAAGGTTTAGTATATTTTTGCTCTTGCTGTGTATTTTGTTAGTGTAGTGCAAAAATATGCTAAACCTTTTTGCAAGTGCAATGATTTGCACAAGATTATGAGTTACACTATTATATTAAATTTTACAGAAAAATTCGTCAAAAATTCAAGCTTTATGTTTAAAAAATTCAAAGGCGTTACAAAAACTACACTGGTTATAGAACTAGAATATACATACTTATTCTGTGTTTTTCATTCAGTCTTAGCGCAAATTTTTTTAGTAATTTATATATTGTTCGAAAGACAATTTTTATTTCAAATGTTTTGAAATTTTGTGTAATTTTGACCATTTATAACACTGGTTTACAGCCAAAAAAATACCAAGAACGCCACATGCCCAGATAAGTTATTTGGGACCTCCTAACAAGGTCCGTTTTTTAGATAGCGGTGCTTTTGTGTTTTTCGGTGTGGAGGCCAACCATGACCAAGCATTTAATGAGTGTTTAGGTCCAGCTCATTTGGAGGCATGGGAAGCATTCCAGTACATCGTTCACAACTTTTTGGGAAACTAAAGAAGTAGTGGATTACGCTGAGAAGATGGATACATTACTGCAAAAATTCAATGCCATTGATAAGCGTTGACAGAAAGCATGTATATCAAAAAGGCCGTTATAATTTGAAAATTTATTCTTTTTAACTTTTAGGTTCAAATATGACACCTAAATTACACTTCTGATTCAGTCATTTGGATATTTTCCCCACGAACTTGGGCTCCGAAAGTGATGAACAAGGTGAAAGATTTCACCAGGAAATGGAAGAAATCGAGACACGTTACAAAGGCTGGGGGATAAACAAATGGTGGCGGACTATTGTTGTTTCCTCATTCACGAAGATCCATCAAAAAAAAAAATGCAAAAGTTCAAGCCGCTCGTCATTTTAATTTAAATTTTTTGAATTTACGCCGAATATAGTGTGTGAACAATGAAAATAAAAATATTGTCGTTCCACAAAATCCTTCATAAAAACTTTATTTTTCATCTGTTTTTTTTTTTCAAATTACGCTTAAAATGTTGGTAATATTGAGTAAAAAAATAAAACATACCAAATATTTACTATAACGCTGAAAAAAAAACGAAACAAAAATTAAAAATTTTTAAACAAACGTAAACAATAGGCAAATTTTGAAATTTGAGGTGCCATAACTTAGCCATTTCATATAGAAATTTGCCGCATATCGACGGAAAAGGTATGCAATTACCTTTCCACCGGTATTCCATTCTTCTCGATCGGGCTTTTCGGTTGGGCTCCACAAGGGTTTGAGTGGGACCATACACCGAAAAACACAAAAGTACCGTTATCTAAAAAACGTTACTTAGAAAAAAAAAATACAGCGTTTTTCGTGTTCAGGAGGTCCCAATTAACTTATATAGGCATGTGGCGTTCTTGGTATTTTCCCAAATTAAAAATTTGTAAAGATGTGTAAGGCTATCGACTCGATGTTTGAATTATTTTAAATATTTTAGATATGATTTAATAATGAATAAGATTTAAAAAAAATGTACATAAGTTAAACATTTAACATATATTTTTCTAGATAGATTAGAAGGAGTAATTTTTCCAAATGTTTACATTCTGGATGTGTTTTTTAGTGGACGCCGTTTCGGCTCTGCGGCAGCTGTGTCAGCGAATTCGTTTCCCGTTATGCCAATTTATTAGTGGTGATTCATAGTGAGAATTTTTGATTGCTAGGATAGATGAGAGGCTGTCCGAGCACATAACGAACTTTGAAGAAAATTTGGTGTTGTACTGGTTATGGCTTCTGCTGTGAAATTTGAACAATAGTCTTCAATATAACCAGTTCTGATAAGGCTACCCTCTTGCGTGACAATTGTGAAGGTGGAGAAGTTGTTGTCTTTAGATCCGTAGAGAAAATATGGTCTTAGAAATTAGTGGAGGTGTTGACGGTTTTGAGAGGTTCGCAAGAGAAAGTATAAATTAATTTTCACTTGTCCACAATGGTGGTTCATTATATATAGCCATGACTAGCGAGTGTGGTAGCTGTTTAAGTTCTGTGGCAAAGTTTACGCATCTTTTTATTGCGAAATGTAGCCTATAATTTCTAATTCCATTAAAAGTTTTTTTTACCTCTTGAAGTAACATTCTGTTACGGCAGATAAGGAGTTTTGGAATAAGTTTGTATGTTAGATGTAATGTCCGATCCGTTAAAGAGGGCATGTGAAAAGATTTTGAATGGAGCTAGTTTAATGTGAGAAGGAGCGCACCATCTGTATATCGGAAGATCATAGACAATTTTTGACAACATGATACTACGTGGGATATTTATCATAGTCAATGTATGAATCCTGAACTTCTTTGGTGTTAAATACTTTATTATCCTTTATTTTAAAGTTTTTGTATTCGACGTTGAAAGTTTCACAATTGTGTTTTTTGCAGATATGTAGAATTGAGCATTTGTCAATAGATAGTTTAGCTCCCGATTTCAAGCCCCAATCTACTACAATATCAATTGGTCATCGATGATATTGAAGCTATGAATATTCAGACTTTACAAATATTGAATTTGACTCATATATAATTCCCACTAATGAATTATCAATAGATAGATTTCGATTATTAGACGTTGATAATCAAGTAATTTTACCAATAAATTCACAAATTCGAATCTTAATTACTGCTGCAGATGTAATTCATTCTTTAACTATTCCAGTAATAATAATATTTTGCTGAATTCATGAAATGCGATGATAAAAAGTACTACAGATAATGGAGATCCCTGAGGGGTACCATTATGTAGTGGTAGGGTTTTTGATGACGTACCATTGATTCTGACTTTGAACTTTCGGTTGCACAAAAAACTTTTGACAATTGAAAACATATTTTTACCAATTCTCCAATTCTGGCAAATAATTTTTCGAAGTCTGTCGACAAATACTAACCTGATTTTTACTAGATAATGCGTTGAATAGAAAATGTTGAAGGCAAAGGTGGACATCGTCTGTTCCTTGTTTTCTTTTAAATGCTACTTGATTATGGGTTAAACAATTGTTTACTTGTAGCAACCACATGAGTAGCCTGGCCATAATTTTGCCTATGCAAGAAAGAATGGAAATAGGGCTATGTCCACCAACCGTGAGATTATCGTTTTTTTGGCTTTTTTTTTGGGAAAGTATAAGCAATAGCAGTTTTTCATACTTAGGGGTAAATGTTTTCGTTAAAGATATTGTTGTACACTGAAAGTATCCGTTTTTTTATTGAGAGGCCAACGTTCTTTTGCATTGGGTAAGAGATGCTGTCTTCCGATAGCGTTTTACCTTTGGCAAAGTGCAAAGCATCTTCTAATTCTAATTTTGTTTGCAAATTTGTTGTAACTTTGATGATTGTAGCGTTGGTTTCTATTATCTGATTTACTGTCGCGAAAGATTTGCAAAAAATTGTTTGCAATGGCAGTAGGATCAGTGATAGTGGTAGATCCGGATTTAATGCTGTTAATTATATTATTATTCTTTGCTCCTGCTAAGCATTTTATATCATTCCAAATTTTTTGGGGTTAATTTTGGCTGCAAAATTCTGAACATATTTTGCTTAACTTTCTTTGACAGCTCTTCTGAACAGGGCATTATATTTTTTGTATTCAATTCGATTAAAATACTTCATATTTCGTTTGAAACAATGCTAAAGACTCTGTTTTTCGTTGCGTAATAACTCAAGTTTGGAATCACACCATAGTTTTTGTGGCTTGTCAGATTTTGCTGACATAATACATTTGGTAATGATGGAAGCTAATTAATGTTTTTGCGCACTTTGGCATTGGATAAAATGGAATAAACACCAGTTGGCTTT
Source organism: Bellardia bayeri (assembly GCA_950370525.1). Taxonomy (NCBI): domain Eukaryota; kingdom Metazoa; phylum Arthropoda; class Insecta; order Diptera; family Calliphoridae; genus Bellardia; species Bellardia bayeri. Next base: position 45,803,837 of record OX493265.1, on the reverse strand, counting down.
GTCTGTTTTAAATTTTGGTTTGAAGATTGTTTTATCTCTGTAAGCATTTGGTGCTACTCTTATAAGTATTAGGTAATGGTCACTGCCGTAAAGATTCGATAGCGTTTCCCAGGAGCATAGTGGTGCAATTTGTGGTGAACATAAAGAGATGTCAACGTGAGAAAATGTGTTATGAGTGAAAAATGGGTAGGTAATCCATTATTTATAACAATGAGGTCTTAGTTTAAAACAAAGTTTTCAACTATTTTTCCTCAAGAATTAACGTCTACAGATCCCCAAAGCTTGCTTCTAGAGTTAAAATCGCCAGTGATTATGAAAGAATATCTTAAGTTTGTAGTTATTGATTTTAAATGTAGCTCAGAAGGTTCACGTTTGGGAAGGAGGGATATAAGTGTCTACTACACTTTGTTTTATGCCATCATCGATTTGAACTGCGACTGTGCTATATCGTTTTTGGTAAATAATAAAAAATGTGGTATACTTTTTTTTACCAGGATACCAATTCTTTGCTTTATTATGGAAAAAACCATTGTATTGTTTTTAGAAAAATGATATTTTTATACCCTTCACCTTCGTGAGAAGGGTATATATATATATATCAATATAATTTTCCGACCCTATTTAGTATATATATTCTGGATCCTTATAGATAGCGGAGTCGATTTAGCCATGTCCGTCTGTCTGTCTGGATGTTAAAATCAATTTTCTGAAGTCCCCAGATATCTTCGGGATCCAAATCTTCAATAATTCTGTCAAACATGCTTTCGAGAAGTTTGCTATTTAAAAATCAGCAAAATCCGTCCATAAATAACGGAGATATGAGCAAAAATCCGAGACAACCTCTGAAAATTTCATCAAAAAACTTAGTGTATTAATATTGTTCATCAACAGATGGCGTTGATCAAACAAAGTGTTCGAAAACTTTATGTGTGTTCTTAAACCGTAATATAAGTGTGTAAAAAGTGTTCGAAAACTTTAAGTGTGTTCTTGAACCGTAATATAAGTGTGTAAAAAGCCAGTGTGTTCGTTTTTAATTATGTTTGTGTACATTTAAATAAATAAAGACTCGTTATACATATTTTCTTCAAACTACTTGACGCGTTTATTTTGCAATTAAAAAGAGTCCGGTTTATTTTAAGGAAATAAACCACCGGTTTTAAAAGGTAAAAACGTAACAATATATGTAATATATAAGTTAACACCAGATACGTTTAAAATCACCAACATTCATCAATATGTTAAGGTACGTGCTTGTTTCCACCAAAAGTGCTGACAGCATGTCTAGCAATCACATTCCTTCATTGCTGACAGCATGTCTAGTTATCATATTTCTTCATTTGGTTCACACACAAACACGAGCCAGCATAAGAGTGGCGTGATCATGCAACGAGCTAGGGTAGTTGATAAGAATAAGCAAATTACTTGTATTTTTACCGTTGAACAATAAAGAAGTTGTGCGGTTCAAACCCACAACTAATTACAAAATCTTAGTGTTGTGATTTTAATTGGCGCCCGAGCAGGGACCTAAAAAAAAGGTCCTTCCGGTAGAATATAAGTCAAGCCTTGGTACTGGCCCCTAAGTTAACCGTAGAGGTTAAAAAGGATCGAGCGTATGCTGATTGCAACCAAGCCCGCGACCGCGGAAATTTAGTTTAATTAAAAATAAAAGTGAAAAATTTAAAGAATCAAAAATAGAGAAAAATAGAAAGTAAGATAAAGAATTAAAAATAAAAATAGTGAAAATCAAGAACAAGACAGTTAAAGAAACTAGAAAATAAGAGAAATATATAAAAACGAAAAATCTAAAAAAATAATAAATAATAGAAAATAAGAAGTAAAAGATAAAACAAGCAGATCCAAAGGAAAATTAAACTACTAAAACAAAATCAAACTTAAGTGAAACAGAAAATATAACTACTGAAGCGAAAGGCGAAGCAAAAAAATCCAAGAAAAGATAAACTACTAAAACAAATCCAGGCTTACGTAAAACAAGAACAACGAATCAGGACAATCAGCATGCTGCGGATATTATTGTAAGATTATATCTAATAATTATATTTTAAATTCAAAGTATTTTAAATTTTCTTTTATTATTGAAGTTGCTTCTATTATTATTCTTTTAAAATTTCGAAAATTAATAACTAAGCATTGAGTAATTATTTTTTGTAAAATCCCAGGAATTCTTATTACCTTTCAATATTTCATTGATATAGAAAGAAATTCCCTTCTCCATGCCTAACGATTCGATAGACGAAATAACGGAAAGACTGAATAGGACATTGACAATGACAACGTCAGGTAGACCCACTAATTCGGTCGGCCTTCCCGGACTGAACGAAGTACAAAAAGAACAGATAAAACAAATGATTCGGAACAGCAAGAGTGGATAACGACATTGTGTTGGACGAGGGTACAGACCAACCTATAGGTACAGTCAGTGCAAATTTAGAAGAACTTGATAGGGTCCCAGATATCGTGCGTTCCATACGCGAATTCTCCGGAAAACCGGGAGAGTTTAACTCCTGGCGAAAGTCAGTTGATCGGGTATTAGAATTGTTTAGTTCGTTACGAAACACCGGTAGATATTGCACAATTTTACACGTTATCCGAACTAAAATAATTGGGGACGCGGACACAGCTTTAGAGTCATATAGAACTCCATTAGAATGGGGCAAAATAAAAAAATGTTTGATGTTACATTATTCCGACAAGAGAGATATAGGAACTCTGGAGTATCAGATGACGGTATTATGTCAGGGTAATAAGACAATCAACGAATTTTATCAAGCTGTGTATCAACACCTTTCATTGATACTTGACAAGGTTTCTTGCCTCGAACTTGATGAAGGTAGCCTTTGCGCGATGACTAATACATACAGAGAAAAGGCTTTAGACACCTTTATAAGGGGTCGTAATGGGGATCTTCCTAGACTATTGAGCATTCGAGAACCGACATCTTTGCCTCAGGCACTGCACATATGCCTAAAATTGGATAACATGACGAAGAAGTTATGCACACGGACAGACTTCTAGAGCATTAATTCAAAAGGACAGAATTGGGTCGACAAATCCCATGAACAGTCGTAAATTTTATCCAGAGCTAGCTCATACAGGCGCTGATACCTCTTTTAGACCACCTATCCCACCGCGATATAATCCCGTAAGGAATTTTAATCCAAACCTATTAATCATAACAAATTCCCAGGACAATTGTTTCGCCCTCAGAATGCAAATGACATGAATAACTATCCTAGACCGACTGGTGCGGAGCCAATGGAAGTTGATTATTCAACTCAAACTAAACAGGTTAACTACATGAATCGGCCAAATTTCTATCAGAATCCCAAAAGCCCCGCTAACGGTTCTTCCCAAGAACCAATTAGTAAGATGCAAAGAAGCTTTCATATAAACACTGAATATGTTCCAGAATGGACCTGTTACTCACCTGAGGGTGGTGAGGTTGATACCCGCTCACCATGCGATGAGTTTGGTTATGCTCAGGATTACCTCCAACAACTCCCGTACGAATATGCTCAGGATTACCCTCAGCCACTCCCAGATCAACACGAAATCACTGCGGGAAATGAGGACGTCCAACCGGACAACGTCCAGCCTCTGATTAATTTTTTTAGATTAAACTGTTCCTCGCTGCCAGACTTTGAGGCAAGAACGAGGGACGGAAGAACAGTTTCATTTTTATTAGACACAGGAAGTAACGAAAACTATATAAGACCCGACTTAGTGAAGAATCCAAAGAACAACGAAGAAATATTCTTTGCAAAATCGGCTAATGGGGGGATAAGAATATCACAACATACATTTTTAAACTTTTTGGAATTGACAACGAACCACTTAAATTTTTTTTGTTGCCGAACTTCGATTCATTTGACGCGATACTAGGTAATGACAGTATGAAAGACCTATCTGCTGTCATTCATACCGCTGATAACTATTTTACAATCAAAAATGGACAAAGAATTAACATCAAGCAGCGAACTTCTCAGAACGTGAATAACATTGAAATACGGACCCAACATTTAAGCGAGGGACAGAAATTACGCCTTGAAGCTACTGTGGAACAACATGGTCATTTGTTCGCAGAACCAAACAAAAAATTAACATATTCCACTGTGGTGGTAGAAGAAATAAGAACAGAAAACGAATCACCAATATAGGCAAGAAGCTACCCGTATCCTATGGCGCTAAAGGATGTCGTAGAGGAAGAAATTGATAAGATTTTGCGTGATGGTATTATAAGACCATCGCGCTCACCATATAACTCCCGCATATGGGTGGTGCCAAAAAAAAGGATGACTTGTCATGAAAGAAGAAGTTTAGACTGGTTGTAGATTTTAGAAGGTTGAATTCAGTCACAATATCTGATAAATATCCCATACCGGATTTTAATGAGGTCCTTGCCAACCTTGGTGGAAATCGATACTTTACTGTGTTGGATCTTAAAAGCGGATTCCACTAGATACCGCTTAGGGAAAAAGATAGGGAAAAGACTGCCTTCTCCACTAATAATGGGAAATTCGGAACATAACAAGAGTGGATAACGACATTGTGTTGGACGAGGGTACAGACCAACCTATAGGTACAGTCAGTGCAAATTTAGAAGAACTTGATAGGGTCCCAGATATCGTGCGTTCCATGCGCGAATTCTCCGGAAACCCGGGAGAGTTTAACTCCTGGCGAAAGTCAGTTGATCGGGTATTAGAATTGTTTAGTTCGTTACGAAACACCGGTAGATATTACACAATTTTACACGTTATCCGAACTAAAATAATTGGGGACGCGGACACAGCTTTAGAGTCATATAGAACTCCATTAGAATGGGGCAAAATAAAAAAATGTTTGATGTTACATTATTCCGACAAGAGAGATATAGGAACTCTGGAGTATCAGATGACGGTATTATGTCAGGGTAATAAGACAATCAACGAATTTTATCAAGCTGTGTATCAACACCTTTCATTGATACTAGACAAGGTTTCTTGCCTCGAACTTGATGAAGGTAGCCTTTGCGCGATGACTAATACATACAGAGAAAAGGCTTTAGACACCTTTATAAGGGGTCGTAGTGGGGATCTTCCTAGACTATTGAGCATTCGAGAACCGACATCTTTGCCTCAGGCACTGCACATATGCCTAAAATTGGATAACATGGCGAAGAAGTTATGCACACGGACAGACTTCTAGAGCATTAATTCAAAAGGACAGAATTGGGTCGACAAATCCCATGAACAGTCGTAAATTTTATCCAGAGCTAGCTCATACAGGCGCTGATACCTCTTTTAGACCACCTATCCCACCGCGATATAATCCCGTAAGGAATTTTAATCCAAATATACGACAACCTATTAATCATAACAAATTCCCAGGACAATTGTTTCGCCCTCAGAAGGCAAATGACATGAATAACTATCCTAGACCGACTGGTGCGGAGCCAATGGAAGTTGATTATTCAACTCAAACTAAACAGGTTAACTACATGAATCGGCCAAATTTCTATCAGAATCCCAAAAGCCCCGCTAACGGTTCTTCCCAAGAACCAATTAGTAAGATGCAAAGAAGCTTTCATATAAACACTGAATATGTTCCAGAATGGACCTGTTACTCACCTGAGGGTGGTGAGGTTGATACCCGCTCACCATGCGATGAGTTTGGTTATGCTCAGGATTACCTCCAACAACTCCCGTACGAATATGCTCAGGATTACCCTCAGCCACTCCCAGATCAACACGAAATCACTGCGGGAAATGAGGACGTCCAACCGGACAACGTCCAGCCTCTGATTAATTTTTTAGATTAAACTGTTCCTCGCTGCCAGACTTTGAGGCAAGAACGAGGGACGGAAGAACAGTTTCATTTTTATTAGACACAGGAAGTAACAAAAACTATATAAGACCCGACTTAGTGAAGAATCCAAAGAACAACGAAGAAATATTCTTTGCAAAATCGGCTAATGGGGGGATAAGAATATCACAACATACATTTTTAAACCTTTTTGGAATTGACAACGAACCACTTAAATTTTTTTTGTTGCCGAACTTCGATTCATTTGACGCGATACTAGGTAATGACAGTATGAAAGACCTATCTGCTGTCATTCATACCGCTGATAACTATTTTACAATCAAAAATGGACAAAGAATTAACATCAAGCAGCGAACTTCTCAGAACGTGAATAACATTGAAATACGGACCCAACATTTAACCGAGGGACAGAAATTACGCCTTGAAGCTACTGTGGAATAACATGGTCATTTGTTCGCAGAACCAAACAAAAAATTAACATATTCCACTGTGGTGGTAGAAGAAATAAGAACAGAAAACGAATCACCAATATAGGCAAGAAGCTACCCGTATCCTATGGCGCTAAAGGATGTCGTAGAGGAAGAAATTGATAAGATTTTGCGTGATGGTATTATAAGACCATCGCGCTCACCATATAATTCCCCCATATGGGTGGTGCCAAAAAAAAGGATGACTTGTCATGAAAGAAGAAGTTTAGACTGGTTGTAGATTTTAGAAGGTTGAATTCAGTCACAATATCTGATAAATATCCCATACCGGATTTTAATGAGGTCCTTGCCAACCTTGGTGGAAATCGATACTTTATTGTGTTGGATCTTAAAAGCGGATTCCACCAGATACCGCTTAGGGAAGAAGATAGGGAAGAGACTGTCTTCTCCATTAATAATGGGAAATACGAATTTAACCGATTACCCTTTGGGATTAAAAACGCCCCGGCTATGTTCCAAAGAGCGCTGAACGACATATTGCGGAAATTAATTGCCAGAATATGTTACGTCTATGTGGATGATATTATTGTCTTTAGTAAGGACGAAAAGGCTCATCTTAGACATGTGAATGAAGTATTCTAAACTTTGGAGCGAGCTCACTTGAAGGTTCAACTGGACAAGTGCGAGTTCTTTAAACAGGAAGTGGAATTTTTGGGATTTGTTGTGTCGAAAGAGGGAATAAAGACTAACTCAAAGAAAGTTGAAGCGATATTAAGATTTGATTATCCTAGGACATTAAAAGAACTACGCTCGTTCTTGGGTTTATCGGGGTATTACAGACGGTTTATTAGGGGATACGCCGAAATTTCAAAGTCACTTACGATTCTTTTACGTGAAGAAGAAGGCAGAGTGTCGAAATCAACATCTTCTCAGACAAAAATTAATTTGAATCATGCGGCAAAGAAGGCTTTTGATGACCTAAAGAATGCCCTTGTATCACAGGAAGTTATTCTGTCATATCCTAATTTTGATAAGGATTTCCAATTGACAACGGACGCCTCGAGCTTTGCTATAGGAGCAGTGCTCAGTCAGGATGATAAACCAATAACTTTTATTTCCAGAACACTTAATAAGACCGAAGAGAACTACACAGTCAACGAAAAGGAAATGTTGGCGGTCATTGGGTTCATTGAGGAATTACCTCTATGGGTCAAGGAAAGTGATCATTTATACAGACCATCAGCCTCTTACTTATGCTCTCAGCAACAACAATACCAATTCGAAGATGAAGAGATGGAAATGTATCTTGGAGGAATATAGTCATGAGCTAAGGTACAAACCAGGCAAAAGTAACGTAGTGGCTGACGCGCTATCTAGAAATCCTTTGAAACTGAACATTCTTCAGAATCAACCAGACTCTTCTACTGTGACTCAACACAGTGCGGAGAGTTCGTCAGAAAATCTTATACCCAGCGTAGAAACTCCGGTAAATGTATTTAAGAATCAATTGTTTATTGGCATCGGTGAGGTGCCTTCATACCAATTTGAGATAATTTTTCCAGGATACCATAGACATCTTATACTGGAAACAACTTATGACGAACAAAGGTTAATAGACGTCCTTAAAAGATACCTTAATCCATCCGTAATAAATGGTATTAAGACTCCGGAACCGATAATGGGCAGCATTCAGAACATATATGCAGACCACTTTTCAAACTAACGACATAATTTCCGAGAATGACCAGGAAAACATAATTGTAGAGGAACACACCAGGGCGTATCGCAACGAAAGGGAAAATAAAGCAGAAATTATAGAAAGGTATTATTTCCCGGGGATGGCGCAGAAAATCAAGAGAATAATAAAATTGTGTTCAATCTGCAAAAAGAACAAATATGAAAGGCACCCAAATACGCCAGAACTTAAGGAAACGCCGATACCAACGTATCCTGGTCACACAATTCACGTGGACATATTTTCGACCGACAAAAAACTGATTTTGACTTCAATCGATAAATTCTCGAAGTACGTACAGGTTAAACAACTCAGTGGCAGATCCATTGAGGACGTTAGGAAACCACTTAGGGAACTTTTATTTTTCTATGGAGTGCCAAAGAATGTAGTTATGGATAATGAACCCTCATTAAATTCAGCCTCTATTTTGTTTATGATGAGGGAAGACTTGAAAATAAACATTTTTACTACTCCTTCATATAGAAGCGAGCCAAATGGACAAATAGAGCGCTTTCATTCTACTTTGGCGGAAATAATGATATGCCTCAAGGAAGAAGGAACATCTAGGGATTTCAAGGAGCTGTTAGAAAGATCTGTAAACGAGTATAACCATTCTATTCATACTACCACTAATAGAAAACTAGTAGACTTATTTTTTGGACGAACCGTAGACTTTTCACCACAAGATTATGAGACAACTAGACTCTCGAACGTTGAACGACTTAAACGCAAACAAGAAAAGAACATTGCTTACCATAATAAAAAAAGAACGCCAGTCAAAGAATACGTTCCTGGACAATTGGTCTATGTAAAATCGAACAAAAGACTGGGCACTTAATTAAGTAACCGTTTTAGAGAGGAAATAGTGAAAGAGAATCGAGGAACGACCATCCTGACCGAAAGTGGTCGTGTTATTCATAAAAGTCATATAAGGAATTAAATAAAACTCTATTTAAAAATTTTTCCAGGCTATTTCTTGTAACCGTTACGGCGGACCTTAATATTCTCGACTACTCTAACACCAGACTCGTGACAATCCATACTGGGACAGCAAGAAGACAGAATGGAACATTTAAGGTTGTGCATGCAATTAACATCGATCAATACCGAGATTTACTAGACAACCTGGAATCTGTATTGAATAGTAGTATTACACATGGTCATCCGATCCGTCCGTTTTTAACACAACAAACCCTTGATATAAAGGGACTTATCAAACGCCTGAGTCCGAACAAAGTAAAAAGATCAATAGATGCTATTGGTACTGCATGGAAGTGGATTGCAAGTACACCTGACAATCATGATTTTGAAATTCTGACGGAAAAAATGACTAACCTTTTAGAAAACAATAATAGACAGATAATAATAAACGAAATGAATATTGATAGAATCAAAGAAATATCTAAAGTTACTAATGAAATCTTGAAAGTTAGGAAAGAAGATTGGAATACTGAATTAACTATTAGACTAGAGCGTAAATTAAACCTAATTGAAAAAGAATTGCAAAACATTGAATACGCCATACAATGGGCAAAAGTTAATATTGTAAACTCATTTATCTTATCCAAAACAGAAATTGAAACTTTAAATGATGTACTAATAGATTACAAAATACCAATATTTAATATAGATGAATTACTTACTTTTGGAAATGTAAAAATTGTAACAAATAACAAAGAAATTTTATATATTCTAAGCATTCCAAGTACACATAATGATTCTTGTGAAACTTATTTGGCAAAACCTGTAAAATTTGGTAACTTAATTGACAAAATCGAATTTGATAAAATATTGAAATGTAAAAATGATTTGTTTGCTATTAAGGAAAAATGTAAAAATTATAACGACATAACCGTGTGTAATAAAAAGGATATAGTAGAATTAAGAGATGAGTATTGTATAACCAACTTATTTAAGAATAAAATAGGAAACTGCACCCAAGTAAACAATGATCACGTAGCCACGATAGAAGAAATCGGAAGTGATCTTATACTCCTGAACCAATACAATGGCAAAGTCACAACAAATGGTGAAGAAAATAAGTTAAATGGAACGTACCTAGTAAAACACTTTAACGTATCCATAAAAATTGATGAACAGGAATACTTTTCACGCGAAATAAGTGACAGTAAACCTCTTCCAGCCTTTCTACAACCAAAGGGGATTAGTGGCAAAATAGAAGAAGTACTCTCATTCGAGCGGTTGCAGAAGATAAACATCGGAAATATTAAACGATTAGAATTACTAGAGACCAAAAACAATATAATGGTAATAATCTTGACAGCCGTCCTAATCGCTACCATTGGAACTGCTGCGGGCGTTAGAATGTGGAGAGAATTTTATCATCCAGAAAAAAAGGAAGCTGTTCTAGAAATAACTAAAAATCCTGATACAGAACTAAAAGCTGAAAAAAACAAACAAGCATCTACAATCTTCACGTACTTTAAACAATCGGGACGATTGTATTTAAGGAGGGAGGAGTTAACACCAGATACGTTTAAAATCACCAACATCATCAATATGTTAAGGTACGTGCTTGTTCCCATCAAAAGTGCTGACAGCATGTCTAGCAATCCCATTCCTTCATTGCTGACAGCATGTCTAGCTATCATATTTCTTCATTTGGTTCACACACAAACACGAGCCAGCATAAGAGTGGCGTGATCATGCAACGAGCTAGGGTAGTTGATAAGAATAAGCAAATTACTTGTATTTTTACCGTTGAACAATAAAGAAGTTGTGCGGTGCAAACCCACAACTAATAAAACATTTTTTATACAAAATCTTAGTGTTGTGATTTTAATTTATATATGTATATAATATAATTATGCATCCACAACAAAGGTGAAGGGTATATAAGATTCGGCATAGCCGAATATAGCACTCTTACTTGTTTATTTATGGGTATGCGATTTTCTAGAACATTGCTTGGTATAAGTTTAATAGCGTAGACAGACGACACAGTTAATTTGCATTAGCAGTCTTAATTCAAATTAACTCGTGAATTATCCCCATCCTAATGCGCATTAGGTCAGACGTAAATGCACAAAATCAGAGTGCATGTAGCTATTTCAATATGACAACCGTGTCGCAAATCAATCATATGTTATCAAATTGTTTACTATTCTATAAGAAGAAGAAGACAATTGTAAAATGAAAATAATAAAAATAGATTTCACAATTGCCTTTCTCTTATTTCAGAGTGTCCCATTACGGTCCCCACATGTAGCAACACGTTCAGGTTGATGGTTGCTAGTGCATGAACAATTTTTGCTGTTTTAAATGCAGAAACTGTCGTCTGTCACGGTAAAATCTTAATTCACATTAGTGAGATTTTAATGCAAATTAACGCTGTCGCACAGTGGGGGATCTGAAAAAAAAGTGGAAATAAATCTGTAACTTCTAAACGAATAGCTCATTTTTAATAAAATTTCCCATGGATATAGAGGTGTTGATAAGTTTAAGTTTTAATTTTGGGCTTAAACAACCAAGGGGGGCCGAGCCACAATGACCGAGCATCTTCGGTGTACCAAACATTTAAAATGATGCCACATTTTTGTTTGCGATACGATTTGAAAGATTTTTATATATATGGAATGTACTAGACGAGTTCTACAATAAACATTGCTTTAGCCATATATTATCTCTTATAGTTTACGAGTTATTCGCATTTGAAAAGTAAAATTTTATTTTTTTTCCTACCTTGGTCTGCTATTTTGCTAATAACGGATCCAATTCTTCCCCGATTTTCTTGAAGTGTCTTTTTTTGAATTAACAACAAATTGATTAATAATCTTAAGGAAGAAATGTTAAAAAATATCTACTGAGTTAAAAGTTATGTTCATTCAAACTTAAAATAAATAAAAAAGTCGTTTTTCCGCCATTTTTTTCGAAAAAAGTAACTACATTAATTTTAAATTATACAGAAAATGAGAAAAAGATAAATAATGTGTTTATATTTTTCTGAAAGGTAACATTTCGGGAAATATTATAAAAGCAAAATAATATCAAAAGTTTTATTATTGCGTGGTCCAGTGTAGTGGATCGATAACCACTCACATCTCTAATAGTATTGTGAATTACAACAGCTGAATTGTAAACATAGGAGAAGAAGAAGTAAACATAGAACATAGAATAAGTTAGATGTAAGTACCGTTATTTTAGTTTATAAGAGGACGAAATTTGAAATAAATAAGTTCAGAATCACAACTCAGCCGAGTAATTGGCTCTTGTTTTTATTTAAAAACTACAAATATCAGCGCTTTAAAAGTGCTTTGCCTCGGCGCTTTTTAGTGCCGGCAAAAATAATTTAGAAGCCAGTGGCGTTACAAAACGCCGGCTAACAAGCCTTAGGTAGGGAATTGCAATAAGGTGCAGTGCACACATTACATGGCGATCCTGCCAAATCCACAACAAAAACTACTGCGGTAGCAGAGAACGCTCTACCGAAACAACAACCACAACCAATTACTATTAAACACTATTTGCAGCGGCAGCAGCGCAGTATAGAAGACCGATGAACAGCCATACCACCAACAGCTAAGCCTAAAAGAAGAAGAGCGGGCAGAGTTGTGAAGCTGCGAAAAAATTGGTTTGAAAATAATTGTTACAGCCGAAAATCCACCTTCTTGGGAAAGGGCCACGGAAATTTGGCAGCAAATTGATGCCTTGACGGAAGAGTTGAAAGCCAACAAGAATAAATAATATAAATATTTTTTCACAAGTATATAAAAAAGAAGAGAATCTAAAGTAAAAATGAAAAAACAAAAATGTAATCACGATCAGCTGATGCGTAAATGTCACATATGTAACAAAGCAGCAAATTTTTTTATAATTTTTCTTATTGAACAAAGCAATTATTAATAAATGTATTTTTGTAAATTGATACATTGAAAAAAAAAATATTGTATTAAAAATATCTATTTTATTTTTGTAAATGGAATCTCTGAATTAATGGATTGAGGAGTTAAAAAAGCTCAAATTTAATATAAAAAAAGTAAGAATAGAGTTTATGAGGAAAAATATAAGGAAAGTAAATTAGAAAGATTAGCATTTTTCAAACAGAGTGTGGAAGAGTTCACTAAGGGAAGTGAAGATAAGGAAGATGTACATTGGTAATTGAATTTGAGAATTTGCATAGCGAATTGGTTTTAATAATTGAAAATTTAAGAGTAAAGGAGAAGGGTGTTGAGTTAGAAGAAGGCAATTTACCGAAATTGGCTGGTTTCGATATGAGCATGGTAGGTAAAAACCTACAAGTTTTTAAAGGTTCGTATGAATACCTGGACGATTTTATTACTCAATCTGAATTGTTGCATGATCTGTTAAGAGAAGAGGACAGAGGAATATTCGTTAAGGACGTCTATAATTTTAAATTAACGGCACAGGTGCGAAGTATTTTAAGTCGTTCAGATCGACCGATAACTTTCGTTGATTTTAAAAAAGCTTTACGAAGCGCTTTTCCTAACCCGAAAACGCTTCAGCAGGTTCTGACAGAGTTGGGTACAGTAAAGCAGAATAACAATAGCATATCTGATTTTAGGATAAAAATTGCCGAACTTTCTGATCATATGATTAATTTTGAAATTAAAAATTTACAAAACCCCACCCAAGAGACTAAAGATGGTGTATATAAATTGAGTGATAGTATGGCACTGAATGTATTTATGAAAGGAGTAAATGTTGAATATCAATCTATTTTATTAGCAAATATGCCGAAAACGCTGAATGAGGCAGTAGAAAGATGCATGGCTTCAGAAAAAAATTTAGGGTTAGAGAGAAGAAACTTGTTTCACGTAAATCATCGTTCTAACAACACTTACAGAAACAACAATGGTCCAAACAACAATTACAGAGTTAACAATAGTTCGAACAATAATTACAAAAACAATAGTGGTGCGAACAACAATTATGGAAACAACAATGTTGCAAACGACAATTACAGAGGTAACAGAAGTTTCAACAATAGGTATGGAAATAGTAATGGCAATTTTGCAAACAGCAATTACGACAATAGGAACAGGAGCGGTAATAGTTTTAAAAATAATAGTGGTAATTATAGTGGGAGTAGAAACTTCAATAGTAACCACGGTAATAGAAATAACAACAATAGCACGTATAGGTCTTACCATTATAATGCCGAAGAGGGAAACTAGGAAGGCCGGGTAACGAAAGAAGTTGCCCAATGGCGCAAAAGATAAGAATTTACAAAATATCAAATGACGTAAGCGCATACATAATTTTAGAGTGCTATAGTAGTAATGAGAGTTTAAAATTTTTAATAGATACGGGAGCGGATATTTCAATATGTAAAATAAAGAAATTTTCTCATATAAATACTACAGATACTGTAAGATTAACTGCGATAACTGAAGAAGCTATAGATAGTATAGGTACAAACATTTTAAATTTAAAAGTTGCAATGGCAACTATTCAACATAATTTTCACATTGTTGAGAATACTTTTCCAATCCAAACCGATGGAATAATCGGACGGGATATTTTAATAGAATACATGAGTAGAATAGATTTTGAAACATACAAGATTACGTTTATTGTAAATGAACATGAGATTATCATGCCAATGAATTCGAGCTAGTTACACTTTTAGAAAGTTTAGATGTTGGTAGTAATGACCCACATGCTGGGAAATCTTTAATTGCAATTTTTAAGGAATTTCAAGATGTTTCTCATCTTCCAGGTGAAGAGCTTAGTGTTAATAATTTATACATAACATAACAATACAAACAACAGATTCAACACCGGTATATATAAAAAATTATAGACTTCCACAAACGCAAATGGAGGAGACGTAATAGAGAATTCAGTTAGCCCACACAATTCACCTTTGCTAGTCGTACCAAAAAAATCAGCAGATGATACAAAAAAATGGCGTCTCGTAGAAGATTTTCAAAAGCTAAATGAAAAGATAGTCAATGACAAATTTCCACTGACCAGAATAGAGGATGTGCTCGACAAGCTTGGCAGAGCCAAATATTTTTCAACGCTGGATATGACCAGTTCGTTCCACCAGATAAAATTGCATGAAAATTCTCGCCCGTTAACGGCATTTTCCACAGGTTTAAAAATATCTTCAAACAGTTTTCAGCGGATGTTAACGATTGCGCTGAGCGGCTTAGATGCCGAAGCTTTTCTGTATGTCGACGACATTATTGTATTTGGATGCAGTCTAAAGCACCACAATGAGAATTTAAAAAACGTTTTTCAAAGATTGAGAAAGTACAACCTTAAATTAAATGCAGGCAAGTGTAGTTTTTTGAAACCAGAAGTGGTATATCTTGGACACCTTATAACAAATAAGGGAATTAGAACAGATCCGGCTAAGGATGATGTAATAAAAAACTATCCGGTTCCTACAAATGTAGATGAAGGAAGAAGATTTGTTGCTTTCTGCAACTACTACAGACGGTTTATACCTAAATTTGCAGACATAGCCAAAAGTTTAAATGCGTTTTTAAAGAAAAACAAACCTTTTCAATGGGATAATGAATGCCAAAAGTCATTCGAAACGCTAAAAGAAAAACTTATGAAGCCACCGATACTTCAATACCCAGATTTTGACAAACCGTTTATTTGGACAACAGATGCGTGACATAAACAAACCAACAATAGAGAAAGAGTTATTAGCTATTCATTGGGGAATTATTTTTTTTAGACCTTACCTATATGGCAGAGACTTTTTCGTGGTCACAGACCACAGGCCTTTAGTTTCTCTGTTTTCACACAGAAATCCGTCGTCAAAAATGACACGAATTGGAATGGATTTAGCCGAGTATAATTTTGAAATACAATACAAAAAAGGGAAAATGAATACGAATGCAGATGCGTTATCAAGAATAAAAATAAATAGCGACGCGCTAAGGGCAATGATTCCAGATAGAGATGAAACGGATAAAAAGGTGTTGGCAATAACCAGAAACATGCAAAAACGATTAGAAAATACGAATAACCCCGACTGTACATCAATATCAGACTTACGCAAAACAAAAAAACTTAAGTTTCAAATACATAAAAATTTTAATTATAATTTAATAGAAATAAATAATAATGAAATCATAGCAAGATGCAGCGATAATCCATTGAGCACGAAGTTGACATTGGAGAAACTGTTTTCAAAAATGCATGAAGAAGGAATCAATGAGCTAGCTCTGAGCAAGAATGATGAAATATTTAACATGGCCATGGAAAAATTTAAAAATGTATACAACAAGTTACAATTAAAATCAAAAACAAATTTAAAAATATTATTATATGATGAACCAAAAAGAATACTATGCAAAGAAACTCAGATGAAACTTATTGATGAATACCATAATTCTAACGGATGGTTAAATTTCAAGGGCCGATGTTGATTTTGAATAAAACACAAACTATTTAGGAAATTATTCTAATTTTATTATGATATATTGGTATTACTCAATTATGTATGAAACAAAATATCGGCCAAATGGGCGCCGCGACCACGGCGGCACACCTCCATCCGATGGTTCAAATTTTCCATGACCCTGAGGCATAATGGAGGTTCTATGCCGTTAATGTGCCGAATTATCTCATCCTTTAGCTCTTGAATTGTTGCTGGCTTATCGACGTACACCTTTTCTTTCAAATAACCCCAAAGAAAAAAGTCCAACGGTGTCAAATCACATGACCTTGGCGGCCAATTGACATCGCCATTACGTGAGATAACACGCCAATTGAATTTGTTGCGCAAAAGAGCCATTGTTTCGTTAGCTGTGTGGCAAGTGGCACCGTCCTGCTGAAACCACATATCGTCCACATCCATATCTTCCAATTCGGGCCATAAAAAGTTCGTTATCATCTCACGATAGCGAACACCATTCACAGTAACTGCCTGACCGGTCTCATTTTGGAAAAAATACGGCCCGATGATGCCGCCAGCCCATAAACCGCACCAAACAGTCACTCTTTGTGGGTGCATTGGTTTTTCGACAATCACTCTTGGATTCTCATTCGCCCAAATGTGGCAATTCTGTTTATTGGATTCGTCAATAAATCGTCAGTGGATACTGAGGTGAAAATGTGCCTCATCACTGAAGATGACTTTCTTCGAAAATTGATCATCCACTGTTGCCATTTCTTGCTACCATTCTGCCCATTCACGACGTTTGGAATAGTCAAGAGGCTTTAGTTCTTGAGCCAATTGCACCTTGTAAGCGTGTAAATGCAAGTCTTTATGCATAATGTTCATCAACGACGAGCGTGAGAGGTGCCTCCCTTTACACATGGAGGACACTTAGGTATCAGAAAGACAGGTTTAAAATTAAAGCAGCGCTACATATGGAAGAATATGGGGAAGATGATAAATCAATACATTTTAAATTCCAAGCAGTGTAAAATAAATAAACAAACTAAACATACATAAGAAAACATGATTCTTACATACACACCAGGTACAAGTTTTGAAGTAGTATCAATTGATACAGTTGGTCCTTTGCGTTTGTCAAATTACAATCGGTACAAACTTACGATTCAATGTGAATTAACGAAATACGTGGTAGCATGTCCCATGGAGATCAAGGAGGCGAAAACGGTAGCGAAAACATTAGTAGAACAATTTATTTTGAAATATGGTAATTTTAAAGTCTTAAAATCAGAAAAAGGCACTAAATTCACAAACGAATTGATGTCAGAAATATGTAATTTATTGGATATTCAGTGCACCTTACCATCATGAGACTATGGGCTCTATAGAACGAAATCATAGAATACTTAACGAATTTTTATTACATTTGCGTACAATACAACACCGCACGTAGATACAAATTATACGCCATATGAACTGGTTTTTGGGAAGTTGCCTTACCTGTCAAATGATGAAGTTAGGAGTAATGAAAAATCTTACAATATTGAATATTATGCAAAAGAATTAAAGCAAAGATTAAAGTTTTCTTTAGAAAGAGCAAAAGAGTATTTAGATATAGCTAAAGCTAGTAGGGTGAGAGTTCGTGAAGGCATAAAACCTCTTAATTTCGAAGTAGGAGAGTTTGTACTATTAAGAACTATCAACAGGAAGAGAAATCAGGCACCATATCACGGACCATACAGGATAGTAGAAAGACAGGGAGTTAATTCTATTTTATATACAGGAGGTAAATTAAGGAAATATCACAATAACATGTTAAAGAAATATAATTGAATGAATTATGTTATTTATTATTGGTTATTATAATATAAAAATAGTTTTAGTATAAAAAAAAAACAAAAAAAAATAATTTTTATATATAAAAATAAATATATATATATATAAAAAATACAATTCAGCTGTTGTAATTCACAATAAGAAAATATACTATTAGAGATGTGAGTGGTTATCGATCCATTACACCCTCACCCTCTATTGAAAAAAAAAGTATATATTTTTGTATCTCTAATAGTATATTTTCTTATTGTGAATTACAACAGCTGAATTGTAAACATAGGAGAAGAAGAAGTAAACATAGAATAAGTTAGATGTAAGTACCGTTATTTTAGTTTATAAGAGGACGAAATTTGAAATAAAGATAAGTTCCGAATCACAACTCAGCCGAGTAATTGGCTCTTGTTGTTATTTAAAAACTACAAATATCAGCGCTTTAAAAGTGTTTTGCCTCGGCGCTTTTTAGTGCCGGCAAAAATAATTTAGAAGCCAGTGGCGTTACAAAACGCCGGCTAACAACCCTTAGGTAGGGAATTGCAATAAGGTGCAGTGAACACATTACACCCGAGCCTTCCGAAGGAGACCTATTTTTTTTTATGAAAATTTCAACTTTAAACAACATATTCTAAAACAACATATTCTAAAATGCTGCTTTCAAAAAACTAAGAAATGTTTTGTATGTCCCACTCTGTTCTTCAATATTATGCAAAGGGATTTCATAGCCCCGAGCTTGGTGCCTTCAATAGATCCAAAAATCAAAAAAATCCCAATTTTGGGATTTGTGAAAAGTTTTTTTGGGAATTGTGGGATTCTCAATAACAAATCTAAATGCAAATTTTCACTTCTGAATTTCGACAGAAAATGTCTATACAACTGTAAAATTTAATTAAAAGATATTCATAAACCAAAAAGCTAGGTTTATGAATATCTTTTAATTAAATTTTACAGTTTTACTTAAGTATGATGGTGTAGGTATGCTCTTAACAATTCGTTTTAATCGTCTAGGCGATGCATTTGGAAGAATATCAGCGATTTTAACAGCTTACAAAGGCTGTTTTTCTTGCTTTAACATAGCCTTAAATGTATCCGAAACTTCCTCAGTAGACAGGGTTGATAGTGAATCCGATAACCGTTTTTCTTGGATTTTGGGCACAATTCCAAGTATTGCTTATGGAAAGCAGACGTGGACACATAAAATTCTATATTTTCTTCCAAACAATCACAATATTTATGTCAAAGGACTTAACAAACTTTTCGATTTTACATAATTCCGTTTTATCCACTTTATTATTATGCGTACTTTCCATAAATTTCAATATGAGGTTGACTTTATCTTGAAATTGATCAGGTTTATGTTTAAGTAAAATGGAGGACAAAGTTTTTTTTTTAGTGTGATCGTCATCTTTAGCTAATTATAAATAATGTCAATTGTGGATTGAGTATGATTATTCTTCATGAGTTTCATATAATAGGTTACCTGTAGTCAACGTTTATATAGGTAAAGGTATATTTGGAAATCTACCTGTTATATTACCTGGAGTAAAAAAATAGTATAAGGTATGAAATATGTTTTAGGGATATCCCAGGTATTTCATATTGTACCTGGGATTCATTGTTAAAAAAGAGTTGCAATCGGTTTATGTTTGTACTTATGTATTATATATGTAGGTACCTAACATTGAACTTGTTATGGAAGAAAATAACTTGGTGAAGAAATTTCACTAGAGATGTTAATCATTCGTTCATTACTGTGGCACGTGGACAAAATAAGGTAGACATATTATACATCAATATTTTGGAAATTATATCTTCTTTTCAAAAATGTTTAAATATATTAAAAATTAAAAAATTCATAGAAGACTTTTTGCAAAAAAAAGATAATTTTTTCTTTTTTTATTTTTTTTTTGGAAAATTTAAATTTTTAAACTGCTATAGCTTTTTGGTTTATGAATATTTTTTAATTAAATTTTACAATTATACAGATATTTTTTGTCGAAATGCAAAAGTGAAAATTTGGATTTAGATTTGTTATTGAGAATCCCACAATTCCCAAAAAACTTTTCAAAAATCTCAAAATTGTGATTTTTTTATTTTTGGATCTATTAAAGGCACCAGGCTCGGGGCTATGAAATCCCTTTGCATAATATTGAAGAACAGAGTGGGACATACAAAACATTTCTTAGTTTTTTGAAAGCAGCTATGCGATTTTAGAATATGTTGTCTAAAGTTAAATTTTCATAAAAAGTAGGTCTACTTCGGAAGGCTCTGGATTACGCAATAATAAAAATTTTGATATTATTTTGGTTTGATAATATTTCCCGAAATGTTACCTTTCAGTAAAATATAAACATATTATTTATCTTTTTCTCATTTTCTGTATAATTTAAAATTAATGTAGTTACTTCTTTCGAAAAAAATGGCGGAAAAACGACTTTTTTATTTTTTTTATATTTTTTTGACTCAGTAGGCATTTTTTAACATTTCTTTCTGAAGATTATTTTGTTTGTTGTTAATTCAAAAAACGTCTTAATATTGCTATATGGAATGTAAGAAGTCTTTATGAAGCTGGAAAACTTGCTAATACCATTAACGGAATGAAAAATCTTAAAATTGATATACTTGGCATAAGTGAAACGTGGTGGCCAGACAGCGGCGAATTTACTTCTCACAATGTGAAAATGTACTATTCAGGCAACCTTAACAAAAACCATAGAAACGGAGTAGGAATTATAGTAAAAAATGATATAGCGAAATGTATTATAGGATTTATCCCAAAATCGGACAGGGTCATGCTTATAAAGTTAGAAACCAATCCAATTCATATCAATGTTATTCAAATATATGCTCCTACAGCTGACAAGAGTGATGAAGAAATAGATGTTTTCTATGAAGAAATAAAGCAAGTGCTAAAAGCGACGAAACCCCATGAATTAACCATAATTCAAGGTGATTTTAATGCGAAAGTAGGAGCAGACAAAGTATCTGGAAATTACGGATTAGGGGAAAGAAATGAAAGGGGCGACAGACTCATCCAATTATGCCAAGAAGACAGAATGAAAATAATAAACACGTTGTTTTGCCTTCCCCCCAGAATAGAATAGGGAATATCGTGAGAAATCAAATTGATTTTATTTTGATAAACAAACGTTTTTGCTCATTTATAACAAAAACCTCAACGTACCCAGGGGCAGATGTACCTTCAGACTACAATCTCCTAATGACAAATTTGCGCACAAAACTTTACATAACTACAAAAAAGAAAGCCTATAGGAAACTAGATACTGCGAAACTCGACGCCAACTACTCGAACAAATGTAAAAGAACGTATAAATCGAGAACTTAATAACGTTAACAGAGAAGATGTAGAAAACATATGGAATTCTGTTAAAGATACTCTAAAATCAATAGCAGACATTACCCTTGGACACAGCAAAAGCCCAAAGAGTAAAGAATGGATGACAAACGAAATACTAAAACTAATGGAAGAACGTCGCAAGTATCAAAATGCAAATTATGAGCTATACTATGCATTAATCAGAGAGATACAAACAGCTATACGGATTGCAAAGAGCTTGCATCTTAACGGTCAATGTCAGGAGATCGAAAGACTACAAGCATTACATGACGATTTTAATCTCCATAAAAAACTAAAGGAAGCCGCCGGTATATACCGCAAATCAACTGTTTTAGAGTTAAAAGAAAAAAAGATAATCTGGAGTGACTATATTAGACATTTATTTACCGCCGATCAACTTTTGATACACAGACAGCACAACCACAAACAGGAGTTGCGATCACTAAAGCTGAGGTTACGGTAGCAATTTCGTCCCTGAAAGACAGAAAGGCATGTGGCTCTGATCAGATTCCTTCTGAAATACTGAAGTTAATAGACGAAAATAATATCCATCTCCTTACAAAGTTGTTTAACTTTATTTATGACACTGGTCAATCCCCACAAGATTGGCTTAAATCAATTTTTGTCACCATTCCCAAAAAAAAGCCATGCAAAACATTGCAATGATTATAGATTAATAAGCCTAATGAGTCACGCCTTCAAAATATTCCTTCGAATAATTCACTCCAGAATCTATGAAAACTGCGAAAAGCAAATGGGTGAGTCTCAGTTTGGGTTTAAAGAAGGCACGGACACCCGCGAAGCACTGTTTTCTCTACAGATATTAGTTCAGAAATGCAGAAATGTAAAGAAGGATGTTTTCATATGTTTCATTGATTACGAAAAAGCGTCCGACACTATACAACATGATAAACTCATGGAAATCCTAATGTCCATTGGTATAGACGAAAAGGAAATACAATCTATTAGAAACCTGTATTGGAATCAAACAGCACAAGTGAATGTTAACGGCGAGATGACAGACAGTATAGCAATATCTAAAGGAGTCAGACAAGGTTGTATACTGTCCCCACTTCTATTTAACATATACTATGAAAGAATTTTCCAAGAGTCCATCAGTAACGTTCGTAAAGGGATATATGTAAACGGAATATTTATTAACAATATAAGATATGATGATGACACTACCGTATTGGCTGAAAATATCTCTGGACTCCAACATCTGCTGGACAAACTGACTGCATATAGTGAAACATACGGCATCAAGATTAATATAAGAAAAACAAAATATATGATTGTTAGTAAGGAAAATACCCACTACACAACATTAAAAATACAAAACTCTTACGTTGACAGAGTTCATAGTTTTAAATACCTTGGGGTTACAATTACTGACCAGTGGGATAGTTCAAAAGAAACAAGATGTCGTATTGAAATGGCAAGAAACGCATTTTTTAATTATAAAAAAGTTCTACCCAGTCATGACATTAATATTGACACAAAAATACGATTTGTCAAGGCAAATGTATGGTCTGTTCTTCTTTATGCAACGGAAGTATGGACCATAAAAGCAGCTGATGTAAAGAAGATCGAAGCCTTCGAAATGTTGATCTATCGACGAATCCTCAAAATACCATGGACCCACTTTGTATCGAACGGCGAAGTACTGAGATGAATACAGCGGAATAGAGAGCTTTTACTAACCATTAAGAAACGTAAAACAGCGTACTTAGGCCACTTTATGAGAAATCCAAAATACAAACTGCTACAAGTAATTACACGAACAAACATTGAAGGAAAGCTTAGTAGAGGAAGAAAAGAATTAAAGTGGCTTAATAACATACAAGCGTGGACTGGTATCCGTAATGCAGGCAATCTGTTGAGTGAGGCGAGAAATCGTAAAACATTCTCCGAAATAGTGAAACTTTTGTGACATTATTAGAAAATAATATAAAATGTAATTGTATTGGTCCCTAACATTCGAAAAACGAATAGGCAAAAGAAGACATTTCAAGAAAATCGGGAAAGAATTGGATCCGCTATTAGCAAAATAGCAGACCAAGGTAGGCAAAGAAAATAAAATTTTACTTTTCAAATGGCTAAAGTAATGTTTTTTGTATATCCATATATATAAAAATCGGATCGCAAACAAAAATTTGGCATCATTTTTAATTTTTGGTATGCCAGAGCTGCCCCACTTTGGGGCATTGTGGCTCGGCCCCCCTTGGTTGTTTAAGCCCAAATTCAAAACTTAAACTTATCAACATCGAGCTATTCGTTTAGAAGTTACAGATTTATTTCCACTTTTTGTCAGATCCCCCACTGTGCGACGTACAACCTAAACGAGTTGTGGATTGAACAATTGCAATCTTAACTTTTGTATAGTTTTTGAAATTGTAATAATGTACTGTCTCCATACCTTTATCTTCCTCTTCATCACTTCCATCGGATTCACTAGCTTCAACTGCCGCTCTTTCATTACAAGAAAATGATCTTGTCATTACATATTCTCGTTCCTTTCTTAGTTCTCGTTTTGCCATCTCTAGAACACTTTCTGCATCTATAAAAAATTAATAAGTTTTTTACTATTCACAATTTAAGTATTTAATGACTATTCAATTTAATTGTAATTAACACAAAACATATGTATACAATTTTTACCAAGGAATATGAAATAGAAAATTACAATTCTTGAAAATATTTATATACGTATTTGCGAATTTTAAATTAGAACTATAAAATGTTTAGAATATGTTATTATGGTCTACATTGTAGTAACATAACATGTTAAATGCAAAATAATACATTTTCTGAATTTAACATAATTTCGATAAAAATAACATTAAAATAACAGAACAAAAATATGTATATATGTGCAAACATTTCATGTCTTTCTCATTATTTTCTCTCGAAATGATCAATTAAAAAACAGATCTAATTATATAGAGGTTTAAGCCATTACAAAAGACACATTTCACAGCACTTCGAAAAAACAAATTTTTTTAATATTGTACAGTTATATTTTTAGATATTGTACAGCTAGATTTCAGATCGAAACCACTATGTGCTTCAAAACATAGATTGCCCGCTGCAAGTAAAAAGTTAACCCATTAATACCCACTAATACCTTAAGTTGTTGCACTTTGTTATGTTCCAAGAGCGAAATTGAGTGCCAAGAAAATGAAATTTAAAAATAAATCGCAATTTTCTAAGTAACCTCGTTGTATATACATACATATGTACATATAACATTGCCAGCACAAAATCTCCTCGTTGTTAGATGAGTGCATAATGATATTGTAACTGTCGGATCCCGTTCTTGACAGCAAAGAAATCCTATTGAAGATTGTTATTGAAATATAGTGATTTCATCCATATATTCACCCCCTAGATTTCAAATAACGAAAAGTTAATACAATATTTTTTTTTTAAATCACTAGGCCAACGTTTCCTGGCAGCTGGCACCTATACTGCTAAGCACACGATCTGGGGATCAAGACTAATTACTACAAATGTCGTGTTTTGTTTCTAAAATGGGATTGAATGTGATTTCGAGCGCAAAACCTACTTACTGAACAACAGAAGATACGATGTAATTGATTTTGGAGTGATAAAAAATATAAAAATAATGAAAAATAATCCATGTCGAATACTTTGTTAGATTTATCATCAGATAATTCACCCACAATTGTTATTATATTGAGCCCCCGAGAAATTGTATTCCCGACTGGTAATTTAGCGATGTTAGGCACAAATAAAAATTATGTTAAATATGAAAATACCTCTCTACATATTGTACTGAAAACATACTGCTAAGAATATCAGAAAATATCGATTACTCTCTTATCAATTTGAGTAATGATCTTAAACTGGCTACTCAACTTGCTGCGCAAACTCCCCGTCTAACTAGATATAACAGAATTTATTCTGCAGATCTCGTACGCATCTTTAATGAAAAAAGAAGAACTCGAAGAGAGTGTCAATTGCACAGATCGCCCCAACTCAAATCTAAGCTAAAAGATTGCACTAAGAGGCTTAAGGAACTCTTGGAATATCGGAAAACTGAATCACAAATTGCTCATTATGGTGAGCCACTACAAATTAAAAAAGACCCGTGGGGGACTTACACCCTTGCGAAATCTAAGTGGTGGTTGGGTAAGAAATGGCACCGACTACTGAATCTATTTGTTAATCATTTGAAAAAATTATTTACACTAAACCCATCAAATGAATCAATAGAATTGCCACCAGTCACACACCATTTAGGAGCAGCTGAGATTTGAGAGATCGAAAAGGCTATTATTATTTAAACCGACAAAAAATATTGTTGGTGTCATGAAATCCAATGTTATTGGTTTTGTGTTCGAACTTAAAGAAGATTTAAGGTGTCAGAAAAACTAATGTTATCGGGTTTGTTATTGGAAATATTCCAAGCAGCAAACAGCTGTCGTTATATTACTGTAAACGGATTAAAACTGGACTGAATGGAAAAGTGTTGTCAAAAGAAAACTCGAGCAAAATAAGGCAGACTCCAGAGCAACGGGTGCACAGTGGGGGATCTGAAAAAAAGTGCAAATAAATCTGTAACTTCTTAACGAATAGCTTGATTTTAATAAAATGGCTATAGAGGAGGTGTTGATAAGTTTAAGTTTTGAATTTGGGCTTAAACAACCAAGAGGGGCCGAGCCACAATGCCCCAAAATGGGGCACCTCGGGTATACCAAAAATTAAAAATGATGCAAAATTTTTGTTTGCGATCCGATTTGAAAGATTTTTATATATATGGAATGTACTAGACGAGATCTACAAACATTGCTTTAGCCATACATTATCTCTTATAGCGATGAATTTGTAAATAAATTTTTTTTTGGTTGAAACTATTTGAAAAGTGGTCTGTTTTGGTTGGGTCTTATGGTAACAGCTTACAAGACATGGTTAGGGTAGGGTCCAGAGCGGGCATAAAAGAGGTACTAATTTCTAAATCCCCACTCAAAATCTATCTATTTCCTTAGCGTTGAATTAACTCTTTATTCTAGTGTGCACTTAAATTTTTTTTGTTATATTTGGTTCAGGATTGACTGACTGTAAATAAACGAACCCTCGTCTGACTGACACAGCCGGTAGCCAGCAAGGTGCACAACGTTACAGAACGTCCCTTTTTCCATCTAATCCACCACATCAACAAAGGCCAGTTCCATAACAGTTTTTTTTTTAATAATTTTCGTTATTTAATGGACTTTGTTGTACATATTTATATAATAAACACTTCAAGTAGAGAAGGAATTGAACTAATATTTATCTTTTCCGAGAAAAGTTTTTTTATTCAGGCTAATAGCTCGAATAATCAAGAATACTATTGTAAAGTACTGGAACAATTGGCAAATTGGAATGCATTTTCTACCCTGCCAAAGGCGTCATCAGCAATCTTCATTGTCCATGATCAATCTGCCAACATGATCTATTTAACTCACCGTTTTTTTTTTTGGACATAGAATACGAGAATTATCATATTTCTTTTTTCTATACGTGTTGTGAGTTAGAACGAAATTTACGTACGTTTACAATGTGTGTGTATTCTTTATTATTATTTATAAATCTTGTATTATGTACATACATGTTGAAATAATATACATATATATGTATATGTATGTAAAAAAAAGAAAACAGTAAACAATTCATAAAGATTTCAAGTTTAGTAATTTCTTTAAAAAAACATGCAATGTAGCTGTTTCATCTCCATTGAAAAATTTGTTCTTTGGTAAGTTTTTCAATTGATATGAATTTTTTTAATTTTTTAACAAACGTTGTGGCAGCTGATTAATCAGCTGAAGATTTTTCTCCTTCAGCCTTAAGTTTGTGAATTCCATGTCGCTTTTTAAAATTTTGTAACCAGCCGCTAGAATAAACACACATTTTGAATTTATGTTTAATTTTAAGTTTTCCTTTAGCTTTTTCCTGTATCTTTAATCCAGAAATTGGAATTGCTTTAATTCGTTTTTGGCGGAACCATTCACAAAATGCAAAATCTACTTTTGGTTCTTCAGCTGTCTTTAAAGTTTTTCGGTTTCGAAACCCAATAATAGAATCACTTTCTTTTTTTTCACATTTTGTTTGATTGTTCAAAAATAATCAAAAAAATATGTTTATATGGACCGATGTTCTCAAAATCCAGCAGTTTGATTTAAGCATGCATGTAAATGATCCGTGTAAAATTTTGGATTGGTACCC